>JARHVA010001507.1:1415000-2615000 GCA_037957365.1 Torreya grandis
TAGGCCTCTTTACATCACAAATATGCACTTATAGGCTGGCTGTCGGGTCACCATGAAGAATAGGCTAGATAGCATTGATAAAAAAATTATTTCCAAGAATGAAAGGAACATATTTAGATATATTATGGTGTAGATATATTCAAGAAGGTTTGTGTTCTTTTCAACAAGGCTTAGATCATATATAACACCTACAAGATCTCTCATAGTCAACTGTAGTTGACTATGAGAGGTAGAGAACAAAGGGAGTGTGTTTGATGAGGCTGAGTCTATACAAGGTGGAAAAAATGGATAAAAATAGGTTTTAAATAAAACTAAGGTAATATAAGGAGGATTATTTTTTTTTTCAAATCTTAACCATGCATTTTCACCTACATGTGTAGTATATTAGAGCAAAACATAGTCAAATAATAGAACTCAGTCTTAAGAGTTCAAGGTATGAGGGCTACATGAAAGGTTAGAGTAGTTAATATAGACTATAGCATCACAATAATGAATTAAAACCTTTATTAATTGTTAACATGAGAAATATTTCATATGGGAGGGGCTCTAATCCAATATACATAGTTAATATCAAAACACTGTGCACAGTCCCTTTTTGCACTGATTGTTTTGGGTTTTTAGAAGTTGGGGGGTATATTGAAATATTAAAGGGTTTAAAATTTTTAAAAATCACATTTATAATTTTAATAATACCCTAAAAAATTAATTTTTTTGAGGAAATAGGGGAAGTGCCCTTTTTTTATCTCAGACAGAGGTCACTCCCCTTATGCACAAATTGACAGGCTTTGAGGAATGGTAATGGAAAAGTGAGTTAGAGTATAGTAAGAGATTTAAATAAGGATTGAAAATTTTTAAATCATTTAAAACAACATTAAAATATTTATTTATAAGGAGGAAACTAAAAATGGAGATCTAAAACACCAAGGTTGTAGTCAGACTCACTAGGTAGGGTTTAGGCCTAAAGTTCAAATGAAAGTTCAAATTCAATTTTAGAATGAGATGGGAATTAAAAAATATTAAATAATGTATATAGGGTAATAAAATATATTTAGTATCTATTGGAATGTATGGAAGTCACAAAGAAGTCATCTTTTGGCTCAAAGTTAACATTAAGCCTGTGTAAAGGATAGGAAGGGCTCAAATAGGTAACTTCAAATGCTCACATATTTCAAGAAGATTTTCATGGAATCCAAATGAGTTTAGGGAGTTTAATAGGGTATTTTAAAATCACATTAGTTTAATTTTTTTCAACTTCAATTTCAGAGCTTCATGAACAAACCTTAAGAATAGAAAGCACTCAAAACCCTTGTTAAACCCTTACAAGGACCTGATTGGATAAATGAGTATGGGAAGTTACTATAATGGAATATTTTTTCCAAGATGATGATTGTAAATTTAATATGACTCTTTCAGTCTTCTCCCCACCCTTTTGAGTTTTATGGAATTGTATGGACATGGTATAAAATAGGGTAATTTTGACTATTTTATGTGTTTTGTAGGTTCCAGGAGGCTCCAAGAGATGAAAATCACATGGAAGGGAATATTTGGACCTAAGATAACTCCCCATGTAAATTTAATTCCTTTTAATAAATATAAAATTCCTCAACTAGCTACCTTATATTACCCAGTCAAAACTGGCATAGTGACCAAACTAGTGAGAAGGGTGAAAAACTTCAAGTGATATAATTTAAGGTGTGTGTGATGAATATAAGGACATAGAGTGTATTTAAAAGTGTAATACACTCCATTTTATGGATTTTAATTGTAAACTAAATCCAAATTTGAGGCCAAGTGTGTAAGGTGTGGGAAAGAGGAGTTTTTTAGACTATAGATGGTGATAGCTCATTTTTGGGAGATTCTAGATGACCAAGACTCTAACCAATGCATGGAGAGGCATGTATGAAATAATTAAATCTCATTAAAATAATAATACCTATCCTTAATTATTTTTAGTAAGTTAAAATAGGTCTAAATCATGAAGGTAGTTCTCTAAGCTAGAATGAGAACTTTCATGCCACTTTTCCTAAGTTTCATGCCTTGTATGGACACTTATGCATCTTAAAATTGCATGGTTAATTTAAAATTCATTTATAATACAAAATTTACTCCCTTTATTAGCTTTAAAAATGTCCTTTTAACCTTTGGACTTATCTCTTATCCATTCTCTCTCAAGTTCTATAAGAACTAGCCATTTTGGCCTTTTTAACTTTTACTCCACCTGTGTATGGTGAAGCCCTAATAATTTTCATACCATTTTATCAATAATACTACTGATTTTTATCTCTTCCATAATTATTCATAATGTGTTTACTTGGATGGTTGATTTTTCTTAATGATGACTTGTTTCATTAGCATTGTTGTTTCTTTCTCTCACCTATTTGCGATTGGAAAGATTCTTCATGTAGGGAATGTGAAGTGTTCTAGGAAGTGTCAAGGTTGAGTGAGTTATTATATTCACTAGTTCCATTAAAAGCCTCTTTTTTAGTCTTCTTAGCCTAAACATTCATCTATAACCTCACAATGTAATATTGATATGAGAAGATGCAGATTGGAGAAGTGTATGTTTGATTAGTCTCTTGGTTTCATGTGTAATATGGAGCTGGTTGTTAGTCATCAGTAAATTTGGTGTACCACCTCCCTTAGGATAGTTTTTTTTTATTTTTTTCTCTCTCTTCCCCCCCTCAAATTTAGGTGTAGTAGTAATCTAAAGTGGTACATCAAGGGAGATAGCCATATTTAGAGATTCACATCATTCATATGCTACCCACAAGCCTAAAGGTGTTTCAATTTTGCTATATAGAAAAAATTTACTCTACGTTCCATTCTATTTTTTAGTTACACGCTGTGAATTTTTTGTCCTCGCATACTTTGGTCCAAGATGGCAGAGTTTTGAAATAAAGCAGAGCACGAGCTCTATCTTCCTTTTGATTCATTTTGTCTAAGTGTCAGGGTAAAGCAAAAGCTGACAAGTGTCATCATCCGAGGCACCTTTTATATTTTCTATGAGTTGGTCAGAATGTGCCATGTATCTCATAGTGACTCAGTGGAATGCACCAAGTGTCAGTGTCCATAGTTTCATATTGGCACCTATGTTTCATCTCTTCTTAGTAGAAGGTTTCAAAAGCTAAGTATTGAGATCAAGCAGAAAATGCCAAGTGGCAGTCACAGAAGGTCTCAGTTTTGATTTTCTAAAAGTGATGGAAGATACCACGTACTCCAGTAAAAGAAAGTGAAAGCCACCATGTGTCATGGTTCAAATTATCTTTAGCTTTGCTTCACTGATATAGCAATGACCATGGTGGGTCCCAAGTGTGTCTGAAGCAAGCAAAAGTCACCAGGTGTCACTGTCTGTGTAAATGAGAAATGAGACCCATTCATTTCTATGGTATAAATAAGGTAAAGTGGAGAACACCATGTGTCATCTTCCACAAGTTTCTAAAAGGTTGCTAAAAGGAGCATAGACTACCACGTAACCCCAGATAAGTAGAGCAGAGACTGCCACGTATCCTTTGTTAAAGTAAGCAGAGATTGCCACCTATCCCTATGCTCCTTTTCAAAGTTGCTTGGGTAATAAATGCTGTGAATCTTATTTTATTTTAAGCTATTGAAGTTTTGAGGAAGCAGATAGCGACAAGTGTCATAGGTAGAATGACCCTGAACAAAAAGACAAAATAGTATAAGTCATGTGGAAAGTGCCACGTGTCTTCAATGAGCACTGTGGAACATGACAAGTGTCATCCTCCAGTGTTTCCTAAGTAATAAGAAGAAATTGGCTAAGAGTTACCTAGCATTTTAGAGAAGGGAGCATCCTGCAATCTATTTTTGCCAATGAACTGCCAGAAGACAAAGCATTTTAAAATCTATAAGATATCTTCTGTTAGACACTTTCAATTGGGGAGAAGATTTCATTTGGGCCATTAGATTGGGAATAAGAAGATAATCTGGAGTGAATCCAAGGCTATAAATAAGGGTGTAGAGATCACTAGAAATCATCATCAATTACTAGAGGGAATTTTTGAGAGAGAATTATTGTAAGGAGTCTAGACTTTCTAGAGCTGTGACTAAGTAATATCATTTGATTTTGTCTCATTTTCTTGAGTTGAAAGGTTTATATAACTGTACATGTTTTTGCACCTCTTATATGCCTGGAAAATTCAAATAAGAAGATTGAACCCTATGCCTTTGTTGATATTTTTTATGTCATTTGCAAAAGTAGTCTAGGCTGTAGACTTTCTAGAGTTGTGATTAGGAATATCATTTGCTTTTATCTCATTTTCTTGAGTTGAAAGGTTTATATAACTGTACATGTTTTTGTGCCTCTTATATGACTAGAAAATTCAAATAATAATATTGAACCCTATGCCTTTGTTGACATTTTCTGTATCATAGCAAAAGTGGTCTATGGTGTGAGCCTCTATTTCTATTATTTCCATCTTTTACATTGATCATGCACTTGTTTGCTCTTAAATGTAAATGAATCCTACATATAGTCTCACTGTGCTCAGGATTAAGGTCAGATTACATTCAGGTGCATCGCCATAGATTAGATTTTCTTTCTTGCATTTGTGTTTCTGATTTAAATTCCTATCCCTTTTCCCAGTATATACTTAATATAGAGAAGAACCAACTTCTTTAAAATTTGGAGGTTGTTTCAAGATGCAAGTCCCATATCTTGAAACTTCCCATTGTTGTTGATTATAATCAAGTGCAATTTTAAATCATCAACAGTTTTTGGCACACTCGGTGGGACCAATCTTTAAGTTTCTTTCAAGATCTTATGAACCAAAGAGCTATGAGGGGTCATAGCTATGGACCAGTAACCAAATCACAATCTGCTACAAATCTAGGTATTCTTTTGCCACCTTTGGTAACAAGTCAAAGAAGAAGAGCCAACCAGTTTGTACCAATACCCAGAGCAAATATGGGAGCCCCTATACCTCCAATAAATTATGCAAGCTGGAACATTGGTAGTCCATTGATTCTTCCAATACCCCCAGCCACTTGGGACTTTATCCTAGTGAATGCCTTAAAATCTCTACCCAAATTTAGTGGGCAAGACTTTAAAACACCTGAGGAACATCTGCAAGATGTATCAGATGTCTGTGCTATACATTTTGTCACACAACAAAATGTGGCCATAAGATTATTAGCAGGTTCTTTTAAAGGGAAAGCATTAGAATGGTACAGGTCCCTGACCCCAAATACCATTTCTACATGGGATCAACTTGGAGATATATTTTTTGAAAGATTTGCAGAGAAAGGTGATAAGTCTTCTTTATTATAGTAATTAATTACCATTCAAAGGGGACCATAAGAAGCCAGGACTGACTTCAATTCCATATTTCAAAAGACTTGGGACAGAATCCCTATTACAGCTAGACCATTACCAGGTATGGCCATAGTGTTTTATCTTAAGGCTTTGAATTCAGATATATTTGTTATGATTCAGTCACTTTGAGGACACACTTTGCCAGAATCTTATGAATATGTGGTTAGAGTTGAGAACAATTTAATAGATGCTATAAAGTTACCTCCAAGGCCTCCCATGCCCATGTTCCCATAAATTTCCTTGCCATTACCTCAAGAAGCCCCTAAATCTATAGCCCCACTTGTGTCTATGTACACCTATCCTCAACCATCTGCTAAAGAAAGTGTTCCCACTCAGTCATCTGAGTTGGATGATATCAAGAATATCCTAAGGACATTTTCTAATGAGCTAATCAATATAAAAAAATAGTAGAATACTTTCCTTAAGCCTCCATATCAAGGCTATCAAGGAAATAGATTTTCATCTTAGCCAAACCAATATCAGGGTCCTCCAAGATAAACTCACCATCAGCTAGCAAATCAATTGGTTGCAGTCCCCACCCCCTCACAGACTATTCCTCCCAATTCAAATAGGGAGATTGTTCCAGGGCAAAATAATTATGTGGATAATACTAATGCCTAGTGTTTCCCTTGCAATAATGCTCATACACCTAGAATTGTCCTATGGATAATCTACAACAAAAGGTAGCAGAGAAAAGAAGAATGGATGGTCAGTTTGCAAGCTCCAGTGACAATCAAGCCTACCAATCTCCTAGTATGTAGAATTTAGTCCTAGTGGCTTAGATGCAAGGGATGTCCTTGCAACAAGAAGAATAAATAGCCCTAGAACATGCTTTGTTCTCATGGGTTGAAGATGAAGAATCAATTTTATTGAACGAAGCATCTACCTCTAAAAAACCAGTGGTGCAATCTGATTATTACACTAGATCAAAGAGAAGGATGACAGAACAACCTGAGATTGTAAATAGTCAAGTCATGGAGAATCCTCCATTTCAAGGACAAAGAAACACTATTTTCAAACAAAAAGTGCCTCAACTAGTGCAAAATCAAGGGACTCCTACCCAAATTCAAGAAAAAACAAGATATCCTTATTTTCAAAGAACTCAGACTCTGGGACCAATAAATGTGGTGGATCAATTGAAGGAGACTCCAACACAAGTATCAATATGGGATATATTGTCTATTCTTGAATAGAAGACACTACTACAAGAAGCTCTGTAAGGCCAAGCAGTGCCCAAAGGTACTGTTACCAAAGAAGGACCTAATAGAAAAGAAAAGTTCAAAGATACAGTCCATCTGTAGACAACAACCCTAGTGAATAATATAGTAGAGGTAAGCAAATCCAAACTGGATCCCTTCTATTTAATTTTAATAGTTGGCAAGAAACTGTTGCATAATGCAATGATTGATTCAGGGGCTAGTACTATAGTAATGCCCAAGTAGATAGCTGATGCTTTAGAAATTAAGTATGAACCACTCAATAAAGGAGTCATATAGCTAGATGGCAAAGCAATACAAATAATAGGGAGAATTAAACATCTCTAATTACAATTATATGCTTATCCTAATATAATTGTAAATCAAGATGTAGTAGTGATAGATATACCTCCTATTTTTTGCTTATGTTTATCAAGAGACTTTACAGCCAAAATAGGGGGATATATGTCCCTTGATTGGTCTCATCTCATCTTAAGAACCAAATACAGTTCAAAGATGAAGATATTGTCTAAACCATTATATAAAGATCACATCACTAATGAGCCCACTGCAAAGTTAGAGGCAGACCATGCTATGATGAATAAAGAAGAAAGGGATTTTGTCGAAGAGCTAGGTGAATGGACTAAATATAATCATGAAGAAAAAAATGATCATTTATTATCTATGATGCAAAGTGACCCATATGGAAATTACGACTCTATTGGTCTAGGAACTTACATTATACTTGATGAAGATCATAGAATTCCAAATGTTCTATAAGAAGAAAAGTCAAAAGATACCTCTTATGAATTCTAGATTCCTAGTGAGAAATCACAAGCGCACATCTTAACCTCTAATGAAAAAGAAATAATTTATGATTTTCTTCTTACTTTGCAAGATGATGTAGAGGAACATGGACATTTATTGGATCATGATTTGAATGATTTGTTTGAATTCATTAGGTCAGGTTATACCATTCTTCAAGATAGCTATGAGCCAGTTGCAGAGGAACAAAACAACATTGAGCATTAATTACATGTGAAAAATTATTGCAAACTTTCATAATTATCATTTCAAGATATTAGTAATTTTGAAGTTATTAAAGAGGATGATCATGTAGTATAACTTGAGTTTAAGGAAAAAGGAGTCAAGTCAATAAATGATAAATGTAAAAAGGCTTCTGTTGATGAGCGGATGGTCATTAACTTCTTGTTAAGACATCCCAATATCAAGAGCCAATATTTGATAAGCTTCCAAGAACAAGAAGAGCTTATGTATGTCAAAAGCATGTTTGATTTAGACTCACTCAAATACAGACAAATCAATGTGGCATACACAGAGGGCAATTCACCAAAGTTATATCCAATTCAATCACTTGTATGGAAATATAAGCTGGCTAGTCATGAAAGAGACTTTAGGAATTCTTCTTTTGATCTAGGAGGGAGATAAAGATGCTTCATTAATGTATTTAGGTAGTTTCCCATTTCTGTATTGCTTTGTTTTCCTACTTTCTTTTCCCATTTTTTGTTTTCTCATTTTTCTTTTAAATAAGTGTTCTTTGAACACGTAGTCAACAGCTCAGAATTTTCAAAATTTTCAAAAATTCTCCAATAAATTGAATGTCTCCCAAATATTTAGAAATCCCTAAGGTACCTTGCACTGCCACTTGCATAATGTGTCTATCTCACTATTCCATAAAGATTGAGTAGGATCTGCTAATGATTATCTGAGTTTAATTCCATTTTGAGACTTGATAGGTCAATAAATACCTCTTAGCAAGATTTAAAGTTTACAAGTTCTCAAGCATTCTTGCATCTATGCAAAAATATCCTGCTACTTGCATTTTCTATGCTTAGTAAACTTGCTTCAGTGAAAGTGTCTCTATTTTGCAAAAAGTTACCACAGAGAAGATATAGAGATGGAGGGCACACAATCTTCACAACAAGGAGCTAGGATGTATGAATCCCTTGATAAGTTTCTTGCAAGTAAATCATATGCTTCAGCTCCTACATAGCCATTGAAGGCCTATCCACAGACCAATTTTCCTGAAGCTGGTCAAGCAAGTGACCCAGTGAAAATAAAAGATTATGCGAATGGCATAATGGACCCAATTCTGTAGAGAGCTAGTAGCAAAACTCTTAGAGAAGGGGCACATCAAAGGTGTCTATAGAGGGCTAGAGTAGGGAAATATGAAACATTCACCATGAGGATATGGACCTCAAAACTAGCTTAATTCATTGTCCCAGCTGTGCATCCATGCCCTGACATGGTCAAATTATGTGTAGACTTGTTCCATGCACCTTTATGCACCATTCAATGAGGTCCATTCACGGTGAAAATCACATCACAAGCTATCAGGGATATGTTATCCCTACATCATGATAGTATAGCTACATTTCTCACTGTTGCTAAAATGTAAAGAACATGGGAAAACATTAACACTCAGTTAAGGTTCTTGAGATCTAAATTACAAATGGGTGATGATGACACTACAGTGCCCACACTCCCTACACCAAGAGCTCAATTTGCCCAGGCTAGTCAAGACGCATTGTCAATGATGTATTTCATCTTTGGCATAAAAGACGATATGGCAGTGTATGTATAACAAATGTCTATTCTCTTCAGGCTGAAGACAGTTGATAGAACCTAGAAGTATCAGCTTGACTTTTTTGAGCAAATTGCTTTCTCAATGGTAGAACAACTAGCCCATTTTAGATCAAAAAGAGTGTTCAGGTATTCTTCTTATTTGTTCCACCTCATGTTTTTCTAGAAATCTGATCTCTTTGCCCAACATATGTATCTTAATATGTATGACCCAGATTTTGATCTCCAAAGGACCATTCCTGTGTCTGCATGGACACACATTTTGTCAAAGACTAATGACCCATATGAGTTTTGGGAATTATTTGTTACCCCTATTTTTTGCCACCTCAGCCTTGAGCCAGTTATGAATAGATTATTCCTAAGTGTTTTAAATCTTCAGGCTAGTTGCCCAATTCCTTATGATTTCTATTTTGGATCCCATCATACCATTATAAGAGTCCATGGTTTTTATGGGGAACCAATATTTCTACCTAAGATTTTGACCCTTAGGTTAGCATTCCTAGAGGTCACCAAGCAGGTATCCACAATTGATAATGAATTTGGCTCTGGGAAGAGAAAAAGAAAAATGTATAATCTACCATGGATGACAACTAGCATGGTTTTGGAGACCAGAATGCTGAAGTTGTGTTGCTCAGAGAGCTAGCCAATCTGGGTTTCCTTTTAATAGAGGACAAATGGGTTTATGACCCAAATGATTTCATAGCCTCCTGGATAAGAACTAATAGAGTCACAATCAAAATTGCACATGAGGGCCACCCTTTTTGGGAAACCAAGAAAAATCCTAGGGAAGACACTCCTGGATTTTATGTTGAGTTAACAGACTTGCCCCTTCCACAAAATAGGCCATGGGAGACATTCTATGTCAAGCAAAGGGATTATGATCCTAAATTCAGAATGACATCTGGCTTAAGGAGGACATTAAAGAGTAAGGACTAGGATATTGAGAAGATAGAGACCTATTGGAAATATAGGTAGGAAATTTGTCAAACAACCCATTCTTTTGGGAATGAGGACACAGATGAAAGATGGGAAGAACTATGGGATAAGTGTCATCTCTCCCCTGTATCTAGCCTAGAGACAAGTAATTTGCTGACACCGGGTTTAGAGCAACAAGCTAGGGCTGGGTCAAGTCAAGAGTCACAAGCCTCAGAGTAAACTGTAGCTGTAGTAACTATATCAATCTGGCCTCAATCTCTCAATACCATAGAAATGCAAAAAAGTGTGGTTCCTTCATCATCACAAGCTTCCCCATTGACCCTAGTTATAGATATTCCCAGTTCTCCACAAGAAGTAGATGTGGAAGGAAAAAAGATGCAACAAGAAGAAGAGACACCCAAGAAATGATAGAGGGTGCAATTTCAATTTGATTCAAAAGAGGAAATAGACACCACATAGTGCCAATTACATGGTACTGTAATCACTCCTCAGGTAAGTATTATTCCTCCCTCTCCTTCTTAGTCTATTTCTTCTCCCATTGGCATGATGATTTCATCTAGCCAGATAACATCCTCTACCACTTCTGCCATTCCCATTTCTCACTTCACCCCATCTGTGCCACCTCCAGCCTTAATATTACCTCATTTCTCTCCCTCTATTCCCAAGAAGCTTTCCCCTTAGATTACCCATAGCCAACAATTGGCTATTCAATATGGTCTACCATAAGGACATCCTTTTACAGGTGGGCACATTACCTCTCCCTCTACCTTCTAGACCCAAGCAGATGCTGCTAGGAAGGCAAGGGAAGCTCAAAGAGAGAAAAAGAAGATTAAGGAGAATAAAGCTTTGGATACACCCCATTTATGATCATAATTTGACCCCATCTAGTAGAAATTGATGGTGACTCATTTGTCACCAAATATAATAAAGCCAATGGAGCAGATGCAGCTGGAAGATTACACTATGAATGCGGTGGCCATCGACATGTCCCTCTTTGGGCCATAGGACAAAATTGAGCTATTGACTGAATCCACTTCTGTAGTTATTGAAGACTACTTGAAGATATCAAGGAGGCTATAGAAGATAGAAGCTGAGCTTGCCAAGGAAAAGGCAAACTGTAATAGTTTGACCTCAGAGATCAATAATAAAAATAATGAAATAGAGAATCTAAATAAATAGTTGTAAGATACTATTTCTCTTCAGACTCACTAGGTAGTTTAGGCCAAAAATTATTCTTTAAAGGCAGGGCTCACACAAGTAAAGGATGTAGTGACAACCCTTAGGCATGAAAAAGCAGCGTTGCAAGAAAAGTGCGAGGAATACCTATTGTAGGTTACCCAATTGCAACAAAAGCTACTAAGTGAATAAAATAGTACAGCAGCCATACAAACCCAATTTCACTCAGAGCAATAGAGAGCAGCATAATTGACACTAGAGCTGGCCAATAGGCTAAAGAGTGTTGGAGTGTTAAGTTTAGTAAAGGAGCTATATGAATCCATATGGAAGAGAATCTCTTTAGAGATTATTCAACTCAGGCCATCTCTCACCTTCCTGCTAAATGCATAGAAATTATGTAAAAAGGTGGAGAGTTCAGTTGTAAATACTTTGGCTATAGTCTCTGAGAGAGTAATGAACTCACAAACATTACTACAAAAGCTGTATGATGCAATGGATGTAACACTGTCAGCAGCAGGAATCAATGACAGAATGGTCACTACCAAGAAAGTAAATGAAGTTCTTAGTTGCAATTTCATAGCCAGTAGTTGTAAGGAGCTTCTGGATGTCATGAAGGAAGGAATCAATGAAATGAAATAGCATGTTGAATATCTAGTACAACTAGGTTTTCCTTCTCCATTTCTTGATGACAATACCGTGCTAATGGTAAAAGAAATTGAACCTTTGTTGTTGGCCAAATAGCAGGATCAAATAGTTTTCTAGAATCTAAGGGATGATTCATCAGTCCTTGAAGTAGAAGCTATCTTGGTTCTCTTTTCCTAGCTTGAATTCAAATTGAAGGCTATAGTTCAAATTTTGAAACATTTTTCACACAAGGATATTATTAACCTTGATTTAGCCTTTAATGAATTGCAGAGTAAGCAAGGGTTATCTGATGAAGAGTGGTCTGCCTACCAAACAACATTGTTGAAGCTGTGATTTTGAAATTTTGATCTAGTGGGAGTTTTGGTTTCTTTTTGAGTAGGCTCAAAAGTCCTGGGGGTCACCAATAACTTTAGAGAAAAAATTTACTCTACGTTCCATTCTATTTTTTAGTCATGCACCACAATTTTTTTGTCCTCATATACTTTGGTCTGAGATGGCAAAGTTTCAAAATAGATCATGGGCTCTATCTTACTTTTGATTCATTTTGTCTAAGTGTTGGGGTAAAGCAGAAGCTGACAAGTATCATCGTCTGAGGCATCCTTCTCAATGGAAACTACCAAGTGTCATCATCTGAGGCACCTTTTATATTTTCTATGAGTTGGTCAGAATGTGCCAAGTATCTCATAGCAACTCAGTGGAATGTGCCAAGTGTCAGTGTCTACGGTTTCATATCGGCACCCACATTTCATCTCTTTTTAGTGGAAGGTTTCAAAAGCTAAGTATTGAGATCAAGCAAAAAATACCAAGTGGCAATCGTGGAAGGTCTCAGTTTTGATTTTCTAAAAGTGACAGAAGCTACCATGTACTCTAGCAAAATAAAGTAAAAGCCACCACATGTTGTGGTCTAAATTATCTTCATCTTTGCTTCACTGATATAGCAAAGACCGTGGTGGGTCCCAAGTTATGTGTCTAAAGCAAGTGGAAGCCACCAAGTGTCACTGTCTATGTAAATGAGAAATGAGACCCATTTGTTTCTATGGTATAAATAGGGTAAAGCAGAGAATGTCGTGTGTCATCTTTCATAGGTTTCTAAAAGGCTGTTAAAAGGAGTGAAGACCACCACGTAACCCCAAATAAGTAGAGCAGAGACTACCATGTATCCTTTGTTAAAGCAAGTGGAGATTGCCACCTGTCCCTATGCTCCTTTTCAAAGTTGCTCAGGTAAGAAATGCCATGAATCTTATTTTATTTTAAGCTATTGAAGTTTTGAGGAAATGGATAGGGATGAGTGTCAAAGGTGGAACAATCCTGAGCAAAAAGACAAAAGAGTATAAGTTATGTAGAAAGTGCCGCATGTCTTTGACGGGCACTGTGGAACATGACAAGTGTCATCCTCTGGTGTTTCCTAAAGTAATAAGAAGAAATTGGCTAAGTGTTACCTAGAATTTTAGATAAGGGAGCATCTTGCAATCTATTTTTTCCAATGAACTGCTAGAAGACAAAGCATTTTAGAATCTATAAGATATCTTCTATTAGACACTTTCAGCTAGGGGGAAGATTTCATTTGGGCCATTAGATTGGGAATAAGCAAACAATCTAGAGTGAATCCAAGGCTATAAATAAGGGTGCAGAGATCACCAAAAATCATCATCAATTACCAGAGGGAATTTTTGAGAGAGAATTATTGTAAAGAGTCTAGACTTTCTAGAGGTGTGACTAAGTAATATCATCTTTTGTCTCATTTTCTTGAGTCAAAAGGTTTATATAACTATACGTGTTTCTATGCTTCTTATATGACTAGAAAATTCAAATAAGAAGATTGAACCCTATGCCTTTGTTGATATTTTTTGTGTCATTTGCAAAAGTAGTCTAGGCTGTAGACTTTCTAGAGTTGTGATTAGGAATGTCATTTTCTTTTGTCTCATTTTCTTGAGTTGAAAGGTTTATATAACTGTACCTATTTTTGCGCCTCTTATATGACTGGAAAATTCAAATAAGAAGATTGAACCCTATGCCTTTTTTGACATTTTTTGTATCATAGCAAAAGTGGTCTATGATGTGAGCCTCTGTTTCTATTGTTTCCATCTTTTACATTGATCATGTACTTATTTGCTCTTAAATGTAAATGAATCCTACATATAGTCTCACTATGCTCAGGATTAAGGTTGGATTACATTCAGGTGCATTTCCATAGATTAGATTTCCTTTCTTGCATTTGTGTTTTTGATTTAAATTCCTATCCCTTTTCCCAGTATATACTTAATATAGAGAAGAACCAACTTCTTTAAAATCTAGAGGTTGTTTCAAGACGCAAGTCCCATATCTTGAAACTTCCCATTGTTGTTGATTATAATCAAGTGCAATTTTAAATTATCAACATTTGCCACTTGGATGAGGAGATCTGAGACATCTGCTCAGAGGGTGCAAAGCCAAGTGATAATAGGTTAAATTTTACCTTCTTAGTGTTTCAAATTTCTACATCAGGGTTTCATATTTCATATTTGTGAGCTCTCTTTATAAGATATTAATCCATCCATGCTTGGATATAGCCCTATTCATGATTTTAATGATCACTTTCTATGTCATTTTAAGAAAGATAGCTCTCTTGTACCTCTAAGGCAAATGCTAGGTTAAGTGGTCTTAAATTTGAGCATAATAAGATCTATTTATCTTATCCATATGTGTATGTTTTATCTAAATTGGCTACAATATATGAAATACAAATTTCTTCTTCTATTGATGAAAATGTTACTAATGAACACATAGAAGTATAGGAACATGCTATTAATGATGATATTTATGAACTTGAAAATGATTAGGAATATGATAATCAATATCATGATAAGATACATCTTGATGAGCATAATGATGTAGATCCTACCCAAGTTAAATCTCTTTCTAGATTTCAAGAATGAATCTATGTGAAACTTAATGATCTAGATAAGGTCTTGAATGTAATCCTAGAGGCTAAGAATGTAAATAGGTTAACACATCTAAATAACAACATGAGACCTTTAGTGATAATAATATACCTTTTAGAGGTACTTATTTTATAATAAGTTTTTGTAACATTAATTATATTACTATTATCCATATGTCTACACCTATGGTTATACATGTGATTCCCACTCATACTATGGGGGAACTACAATATTTCCCTTAGGATTATCTAGATATCCCTACACAACATACTTTTATGCCTCCTAAGATGGATACTCATATGACATCATCCATTACTATACAAATTTTTATGCCTAATGCTTAGATTCTTATGCAAATGATACTTAATATTAAATCTAAGGTTTTAAAAATTAAACAAGGGCACTCTAGAATGGGACATTAAAATGGTTCAAAAACATTATTACACAATATATTAGATCTAGATATTTCATCTTATCCATTACCTATAGAATTTATGGCACTAAAGATTACACTTTATGATGGTAAAGATGATCCCACATAACACCTTTTAGCCTTTTAAGAAACATGTTTTAATTGGGAATCTAATGAAAAGATGTTGACTAAGTTGTTTCCATATAATCTTAAGGACTATGTTTTGTGATGGTTCTACAACCTACCCTGCCAACCAATGCATGTTTTTAGTCCCTTGGATGATCAATTATTAGAACACTTTTTAATCAATATTAGTGAGAGTTTTTCTTATATTCAAATTGAAAAACTTAAGCAATGACCCAATGAACCCATTAGAGATTATGTTCTTTATTATAGGATCATGCTCTCTAAGATGACAAATCTAATGGATAATAACTAGTTGTAAGACATATTCAATAAAATCTTGCTTCCTTCATTACATGAGTCCATTATTTTCAATTGGTTTCAATATTTTTATGACTTGTATCACATGTTCAAAAACCATGAAGTTAATCTCCTTACTATGAAAAAACTAAAGTATGGGTCCAGTCTTCTAAATACTTCTAGTGAAAATTTTTAAAGTAATACAAATTTCAAATAGAAAACAAATGATATTAATAATGAGGCAAAATTATTAATTAATGTAGTATCACAACCTAATTAGAGGATTTTACTATTATCTCCTTAAAGGAGGTAGTTTTCACTATTATCCAAACCTTCTCATAAGATACTATACAAGATACTTGAGTTTAATATCATATATATCCCTCCCAAAAAATAGGTTGATAGGAATATGGCACCAACTAAGACATTAGAGTAAATTGATATTATGATTATCACTGATGTAGGGGACACTCTATGGACAAATGATTTGGATTAGAACATAAGATATAAAATCTAATAAATGAAAATATTAATCAACTCAATGATATTAGAACATCTATGAGTGATTTAGGATCAAAACCTAGTGGGAAAATGAAGTTTAAAATATTTTTAGATCCCTTTCCAAATCATGGGGTAAAAGAAACCAAGATTAACCCTAAGGTACATATGGAATTTAAAAAATAATAGGAACATCCTATAGATGGTATCGTTGGTACACACAAAGACACACAAGTAAAAATTCCTAATTTCACATTTGTTGAGCATGAGATTGTTGAAAATGATTATATCAATGCCCATTGTTTGTGCATACCTACATTAGCCAACAACCTATGTATAGTTTCATAGTGGATGATGGGTCAAGTGAAAATGTTTTTACTATGACACTACTTATTTATCTTGGATATACACATGAGGAATTGATTGGTATAACAAAGACAATGAAAAGATTTGATAGAAAGAGATAAAACCCTCTTTGGATTATTGTGCTACCATTTATGGTAGGACTTGCAACTATTTATACTTTTTTTTATTCTTGAAAATTATGGGGGTATTTGACATGTTGCTAAGAATTACTTGGATATAAAAGATATGTGCATTACAATATTTGGTACATCAATGCATGAATTATATCTATAATAATTGAGTGGTTGTAGCTCCAAGTCTTCCCTATGAGTATCCTATTCAGATAGAAACATGTCCTTATAAACCTACCCCAAAAATTATTCAAGTTCATTCTAAAAAGGTTGTTTTAGATATAGGTAATAGATATTAATTTAAGACCAATGATAAAGTTTCCCATATATTATAGGTCTAGTCACGTTATATAACAAACATTACCTAGTTATTGGGAGCATAATTTGGATTGCAAATCTGCATAGGATATTTGTCTAATATTCATATGTCATGTGCTCATTTTGTCACGTATAAGTCTATGTTTTCATATCTCCATGACTTGTAATAGGTTATAATATGAATAGACTCCACTTTTGTTACCAAGTATATAAGAATATGAATAGTCATAGATTGGAAACATCTATATATACTTTGGATTGTAAGAAGAATGGAGTTCCATTTTTTAAGAGATCAATAGAGATTATTTGGTTATGGTTACCTATGTGATTTCTTACTATGTTACTTTCATGCGATCTCATGTATAATGTTTGGATACTTTCTATTTAATTTAACCTGAACTATTTTATTTTTATTTATGAAACATTAGTTGTTCTTAATTTCTAAATAATGTAGGATAATTAATGTCTACTATGATCCTATTATCAAAACTCCTATATGAATACAATACAATATTCTATGTACTTAAAGTATATCTTATCTATTGTCATCCTTAGCATGTTTTGATGATTTAGAAAACTCTACCAACAATGGTGTAGTGAGCATAGAACACTCCTTCTAGAGGAAATTGTGCTAAGATGGTTACTAGGGTAGAGAGATATTAAGACATGGTTAGACCAAAGAATATGTAATTTTTTATAAGAAGAATAAAAAAGATCTAGTCTTAGCATAGATGAAATCATTTGAGAACATATTTATGGAGAGATCTATGAAATCTTCTGGTGTGAGTTGCTTGAATTTCTAGCTAACTATTTGGCATGATTGAAGTATTATTATTTTAACCCAAGAATAAAAGAAACTATAATATGGATTGAATAAAAGATAGACCTATTGTAGAAATTGGAAACCAACTGGATAAGATCAATAGATCATTGGGTTGCTACTATAGTAGATCAATATATAACTAATTTTATAGTATAAGGATACATATATTTAGAGGATACAAAGGATTTTTTTTTTAGAGTAATTTGAAGGAAAGTTTTACAGTGAATACCTATCCTTTTAAATATGTTAGTTGTGGACAAGGCGATGGTGCCCACTCCAGCCAATATGGAGTAGTCACTTCGAGCATATGGGTGTGTGTGAGACATGATAGTGAATGATGATTAGATGAGTAGATAAGGCTTGTAATTGAATCTATAATGGAGACATGAGGGAAGAATAGTAAAAATAAAAGTTTGGATTCAAAACATGAGCTGTGACAATAGAATAGATGGAGTAAACAAAATAATACCTAAGTAGCTATGAGTAGAGTTAAGAGTAGTAGTAAAATAGATGATGCATGAGTAAGAATATGTGATGAGTGAGTTTAAATAGATGAATACTAAATGATGAAGAAAGATAAGATGATAAAATATGATTAATTCTAGTATAAATAAAAGAGTGATGAAGAATAAGAAGAAGAGATGTTCAAAGAAAAAGGTGAGAATAGTGTAAAAGTAGATTAGTTAGATGATAGATGTAGTGGACAGCTATAATAATGGGTATTATTAAAAGGAAATGAAGAATTCAAAAAATAATTAGAATAAATTCATAGAGTAATCACATGTTTAAGCATATAAGAAGAAGTCACGAGAAAGAATCATTCACTAGAAGAAGACATTTCCCCGTAGCCCAATTTCTTATATTTCAATAGAAGTTTTCAATCAGGCATATAGGAAGATAGTAGTTAGGAAGGTCCATTTTTAAAACAAGTACATCATTGGGTATTGAAATTGAAACAACATCAATTTTAAAGGTTTTGAAGTCTATAGGGTTTGTTGAAACCAAACAAAAAAAATGAGGAAACACAATAAATCATAGTGTGTAGGTTGAATCTCCTAGTGTGTAGATAAATATTCATGGTATGCAAGTAAGATCACATATAATGCTACCTCTTATTGTAAAAAATGTGAATCATAACCCCTTAACACCATTTTACACCATGGATGTTAAAGGAGCATTTATAAATTTGGTGACATATGATGGGTGTGTAGACCTTGAACAATACTTACTAACCTATGAGATGACATGGCAAGCTAAGGGTATTACTAATGAGGCTATCAAGAAGTGTGAGTTAATATAGGAATTGAATAAAAGATCACTTGAGTTTATATACCATATATAAATTGTGCATGTAAGTCTAAAATAGGTTAGGAATGGCTTATCACAGAGTTCAAGATAAAGAAATGTATAAGTCAGAGTATTCAAGAATTAAGGGAGATAAGGTAGAAGTTAGGAGAATCAATCTATGACTATGATCATAGGTTCTATGATATTATGAATAAGGTTAATTTAATATATAGGAAAAATATAAATTTTTATGGTTTATCAAATGACTTCATTCTATAATCAAATTTATTATAGCATAAACTCAATATACTACTAAGGTAGATGCTAGAGATGTTTCCCTATGAGTGGAATAAATTGAAGACTATGGGGAAAATCCTATCATAATTTCTAAGATTTAAAATACATTGTAAGATTTTATGAAGATAATGGAGAAATATCATGAGGTAGATAAACCTAATCTAAATCTACAGTGCATGGAGTGTGGGAAATAAGGACATCATAGGAATGATTGTCCTAAGATCAAGATAGAGTTATATGAAATCTATTGAGTAGTAGGGCATGAAAAAATGTAGTGCCATCTCCTATAGTAGTATGTAAAAAACCCATAGATTTTATATTGTAATTTATATAAGTCACAAAATAATGATGAAAAAAATTATAGATATTTATAGGAGATCAAAAAAGACATCAACAAAAATGTATTCACCATCACTATGTAGTAAGTGTCCTCAATAAAGAAGATGATTCTAGGCCCAAAGGTTGATAAAAGTTATGTGACCCAAGTAGGTCCAAAATGGATTCCTAGTTTACCTCAATACTATCCTCAAGGTTTAACTAGTTGGACACCACCTTCACTAAAATACTCGTATAAAGCACCCTAGAGTCCAACAATGATGTAGCATTAGCAAACTAGTTGGACCCCACTAGTTGTACAATAATAATTTGGAATTGGAGGTAATACCTAGTATAATCAATAGTAGAATATAGTGTAACAACAAGGAGGGTGTAGAGGAGGTTATCAGTTGAATAAAGGAGGATCTAGGGGAAAATATAAAGGAGGTTACCAAGGTGGTAGAGGAAATATTTATCAATGCCCTCCTTTGCAATGCTTTTTGTGTAGAAAGTATAATCATGTGCAACATAATTACCCATTAAATCCCTAAAGGTAGTCTTACTATGCATACTATAGAGTATATGACCAGCATGAGATAGAGGACTATCCTATCTTGGAAAATCAAATAAAAGACAAGGCCATCAGGAATGTTAATATGGTGAATACATAGCCTAAGGAAGATGCATTCTTGAATTCTATTACAAGACGCTAACATATAGAGAGATGATTGCCTCCTCTTAAAACACCTCAAGACTAGGGAATCCATAAATAAAAATAGGACAAATACCCAAAACCATCTATAGAAAAGGGGCTCATGTATGAAGTTACATAGATGTTGAAAAATATTCAACATCAAGATTATACTAAAGGAGACGCTATAGTAATAGATGCCTAAATGTATGGTTAAATCATGTGTATTATGCATCAAGATGGAGTTGTCACTATGTTGAAATATTTACTGAAGCTTTTAAGCACACTTCATAATGAAAACATCTCTTAGAACATCATAAACTTGGTATATAATCTATTAGAGTGTACATAAAATGGGAAACAAAAGATGGAGAAGGTTGTTTGGTATGTTAAAATAAATAAGCCATTATATTTAGATGCATGAATCGACATTGAAGTTGTAGGATATGAAATTCCAAATTTTGTCTTTGATTTTGGTAACACAGTCAACATGATTCCTAGGTCTAGATGGGAGGCTATTAGATGGCTAGTTCTAAGTTATAGCCCAGTAAATCTAAGCTTAGTACACTATGGAAGAGTTAATCCCATTTGAAGATTAGAATAAATTTAGATTATAGTCATATAATTGACCCTGTGTGGTGACTTTGAAGTCATCGATATGAAGATAAAAACAACACATTACCCTATAATGATTAGTAATAAATGGGCGTATGATGGGCTGATGACTATCAATACTATGTAAAATCAACTAGAGGTGCATAAAGGAGATAAGGTTTTCATCATTCCTTTAAATAAGGTGAACAAACCCTACATCATTTTGGCTGAACTAGACTCACTTTATATCACACAAGAAACTAGATGGATGTAGGTAAACTCTAAAGAGAACTTGAAATCTTTGTGCACAGTTGAGTACAACTTCTTGTATGAGCATACTAAACTTTAGGTATGATATTTAATCACTCAATAGTTGAAGACATATGAATAATGAAATCCTAAACCAGTAGTTACTCAACCCTTGGTAACCTAGTTTATCATAGAGGATTATGGATCCATGTCTGCATAATCCCTTACTCATTCAAAATTTGATTTCCTCTATCAAGTAGATGATCATATGAATGATTATATAGACCTGAACAAAAGGAATTTTCCCTTGGGAAATATCTTCATTTATCAGTAGAGACTCAGACACACACCTACTCAATTGGGCTTATGATTATCATGAACTCTAACCTATGAGAATGGTATTTTCACACGAGAGACAAATTTTTATGTACTATGTGACTAAGGATATCAATAATTTAATTTTATGCCTAAAATTTCATGTACCTACCATTAGTCAGTAGGTCAATGCTTTGAATTATGCTCTAAATAACATTGTAGTGACATGGTGGGAAATTCAAAGAAATGATCAACTCGATTAGGATGATGCATGCAAACTCATGATTAGTAGGTTACAACTAATATAGGTCATTAGAAGTAATTGGACATTATTATAAGAAGGTGAGTTCCCTAAAATCCATATTCACAAATGTGTTAAATTATGGACTGAAGAATGTGTGGCACCAATTTACTAGGTTCACATCTTTCATTACACAACTGGCTCATTTACCATCAATATGGTATATGTATCAAGACTATAAGAGGGATATAAATAATGGGGCACAAGTGCAAAGAAAATTCATACATATGTTTGTTTTTGAAGATGAGAACCCTCTGGTTCAAAATGCACTATTGAAAATCAAACATTTCTTATGCCATGGGTGTGTAGAATATTTAATCACCATGATGGAATACACTATGCATAAGAACACAACCTATGATATAAGTACAACATTAAAAAGTTATAAACCTACCAAAATAGAGGAATAATCTCTCATGTAACCATGCCACCAAATACAATATTAAAAAAGGACATTGAAGATTTGTATATTGATGATGATGTCGATTGATGATTCGTTTGAACTTGAATAGCTAGTAGAACTAGTAAAGGAACCCATCGTCAAACCTACTAAAGAAGAAAAGTTATGCAACATACAAATTATAGGAAAAGAAGGGTAAATGCTCTAAGAATTTTTTACTAAGGAAATGTGTAATATTTACCAATAACCCATTAAAAATCATGTAGAAAACATCAAAAGTGAGGAGATTCCTAAATTAGCATATATTGGTGATTAATAGACCGAACCTGAAGTTTCTAAAGCTATGTAACTCTTATGAGATTATCAAGATGTGTTTCCCACTACATTTTTAGAGGTCAAAGGAGTTGATCCATCTCTAGGCAAAATGCATATCAAACTCAAGGAGTGCACATAAACCATAAAGAAATGGCCATACAAGTTGAATCCAAACATGAAGTTAAAAGTGAAGGTTGAACTTGATAGAATGAAAGATGAAGGTATAATCTATCCCATTAAAAATTAAAATTGGGTTAGTCCCATGGTAGTGTAACCTAAGAAAACAAGAGATATTAAAGTATGTGGTGATTATAAAATTATGAATGATGAATGTGTAAATGATCCATTTATGATTCCCTTCATAGATGAATTTTTGGAATCTATCACAGGTCATGAAGTTTACTTTTTCATGGATGTCTTCAGTGGATATCATCAAATACCCATCATAAAATAAGGTAGATATAAAATGAATTTTGTCATGGAATTGGGATCCTTTGCATATAAGGTAATGCCTTTTAGCCTTAAGAATGCACCTATGGTTTTTTCACGTAGTGGTGATTGCATTCAAAGATTTCATTCATGAATTTATAGAAGTATATCTCAATGATTGGGTAGTTTTTTATTTGTTTAAAGAACATATGTCTAATATGTGACTCATGTTAAAATTCTATTGATATCTATGCATTGCCTTGAATTTAAAAAATGCTTATTTTTACACCTTTTGGTGTTTTGTTAGGTCACATAGTGTGTAGTGATGGCATTTTAGTAGACCAAGCCAAAATTATAATCATTCTGAGTATGCCTCCACCAGTCAACTCTATGGAAGTGTGATATTTTATTGACCATATAGGGTATTATCATAAGTTTACTAAGGGATATGAATCCATTTCATCTCAATTAGAGTATGTATTACAAAAAGGTACAAAGTTTGTCTAGACTACTAAGTGTTAAGTAACCTTCATAAAATTTAAGCAAATATTGATTATTGTGCCTATCCTCATCTTTTTAAAATTAGAGTAAGCCCTTTAATGTGCATATTGATGCTTTGAGTATCACACTTGGTGCTATAATTGCATATCCTAGAGAGGGTGGAATACACTACCCCGTATATTTTGTAAACCTAAAGTTATTTGATGTAGAAAAGAACAACATGATAACTAAAAGGGAAGCATTGGCCATTATTTTGGCACTATAAAAATTTCACCATTATCTTCTTGAGACAAAATTTGAAGTTTTCATCAATAATTAAGCTTTGTGCTACCTTTTTAATAAGATGATGTTGGGAGGATTCATTTCTTGATGGTTGATGCTATTTTAAGAATTCTAATTTTGCATTAACATCAATCTAGGTAGAGAAATCAAGGGTTCAGATCATCTTAGTCACATTCAAAATGGTGAAGAACCAAAAGAACTATAATAATATTCTCTTGATGTTCATTTATTTTTTATTTATGTGATCCCCAAAAATTTTAAAGTGATTTTTAACTTTCTTAAATAAGGAGTATTCCCTGTGCACTATCAAGAAAAAGACAAGTAGTTTGTCACTAGAGCTTTTCCATATACCATTATAAATGGGCTTTGGTATCATTTGGGGAAGGATGAAATACTACATAGGGTATTTCTTGAATATGAATTACCACATCTCTTACAAGAGACACAATAAGTAATAGTAGGAGGACATTTTTATAGAGAAGCTACTATAAGGAAATTTTTATAGAGTGGTTTATGATGGCCAAACATTTTTTAGGATACACATAAAGAAGATTAACACTATGACATATGTTAATGCATGGTAAACCACTATAAAAAGATGAAATGCCATTACAACCTTTGTTAACCAAACAACCTTTGAATAGTTAGGCATTGATTTTATTGGACCTATCAATCTACTAAGTAAATGAAATAAATCAAGGTATATTATTACTATGATAAATTACTTTACCAATTGGGTTGAAACTACTGAAATACCTAATTGTGGTGTGAAGGATGCAATAAAGTTTCTTTATGAGAATATCATTATAAGATTTGGATTCTCCATCAAGATCATTAGTAATCGAGGGACACACTTCCTAAAAAATACCATCAAAGCTCTTACTAAAGAATTCATGATTTCTCATCATAAAATCACTATGTACCATTTGCAAGCTGATGGCTAAGCTAAGGCTTATAACAAAGTGTTGGGCAAAATGTTGATAAAGATATGTGATGTCAAGAGGGATGATTGGGAAGATCACATTCCTATGATTTTATGGTCATATCACATGAAATATAGTAGGGATACAAGTTTTACTCCATTTTAGTTGGTTTATGGGCTTGACGCATTTATGTCAATGAAATATTTGATACCTAGTTTATGCATTGCAAAGGTCATGAGACTAGGGGATCATGAGTCTCTCAACAACAAACTTCTCAAAATGAATAGGATGGATGAATATTAATGTACAACATCTTGGATGTAGGAAGTTCATAAATAGAGCCAAAAATCATGGCATGATAGGAATCTATGCCATAAGGAATTTCATAAAGATCAACCAATTTTGTTATATGATAGTCATTTCAGAGCATTTTAAAGAAAATTATAGATTATATGGAAAGGGCCTTATGTTATACATGAAATATCACAACATGGAACCATTATTTTGAGATATCTATAAGGAACCATTTTGCCAAGGTGGGTGAATGGTTGTAGGCTTAAACCCTATTGCCAATAGTCTTAATTGATCTCTTT
The DNA here is from genome assembly GCA_037957365.1 of Torreya grandis. Taxonomy (NCBI): domain Eukaryota; kingdom Viridiplantae; phylum Streptophyta; class Pinopsida; order Cupressales; family Taxaceae; genus Torreya; species Torreya grandis. The sequence continues at coordinate 1,440,250 of JARHVA010001507.1, forward strand.
TTGGTAAGTGAGTGGGTGTTGAGTAACACTAAATAGATTAGGATTTATCATCTTTACATGTTTTCTTGTGTGTTTATTTTTTTTGGTGTGTGTGTATTTGTAGATGATACATTCACTACAATTTGGGAACCAATATACCAAGTATAGCGTGCACCAACTGTGCATAATAAAATTCACATGCACCATCATGGATGTTAGCAACAGTGAAAGAAAGTAAATAAGTTTAGGAAATATATGAAAAAGTCACATAAACCAAGATATTCAATGTATAATGGTCATCCCCAAGTAGTTAATAATAGATCCAAGGTTCAATCAAAGTAATATTCAATAAATCAGTGATTGATCAACATCATCCACTTATACCCCCATATAGATAACAAATAACATAATTACATATCTCCACACATTACTAATGACTAACTATCTTATTTTATAGATTGGATAAGATTTTACACTTTAATAATTTCATTCATGTTGAATAGATAACTCAACATGAAATTTACACATAAACCAATAGGAAAAAAATCTATAAAGGTAGAAGCTTGTGAACCAAATTTTCATTTTATCTTTGTAAATATTTTCATGAGCTAAAACTTCAAAGATCCAAGATAATTTTATTGTGCTGAGAGCCAATAGAGTTTCAATATCATCACTTAGAAATCATGGATACTTCACAAATCATTAGGAGTTTGATAAACAACCAAAAAAAATCAATGGGCATCGATCTAACACTTTGAAAAACAAAATTCAATGATCTAGATCCCTTTGATTTTATTCAAGCAGTAGAGTAAAAACTATTTCACCCAATCCTCATCGATGATATGCAACCACTATCTCTCATAGTCCCCTACCACTTCCACAACATAAATGTCAAGAACCTACATTGAATTACTACTTTTGGAGACCGAGGGGAGATTATATAAGTCTTTCTTAGTTGCTAGAATGATGGAAACATATACATTTGGTATGACACTGTGATCATCATTAACACATAAGCAATGGACCAAACATTGGGCATGTCTATACTAGGAGATTCTCTTGTCCCATAGAAGATGATAATGCCACCTATTCTCTAGGAAGTTGGAGATTTATATGTTTGAGCATCTAAAGGGATCCAAATTGAATAAATTCATGACAAACTAGTGCACATCCTAGTAGGATGCATCACATAGAGGTTTTGGCAAACCATCAACTCTACTAAGCAAATTTTAAAAGGAATCATGGATATTTACCACTACATGATCCACCAAAATGATCAGTTTAATTGGATTGAATAATTTTTTTAGGAGCTATTGATGAATATTGACAAGTGCTGCACATCTCCCATGTAGACATTTCATTACTAGTTCCTCATTTTTATGTTGTGCTTCACACAATGGAAGTCCCTTGAGGGAGAGGTGCAACTTGACATCAACTAATATCTAGTACATAATTCCTGAACCTCATATAGACACCTAAGTTTTGATCCCTAAAACATGAGGGAAAAGTCAATACATGGTGGGAGGAGTGCCTAGAGTTGATCACCACATATCCTTGAATTCCATCAAATGTCATGTAATACTTAAGACAACAAGTTATTCTCACCTTGCTATTGAAAGGCATGTTCATCCATATATATGAGCTTCCAAGGTCTCCCTTTAGATGTATACCATTCCTTATTATCATGACCATGGTGCAATCTAAAGTCACCATACAGAAAGCCTTCACAATTAGGCATGTAACACCACTCCAAGCTATACCACCTAGTGCAGCCACCCTGCAACACAAAAATAAGAGGAAGCCACCACTTTATATCCATAGAAAGGAAAGTTTAATATCTCTACCAATAACCAATTCACATCTCCTCCTTTGAAGCATAATATAAGGAATACTACAACTTGGTTAGAGATCACAAGATCATGTGACCTACCATAAATGGGCATGGACAAACAAGAAGTTTACTAGGTCATGATTGTTGATATGGTTAGAGACTTCTATGATAGCGAGGAGGAGAAGGAATTATTAGTTTAGAAGGTAGTGTACATAGTCTAAGTGTAAAAAAAGGTTATTTTGAATTTGTGGGTGGAACTATCACTATGGCCTATATCCATCATCATTAACACTATAAAAGAAGAAGATGAGTAGCTACAAAAAATGGTTAACTTATTATAGAAATAACATTCTACCACCTTCATAGTTGAAGATGTCTTTACACCACTTCTATAAATCCCACCAGAGTTCCTCATGCACATACCATGAACTAGACATGAGGCTAGGATCATGCCTAACATTGAAAAATACATATTCGCTTGACCAACCATGATGTAAGAAGGACATCCTAATCCATATTCAAATTCACAACCACCCAAATGTAGGTTGGTTACCCTAGGATGTAATAAAGCACATGTTTCTAGATCTATGGTCAAACTAATTGATTCACCACCTTCACCATAAACCTAGGAGGTCAAATAGCTCACACTAGAGCAACCTATAGTAGAACAAAACTAGGATTCATGGGAAGAATTAGCTCATGTAGTAGAATGGTGAATCAAAATAGAGGAGAAGAAATGCCATAAGGAGTAGGCTCAATAATAATAATCTCAACAAGAAAGTAGTAAGCCAAAGAAGCTAAGGTTATACAAAAGGCTTAGGATGTAGAGGTTGATTAACAGAAGGATCTTGAGGTGGATAAGAAGGCATAAAAATATGTTGATGCAACCACACAAGCATAAGGGTGCATCAGATGAGGATGGCTAAAGATTAGAGGAATAAAGAAGCTAAGCTCACTACAAAGGCTAAAGTTGAAAAATAAAATAAAAAATAGGATATAGTGGCACGGGAAAAGCAAGTCATGGAAGATGCCATGCATTTATAATAGAAATTAAAGGGAGTTGTAAAGAAGAATAAGATGAAGTCTTGCACAAATAGTAGGCCTAATAATAGGCACAACAAGAAAGTGTATCTAAGGCATAGGCACAAGTGCATGCACATGCTATAGCTAAACAAGCCAAGGCTAATAATATAAAGAATAGCAGAAAGCACAAGAACATGCACAAAAAATTTAAGAGGAAGAACATGAAATATAGAAATTTGTGCAAGATGAGCTTAATAGAAAAGAAAAAGAGGATGCTAGAAGAAAACAAGCTGAAGATGTTGTGTAGAAACTCAAGCTTGTAGTAGAGGCCATGACACAATAATAATAGCTAATTGAGTAACAAGTTGAATTAAAGTAGACAGAACAAGAATAAGAACCACTTGCCACTCTAACAGGTCCACAACTTCTAGAATTACCTTTGGGAGTAGTATGGTTATGAGATGTCTTGATTGTGGGTACTTAGTGTACCACCTTCTCTCTTCCACTTTTGACTATGCCATAACCTAACCCTTAAATGATTTTATACACATTGGAAACATTCCCCATCTAGTAGGAAACATCATTAGATGTCTCTAGGGTACCATTGAAAAAATAGCTAGAGGGCATGATAGCCTTCTAGGAGTCCATTGCATAGAAGGTCACCTCTTTAGAATAATAAATGTATCAATCCAAGGATAAAAATGTCAATTTAAAGGATCACCTTCATAAATATACCAATCTTATCTAGGATGCCTATCCCTAGTTGGTCACTCGACCAATGAAAGACCAAGTCAAGTTTGACCACCATAGACTCAAGAATCGGACCTCTAAGTTAACCAAGGATTGGTGCACAACATAAAAACTCTACATAATCAAAATATTGGGATAGGATGTTAAGACCAAGGATATTCCTCTCACAATTTTGTTTGAGGACTATCAAGGCATGATATACACTGTTATACTTCAAGTACAATAGGTCACACATAGCTTGCTAGACTAGAAGTAACAACTGGATAATTTCCTAGCTAGTTCCAGTGCAAAATTTGTAATGGCCACCACCACCAAAGCCACCATGGTCATCCACACTACCACTAGGTAAGAGAAGTATGAATTACTATAGAAGTCACTCAATGTTAGGGATAATGTTAATGATAATCTCCATAACTAGTAGAGTCAACTTTTGTGCAGTTCTTTCATTAGCTTCTAATCTCAACATCATGTAGAAAAGATGGAGTAGCTAAGTGGAGAGGTTCAAACAAGGGTCACCAAAACAAAGGTAGCCATGAGTATAACTAAAAACATAGATCTCAAGTAGATCATTAGTTACCATGTTCCATTGTGCACCCTAATATAGATGATCTAAGAAGTGATGTCTACAAGATTGATCTAAATCCCTTTTCTGGTGAAGTTGCCCAGATTGTCAACATACCTACATAATTCACCTTTTGAGCTCTAGTAGGTCATCGATTATCATAAGGCCTCATAATCCAAGTCCAATGAATATTTATATTAGTCATCATCTATGTCTATGCCACCTCCATCAAGTTAAGTATGACACAGAGAATAAATTTTGAATAATTTTGTATAATCATTTTATATTGGGGATGATTTAGTAAGATAAATGGGACTAATTTGGTTGAAAAATTATAAAGGGTGTCCACCTAGTTATTCCAGCCTATTTAAAACCCATAATGGGAGGTAGGTGAGTATGATACTTAGTTGAAAACCCAAAAGGGTGTCTAAGTAGTGTGAAAGAAGTGAAAATTAGAAATGGTGCCTAGAGAAATTACCATGACTCTTACTGGTCTAACCATTTCTTCAACCTATACTCACTTGTGAAACTTTAGAGTTCTTAAGACAATGTCTCAAGATGAGAAAACATTTTAATTCTAATAAATTATTGGGATAAGAACTTAGATTATAAATTTGGAAAGGATATTTGTCTAATATTCATGTGTTATGTACTCATTTTGTCATGTATAATTCTATTTCATCCTATCTCCATGACTTATAATAGGTTAGACTATGAATAGACTCGAATTTTGGATCCAAGTAAAAGAAGAATATGAATAGTCATAGATAAAAAATGTATATATATAATTTGGATTGTAAGAATAATGGAGTTACACTTTTGAAGAGATCAATAAAGATTTATTTTGTTATGGTTACCTGTGTGATTTATTACTATGTTCCTTTTGTGAATTATCATGTATAATGTTTGGCTACTTTCTAATTAATTTAACTTGAAATAATTTACTTATATTTATGAAACATTGGTTGTTCTTAATTCCTAATTAACCTAGGATAATTAATGTCTACTATGATCCTATTATCAAAACTCTTGTATGAATACAATACATTATTCTATGCACTTAAAGTATATCCTAGCTATCCTCATCCTAACATGTTCCGATGCTTTAGGAACCTATAACAACAATAATTAATCATGTCCTAAGTTGGTTATATAGGTCACTCTACATGTTCCACATCAAACACCATCTGTTAATCCTTAGTACATTATAACTTAGAAGTTATTATAGTTTTTACATCTACATAAAGTATACAAGGATATTTTGGTTATGATGACCATGATGGATATGTTATAACATATGATCACTTATTTAATTTAGATATATATACCTATGTTATTACTCACCCAAGGTGGGTAAAATTCACTAGGATCAATCCAATACCTACATGTGAGCATCTGATTTATGGGACCATTGGTTAGCATGAACATAACTCAAATTTGAAAAAATAAAAAATAAATAAAAAATATAATAAAAAATAAAAATATTCAAAAACTAAAAAATTAGGACCTATGCATGACATATATTTCTATTTTACATCATTTATTTATGTATATTACATATGAATTTTCTAAGAAAATGATTTTCATGTATAAATGAGTGGGATTTAGGATATACATTTACATATGTCATGGACATATAGATGTGGGACATTCCTACACCTAGGGGATACCTTCCTAAAATGGGGACATTCCTACCTTAGGGGAATATTTTTAAATTATATAGTTTGTATTTTTATGACCATTTTATTAATAATATTGAGTTACTTATATTGATTATAAATTACTTGCTCTTACATATACTCTCTAGAGTGATACATTCTATGGATAATATACTTTACTATGTGTGATAATGACATGAATACCTTTGATTGTCCCTTATATATTGATACTATTGTGTGTTTTATATGTGACCATTGATGTCTATTACATTATGTGATCCTTGATTGTGTATTACATTTTATGATAATTATTTTATGTGACATCATGTGTTACATTGCATGCTCCATGAGTGACTATTATTGAATGTTAAATTTGGTGACTATTCATGTGTGGAGTTGAGTGATATATTGTGTGATTCTATGAGTTCATTAATTATGTTTTCATCTCATCATTTGTGTCAAGGATACTCTATTCCATCCCATGTCCATGTTATCTATGTTTGTTTAGAGTTAGAGTTGTTTCATGTCTTGTGTTTTTATGTGCATCATGATCATGAAATTATGTGCATATCTATAGGGTTATTGAAATTTTAGTATCATTATCATATCACACATTATTATAATTATGTATGATGCCATGACTCATATCATGCATTTGTTTCATGGTTTACTATTGTGTGTTGATATATGTTATGATTGTTACTACATGCCAAGTTTCTATATCTTTCATACGATGACACTTATATTCCTTAGGATACATGATTCATATGTGTGTGAATGATATAATATTTATATGATGACAATATCTTATCATTTTATCCTACATGATTTGCATGCTTATAATTTTTATATATAACATGATGCATATAATTATTTTCTTTTAAAACAAATGATTTTAAAGGGGGTAATACTAGTGGTATTGACATAGAGATTCACATTGTAATAAATAGATAATTCATATTTTGGGTTATAATATATGTTTTATATGACACATATTAAGACACATTATGATTCATATGGAAAATATTGTGATTTAGATTGAGACATATTGACAGAATTGCACATATTTAGGGCATATTTAAGGTATTTTAAAGGAATAAATGATAGATTTTACGACAAATGAGACATTAAATACATTAAATTGAGAATTATTATTAGATTACATGGATAAAATTATCATATTACATCATATTATCAAATTGGATAGTGACATATAGGTTTATGGCATTAAATATCACATATTGGTACATATGGATCATATTAGTGCATGAACTTGGTTCATGCATAAATTTTTTATATAATGGTAACAAAGGTAGTGCTTTGAATATAAAATACATCTACAATGTTTAATTCAGAGTTTTTATATTTATATATGATCCTAGTATGGGGCTACACCATTTTCATGTGAACATAGTACAATTTCCACCAAAATATTTTGAACACATTTTGAGTAGTGTGGTTGAGGTTTTTATATCATTCAATTTCTAAGAAATTATTAGTCTTAAATAAGGGTTGGGGCATATTATTCCAAACTAATGGTTCTAAAAAGTGTCATATCCTTGGGGCATAGTCACCCCATTATATTATGTCTTTAAAGGACATGTTGTCTTACATAAACTTAGTTGTATTTTCAACTATTTCAATGATATATAATAGTTTAGATTTCTAGCATGAGTGGATTTTGATTTCTACATGTTTCATTGCAATATTTTCATGGAGAAAGATTGATATTTAAGGCATACATGAACATACCAAATGTGGTTATACTTATGTAACCAAATATATTACTTTATCCTTTTGATCTATAATTTTAAATACTAGAATAAAATGGGTGCATTTATAGACACATAAATTTGGTATTAGAAACTTTAAAATAGAAGATTTGACCAATCTTTATCATACTTGACTTGTGTGTACACAATTGATTCTTGCTCACATTCTCTCCTAAGAATTCATCTATTAATGGGATTAACCTTCCCAATTTTCCACCATCCATATACAATATTTACCTAGTATATTCCTATCTTTTCTATTATCTTAAGTGTATTTTCACTAATCTATAGGTCACTATCTTCTCCATCTTGGATAGTTCTAAAAATAATTAGAAGATATTAATTACTAGTAACATATACCTTCATTGGAGATGTCCTAGGTCACCCAAATGAATATAGTTAAAATTAAAACCCTTCCTTAGGGTCATCCCACATGTTCCGTATGTTAGTTACAAAGGAAAATTATCCAAAGAGTCATCTATGCATACACATCAAGATTAAGGCAAATAATATCTAACACTTATCTAGCATTGCACTTACACATTAAGGATTACATTTTAACATATTTTAGAGAATTAAAAAAAGCATCCAAATTTAAAAACACCTCAAAATAAAAACCTCTAATCCATGTTGATCACATAAAGTAAGGTTAGATTTGCATATTATCAAGTGTTGAAAGCCAAATATGTTGTGTACATACTAGTGGATCATTATTGAGCACACATACACATAGGTGGGAGAATTACATGTAGTTTGAGCCCTCTTATAAATATTGTAACATAGGAAAAATTCAACCATACTATAAAGTGTGGTTTGGGTTCCAACCCATATTTCTAACCCGTTTTTATATGCCTAGCCAAGTTTCTAAAGTGGAGCTAGGGTTTTAAATTGAAAGAAGACAAATATGAATATGCACATAGTACTAAAAATTTCAAATTAAAACTAAAACATCTTAACAAGAAGGTGCACTTTTATATTATGGAATGGACCAAAAAAATACTAAATACAATTCTAGAAGATAGTATACATATTCAATAGCTGTAGGACTTTGAACATTATTGGATTCATCTAGGAAGCTTTTAACAATCATTTTTGGTAATTGAGTGACTACAGATCCACTTCATGGCATTTTTATTTCATGGCAATAGTAAAATTTAATTTCATTTACATTCACGTGTTTTTTATCATTAACCATATAACTTACACTTTCCTCCAACTTATTTATCCTCTTATATTTTATCTTCTATAGGTTTATGAATAAGTATAGTAATTTTTTATTTTTTTAATCTTTAAACTAGATAAAATCATGTTATATTACATTCATTATTTTTTTTAACTCATCCAATATACTATCATGCATGGGTTCCAAATCAACATGAATTTACAAACCATTCAATTTTACATGTAGATGGTTTATCATACTATGATTTTATTATAAACATTCATTACGAGATACATTCCCTTATTTATTTGCATTAATATTTACTTCACACTCAACATTAATATCCTTTAAAATAATAATTTTATATTGTATCATTATGTCCTTTTCTTCCTAATAATTCTTGAGATAATATTTTTCTTCTCTATGTAGATTTTTTTGCGATTGTAAATTGATAGTAAATTTCTAAAATTTAGTAATTTTTTCTTGAATATTTCCTATTATAATTTTTATATATATATATATATATATATATATATATATATATATATATATATATATATATATATATTAAGAAACAATATCTATTCTTATAACTCTTTATGGACCCTAAGACCACTCAATAGATTAGATTCTTCTATAATATTTTGATTCAACCATTCCCTCTTTTTTTTTTGGATCTATTACAATTAAAATGACATAAGGATGTATTATCACCTCATAAATATGAGTTATCCATTCCATCATAATTATTTTTAAGTCCTGATAAAAATATCTTACATGGTTTACTTTTTATTTTTTTGATAGAACAAAAACTAAATGAATTTTTTTATAAAATGTATTAGGATATTTGTTCTGAAAAACATATTTTTACGATATCTATATTATCACATTATGGAGAGTATAACCTTTTAATAAAACATTGTTGCCCTAGTTTTTCTCCCTTTTCTTCTTCCTTGGTATCAAACACGTTGGAAACTAATTGAATGAATTGATTATATATCTAATTTTTTATGTATATATTTATATTTTCATTGGGTATTTATGTATCTTTAGTAGTGATTTCTATAGACACTATAATGGGGTATTGTTCTACCTATGTATTTCCATCCATCAAGTCTTCATTTCAAATAGGAGTGTATTTTTTTGATAATAAATTCACCTCCTTTTTATTTTAGTTCACATCCATCATACATAAGTTATATAAACTATGCTTAATGAAGACATCCTTCATTTATTTGAAAATTTGAATTTTTTCCTTATCATCTTCTTCCTTTTTTATTGGAGGAAACCATATTTTATTTCTCCCAAATTCTATTTCATTCTTCACTATAGTTTCTTCTTATCCTTTATTATTGGCCTTCCCCTTTCCTATTATTCTTGTACAAAAAATACTTGGATTTGGTTTTTCCCCAAATTATATACATTTTAAGTATTAACATATTAGAACTTGAATTAAAACACATAAGATAATTTTTTAGTATTTATGACATCATGATTTTTACTTGGTAGCTCAACATGCAATTAAAATGTACATCTCCAAAACCTTAGTTTTTAGCATGTATTTATCCCCATAAATTTTAAGTGTGTGATAGTGTGCCTTCAATGAATGTAACTTGTGATATAAATTGTAAAACTTTAAAAATTAAAACTTTGGATTAACTTTGAGGTGATTCAAACTTGGAAAATATATGTTCCTTGTGACCAATGTTTTAATTGGAAAGAATAAGACAATCTATTTAAATGTGTAAGTGATTTTTATATGTTTGGTAGGTGCTTGATATATATGGAACAAGACCAGACATATTATGTATTTATAATGGAATCTTTGGGCACTTTATGAAGGATTTGAATTTGAAAAATTATTTTTTCTTGGTTCAAGATGTGTCTATTAGGTTTGATGAGTCTAGAATCCTAGAATAGTTCGAGTTTGATGAATTTGTTTGGGAGATAGGAATACTAATCTAATGATCTGAAGATGGTTTTAATATGATTTTGAATAGTTTATACATATAATATGGAATTTATATATTTGAATAATAATAAAATAGAAAGGTTAGACCTATGAAAAGCATGCAGATGTGAGATAAGGGCACATAAGATACATATGTCTATGCACAATCATGTAAGCTAAAGGTAGATCAAAAATGAAATTTAAAAGTATATAATACCATATTTTAGTGTCTAAAAATTCCCCCATTTTATTTTAGTATTGAAGTGAAATACAATGCTAGAGTAAAATGATAAATAATTGTACCTAAGTGTGTACAACACACTTTGCCTTTGGGAGGAGGCTCTAAATGTGCATCTTACTCCATTAAAATTACAATTAAGATTAAGAAATAAACATTGATGTATGAAATTTTAAAGATAAAATGAAATTAAAACTTTTTAAACTTAAAGAGCAAGGAAGGAATACACCTGTAACTGGATGAATCATATTGCCATGTGCTATGTCATTAGAAATGATGCTTCATTATTGAAACATTGGATAAATATGCTTCCTTGTTAAATCAATTAGATAATTTGGGTGTGATAATGCCCTAAATTTATGTACTAAGGCATGGCCATGGGTTGGGAAGATAAATACCCTATCCCTCATTGAAGAGGGAGTAGTACCTAATCCTTTGAGGACACAAAATCTCAACTACACTTCTCATGTAACTCCAATATGTGAACCCAAATATGAAAGGTGGGAACCACATATTCATCTTGCATAGTAATTCTTAGGCTATTAAGAATTATTAAAACTCAAATGCATTAATCATTTAACTAAATAAACTACTACATATAGACTTATAGATTTAAATTTATCACTTCTAGGTACCAAATATATAAAACAATAGAAAAATATAATAGTGTGTATGTGCATGATCAATGCTAATATATCCATAATTTGATCCAATCAGTACCAACATGATATAAAATGGTACCCATATATATCTTATTTATCTCAATTCTAAAAAAATGATAACTTGTAACTTTTATTCCTCTAATTATGTGTGAATCTAAAAAATATATGTCCCATATTTAAACTAAGATAAAAAATATAGACCACTCTAAAACATTTTAATCCTATAATATGTACCAAAATATAAATCAAACTGATAATCTAAACCACTTTTAACTCTTTTAATCCTATAATTTTTTCAAAAAATTGAATATTTTATTCATAGAGGATTGAATCATTTTGACAAGCCTAACAATATGCCCCTTTTGAGGTGAAGGATGTAGCATGTAAATTACTTATCTCAAGATAATAAATGTAACTACATTGTGTTATGTATAAAGATACAATCATCTATAAATATGTTATAACATGTGGAGAATACATCATCATAGTAATGAATAGATCATCAAATTTTATATCAAACATGTAATTTAAGTCATACAAGTGTCATGTAAAAATAGATATATAAATTAGGTACACATTAGTAATTATTGTCATATTGAAGTGCATCCTGCTAAGTCTTGAGACCTACTTCAAGTGACACAATAAAAATACTCCTAGGTTGTGGGTGACTTATAACAAGAGTATCTTTGGATAAGGTTGGATCCTTTTCAAACTATAGTGATCCTAATTTAATATTAGGTTACAACACTTAATCCTATGCTAAAAAATCCTAATCTAAGCTAAAACTATGCTTTTATCATGAAAATGGAGAAGGAATAAGATAAAAACTAAAAATAAGGTGATGCACCAAGTTTTAATATCACATTCACTCACTAAAATAGCATAATAACAATCTTTAAAAGATTTATTTCAATTATACACACTAACATACATGCTATAATAGAGTTATAGTGAAGGAACAACTTACATAAGGGCTATACAATCCATAATTTCCTTATAAATGAACCAAAAGAGACTAAAAAATAGCTACAATTGACCTCAAACTAAGAAAAAAAGACCTAAAACCATAAAATACAATTTAAATTCTATAGTGCATAGTGAGTAACAAGGAAAGAGAAGAAAATTCAATGCTTTATTAATAATTTAAGGCCTAACCCATCATTAAAAGTCTTTAAATGAGTAGAGTCTTGTTATACCAAAGAGGAGGGATTATAAAATGAGGCATTTCAAACCCAATATATAAGAAAATAAATACAAGAGAGAGGATAAAATAACTACTAAATTATATAAATGCAAATATTAAAATATGATTCAACTTATTTAAGAGAGAAATCAAGTGGAAAATGAGGCCATTAGGCCTTCCTCAAAACACTAGTGCTACTACATTGATGATTCCCCATAAAGGTTGGCATAGAAATGGAAGATGCCTTACTTATTTTCTATTTTTTATATTTTTTTGGCCTTGTGGATGATGAATATGATCCTATAGATCTACTCCACTTGAAAATTCTTGCATTTATTACCTTGACTTACCCTTCTCTTTACATTTTCATGCCAAATCCTACTACATGGTTGACTTAGAAAAGGACCTCCTATGCCATTTTAGCCTTGAGGGTTGACCTACCTTGATGATCACTTTATGGAGGAGTTATATGTTTATAGGAACAAATTTCCAATGCTTTATATCTCCATGATGGCCTTAATGACCCTTAACCCCACCTATGGTCATGATTGAAAATCCATATGAGCATAATCAAACTAAAAACTTGCCTTGAAACTTATTTGGTGGTCTTTAACAGAGGTAGAAGAGTCGATGTAGATTTTTAGTTCCTAATGAGGGACTTGAGAAATTTGAAATCTACATTTTAAAGCTTGACAACTCTATTTTATCCTCTTATCATAGATGCAAACTACAATAAGAGAGACTCTCTAAGACCAATTTACATTAAAACCTAGTGTTGAGGTCATTTATAAGCTTAAGACCTTCCTTTTTAGCTTGAATCATCATTCTAAGAACTGTTTACAACTTGATTTATACTTTTAATTTTATGAGATGTATAACTTACAATGTGAAGTACATGCCTACAACTTGAATGTCTAAAGAGTCTCAACATGTATTAGTTTTCTAGTATCCCTAAAATCTTCTCTTTTACTATTCTTTCAAATTCAAAAAGAGATCTTGAAACCTCTTCACTTTCCCCAGCTGGGCTTGTAAACTCAAAGCTTTTATCTTGGTGATTTTAGAGATCTCTTGACCCTCTATAATTTAGCAAACCTATGTTCCTACTCTTAAATATTTGAGGAGTCCTGAAAGGATTTGAGGAACATGTTACATGTGTGTGAATTTCCTATCCATAATTGTGACTATTATCACCTTGTTGATAGGACTTATATGATGTAACTTCATTTCTTGTCAAGAAGAACCCTAATCTATCTTAAATCTACCTTGCCAAAATAGTTTGAAGTTCTCCCTCCTTAATATCATGATGTTGGTAGTTTATGGAGACGATTGAAACTCTTCTCCATCTCTTAGGAGGTATTCAAAATTATTATTATTTCATTATAGGTTTCTTGATTACCTCTATCTCAAGAACATCTAACATCACTTTATTATATGGTACTCTCTTAAGCAAATAACAAAACCTCCTTATTTTATACCTTACTTTATAACTTTACACACTATCAAATATATTATGAAAATTTGGGTTCTTTATCTCATCATGATTCCAAATCACTCCATAATTCACCCCTACACCACCTTTTGGTATTTGAATGGGCCAAAACTTAGATTTAGCAGGGTTTTGACCATGTTTCCTAGGTCTTCAAACCTTGAAACTCATATAACTATTCTTGTTATCACCCTAGTAACTTAAAAAAAACTCACAAACACCTAAAAAATGATATTTCCCAAATCCATCTCCAATTTCATGAACTATTACTATTATTTTTATCACCCTAGTATCAAAATATATGAGGTTTTTTTGGTTTTGAAAACCTTAGGCAAAAAATATACCTAGACACAGTCCTGAGAGCAACATTTCTTGAATACATCACCTTTTTTACACTATTATGAGGGACTTGTGATTTTTTATGGTTATAAACATACCCATCCCACTCTTACAATTATCTTTATCACTTGAAAAATCCTCATTGGTAGATTAAGACTCTCATTGTGACTGTCATAACAGCAATTCCAAAACCCAAACCTGAAACTCCATTAGAAGGGTATCAAGGTTTATATATAACTTTTTCATGAGGTCATAGAGAATGACCATACCTATCACAAAACCTAAAAACTATCATAGGATAGGAAAAGTGCTCTAGAGGCCTTGGGAAACAATGTAACTCATTGAACATATAACTATCATCTTCCCCTTTTACACAAATTTGTCAATGATCTCACTATACCTTTACTTGTATTGTAACATGTTTTGGATGGTTTTCATGAAAGGAAGAGCTTTTCAAGCTTAAAATTTCATGATTTTTTCCTTTTTGAGACTTTGGTTTTATGAGAAGCATTTTAAAATGCATTGGTAACTTCATTTTATTTGTGTGTAGGCCTGTACATATGTTCCCAAGATTGAAACCTCATCAACACTTTGAGAAAGGATCTTAAGAGTGTGCAGGCATGTGCATATGTTCCCATGATCCCATATCCATACTTGTAATGCATGGAGAATAAGAGAGGGTTATTTTACTTGTTTAAGTACCTTTAACTAGGATATAATCATCCTAAAACACATTACAAACCTCTTTTTTCAACTTGTAGACTTGTACAAATTTCTCAAGATTAAAATACTTCCAAAACCCTAGCCATGGCGTTCAAGAATTGAAACCTAATATAGAGGGTGTTAGGTGTAAATTGGGTTTTTTAAATTTATTTAGGTCTATTAATTAGGAATGAAACACTTCAAAATACATTAAAAACCTATTTTTAACTTACAAACTTGTGTGAGCACATTCAATGCTCAAAACCTCATCAAAACTTGGAGAATGGCTCTAATAAGTCGATAGACTTTGTATGGATGACCTATGATAATATTAACATCTTTATAGATCTCCAATCATCATCTATCTCACTTAAACAAGATTCAAAATGTCAAAACTTAAATCTCAAGATTGTATGGTTTAAGAGGGTTTAATACTACTTGTCTTCTTTTTGACTATTTGATATGGTTTGAAACTTCTCCATGTTATATCCCTATTTTCCTCTAGACTTATTATTATTATTATTATTGATTCTATGGTTAATAATAATTATTTATATGTTGATTATGGATAGTATCTATTGATTATGATCATGATTGTTGACTGTTAGTTAGATGGTTGTATTTTATTATGGTAAATTTTAATCATGATTATGCATTATATTCTATTACAATAGTTTATTATGGTTTTTATATGATATGGTCTAACCACTATTCATTTTTACTAAGGTGGATGTAGGATTGATTCCACCCTCCTTAATATGAAAAAGGGAGGGTATCATCAGAGAGGATGGTGTAGATGGAGACCTGTGAGGAGGGAGAGAATGGAAACATGAAACCCAACACACACCACATATTAGAATTGTCTAATAATTGATAGCTGATTATTATTGCTTACAACATGCTTTTAGGTTACTAATGTGTTTTCAACATGTAGGATGTTATTGATTATTATTTTTGAATATTGTTTAGCTTGGTATCATGTTTGCATTTATGAGATTAATATTCTTATATACTGATCATACTTGATTGACTACATTTATGTGTCATTACTTGATTGATATTTATGTTTTGTAAATTCATAATCTATTGTCTACATAATGTTCATAATTACTTCTAATTATATTTAGTTTTATCATCATAATATAATGTTACATTAGGTAATTAATGTAATGTCTATAAAAACAAATTATTTGGTAGAAGGTATGCAAATAAGCCATAAGACATGTTGGAGTTGGCTAAATCCATTATTATAATCAAAAGGTAATTATTTTTTATTGACAAGGTTATTTAACCAAGGCTTAATTATGTTTTAAATTATCAAATGCATGTTTTTAAGTATTAATAAAGTTTAATATTTTATTGAGCATAAAAATTATTGTTTGATAGGGAGAAAGACTTTGGTCTAGTCATAAAAACATTAAATGGTTGAAGGCATAATTTTTTTTAAGTCATGATTATCTTACAAAGTCAATAGACTTCAAATGATTGCATTATGGATGTTTCGATGGCATTGTTAAGTTAATAAATTCATTAGGTATTATTATGTTTAATATGATTAGTTTATAGGAATTATAATGTTTAAATCATTATTTAAGATAGAATATTTGTGGGAATTAGGGAAAAAGTCATTGATTTATAATATATTCGAGTCATTATGGAACACATGACTTGAGTTATGTTGCATGGAATATCCATTATTGAGGGTTTCATATGGTTAACTATGGTTGTGGAGATTTTTTGGAGAAATCATACCAAAATTTTGGTGAACTAGTTAGAAATAGATTTAGATAAATGGAGCCAGGGATGGTGGAGAAGGGACAATTAAAAAAAAATATATAAGAATAGAGATTGAGAGGAATAAAATTAGAAGGAAGAAAGGATTTTGGCTTGATGAAGGGCAGAGGTAGGGTCTGTTATAAATTTTTGTTCTAGTTTTCAATTCTTAAATATATAATGCTTGCCATATAAATTTACTATGGGCATATAGTTTAGGATTTGAAAATTTTATTTGAAAATATTATTAAAAATTATATGGTCAACCATATCGATGGGTGAAACCCATCCAGAGGGTTGATCATATAGACAAATACTCTTTGTTAGAATTAGATGTGTGTGAAACCTAGATTTTTAACTAGGGTTTTCATGAGATTTTGAAATATTTTTAGAGATGATTTTAACTATGTATTATATTATTATCATTATAATAATTTTGGTTCAAACCCTAAGTTAGAGTTTACCTTACCAGTTAGTGTATAAATCTCTACATATTTTAATCTATGTTTGAATAATGAATCAAGGAAACTTGGATAGTCTATATTTTTGGAAAAGATAGTGTGAGGGTTTTGACCCTACAGTGACATTCAATAGGTTTTGAATATATTTAAAATATGTTTGTTTTTGTGTGTATCAAACTTGTACTTTGATAATTTTGTATCAAACCCTTATTGGGACCATCCTTGGTAGTTTGTGCATAAATGAATATACTATGTTGTACTTATATGGATAGTTTTGTTAAATCAGTTAAGTAAATTTATTTATGATCATTTGATTTCAGCTTGAGAATAATTTTTTGAAATTATTGTTGGGTCATTTATATGTGACCTTAGGGATGAGTTCAACCCATCCATAGGGTCAAATACTAAAGACCCTTCAAGACTAAAAACTCATGTATGGGAATATTTTATTTTGGAAAATAAATATCTATGTATATATATATAATTTTTTAATATCATTGCATGTTTTTGATTTGGGTGGATTCATATACTTAAATAGTTTTAAATATATAATTATGGTAGTTTATGGGGAACTATATATAGAATTAGAGAAATAGATACATCAGATTGTTAAGCCAAAAAAAATTTTGATAGTCAACTTAAGAATAAAACTTGTACAAGAGGTAATGGGCTATGTATGAATTGTATTCTCATATAAACCTCGAATCAAACAGTTTTTCCATTTTAAATGGATGTTGTAGAGTTGAATAAAATATAATTTTTATCATTTGGTATTTTATTTTGAAGGCATGAGCATTGAACTAAACATATAGGTTATGGTTCGAGTAAATAATGTTTTCAATTTTTTGAGTATAGAATGTTGAAATAAATATGTGCATGTTATAAGTTTATTCCCCAATTATAGACTATAGGTGTATGAAAGGTTTGAATAAGTACATGATTATGTATTTGATATATATATATATATATATATATATATATATATATATATATATATATATATATATATATATATATATATATATATATGCAGCTAGATTTCGTAAGAGTTTGTTTTACTGTTGTTTACTAAAAGCCTATATGGATGAATGTATTGTTACAAATAGAAACAAGAAAAAAATTGAAGGAAATTAATTGAGTTTAAATAAATTTTAATTAAATATTATTTATCATCTAAAACTTTATATGCTAAATGGAAGGCTTATTTATGGTTATATAGTTGATTAAAATCAAGTAATTAGATGATGTTGTTAATAAAATAAAAGTAGATTGTTAGAAGACATTTTAATAATAGGTATGCATATAACAGACTTATGTAGCATGATTATATTTTTTTATTTAAAACATGATGTGGCATGATTATATTACAGTCTATTGTTATGATGTTTATGAATCCTAGCATAATTATAAGTATAGGGTTTTCTTGTATTTATGAATGTTGTGGCATTTTGTATGGGAATATATATATTAAATTTATTGATTTTAGTATTAAATATGTTTTTATAAAAATATGATATTATTGACATTGAATAAATAAGTGAGATAGACTTCACTGATTTACTTAGTGTCGCTAATAGTTAGAATATATGTAATTTGATTAAGTAGTGTGTGAAATTGATTGATCCTAGAGATATGAAAAATTTATCCAAAGTAATTTTTATAGTTTAGAACATTTTCATTTCACTTGTTTGATTTAGTTTGCATGTATTTCATGAAATCATGTTATAACACTTTTCTTTATGATATGTTGCATGTGATAGTTATCTTACAACACAAAGGTTTCTAGTTGACTTTATCAATTTCTATACTATCACTATCTACCCATCTATGAAGGCAGGACCATTCCATTGTTGGGAGATTGTGTGGGGAGTCAATGGTCTATGTTTGGGGTGGAAAATCACTCAAATTATACCCTCCCTTCCCTTCTAATAGTCAACCGATAAAGGCCTCACTCATATATATATATATATATATATATATATATATATATATATATGTTAATGAGTTCATTATGGCTCGTATCTTTTATGGAATTTTATATTATTGTAATCTGATTATTCAGATATATATGTTTATATAGTAGTACTTCTTGATGTAAACTATAAATCAATAGTAGTTGGTTGTAACTTAATTGTACTTATTGTATTGCTTAATTAATAGTGGTTGAATTATTTTCATGGATATTATTGCTATTTATATGTTATATTTATGATAACAAATCAACATGGTTAATTCTAATCACTAGTTAAATGAATAAGCACCTGAAACTTATAGTTGATATTTTAGTTATCTTGAATGATGCATTTAGTTAGGGATCAATAATGTTGTATTAATTTCTAAACTAAAGTTTAAAAAATTGAACTAACCTTAATTAACCCTAAGGAATTGTTTCAATCCAAATAATTCTTTAGATCAATATGATGCTAAATATATCCCATGACATCCTCCATGAACCATTCTATGACATACAATAGGAGAAGTGAAGTAAATCCTCAAATTGTGCCCATATCGAGCTTGTTTGTAGGTTGTTTTGACTTCTTAACAATGATTCATAGCCATTTCCCTTTCTTTCTAATTAAAAAAACCTAGATTTGAATCTTGAGGACCTTATTCATACTCTTAAATTGCTATACTACCCCATGCAACTCTTGATAAAAAGTGGCATGTCCTTTAAGATAGTTTGTAGGTGTTCGTGAAGGAGATTTTGGCCATTTTTGGCCTTGTTTTGAAGTCTGTAACCTATGTGGAAATCCTTAAAGGCATATTGATGTTTCATTATGATGAGAGATACCACATATGAATTATATTTGGAGTATTTAAGCCTATGGTGGACTTGAAAACTCATATAAATCATTTCAAAACCTATAATCTCTTGAAAATTTCCATGTTTGAGGGCTCTGTATGACTTTTTGTTGCATGTTAATGCATTAAGAAGGCTTGAGACATCTTGTAAGTGATTCATAAAGTTGTAAAATATCCTCTCCAAGAATTAATATCTACAATCCCATGCAACTTGTGCATTGAAGACCAAAACTTGCTATTTTCTTAGATTATAGCCTCATAAAAGCCTTGTCCATGGCTTGTTTTCATGTCATTCCACCTTAAATCTTCAATTTCTTCTATGGATGGACCTTCTCTCCATTGGATAACTTGAATATGAGGCTATGATAAAACATACTCTCCCAAACCATGGGTTTCTCCTTCTTGGGACTATGAAGAAACCTGTAAAACATGATGGAAAACTCTTCCTTGAAGCTCTAGTCTCTGAAAACATGGTGAAACCTTGAATCTAATGGTTTCACTTTAAAGACTCCATCAAACCTACAAAACATGCTTGGAGAAATGAAACCTCTATGATATTTATTGAGATGATAATGGTTCAGAGATGATTAATTACACTTCTCCACATTGGGGGAAAATTGAAAGCAACCAAAAGGTAAAGTGGAGGGAAATAACTAACTTTAACACCCTTTTGACTAGTTATACAGACTAGAGATGGTCATGGAAGGGTTTTCAAACATTAGAATGACCTTTATGAAAATTTTAGAATTCTTAATTCTTATAAAATGACTTTAATGACCCAATTATGACCTCTTATACAACATTTAGACCTTTTATATCCTTAAATACACTTCTTGGGTGTTTTTTATATATTCATGACCTTACTATGCCTCTGAAGGTTCTTTCTAACCTTAATATTTATTATAAAACACTCTTATGACTCATTTACCTTGATAATTACCTTGTTTTATATTTATAAGTGATGAACAAGTTTACAAAAGGGTGTCATGAAGAATTTTGGAATGAACCTCAATAAGAATGATATGGTCTCAAGATGACATGTTAGGCCTTCTTGTGAGGCTAGGAATTAGGGAGTAGTTTAGGTGTTTTTTGGAAATGAAAAAAAGATCAAAAATATTATATATCTTATGCAATAACTTGGTACTCATTCATACATTTAAAATCATGCAAATAGACTCTCTAATAGGCTTGACACAACCATGCTTTTAACAATGATTTTGAGACTCCTTCAATGTAGAAAAAGTGAAAGGAACTCTAATGAATTATACATACCTGATCATGAACCTACCTATTCATCATGAATATTCTTGAAAGGAGTGTACTCAACTTATTTTTGTAAAAAAAATACCCCTCTCCAAGTGTGCAAGTGTCCTAGGGACCAAGGGTGGCTAGAATAACCAATAGTAATCATCATTGGTATAATTAATAAATAATTAATTATGTATAAATTTATATGATATGAATCATTTCACCATAGATAAGAATAATTTTTTTGATATGATTCATGATAATGAAAACTCAACAAACTTGAATAAACTCAACAAGCTTAGAAAATAATCCTATATTTATCCACTCTTAAGAGCACAATTTCATGGCCATGGTGCACACAATATAAACACATATGATACCATAAATTACACACAAGGCCAAGTACCAGACATAAAGATAATTCATATAATTAAATTATCAATAAATAATAATTATAAAATAAATCAAAGGAATAAGAAAGAGTCATGTATGAAAAATCATGAAATAAAAATCATTAAAGAAGGCTAAGGGCCAAAGAAAGAGGCATACAAAAATCTACTCAATCAAAAAAAATCATGTAATAAATAAGAATTAATCAATCTTAATCAATGATTAAGCTATGGAAAATGAAAAAACATCAATGAAGCATAAAAAAAGTGATCTAGTCTACACTATCAATTTATGTTAATTTTGAAACATAGTAAAAAAGCATACCCATGAAATGTAACATTATAATGAATATAAGGGAGAGAAAAAATGTGTATTAAATAAATTTATCTCAACGTGATAATTATAAAATTCATATAAAGATATAACCTATGATAATGTAACTTATGGAATGAGATTACCCTGGCATTGGCATGGCCCTTGGGTATAGGAATGTCTTGTATCTATGCATCTATATATCATGTGTAACTTGGATGACCTGAATATAAATCATATATACAATGGAATTCATTTTTTTATGAAAATGATATATAATATACCAACACATGTTCAATAACATAAATAAATAATGAGAACTAGCAAACTATTTTATCAAAATTTTGGAAACTAGGAGCTAATTTACTAAATGTGATAAAATGTTATGTAAAATTAGAATGCTATAGATATGAAATAAATGACATAAAATAATTTGAAACATGATAAATATATAAATGTGATATAAAGGAAAAGGTACCAAATAAATATAACTTAGTTTTAAAATTAGAATGTAGGATTGTGACTGGACTGAAACTAACTATGTGGCTATGTTGACTAATTATGGATCTAAAATAGGGTTTTATTAGATCTCCAAACAAGGTCATAGATCTAGATAGAGGTTTAGTGTGTTGGTGTACTTAAGGAACATCAATGTCTTGTAGGTGCTAGATATCTAATATTTTTATGACAGGTTCACCTTCATCCATGTGTTCTATTTGACTATGTGGGAGCCTTCGATCTACCACAAAAATTAATGTATATATTCTCCTATACTTGAAACCCTAGATCAATAGACCAAGAGGTAAAATTAAATCATCGTTTAAAAATGGGTTAGCAAGTAAAGTTTTGATTGACCTCAACACCCCCTATGTTGAGTGTTACCTACATACTAATACTCCAAAGAGATATCAAACTCCATGTACTTCTCCCATGCTATGATGGTCTTTGATAATATTAATGAAAAATGATAAATGATGGTGAAATACTAATGTGATTAAGTTATTCAACAATGAATTATGACCTTGGAGGTGTATTTAGACTTAAATTTGGGCTACTTGGGCTATGTAGTCTTTGAATTGGGAAAAGTAATTGTTTTTCTCATAATTTGCACTTATATGTTCTAGTTTTTTTTCATGTGTGAGCCTCCTTGTGTGAAAAATAGTTTTAAATGTGGATTTATAGTGATATTTTGAGAATTTATTTGGATGGGGCTCACTAAAATTGTAGGACAACTGGCTACATGAATTTAAATTTAAGAGACTAGTTATTATTTAGTGGGAGGACATTGCTATGGAACTGGACATTACTGAGGAGTGGGATTGTCTGAATAGGGTGGCCATGTCTAAAGTACAAGAGAAAAAAATGAAAGTGGGGATCAATCTAAAAGTCAGCTTAGGTTTCCTAAAATTTTAGATGGATCTATTTTGATATCTTTAGTTGTTTGTGGGAATGGGTCATCTAAAATAGGAGTGAAAGAAAGGTAGTCAAGGATCATGGAACGAGGCATGAGCTAAGTGAGTAAAAAGGGTGCTAATAAGTGTGTTATTTAAAAAATAAATGTTAAATTATGTGTATAAATTTTACCCTTTTTATTATAGTAATTCAATTAATTAAAATTACTAGATTAAAAGGAGAAATTTGTATGTAAACTGTTAGTAGAGGTTCCTAGAAAACCCATCAAAACATGTTAATTGGGGTTATTTTTGAGAAATGACTTAAAAAGAGTCTCAAAGAAGCTATGAAAATAAATACATGTGTAGTATTGTATAGAAATTAACATTATTTGTAGTCTTTAAAACATTCATTAATTCAAATGATTAACATACTACATGAAAATAATATATAATTATACAAAGGAATATGTGGAGACATAAAGAATAACCATTATCAAATATTTATATTGATATCTACATTTTATAATACTTGTAAAATATAAACAAATGTTATATATAGAGCATAAACATGTTAAATACATCCAAAAAGATATAAAAATTACAAAATAGTATAGATCACACACTTTTCAAAAAATTATACTATGTGATTTTATCGACCTATTATACTAATAACACTTTCCCAAATTTAAACCATTGTATTGTCCCTAAAAAAAGTCATGGGAAGTGTACTAAATGTTGGAGCTGTTAGATTTTCCTGAAGAGAATGGTTAGACAAGAAAAACCAATTACAATAATAAATCAAGGTGTCATTTATTAATTTTTAATTCTTGCATACTAATTAGCCACCCTTTCATGTTTTCAACTAAGTAGCCTACTAATCTACCCCCCTTTCAGGTTTTGAATAAATTGGCATAACTAGGAAGTTTCCCTTGTGGGTTTTAAACCTCTTATCCCCACTCCTAATGTTTAAAGCCTCCCCTTATACACAAATAATTAGATTAAAATTTTTTAAAAAATTTGGTGTGCACCATACCTATGTAGAGGGTGGAGGCATAAACTGAGAATAAGGATAAGGAGGTTTGGATGTGGAAGTTATGACTGGAGTAGTCATAGATTCTTAAGCAAAAGATGATGATGGATGTGCTATAATTATTTTTAAGAGGTTTTAGATATAGTTAAAGATGTTGGAAACATTTGTTATTACTATATAGTTGAATGTGTAGCTTGATTAGTTTTCCTTTTATGGATTTCCTATTAGATCTAGGTAGGTGGTATAAACTATGGATCCTTGATGATTTATAAAATCATAAGCGGGAAAATATTTTTCTTAAATATATTCTAGCCACCAAGAGCTTCCCATACTAAATAAATCATAGTGTGTAGATGGGTTTGATATTGCATTATGTTCTAAATATCATAATACCCAATGATGAGGATGGTGAACCTACTTTGTGACACTTTGAAATGAATCTCCAACATGGTTTCCTACATTCTATTTGTGCACCATTGCATTTGGACTCTTGTAAATGCATTTTACTACATAATTTTATATCAGCTAGTCATCTTGGCCATCCTGCATCTCTTTAGACTCCTTCAACACTGAATTATTTGAAGAAGTTATAACCATATGAGATGCCATTATTTCCTTGGTTTTATTAGCCTTAACAAACTCTAGGATTACCTCACTTAATGTAGTGATAAGTGGTTACTTAAAATCCAACACAATATAATTAATCTAAAAATATTGATGCATAACACTCATCTAAGATTTCATAGATACCAAATTTCAACATCTAGCCTTGCATTACAAATATTCTAAAGATTTTGCATAATGAGCTAGTACTTTGTCAGCATAGGCATGAGTGTCATGAATTACTTCTCTTCAAATAAAACTTGGTCACCCAAACCCTGAGTGACCAAGGCATGACAAGTGTCATCAATCAATTTCCTTGCTTTGATGAGGTAGAGGTGTAAGTATGCATTTTCATCTCTCAAATATTATTTTTATTATTCCAATTTGAAATCCTTTTGTGTGATGGACTCCTAGAACACATTTGATCCCTAAATTTATTTTTCCAGAGGTAACTATGAAACATTAAGTGATGTTTCTTCCATTATTATTTCAAGGGCTAATGTAGAAGTCACATATGTCACATGTGCCTTATTTATTTGTGCCATTAGTGATAAGGTTTTTCATCTTGATAAGGGTGTAGGGACATCCTATAGTCATTAGTTGTGGAATTATAACCTATGTTGGGTAGAGTCTTATTATGCACCCCCTTGAGTGGAATCCAAATCTTGATATGGAAAATGGTTGCTATACTTTGGTTATTACCACATTATTGGTAGGTTTTGATGACTATTATAGTTCTACTTATTAATACATTTATCACTCTGATTCTAGATTTGCTTTGGTAGTTACTTCTACCTAGTCTTTGGCCACTTGATCTTGGGCCTTATTTTGTGTTTCTTCCTCTAGATTTCAAAGGACATTTATTTTTCTCTTCATTTTATACTTGGATATTACATTAGCCTCAACCTTCCTATTTTATGCTACTTTTGATTTTTGATTTGATCATTCTTTATCTTTCCTTGCAGCTTCTTTACCCTATTTCTTCTTTTCTTTTTCTTGTATCTTCTTATGTTCCTCCTTGTCAGTAACCTTGTGTGCCTATTTTTCCTTCCTCTTATTATTATACTCTTTTTTATCCTTATTTAAAACCACCTTTTTAGAATTATCTTACTTGATTTGATACTTAGTAACTTGATTATATTCTATAATATCTTCTTGTATGGTTGTCTACTCAAGCTATGGTTGTGATTTTTCTTGTAGCTTGTGTGCAAGAGTTGAATAATATGTAGATGAAAGTGACTATGAAAGAGAATAAAAAGGGGATAATTCAACCACAATATACCTATGTACTATTTCATTTTATCTAGATATAGGAACTAAAGTATTTTTCATCTACTTTTAGTCTTAGATTATTTCTTAATGGATGTTATTTTTGCACTCGATCCTTTTTCAACTTGACTTTCTCAATTGGATGAAGTTGAATAAAGGAAACCATACACTCTATAATTTATAGTGATACTCAAGACACATTATGGGTCCTAGGATTATGTATCAATGACTGCTATGTAATTAATTATTATTATGGACTTGTTTATGCTCTTGAAGACCCTACATCTAGTGCACCTTCAAAAATCATAAACATCCTATGTGTGCACTATCACTGTGTCTATAATTATTAATGTAGGAGGTGTGGGAATATACACCATAAGTATATTTGGAACATTGTTTCACACTTTATAAGTATGAATGACTTTATAGAAGAAAAATATTCTTCTTCTTCCTCATAGACCTTAGTGCCTATGTCCTTAATCACAGACTTGTACATGTACTCACCTATAATGTCCAACCAAGAAAGATCATATTCTAAAATAATATGTGGAACTTTATTGTTATAAATTTTTTATTACTCATATTCTTCTTTAGTGGAGGTGGAAATAATCTATACACTAGTACTTTTCTTTTTCCCATAATATTCTATGATGGGGTTGCTTCTATTTTAGATGGTTCCTACACCTTTGTTTGTGGTTGTGTTATTAGTTATTTTACCCTTAGATATATCATTCATAGTGGTAGTATTGAGTGAGAAACCTGATATTTCTATCACAAAACTTCCACCTATGCATCTAATATAGTGATTAAGAATTTCAAAGAAGTGATGTGTGCCTTTGAGATCTCATGGACTTTTATTTAAATTCTATCATGGAACTTAGTCATTTTAGGATGCTTCCCCAAATATTACATGATGTTTATAGGAACATGTGGGTGTGATAAGATGAGTTTTTGGGTTTTCCACCCACCATAAATTAAATATACCTATATTCTCATAATATTACCCTATTTTAGTCCAAAAAATGTTTAAAAAGGTGATTGTAGACCAAAAATTGACATCTAAATTGATGAGGCCATATGAGGACTTCCACTAGATGAAGTAGAGAATTAATACCAAGAATTGGTATTGTAAGGCCCATGATGTCTCATTTTCAACCTTCTCAATATTCATGATGAGCTTGGAGACCAAATTTTTAATCTAGTTGAAATATTCATTGAGCCTGATCATGTAGTAAGCAATGTTGATTACCCATTTTGTGGCCTACTTCACACTTTTGATGGTTTGCCAAAACTTCTTTGTGATGAATTCACAGAGAATGAAAATTGAAACATCCTCTATATAGTCTATAGGGACCCCTTTAGATGATATAATATATTTATCCCTTGTATTTGAATAGATGGTAGGCTCTTTATCTTGTAAGGGGCCAAATATGTACCCTTCATAAATAGTCATGTGTCTTATGCCATGGTGGTTGTGTTGATGAAAATAGTCACATCTTGTGAAAAATTAATAGAAACTTCATTTTACTAATAGATAAGTGTCATCATCACCTCATTGAGTTGGACAAAGGTAAGTAAATTGATAATTCATTATACATCTATTCCTCGTATGTAATGTTATAATGCTAGGGCACTTGGTTGTGCTATTGCTAGTTGGTATGAAATGAGTAGATTATATTATGCTATGTTAATGAATTTGAATTGGTCTGTATCATGGTATATTATTTGTTTGAGTAAAATACCAATCTTTATCTCTTCCTTTTTTCATCTATAAGGGGAATCAAAAGTTATGAGCGATCCATGGTTGTTGTTCTGATATTGTTCAAATCATAGCTTCTAATGAACTAGTGTTGGAAAATAATTGACACATAAATGAGTGAATTAGGCAAAAATAATAAAGGTATATTATTCTCAAAGGTTTGTGGTAATATTTTGTTATATATTCCATTGTTTATATAAAATTTCCCAATTGAATCCATTTGACATGTTATTTTGAATGTGCTAAGTCATACACACATTGTTATGCTTGTTGAATGAATTATAATTAGTTTCTTGTGATTTTAATTTGGATCCTCAATGTTTATAAGCCTTGATTCTATTGAGAGGATTTTTTGATGTAGCCATCTATATTTTCCCTTATCACTTTCCTTTATTGAACACATCTTGATTCTGACACTCGATTTAATTTAGGAAAGATGAAATATTTTAATTGTATCATCATTAAAAACTTTTTAAATGGAATTTTATTATCCTTAATTTGTATTTTATTTTTAATTACCTCATTACAAGATTTAATTGATGACTCTTGCCTTGACTTTGCATGATGACATTCATTCTTTGTTAGGTTGCTTTCCTTCTCACACTCTATGAATTTGAATTTTCCAACTTAATTTCAATGTCGTAAAATATAGAGATCACACTATACAACTACACTAAAGACATAAAAACAAAACAATAAAACAATACATTAAACAAAAATCATAATCTACATCATGATACTCAACACCCTATCTATTTTTTCGATAATATCTGATAGTGATAATTGATGATAAATCTTAAGCTTCTATCCATTTAAATATACTACAAGAATAGTTACCTAAATTTCCCTTAACATAGTTGTTCCTTTCCATGAGATGTCATGAATGATGTAAGGTCATTTCCATTAGATGCATAATTTTTTAAAAAATGTTCAAAATTTGCTATCATATAGTAATACTACTTGTTCTGGGTAAAATTATTTAGATCACATATTGTGATCATGCCACACTTTTTGACTTGTTGAATTCTTATGTCCATTTTGATCTTTGTCTAGTTTCTTCCATCTAAATTAAATCCATTAATATTTCTTGAAAATAGTCTCGATCTCTAAGTCGCATGATCACTGTAATCCATAGACTAGAGATTATTTATTCCATTAACATGACTATTATAATTCACAAACTAGCTGAAATGAAGTGAAACCTATTACAAAATTATAGTTTGTCTCATATTCCCATTGGATCACATGAATTTAATACTCCTAGTCATCCTTTTGCATATTGCATATTCTTGTGAGAATATTTCCAAGGACTTTGTTCGATACTTTTACCTACCCATTGGCTTGTGGGTGATATGTTATGCTTTTATGTTAAAATATCATGAAATACTCCATTAGAGTCTTGATTTTAATATTGAGGAAAAAAATTCCTCTCTTGTTAACCAATTTCACAGGACATCCAAATCTAGTTATAATATTTTCATACATAAATTTGGTTGTGTCCTCAGTATTGTATCTTGGTGTTGAAACACTTTATACCCATTAGTGAAGTAATATATTGTATTAATTATTTACCTTACATGATTTAATTTACTAAGTGGATTTATTGGTCCTAAAAATTTAGTTCCTCACTTTTCAAATAGATGCTTAGCTAACATGGGGTTCAATAAAATTTCATCTCTATGATCAGGCCTTCCCATATATTGACTAATGTCACAATGTTTTTATACTTAGTGTGTATCCTAAAATATATTAGGCCACCACATGCCACTTTTTAGTATATTCCTTATATTTTATTCTATTGATAAATGCCCACCTATGATTCCTTGATGTGCCTCTTGAAGAAGTTATGGTTACTCATTCTATAAAGCTACTCTACATAGTATGTCATTATTGCCCATTTTGTATACAAATAAATTAATGATGCTAAATGGAATGGATCTTATGATAAACTAATTTTTATCCATTTCCACATAGCATGTAGAAAAAATTCCTTTTTCAAGTAAATTATCTACGTCTTTGAAGGTTTCTAGGATCACATAGATTCAAAATAAATGGGCATCTAGTGATTCATGTTGGAGTTCTTCAGGTTCCTCTCCATTATGTATTCATCTCAAATGGTCGAGTCCCATATTTTCTCTCCTAGGATTCAAATTAATTCTAAACTAAAATTATTGAAATATCATTAGCCACCTAAATATCCTTCTTCCTAATATGGTCTTATTTACTATATAATGTAGAGCCTAATGATAAGTACAAAATTCAAATGACATTTGCTAGAAGATATTGTCTAAACTTATGGAGAGCGAACACCATTATTAGAGATTCCCATTCTTTAATTGTGTAATTGTTTTCTATAACTAAGAATTTTTGGCTTGTGAAATGAATGGGATGATCTAATCCTCTATTTCCTAGTTATGTTAGAACAAATCCTATTGTAGTTCCTGAGTCATCTACATGAACATGAAATGATTTGTTCCAATTGGGAAAGACAAATATGGGAGTCATTACCAACCTTTGCCTTAGACCCATAAATCTTGTTTGGCACTCATTAGTCCATTCAAACCTAGTTTATTTAAATATTAGCTTCTCCATGGGAGTATATATATTTGCATAACCTTTTATGAATTTATTGTAGTATCTTGTATGACCCGAGAATGATCATACCTCTATAGATCTTGTAAGAGGTGGAATGCCTAAAATAACTAAATTTTTTTCTTGATCAATAAAAAATACCATAATTTCATACTATATGACCCAAAATGACACAAAAATGTGTAAATAAGAAGAACTTCATGTTCAATGCAATATGCAAAGCTCAAAAATATTCCAACATTAGCCATAACTTGGATAGGTGATCCTTGAATAAATAAAAAACAACCCAATCATCTAGATAGAATTATAGGAAATCATGGATGAAGTATTTAAGTGCATTAACCATAACCCTAGAGAACATATATTGATTATTTTTCAAACCAAAAATAATTACCTTGTATGTAAAAGAGCCCCATTTCATTACAAATGTGGTTTTAATTTGATTTTATATTATGATTGGTATATGATGGTAACCATTGAACCCATATGTAAAATAATACACTTCATGTCCTAAAAATGACTCTAGCATGTCATCTATGAATGGGATTGGGAATGGATAATCAATTTAAGCATCATTTATCACATATTAGTCCCCACATACTCTGATTTATTTAGACTTTTAAACTACATCATTGGGCTAACCCAAATTTTTTTCCACCAAATAGATAATGTTAGCTTCTTGCATCCTATCTATTTCAACCTTTACCTTTAGTTTCATTTTGGGGTTTAATTTTTATGGAAATTTTTTTATATGTCATGTGCACTCCTTTATCTCTATGTAAATTTCCTCCACTGAAGTTTTTACACCTTTTACTTTTGTGAATTTTATGTGAAATACATCCTAATAATCTTGAAATAATTACAATCCATTTGAAATATTTTTTTGTGTCTAGTAGTAGACTAAATTCACAAGTTTTAGCACCAACTCTATGTTAGTATTCCATATAATTTTCCTTAATGGATCCTAGTATATTTTATTGGAGTCACTTGGAATTGAGTCTTACAATGTTCTATGTCCTTCTTATTCCTAAATATTAAGTTTTCTTAGTGGTTGATATTTATTTTTTTCTACGATGTTGGATATAATATCATCCATTTATAGCTCAAGCTCAAAAAATACATTCAAATCTAAGTCCTCATCACAATCATTAGACTATGTCTTATCAATGATTCTATTTCAAGGTTTTATCAAAAAAATCTTTTTCTATTAACTTTCCTTATAGCTTTGTAGATTTGCATTTAACTATTTAGTTGTTTCCTCTTGTGAAGTATAGTCTTTTGTACTACTAAAATCCTCCATTCGGCCATGGCATAAGAATATATTTATATTCTGAAGGGATTGGTATAACAAGGGGTTCTCATCTTCAAAAATAAATGTTTGAATGAAGTCCTGTTATACCTACAACAAATTATTAGTCTCCCTTATGCATTATTGATGATGTACCATGCTATTGGAATAGGTGTTAAAGTAATATTGAATACATCCACCTAATATCTAGGTTTTACACCCTATAAAGACCACACATCTAAACATTTATGAATATTAATTTTAAGACACTATCCTTCCAAAAGTATGACCATTGATTCATGATTGTAGATGATGTTTACAATTGAGCTTGCAATAATTTATAATCATCTTTCCAATGTACTTGATTTAACTTATGTACTACCCATCATGTCATATCAATACCCTTCAAATCATAATTTAGTGTACTACCTCATTAATATATATATATATATATATATATATATATATATATATATATATATATATATATATATATATATATATATATATATATATATATATATATATATATGGAACATGTTGATATAACTTGGAAATAAATTGGCCCAAATCTTTGGTTATAAAATATTGAGGTAATGGTATCTCCATAATGAAAACCATTCACATTGTTTTCACACTATGATCTCCTCTTACCTAGTTCAACATATGATTTTATGAATCCCGTTTCATAGAAGGTATAAATAACCATGGTATAATACCCTCCTAAGTGTATTTAGTGTAATTCATGTCTATCACACTTGACATATCAAGTCTACTTTGGACCTTGTTTTAGATCACATAGAAGGTGACTTACATTCTCCTATCTATAAATATGAAACTTTTGCCTTATTTATGAGAAATCTAGATGAATTTTTTTCTATTTATTGTAAATGTTTTTTATAATCTATTTATATAAAGGAAAAAGTTATACTCTATATCTCATAATGTGTTATGCCTACATTATGTGCCCATTTTAAACCAACTATTATCTATGTAGTCATAAGGTAAATACATCTCTTTAGGTATGATGTATGGATTTATTTCAACCTTATTCAGATGTATAATAATAATTTTATCCCCTTGGTATGCCTCTATATGATTTTGTATTATATTGATGTTCATCTAAACATCATAAGCCCTCTTCTTTCCAATTAATATAGGGTAGTGTGTTTCATAAGTCTTCATGTCAATTACTTTTAAATCACATAACAAGCTTAGGTATGCAACTTTTATTTACACATCCTCTAGCTAGACAATAGGTTCTACTCTTTCATAGTCTATGAGACTTAGCAATATTAGACTATAAATGAGATTTTGTCATCCAATAGATTCCCATGTAGACTGAGGTATCATATTTATTATGTTTCAAAAATTAAATACAATATTTATAATATCATATCCTAACAATTCACTATCTACATGATAGTTGACATCCCAAGGTTTTTTAGTCTTCACATACCAAACTAATTTGTTTTTACAATGGTAACCTCTTTGGGCATAGTCTAACAAATCATGTAAGAGATTTGTGATGTTATGTGAGATATATTCATTTCTTAGAGTGATTACCAACTTGAGGATATCTTACAAAGCATTAAATACTTCCTCCTACATCATAATGCATTTGATTTTACCATACATATGTTCATTAATGACTATGGCATCACCATCCAATGTAGTATGATACTATTTTTTTTGTATAACTTGAGAAACTTGACACATCAAACCCTTTTATTTTATAGGTTTAGGATATTTATCTTACTGAACCTTTCTAATTTTTTGATCTGATGACATCTCCAAGGGTGGTAATCCTTGTTTTGCATGCTGACACTAAGTGACTAGTTATATGTATGTAGGATCCCTTAGGTGAAAATTAACCATGTTTACATTTCTCATATGATTCTCTTTTCTCTATTTTTATAATACTAGACAACGTTTAGTGTAGTGTTGTCTTGAAACTTTGAAATGTACAAAATACATATACCTTTGAGGATTAGTTGGGTAATTTCATGTGAAGTGTTTGTATTCTCCACACAATAGTAGACAATTGGTTGATGACCTTTTCATTCATCTTGTCTATGATTAATTCCTTGGTTTCTAACTTGGTAGCCTCCTTTATATCCCCCTTGTCTCTATTAAAATCCATAACCTTTTTATTTTCTAACCATCATATCCTCCTTGTCATTTTAGTGGACCCCACCCTTGTTATTTTTAACTCTCATATCCCCTATATGACCATTGTGGAGAAGATGGGTTCCATCATGTTAGCTATTATTGAGGTGACACAGTGTTTTAGATTATTGATATTGAAGATATGGAAAAGTCCATCCTATATGATACTAAATATACCATTGTGTCCATAATGCTAAACCCTAAGGTTGACACTAAGTCAAAATGGTCATTTTTACATTTAGGATTGGAATCTTAGGTTTCATAATAGGGATCTATTGTGAAACTACTATGAAGACATTATTAGTGATGTATTATTTCAATTGTTATAGATATATGCAATTTTTATCATCATTATTATGTGATTTATAGAAATTATATTATAAAATCTATGATTATTAGGTATATTTCTATAAGAGATGAAATTTTACATTTGAATGTCCTACTACCTAGAAGATCTCACAAAATTTTGTTTTGAGTTTTGGGAAATAATTCTAGTGGTGTCCATATTTTAATCATTGGATACACCACAATCCTTACTTATGCCTATTAATTTCATGCAACTCATTCATATTACATTTAAAAACATATAATATTATGCTAGCTTTCATACTAGATTATGGACTTTCCCCATAGTATTTTATATGCCCAACCTAGAGTGCAATTGATCTAGTGTCAGACTTATAAGTGAACTAAGTTTGATCAATGTAAAATATAATCTGAGGTCATAAAACCTATACAGACCATATGGACTTATTTGTATCCTAAAATATAAAATACACTTTTTTCATTACATAAGAGAACCTATGACCGTAGTCCATACTAACTCTCCATATTTTTGATAAACATATTTCAAATCCTATAATATTTGACTTGTACATATTTTCATTTTAAATTTTCCTATCAATTTTTATTTGACATAATGAAATATCTATTTGGTATCATCTATTTTATAGATTAAATTTAGAGATCTTCTTGTTAAGGCTTCTATGAGTGCATATTTTTTCACATCATTTATAGTTTCATTTTTAATCTACCATTTCATTTCATAGGTTAATAGATACTACTCAAGATAAATAGATCCATCATATGGTGTCAAAGTGGTAAAAATCATATATTTATAGCTATGTTTCATGTGTTCACACTTGAAACCAATGCATGTTATAGACTATACCTTTTCAATGTCTTAATATTTACTTCGACCTAAAATCCAACCTCAATAAATTTCTTCCTATCTATCACTTTCTTGGTGTATTCACTATATTTTCTTGATTTATCTATAAAAGAGTCAAGACACATACTCTCTTTTTTAGATTCTACACTTTTTATTCTTCTTTATATTGATAAATTAGGCACAAAGGATGGGTATCCTTGAAATTAATGATAGATGTCTATGACTTCTGCTTCATTTAAAATTAGACTTTCTTTCATCATGAAAATTAACATAACTTATTCAAAAGACTATTCCTTTTATTCCTCAAAAAATATCCTCCCTTGTAAATGCGATCTAAAACTACCTTATAACTGATCTAATTGATAATCTTATCTCTTTTCATTTCCTTCCATCTATATCACATCCATTTTCCAAATTTTCACTCTCATTTGTGCCTTTTCTTCTTTTAGGGCCTCTCGTTTCCTCATATTGATCATATATATAATCTCTAGCTCTTATTTGAGTTTATATTCCTTATTCACATTCTAAACATTCTACTCTACTCTTACATACCACATACCACACATGATGCCCCAATTCTGAGTAAAATTTGAGACAAACCTAAGTATTTTGTTATAACTATGACTATATAATTCTTAACAATTGTTATTAACTTATTGAGATTTTAAGTATTTTTGAAAATGATTGTTTTATGCCCATTGTAACAAAATCACACGTTTTAGACATGGATGGCCTATGTGCTTGTCTAAATAAATTATTATTGTCTGAAATTACTTTTTGGGTGATTTCTAGCTATGAATTATGATCCACTATCTAAACTCTACAAAATAATATTTGTGTATTGTATTATTTTATTTTAGTTTCTAAGAAAATACAATATGTATACCCCATATTTTTAGGTACTTGTGAATCTTGAGAAATAACTTAACACAAAATAAAAAGTTATATTAGACATGTTATGAAAAAATATGTAAATATAATTAGTAATGATAACATGAAGAACATGGCATTATTATATATAAATTGATAAAAATAGTAATGTGAGATGCATGTAAAAACAAGTATACATAGTAACATTTTAAAGATATATGTTAGCCATTTTGCACATAGATAAGTGATATAGTTGAGCATTGAAAGTTTAATGGAACTAATTTGGGAGGGATACATGATATCCATCATGGCATCAAAAGTTTGGGAATATGCATCATATCCATCATGGCACCGAAGATTAATAAAATTGAGCAAACAAGTGTGATGGCCATGACACACACATATAAAGAGTACACACAAAACACATAAAGCACATAATAGAAGGAAAAGGGGTCACATACAAGGGACATTTTAAAATGTCACTCACACATATATAAATATAAAATGAAGAATTTACAACACACATAAAGACATGTTCAAATTTCCACAATCCAAGTAAGGAATACACATAGGACATGAAGCATATAAGAAAACACATAAAGTATATATGAATAAGTAAATTTGATCACCATAAACAATTGTTAATAATAGGATATTCAACAACTTAGTTAACTAGTAAGATATCAATGTGTAAGTGAGCAATATCAATAGATTTTGCATAGTGAAAAAAACTAAGGCATGAACAAGAAAAGGTGGCCAAATAATGATAGAAATTGTGTATGAAATGCCCTGAATGAACTTGTTGATGTATAAATAAATTATAGGAGACATGTGACTAGTTTGGATATGATAAGTGATATGTTATGTTTACTGGATCAAGGTTGGTGAAATATCACAAGGGTGCATTGTGCTACTATCTGAATAATACTCTTTTTTTATTTTAAATTTTTCTTAGTCTATGACAATAACATCTCATATAATAGGATATAGAATTGATAACCTATATTATCTAAATTCACTCATGTACACTTTTGAAGTATATATGATATGAAACTAGATAACAATAAGTATTGAATAATTGAGAAAAAATTAACTAACATAAATGAACCGCACATAAACATGCATAGGTCCTAATTTTGTAATTTTATGAAATTTTTTATTTTTATTTTTGCATATATATGAGTTGAGAAAGAGAAATAAAAATACTAATGGATGAGTCCTGCAAGGAACTCATAATCAATAGGTTGTGGATCTAGGATAAGAATAGTAACCTTTTATAAATGATAAGTGCCATAGTACTATGATGAAACTAAGCTAAATTCATAATTCTAATATTGATTTCCCTCTTTACTATAAGAGACACTATCATAATGATGATCATAACATATTATGAGTGTTGTTGGGTATGATTATCTCTATGGATTTTGGGAAAACATTAGGAAGGGTGTGAATCTTATGTTGATGCCTTATGTGAAACACCCTTACTACCTTGTAATATCAATCTAAGAAATGTAGGAATATATAGAGGCTCTCTAGAATATGTGATAAATCTATGTTAAAGTGGAATTTAAAGGATAGACCTCCTTGTAAGGGTAGATACCCAACTTATAATTTTTTGAGTATGTTCCATCTTTTTATGTGGCACAATTGAAATTTATTTCATAGGAACCCTATCTACCTATGGTATGGGTATTCATATGAGATACCCCAAACTATGATGACCTCATTAGCATAAATATACTTTAAACACATATGAAATTGTTTCTAACTCATTTTTTTTGCTTTACATTCAAAAGAAATGAGAAACTAAAGGTAATGGTCAGGGGTTAGATGATACCCAAATGAAGTTGTGCACCATATCCAGACGATTGAAGGAGCTCCTCTTTGGCTGTGGAGGATGACACCTGTAGATAAGAAAGACTTAAACAAGGAAAATGTTAGATAGATATATGGTGGACTGCCAAGCACATGCTCAGTCCCAGAAGTGCAAAGACTTCCTTGAGGGATGACAGTCCACTTATTTATGAAAAGAGTGTCGTATAAGAAGAAATAATGAAAGACTAAGAAAGAGAAATAGATAATGCGTACCTATATTCTGTAGTCGATCTTCCACAATCACCGACGTCAGTTAGTCTGCTGTCATCACTTGGTCAATGTTGCCGATGTTGGTTAGGCTGCCAACGTCGGTAGGGGAAATGGGCCTTAGACGGGTCTCATAGTTATGTCTGTGGTCAACAAAGGTGTTTGGAGGTTTAAGGTTCTGTGCAAGGTTGTAGGGAAGTCAATAGAGTCGTAAGGTGGATAAAGGTAGATGTTATGTGTGAGATGAGGGTCAAGATAAGAAGAAGGCTTTTTAGCCTCTCCAGGAAGAAAGTTGGGTTTGGTCTCAACAGTACTTAAAAATAGCAAATTGATTGATTACCAATCCATTCTAAAGATACTAAAATGAAAGGCAGAAGAATACATAGCTCTTGCTTGGTGAAGAACTAGAGGTGTTTGAATGCTTGTACCTATTGTGGATTGATGCTAAAGACCTCATGCAATATTCTAATCCAATCTGGAGTTACTTTCATAGAGTCTCTATGGCCAAAGAAGCATTAGTCGAAGTGCTAGTCAATGTCAAAGTCTTGGATGAGAGAGAGAGAGAGAGAGAGAGAGAGAGAGAGAGAGAGAGAGAGAGAGAGAGAGAGAGAGAGAGAGAGAGAGAGAGAGAGAGAGAGAGAGAGAGAGAGAGAGAGAGAGAGAGAGAGAGAGAGAGAGAGAGAGATTGATTCCAGATTAGCCCACTGATTAGAGACCCAGAGGTCGATTAGAACTCAATTTAAGAAACCAAGATCAGTGATCCCACCGGTGTTAGCTGATAGTTGACCAATGTCAGTGGCCAAAGAATGGGTAAAAGGGCTAAAAATAGCCCTTTGCCTATTCTCTATTTGCCATGTGCATTTGCCATTGGAGAACAGTCAAAAGGTGAGGTTATTAAGCATGAGTTTTGGTTAGGCAGTTGGAAAGGAGTGAGAATAGCTCTTCGGGAGATGAATTAGTCTCAAGATGAGTCATAGGGTGGGAAATGGTTTAAAGCAAGGTGTCCTAGGTGAGGTATCATAGGTGATGTGATTAATCTAAAATAAATAGTTTATTTTAAATTAATAAGTGTGAAAGGGACCAAGGGGAGTTGACACAACTTAGGTGTCTACATTTGCCCCTTTTTGTCTTGTTGGTTATTCTTGATGAATTGCAAGACAAAAATAAGGTGTTAGTTGCCTCAAATATGATGATGAGGTATTCCCCCTCAAAGCCGGAGTCGAGGGAAGGGAACCTAAAATCAATTACTGATTTGATAGGCAGTCAATGGGTATGGTGAAGTTTGAGTGTGAACGCTGTAATAGTTGAGATTGCACATATACCACTTCACGTGATAGATAGGTCAAATTGTCATGGTCAAGGTCGAGGAGTGCTAGAATTGAAGTAACTAGGCCCCATCATTTAGTCATAGTTGATTGGGTTAAATGATCATAACTGTAGCTCTAATGGTCATCGTGTTCCAAGTATCTCAAGCTCAGGAAGTGCTCTTGGAAAACATGAAAATGTCACAAGTAGTGGGGATCAACTTGGGTGTGATCTGACAATACGTGTGAGGGTCATAATATAGGGTGCATACAATTTTGCTATCTATTCATGAGGTAGCATACATTCAATCAAAACAACTAAGGTAGAGTTGTCTCAAAAGTGGTTATGGTCTGAGGAGATAGTCGTAATCTCCAAAGTGGTTGGTCAAGTTGGGTTGAGATATAAGTGATCTCAAATGTTGTTTATTATGGTTAGGGAGATGTGTGTGATCTCCAATGTGCTCCATGAGAAGTCAAAGGTGACTTATACAGTATCAGGGCTAGGTGATTGGGCATGATTTTGGACTAGGTTTAGTCATGGTTAAAGGTTATATGGTTGGTCCATCAGGTCGATGAATGAATGAATGTGGCTGAGCTAACCCTAGAAGACGTCATGTCATCTAAGTGCTGCCTACATAGCCCCTTGTTTTAAGGGCCTCAGGCCAATGTAGTTCTCCCCAAAAGGGAGGAAGGGTCAAAGATGTTGATAGGTTGTTTGGTCATGTTAATGTTGTCAACATTTACCATGTGTGTGATGGTACATGCTTGAAATGATGAAGGGTATGATGATGTTATAACCTTTTCCATATTATGTGATGATGTATTTTGTAACATTGGTTATATGGTCTTTCATTCTTAGCAATTTTCCATATTGGTGATGGAGTATGCTAAAAATGAAATGAGTATATTTATGCTTCAGCAAGTTTTCATATTAGTGATGGTATATGCTTGACATAAATTGTGTATGGTTGATAGTTTCCATGTGTATTGTTTTCCATAGAAACTAGTGTAAATGGACTATGATAATGTTAGTGGTCTGAAAAAGGTTTGGTTTGGTTAGGTCTGGTTTGGTCTGGTTAGATAATGATTTGGTTGTATGTGACGAAGATGTAAGAAGTGAAAGGCACGTTGCTCTTTCATTGACAAGGACTATAATGATGGCATAGATAAGGTTTTTGCAAACAAAAGCCCTGTTCATGCATTACGTCATTGACCATTATTTGTGTTAGAGAAGTATTCAAATCACTTGATGTTAAGTGAGCTCAAAATCCCTTGGGTATGTTGGGGTAATAGGTTTGATTATGTGAGATGTGAGGATAGCGTAACCCTTTTTAGCAAGAATAACTTTGCCCCTTTTATAGGTGACCCTGAGAACGACTATAGGCAAGTCCAT
This sequence comes from Torreya grandis, assembly GCA_037957365.1. NCBI lineage: Eukaryota > Viridiplantae > Streptophyta > Pinopsida > Cupressales > Taxaceae > Torreya > Torreya grandis. Next base: position 1,481,458 of record JARHVA010001507.1, read on the forward strand.
GACTTAATAGTTTGTCAATCAGAGTTTTTTTTTTTGGTAGACTGATCAATGCGGGAAGTCTACTTGGGGATGTTGTTGTGTTTTGTGGTCATGTTATGCTATGTATGTAGCAAAAATTTAGGCATAACCATCCTTCGAGGGAGTGGTCTATGTTTTGCTTTGTATGTTTTGAATGTCTAAATAACTGTCCTTCAAGGGAGCAATCTAGTAATTATAGTAATAATGTAGCTATCCTTTGAGGGAGCAGTCTACATTTATAATTTATGACCTTTGAATAGGCATCCCAATTTTATTTGTTTTTGTTTTTAACTAAATTTTTGGTCATGGACTTGACTATAGAGGTTTAAGGGTTCCCTTTTATTAGGACAAGGTATTCATGCTTGACAAAAGGGTTAACTAATGTTGGGGAAAAGGGTTAAAAGGAATAGGAGTGATGATGATGGAGGTTGCTCAAGGGATGAGCTCAAGTTAAATGTCAAGTGAATGATTACTTGACTAACAGTAGAATGGTCATAGATGTAAGGCATTAAAGGGATCAAGTTTTGTCAGCCTTCGAGAGAAGACAGATGATAAGTCCTCGATCCATGCTTGTGTAAGGTCCGAGTCAATTAGGAGCAAACTTGACCCATTTTCTTCTTTCCATATTGGTCACATGTTGGTCTACCTTACGGATGAGATCTCTAATTTTGAAATCTCGCTCTTTTAGATTATGGTTTTAGGCATGTTTTGGTTGATGTTGGATGTGAAGTTGGTTAGTAGGTTGTTGGCATTTTGTACAATGCCAAACATAGTTGTTGTAGTCTTGGTTAAGAGTGGGCCAATAATAGCCCAGGTGGTGGATGTGCTTGGCAACCGAGTTACCACTAAAATGTTCCCCATAAATCCCATCATGGACTTGTTTGATGACATGGGAAGTCTCAGTGGTTGTTAGGCATTGGATAAGGAGGCCATCTAGACCTCGTTTGTAGAGAAGTCCCCCTAGCATGGTGTAGCGAGTAGTGTTTTTGATAAAATCTCAACGTGAATTGCTAGAGAGATTAGGAGGCATGATAGAATATGTTAAGTAGTCAACAAGTCGCTTATACCAAGCATTATGTGGACTAGAGAGGTTAGGAGGAATTTCCCCCAGAGATGATGGTCGAGACATGTCCAAGATAAAAATCTTGGGTTGTGTTGGTTGAGAGGTCTTGATGAATATTGGATATGTCAAATGTGTAGAAGTCTAGTCTTTTTCTTTATTCTTCATAGTTTGGGGCCTAGTGGCCACATGAACAGTGTTGATTTCAAATAAAGGAGTAGATGGTGGTAAAGGGACCATAGTCTTGTATGGGGACCCTAATTTAGGTGAAGAGGTTTGAGAGGCATGGGATGGTGTCGATGATGTCGATGATTTGTCAGAAAAATGGTCAAGAGAGTCCTCAATGTGAGGGGTGTCTTTTTTCAAGTGTTGGTGAATGGAAACCTTAAGGGCACATCAATGCTCAGTATCATGCCCAGGTGTGTGATGATACCAGTAGATTTTAGTGTCATCGAACCAAGATGGTTTTGGTCTGAGAGGTTGATATGGTTTAATGGGTGGGAGAATGATGCTCAAAGATTGCAACAATTGGAATAACATCGAAGCATAAGAACCCACTAATGGCTTTGTACTCATTGTTGTAATAGGGGTTGACAAATTTTGTTTAGAAGTTGTAGGAGTTGTTTGTCGTGTCACCTTTTTAGTTGGTGGTGTGACCACACATGTAGATGGCACTTTCTTGGTGAGATGTGTTGGATGTTTTGGAGGAAATATATGTTTGATGGGTAAAGGGGATAATGGAGGTAATTTGTTTTTGTTAGGTTTCAGAGTAGGAAGCACTCTTATTAAGGTGGAAGGGTGTGGGCCCAAGATAGATGGCAATGGTGATGGTGGGGGAGGAGTTCTCAGACGTGATTTAACAGCCTTCTTTTACATGGTGCGAGGACTACTATTGTGTGGGGCAAGGTTAAAATCTACCTTCACTTGTGGGTGAGGGAGATTTGATATAGGGTGCACACCAAGAGATTTGATCTGTCTCAGTATGGTGGATGCTTGCGAGGGTTTGGGTGATTGTGAGATGGAAAATGTGTCAGACTCAGCAATCACGGGCCAAAGTTGAGGAAGAACCATCACTGGATCTTCCTCAGCTGAAGTGGGTGAAATGACAAGTTCTTCTCTCGGTGGGGAAGGGATTGGAAAATGTGGCTCTTCAAAAGGATAGAGCACAGGGATGATCATGGCTTCCTCGTGTGGTCAAGGAGCGGGGAAAGTATGATCCCCCATTGATGATAAGAAGGATGAGGGCAAGGCCACCGACGTTGGTGCCATCAAGGAATCCTCCAATATGGGAGAGGTCAAAATAGACTCTCCCATGTGTATAAGGGGGCTAGATGGAGGAATATCCTCTAGCTATGGAGGACAAATAGGAGAAGAAGGCTCTTCTACCTATGGTGGACAAATAGGAGAAGAAGGCTCTTCTACTTGTGGTGGACTAATAGGAAAAGAAGGCTCTTCTACCTGTGGTAGACAAAATAGGAGAAGAAGGTTCTTCTACCTATGGTGGACAAATAAGAGAAGAAGGCTCTTCTACCTGTGATGGATAAATAGGTGGACTAACCTCTTCAGATTGTGGGAGAGGTTGGTCAGGGATGAAAGGAGAAACCATGTCGACCATGCGTATATTATGCTCTTGAAGGTCATCAACCATGGTTTAAACACTATTTTGACTAGGGGATGATTAAGGAATGGTTGTCTAAAGACATCCATGTTTTGGTTAGCCAGCGTGTTTGGGTTATCCAAAACAAGATCCCCCTTATCTAAAATGTCTTGGACAATGTTTTTGAATGTTTTGTAGTTGTTTATGTCATGATTGTTGACACGATGATAATTATAAAAGTCATTTTCCCTATACCATATAGGGATGGCTTTAACGGGGTCAAATTGTGGTGGTCAAATTTGAGGGAGATTGAGGACCCCCTACTTGACTAATTTATCCAAGACAGAAGTGTATGATTCTCCTATTGGAGTATATTGACGTTGTATATTCCATTATTGGAATTGTCTTGTGATGTATTCTGATGTGGAGGGCTGAGATTGGTTGGTTATTATTGAAGATGATGGTCTAAGGACCATAGTGTTTTCCACTCCTTTGGACTTGGAGTGGGAAGAAGAAGGTTTGGAAGATGAAGGGTCATTAGATTTTGCGTTACTACGCAATTTGACCTTATCTTCTTCGACAGCACAGAGTTCAAGCTTTTTGGCCATGGTGAAAGCTTCGTCAAATGTGTGAAATGTTTGGACCCATAAAGTGGATGAGATGTGCTTGGCACATGCTCTTGAAAAGAGCTCAATGAGCTCAGTTTGAGGTAATGAAAAGGAGAGTTGGTTAATCAAACCTCTCCAACAGGCAACAAAGTCAGCTATTGACTCATCGTCAAATTATTTAATAGAATATAGGTCCATGATAGAGAACTTAGTGATGTTAATTGAAAAGTGGTCAAGGAATAGTTGGGTGAGTTGAGTGAAGGAAAAGAGAGAATGACTGCTAATAGAGCTATACCAATCAAGGGCTGCCCCTAAAAGTGACATGGGGAATGTGTAAAGTAATAATGCATCATCGTGCGCTATGAGGTAATAAGCGTGTCTAAACACTCGTAGATTTTGTTGTGGGTCATCTTTACTTTGAAATTGAGTAAATTTGGGGGGTTCCCACTGATTAGGATATGGTCGAATAGGCACTAAAGGGTGAATGGGTTCATTGCAAATTTGTTCATATGAAAGAACATTGCTTGAACCAAAAATGGATGTCTCAAGGTTAGACATCTTATCCATCAACATCTTGATTAGATCAGTTGAGGGATTGGTAGGTGGAACACCCCCTAGGTTGTAAGGTACTTAGAAGGCATTGTGAGGGGTGTATGATGTACTAGGTTGCATTTGTATAGGCGTAACATATTGGTAGTTTGTTATAAAGACTGATGTTGAGGTCAAGGGGACTTGTGCCATAAAGTTGGAAGGCACAAGTTGACTAGATACCACCAAAGATGGTTGAGTGGCGGCAACACTTGTTGAAGGATAGGTGGTCACTCTTGTATTTATGGGCATAAGAGTGGGTCGAGTAGAGACAATCAAGTTCTAAAAATGTGTAGAACTTAGTTGAATTGTTTGTGGTTGAGGGGGTATGGAAACCCTGATGAAGGTAGGTCTAGAAATGGAAGGAGAGGCCAAATCTTGAGCATTGGCCATGGTCAGGTTAATGGTCGAGGAAATGGGTTGAGTGGTCATAGGTTGGGTAGCGGACGCTGTCGATATCATTGCCACTTCAACCAAGGAAGTTGGCATCCCATAAACAGGGGTACCTAAAGGGTCTCGCATTTGACTTCTTACGAGATAGTGTTGGAGAGCCTTGATGTTGAGGTCAAGGAATCTCTCAAAGTCTTGATCCCCTTTGGGAACAATTAGATTTTGATTGGGGCTAGGTTGAATGGGAGTATGTTCAGTATTTGAAGTACACTCCATTAGAGGACTTGTTACGAAAGGCGAAGGTGGAAGTGGTTGTTGACTCGCATGGTCAACAAGAGATGTGGCTTGACTACGTGTCAAAACCATCCAAGATGAAAAGGGTTTAGGTTATAGAAACTTTATTTTTTAGTTTTAGAAAACTAAAAGTGTGTTTGACAGCAAAAAAGTTGGGTTTTAATGTTTCTGTTTTGGAGAAAAATTATTTGACAGTGACCGACATCGGTGTAAAAATTGATGTCGATTATGAAAATAAGTTGCCGACGTTAGTGGAAAAACCAATGTCAGTGAAGACAAGTTGCCGATGTCGATGGAAAAACTAATGTCGGTGATTGTGTGTTTCCAGAAACTCAAAAAACTAAAAGTTTTTGGAAAAAAAGAGAAAGTTCTGAGTTGTTTTTTAGACCTTAGAACGATGCAAACTCACCAGCTCAAAAAAATAGATAAGAATAGAAAAGTAGATGAAGGCAAGCAACCTCTAAATTTTAAATTCCTAAGAATAAATTTTAGAGTCTTGGTGGCTTATGCCTTAGAAGAATATGTTTGAGAATTGGGCCTGTAGAATGGGTCCTAAAAGAAGCAGTCTAAGGTTGGTTTCGGGTTAAGTTTTGGTGCTCAAAATCTATATTAGGTTTCATACGTGGCCTGGTATTAGGAGCTTGCTCCCCTCACTTCACGAGCCTAGAGCCAAGCTGGGTCGATTAGCCAATATATACTTCCCCTATAGTTTATACTCTGCCAGAGAATAGAGTGGGTTCTCCCCTTGGTAGTGAAGTCCAAGTGGGATCGCCAGGTAGGGTAAGGTATCCTCTAGGTGATGAAATCCTAGACGGGCCTTGTCTCAAGTATGTTTAGGTGTTTGATTGTGTTTGTGGTCAAGTTGTGTAACATATGTGCACTATGATTTATTCATAATGCATTTTAATTATTAAGTGAGAGGGCTAAATATGCATTCAAGAAGGAATAAAATGCAATAGATTTTTAACCCAAACTGAAATGTTTTGTTCAGATGCAAAAAAGTGAGGAAAAGGTTGAGAGTATGAATGTCACTACTCTAAAATGCAAGAAAGAAATGACAAGAAGAAAAAGAAAGAGATTCTTTTTAACTTGTGCTTATGATTTATTTTCGAGATAAAGAGATAGAAGAAGGATGCAAGAAGAGAGAATTTCCTAATGCACCTATATGAAAGTTTGCCTTTTAGAAGAAATGAACCCAAGGAAAACTCTAGGGTCCCACCAGGTGTGCTAGAATGTTTTTAACTCATTTTTTTTCTTTACATTCAGAAGAAATGAGAAACTAAAGGTAATGGTCAAGGGTTAGATGATACCCAGATGAAGTTGCGCACCATATCCATACGATTGAAGGAGCTCCTCTTTGGCTGAGGAGGATGACACCTGTAGATAAGAAAGACTTAAACAAAGAAAATGTTAGATAGATATATGGTGGACTACCAAGCACATGCTCAGTCCCAGAAGTGCAAAGTCTTCCTTGAGGGATAACAATCCACTTATTTATGAAAAGAGTGTCATATAAGAAGAAATAATGAAAGACTAAGAAAGAGAAATAGATAACGCATACCTGTATTCTACAGTCAGTCTTCCACAGTCACTGATGTCAGTTAGTCTACCATCGTCAGTTGGTCAATGTTGCTAACGTTAGTTAGGCTGATGATGTCGGTAGGGGCAATGGGCCTTGGATGGGTCTCAGAGTTATGTCTATGGTCGACAGAGGAATTTGGAGGTTTAAGGGTCCGTGTAGGGTTGCAGGGAAGTCAATAGGGTCTTAAAGGTGGAAAAAGGTAGATGTTATGTGTGAGATGAGGGTTAAGATAAGAAGAAGGCTTTTCAACCTCTCCAAGAAGAAAGTCGGGTTTGGTCTCAATAGTACTTAGAAATAGCAAATTGATTGATTACCAATCCATTCTAAAGATACTGAAATGAAAGGTAGAAGAATACATAGCTCTTGCTTAATGAAGAACTAGAGGTGTTTGAATGCTTGTACTTGTTGTGGCTTGATGCTAAAGACCTCATGTAATATTCCAATCCAATCTGGAGTCACTTGCATAGAGTCTTTGTGGCCAAGGAAGTGTTAGTCGAAGTGCCAGTCAATGTCAAAGTCCCGAATGAGAGTGAGAGAGAGAGAGAGATTGATTCTAGATTAGCCCACCAATTAGAGACCTAGAGGTCAATTAGAACTCAGTTTAAGAAACTGAAATCAGTGATCCCACTGGCATCAGTTGATAGTTGACCAACGTTGGTGGCCATAGAATGGGTAAAAGGGTTAAAAATAGCCCTTTGCTTGTTCTTCATCTGCCATGTGCATTTGCCGTTGGAGAATGGTCAAAAGGCGAGGTTATTAAGCATGAGTTTTGGTTAGGCAGTTGGAAAGGAGTGAGAATAGGTCTTAGGGAGATGACTTAGTCTCAAGATGAGTCATAGGGTGGGAAATGGTCCAAGGTGAGGTGTCTAAGGTGAGGTGTCCTAGGTGAGGTGTCCTAGGTGATGTGATTAATTTAAAATAAATAGTTTATTTTAAATTAATAAGTGTGTAAGGGACCAAGGGGAGTCGACACAATTTAGGTGTCTACAGAAATATAGTGTAACTACATGAATATGTTAAATCCAAGGGCATCCAAATAATATATCGAAGACCCCTCAACTAAGTATTACTGTAAAGTTGGTGTCCACATATGCTAGACCAACATGTAATGGTATTGTAGTCTCATAAATGGAGCTTAATATGTGACCATTGAATCCATTTATTAAATTTTTCAAGGGAATAAAATAATCATATGTATATCTAAGTGTGATTATACACATATTTACACTTGAACCGTTATCAACCATGACACTTTGAATAGGTTGGTGATCAATATGTGTGAAAATTAATAAAGTGTTCAAATTCACATCATCATCTACTATCTCATGTTTTGAAAATGTGATGAGTGGCTTAGAGGGAACTGAAGTATGGTAGGTACCAATGACGCAATTTAAAATACATGGTTCCTCTATATGATAATTATAGGAAACTAAATGAGGGTTTACATTGTATGCATAATTTACTCCAAATGTATCCAATATCTCATTAGTTGTATGCATGATAAATGGATCACTGAATATTTTCATCACTTTTATTTCACTTGGTTGTGCCTTTGAGTTATTTTTGTGTGTCCACATCAATGATTTTTCCATCTATCAAATATTGAATCTTGTGCCTTAAACTGATTCACTTGTTAGTTATGTGCCCTGGTGCTATGTGAAAGTCACAAAAGGTATTCTAGTCAAATCTACTTAGAAGAGGATTAATCACATCAGCCCATTTAATAGGAGTGAGATATATTAGATTACATTCCAAAATCATTTTGAGGACCTTATATGGATCTTTCGATAGATTGGTAACTTATCTCCTTGGAGGAGCTAATAATACAATGTGTAGATTTATTTCTAAAAATGCATATATTGTTTCCTTTTGATCATTCTTATTATCATTTGGCCTCACCTTGTATGGTGTCTTACTTGTATTATTGTAATATTTATGGGTTGCATACTTGAGCTTATTCATGACCAATCTTTCCTTTATTAAATGGCATAAATCTTTGAATGGGAGAAAATTCTTAAACATGATGGAACTGTGTAGGGGTGAAAGTAATAGTTACTTAAAGATATCCTAGAATTATCTATCTACCATAGGACTTGTCATTTTAGATAGACTTTTATTGTACCTTAAGATATTATATGATAGGATCATTAGATTTATGTTTGATTTGATTAATCTGATCAAATGAAATCTTATCACTGATATTGATTTAAAAATGTTCTAGAAACATATCAAACAAGGGATTGAACACATGGAAAACTGATTTGGTAAGTCATAAAACCATTGTAAAACATATTACTTTAGATTTATCAAAAATAATCTAGTTAATAACCTATCATTAGATGCATATTCCAAACATGTTTTATGGAATGCTATCAAATGTTGTTTGGGGTCACCTTTTCCATCCTATAGTGTAAGATTGGGTACTAAAAAACAAGTAGGTAGAGGATGTACTAGTATATGATGTGCCAATGGAGTGTGTAATTAAGTGTGAGAATCAAGTGCTTGATTATATTTCAAAGCACCTTAATCCAAATATACACCTTAGTTTACAAAGATTGAATCTCATGGATTGTACATAAGGAGAATATGAATGTGTGCTAACCAAATTTGGTGTTGCCAATGACTAAGTAGGAAATTGAATCCCTTAGGTTTCCCCCATAGTAAATAGTGGTACAAAAATTTTATCCATGGAACCCATAGGATTATAAGTCTCAAATTGAAATAATTCATATACAGATATATGAAATAATACATAGGAGATCTAGAAATGTAAATTAATAAAAAAAAACAAATGAGACAAAAATCAATTGAACAATGTGACATAGATATTAGGTGGGAAAACCTCCAATGGAGGTAAAAAAACCCATAGTGATTATTCATATAATTGAGAAACAATAATAACCCTAATACCAAATCTTCTACCTTCTCACTTCTTCAAAGAATGGCCTTCATAAAACTCATAGGTGAATATGACAAAATAATTTCATATTTGAATGAATTTACAATAGGGGTAAAAGGCTATTTTATAGTGAAATTCAAAGGGAGGTGACCATTTTAAAAATAATAGGTCCATCTTTCTCGATAAAGTCATTTAATTAAATTTTAGTAACTCATTAAATAATTATAACTATTGACCAAATTTGACTTCAAGGTCAAATTTGGACATGTATAGGTAAAAAAATTGGTTTTTTAGATGTTTTATGGTCTAATACTTTATCACAGGGTATGTAACAAGTCTTTTTATGTCATTTAATTCTATATTAGCCTTGGTCTTAGTAATTTTAATCTATATGTCACTTTGAGTCATTTAGAAGGCTTTTAGGGTTCATAAATGTAAGTGGCATGGTTTTCAAGGTGCATAAGTGTCCTTATTTACTTTCAAACATCCAATAAGTCATATTATCTATCATTAATGTCAATATCATCTGAAACTTATAGGCTATCTAAATGAAGATAAAGCAATCAACTAAAAAAGAGGAGTTTGGCACTTATACGGCCCATGAGGGAAGGTGAAACATGGGAGAAGGTCATGGAACATATATTAATAATCCTTAGGTTCATTTACATGATTGACATGATCTAGAAGTTCCATTTTCAAGATAAAACCATTATGCTCCTTCTTTACTTTTATACACACATAGAAGTGATCAGAAGGTTTATGCTTGGTACGACCAATTGAGGAGGTTTCAAATAAAATTAATTTAATAGGTGGTATTAAACTTCGAGAGATTAATTTACACAAAAATATTTCAAATTATTTATCAACCATTCTTTATGAACCATCTCTAACAAGTTGACTATGTTTTTTTGCTTATTATTATCAGCACCCTCTAGGTTTTGATCCATTTTGGATAGGTTTGTAAAATACAATTAGTTATTTTGAATATAGAGGATTTTATATCTCTTATTATATTCTCTATATTCTTGTTTTTATGTTTCATGGTGTTATGATGAGTAGGGTATCTCATGTTGCAGGAAGGTGTCATCATTGTGAAACTTCAATCAGTTTCTTCCTTGTTGCATAATGTTAGTCTTCTATAGAGGTCTCATGTGAATATAATATGGTGTTACACATGTATTGATGAAATTTTTTCCCTCCCTTAATTTTTTATTTCATCACATTATGCTTTGGTAAACATTTAGTCTTGTTATCCTCATAAGTTAACTCCTCACTCACTTTCACTTGCAGTCACATGTTTAGAACTTTTATAACTTGTTCATGGAAAATTAAGGAAGGTGTATAATATTTACAAGTCATCAAGATTTTAATAAATTTCAATTGGGTTTTTATGGAAAAGTGTAAGGTTGGTTACAATCTCATTTACCACACAAACTAATCATTAGATACCCATGCCTACTCTGTTCTAAATGTTTACAAGAGGTTTTCACATTCGAATAAATGTATGGAGATTGTCTTAAGATATCCTTAATGACAATAATTAATTTTAAGTATTGATAATGAGTTTAAGTTATTCATGGGGCTATTCATCCATATATTTTGTCTCCATTCCATGCTCACTACCTCCATACAACAAATGCACACCTATAAGAGTCTTCTTGATGATGTCATGCTAAAGGTGAAGAATTTGGGAGATGTTTAAATATTTTAAGATCTATAATAATCCATTTGAAAACTTGGTAAGGGTTTTTATGTGATCAAAAACATGTTTTTCCACTCACATCCAAGGTTTAAACCCACTACCTATATTTGCAAATGCCCACCTACAGGTGATACCTCAAAGCTATGAAGGTCTTTGAATGGGGGATTTGAAACATGGAAGAAAGATTATTTTGGATTATAGTATGTGGGTTGACCATTTCAGACCTGATTTAGGTGTCTAATGGATAAATGGAAAGGTAAAAATCTTGGGGGAAGTAAAGATTGAGTTTAGGGAAGGTTTCCCCAAAAAGTGAAAATAGAGGTCTAGGGGCACGTTGTGAATATATTATAGTAAGGTCAAAAAGAGTTATGGAGCATCTAGTTAGGTAAAACTTGTAGCCTATATCATGGAGAATATCTATACCAAATATAGAGGTCAAAAATTAAGTGGAGGATAGAATTTAAATGCTTTAAATATGACTCTAAAAGTAATCAAATCCTGCATTCATATCTATAGGTTTTGAGTTTTGAATGACCTTTAACATCCTAAAGAGAAAATAAGACACACTCTCATGTTGTCATGTTCCTATTGATTTAATGGTATATAAAATATCATTAATTTAATTGGTATGATGTTTATGTATGGTATTTCAAACTTCATAGACACCTACAGGTGTTCCTCTATAGGAAAATGAACACCTACAACTGAGTATGGAAACAATGATCTAAACAGGGTGTCTTGGTGGTGTTTTAGCCCATCCAAGGTGAATAAAGGTATGAAAATATGATTTTTTACCTCAATTATTATAATAAGGTATTTAAACACCATGACCAAGCTCAATTATAGCTCTTATACACCTACAAGAATAAAAAAGGTAGAGTATCATAGTTATGAGAAACAACTTAGTTGGTAAGCTCAAGGTGCATGTAAAGAGTACAAAAGGGGTTGAAATTATGAAAAAATTCTATGAAAACATCCATTAAGATCATAATTACCTATATAAACTCTTGGAAATGTGAAACAAGCTTACATAGACCTCTGAAGGCCCTATATGCACGTACAACTGGGTGTTCAGTCTTGACAAGGTTAAAGAGATGGATGTGATTATAAAGAAAAATAAGGTTATAAACAACTTTAAAATGGTTCATGATAGGTAAAAATTTGTTTTCATAAGTCCCAATAATATTTCAAGTTGACCATTTACTCTTCTTACTAGCCCAAAGGTACCAGTCTGTACAATTACACTAGAAGACCCATGTTGCTCAATGGGTAAGGATGAAGAATCTATGAAAGAAGAGTGGATTTTGGTGAATGATAAGATTTTTGAGAATGACTTTAAGTTGGATGACATGTTGAAGAAACCTAATCATATTGGATTTATCCTTGAGAGGTCATTCTTAGGTGGAAGTGAAAAATGCAAGAAAATAATCCTTTTGAAGGCCTTTTTTAGACAAATTGACTTGGTTAGGTACCTTACTGGATGAATATAACTTATAGATTTGGTAAAAATATTCATTAGGACCTAATAAAAATCCTCAAACCTTAAATTTTCCTTGAAACTAAGGGATATATCTCACTATTTTGTAACAGAGGTCAGCTAGTTAGGAAAATCAAGCAAATGAAACCAAAAAGGGTAAATAACTTGATGGAAAGATTGGGGAATCTCAAAAAACATCATTTTAGGTTTATGGAAGTTAAATGTGTTTTATAAATCACTAAATCAAGTTTATACCTCTAAAAATAGGTGATGAATTTGGCCTAGTTGGTGAATGAGAGGAAGAAATGAAAGGGATTGCTTAGAAATTTGTGTGATGAATTTGTGAGATTTAATGAGGTACGAAAAATAATGAGACACTAACCTAGCCATGAGAGATCAATCCAAGTAGTCAAAACTAACAAGATGAATGCTAAGCCTATTAGGCCTTGAAGTGACCTAGAGCCAATTGGGGGTCTAACTTCACTTATAGCTCTTATTGGTTGGAACATGATAATGGAATGAATTTAGACATGTTTGAGCTTGTGGTATGTAGAGAAACTACTAGGAAATATACTTTTAGCTCAAAGACAGTCCAAACATGCAATAATTATGAAAACAAGCTTGATATGGTAGCTTTATATGCTCACATCTTTCTTGAAAATTTTCATGGAGATATAAGGGGTTTGGAGAAGTTGACAGGGGTATTGAAGATCATCTTTGTGAAATTTATTGGTAGTTACAAAGTCAGGTCTTTATGAACAAAGCTTAAGAGTGAAAACTACCTAAAACCCTTGCAAACCCTTAGTCAAGACTTGATGTAGGAAATGAAGTTGGATAGATTATCTAATGACATAGTTTTCCCATGAAATTTATTATAACTTTCATAAGACTCTCTCAAGATCCTCCCCATACTTTTGGACTATATGAAATTGTATGAATGGAGTAAAAAATAGGGTATTTTGACTATTTTGTGCATTGTGTAAGTTTTAGGAACATTCAAGAGATGAAATAAAGTTTGGTAGGAAGATATATATTTTTAATAACTCACTATATTCATTTTCTTCCTTATAAAAACTCTTAATTGTTTAAATAATAGATCTCATCTTACCCAGTCAAAACTGGCATAGTGAACATGATGGTGAGAAGTGTGAAAACTTCAAATGGATGTCCTTTTAAGGTGTTACTAATGACTATAATTCCATGGAGGGTATTTAAAAGTGTCATACATTCCCTTATATGAATTTCATGGAAACATAATGATTTTTGGAAGCCAAGTGTCCAAGGTGTGTGGAAAAGGAGTTTTCATAGACTACATAGGTGATGGATCATCCCCAAAAGTTTATAGATGACCAGGACTACAAGAAATTCATGAAGAGGTATGTATGAAATACTTACCTCTCATTCCAATCATCATACCTATCCCTAGTTATTTTTGAGATGTTCAAATAGGGCTAAATCATGAAGGCATCTTTATGAGCCAACACAAGGAAATTCATGCCACTTTCCAAGAGTTTCATGCCTTGTTTGGACACTTGTACTTCCTAACCTTGCATATATAACCTCTTTTATTAGCTTTAAAAGTGTCTAAGTGACCTTTGGACTTCTCTTGTCTCACCCCTCTCCCAAATTCTATAAGTAGTGACTTTTCTGGATCTTTTGAGTAGCCTCTATTGATTAATGGTGAAAACCTTGCCAATTTTATATTTTTATGTCTCTTGAATCAATAAAAATTTGAATTTTCCTACTCACATGCTGTACAATTGAGTCTTTTTGTAATCTTATTGGTTTTGTCTAGTAGAAGATGATCTTTTCTACCATGTTATCCTTGATTGTTCACCAATGTGTAGAAGAGTAATTGTTATAGGTCTTTGTTAGTGTTATATTTTAGTTTATAAGTGTTTTATAAGTGGTTAATGAATTAATTTTCCCAAGTAATAATTAATTACCCTCCTAAGCATCAAAATACCTCTTGAACCTAGCATATGAAACATTGATGCAACAATTTGTCTTGAGTTGTGAGTTATGTATGAAAGAAGCTTTGATTTTATCTAAGTATTATAAGTTCAATAAATATGAGTAAATTCAATAATTTTGCATCACTTTTTATCTTTTTTAGTTTATCTTATCAACCCTTTTTATGAAAAATTGATATGTGAAAGACTATTTCAAAGAGTTCATCAAGGTAACTAGCCCTTCTAGAGATTCATCTCACTAATTGATTACCCATAGAAAGTGAGATGGTTACGTAATTCCACTTGTATGAGGAGAGATAAGAGATCTATTCAAAGGGTTAAAATCCAAGTGACAATAATTTTTTGCATTCTTGATGGGGTGGCTCTAAGTCTTATAAGATTATCCAATATTGGTGTTGGTCTTAGCATATTTATAGTTACAAGAACATCTACATTCAATACCTAGTGACTCCACTAATTTTTCAACTCTTTAGTTGCTAATAAATCCTTAATTTACATACCAAAGGTGACCACTAGGTCTACTACTAAAGGTAAACCTTTTGAGTTTGTGTAATTGCCTTTGTATTCTATCAAAAGATTAAGATTTGTGAATACTAATCTTTATTCAAGGGAGTTGGTGTTTAAAAATTCCAATTTTATACTTAGTTCAACCCCTAATACACATATTATACATTCCAATATGGCTATAAACCTTTCTTTTATATCCTTTACTAGATCATCTCCTTCAAATCTTGCCCAATATTACCAAATTCTTAGAGAAACCCTTAAGAGTGTTCCATATTTTAATGGAGAAGGTCCTACTACTCCCATTGAACATATTAGAAACATGGAAAACTTCTATAACATCTATAATATCACTCAATAGAATGTGGATATCAAGATTTTGGCATTGTCTTTCAAAGGGAAAGCTTTAGATTGGTATGGAACTCTACCTCATGCTTCCATTGCTTCATGGGATGAACTAGGGAATCTATTATGTAAGAGGTTTAAAGAAAAGAGTTATTATCTATCACTAATTGAGAATCTATTATGTAAGAGTTTTAAAGAAAAGATTTATTATCTATCACTAATTGAGAGATTTACTACTATCAAGAAGGATCCTTAAGAGTTTATGCAAGATTTTCACTCTATATTTCAAAAGACATGGGATAGGATCCTAGCCCTTGTGAGACATACTCCAAATTATGTCTTCTTGTATTACCTAAAATCATTGAATAATGATATATCCATGATTATCCAATCCATAGGTGGGAATACACTACCTACTACCTATGAGATAACTATCAATCCTAAGAATTATCTTGTTCAAGTAGGGGAAGATAGATCCTAGACCACCATTGCCATTGATCACTGATTTTTAGCCTCTTAGTCAAGTTACATTACGTACCTTGGCTCCTTTGCCTATTAATCAAGATAACTCTACCCTTTCCCCTACAAATGAGATTAATAAATTCAATATTTTGCTTCAAAGTGTTACTACTAAATTGGTTTCTCTTGAAAGACAACAAGCTCAAAATTATAGGCCCTATTAATCCTAAAATTAGTTTGGACAAGAAAGTAGGCCTCCTTTTCAAGGTAATGCTCAAGGATAAGGTAAAATAATTCAAGATAGACCTTACCAAAGTTTCAACCCCAATGCCCCATAATATTCTAAATTTATTATTCCCACTCAAAACAACTTTGTTCAAGAACAACCATGTTATCCATCCTATGACCAAAATCAAAGCCAAGTTGCATATGCCAATGAAATGCCTAGTCAAACCATGATAATGCAAGGTATTAAAGCACCTCAAGTTTCCAATTTTGATGTGATAATGAAAAATGTAATGGAAAATGGACAATCACAATCTGATTCTACTCTTATGAATCACTTAGAGGGGGAATTTTGTGCCATGAATCATTTGGGAAGTTCAAACAATGTGAATGCTACTGTGTCCACTAACACTATATATAAGAAGAGGGTTGTTGAAGAGATATAATGGGAAAATCAAGGACCTATTTTGACTCATTCATATCCTCCAATGGTAGGTGGGTCTAACTTTTTTCCTAAGGTGTAGGAGAATCAGAAATTTCAAAGTTCAAAATCAGCTCCTACACATCCATCTTCACATGCTACACCACAAGGTACTAGTGCTTCCAAAGAGAAATTCAATATTAAAAATACTTATATTAATTTTTTAGATCAAATTAATAAGTTACACATGAATATTTCATTGTGGGATTAATTGGAAATACCAGGATAAAAGGATATCCTTTAAAAACAATTAATTGGAGTAGGTAAACAAGTTGGATCAACTAGGATTGAAAATGTTGTTTTGGTGAATGGAACTCAAATCATTGATGGACAAGTGAAGAAAACTGATAAGACTCCTTTTTTTATATATTTATCATTAGTGATTGTTTATTTCATAATTTTATCATAGATAGTGGGGATAGTACTTAAGTTATGCTCAAGTCAATAGCAGATAAAATACGCCTCAAGTATGAACCAATGGCTAAAGGAGTTATACAATTGGATGGATCACCAAAAAATACCTTGGGAGTAGTAAATTATTTTAATTTGATTTTAAATTCTTGTCCTACTTTTTCCATCCATTATGATGTGATTTTTATAGATTTATACCCATACTTTACTATTTGTTTTTTAAGAGAGTTTACAACCAAGATAGGTAGATACTTGGTAGCCAATTGGTCATATATGGTTTTTAGGACAAAGTATGATACTATGGAAAATATTGAATTGGATCCTATTCATCATAATCATTTACATCCTTACATCCCTAAATTTGCAAATGTCAATTATTCTAATCTTGATGAGGAAGAAATTTACATGGATCAATCCCCAACTTATTCTCTTAAAGGAGTTTCTAATTTGTATTTAGATGAATGGGGATCTAAACACTATGAAAATGATCCTTAAAAATTCATAGAGGAAGATGGTCTTGGAGTGTATTAATTTCATGAAGAAGTATATTTCATTCTAAATTTGATGAAATCAAATGAGAGTATGGATGGTTTGTGGTAGTTATTATTTGATGGATCAAGAAGCAAGGTTGGATCAAGTGGTGGAGAAATGTTAGTTTCTCCATCAATGGAAAGGTATTACTCTACTTTTATATTTCACTTTATTTTTACTTATAATGTGGTATAATGAGTCCCTCATTCATGGACTTGAGTGGGCTAGGAAGATAGGTGTGAAGGACATACAAGTTTTTGGTGATAGTGAGTTGGTTATAAATCAAGTGAGAGGTCAAAATATGAATAAGAACTCCTTGATTAAGTACTATAAGCATAGGGTGTGGTATCTTATGGAATATTTCCAAGCCTTCAACATTCAATCTATATCAAGAGAGGATAAAAAATATGTTGATAGGTTGGTAGTAATTGGAGCTCAATTTGATGTTTCAAAGGGGATAAGAGAGGACAAGAACCAACCTCATCTCAAAGTGATTGTAAGGCCCTCTATACCTAATAATTTAATTAATTGGAAAGTGTTTGATAGTGACAAAAAATATATTTTTATACAAGAGGAGGCTAATTTTTCCTCAAAGAATCAATCCAAACTATAAAAGCAATATGGATGGTAGATTGTACAATTGAAGACAAATAAGCTCCTTAAGGGCTTAATCACACTTAAGATTATCTTCAGTGATGATGATCAGTTGAATAATAAAAATGTAAGCATGTATACTAAGCAATAAAACTATCAGAGAGTATAAATATTTAAATCTAAGTTTCTTTCTCTTGGGAAGGTATGTACTAGATAAGAAACACATGCTTTCATTGAATTATGCAAGGAATTATATGATGTCTTTGCATGGGAATATAGTGATTTAAAATGATTTGATACAAAATTAGCTCAACATACCATAGATATAGATGAGAAAAGGCAAAGGCCAATCAATCCTAAGATTGAGCCTCTCATGAGAAAGGATCTTACAAAGTTGATTGAGTCTAAGATCATTTTTCCCATTAAGCATTCATCTTGGTTGGAAAACTTAGTCCTAGTAAAGAAGAAGAATGGGTAAATAAAGTTGTGTTAACTCTAGAGATTTTAATAAACTTTCCTTGAAAGATCATTATCCTCTTCCTTGCATGGAGTAAATTTTGAAAGTTGTGGCAAGTAGTGAAAGGTTATCACTCCTTGATGGATATTATGGGCATAATCATATTTTGGTAAAGGAAGAAGATCAATACAAGATAGCCTTTACTAAAATATGCAAAGGATCATTTAACTCATCTTAAGAAGATTTTTGAGAGATGTAGAGAGTTTGGAATGTATCTTAATCCAAATAAGTGTGTGTTTGATATCCATGAAGGAAATTTTTTGGGACACATTGTCTCAAAGAAAGGGCTCTCTATAGATCTTGAAAGGGTGAGTGCAATCTTGTCATTGAATTTACCCAAACATAAGAAAGGTTTGCAAAGATTATTTTGAAAAATAAAATTCATAAGGAGGTTTATTCCTAATTTTTATAATTAATTCAAGCCTCTAACCTCTATGCTAAGGAAATATGAAGTTTTTACTTGGACAAGGAGAAGAAAAGAGAGTTTTGAAGAGATCAAGCAAGCTATTGCTCAATATTCAACTCTTGCAAGTCCTGATTTCTCAAAGGAATTCAGCTTATATACATTTGGAAATGAAGAAGTAATCTTTGTCATGCTCACTCAATAAAATGAAGAAAACTTGGAGAAACCTATTGCCTTATTTAGTCAAGGATTGGAAGGATATGAGATAAGGTACACTTATGTAGATAAACAAATACTTTTAGTTGTTATAAGTCTAAATAAGACTAGGCACATGTTGTATAACAACAAGATTCATATATCAATACCTCATCCTAGTGTCAAAGACTTCCTTTTGATTAGATATTTGAATGAAAAAGGGTAGGCTAAATTACAAAAGTAATGGAGTATGATGTAGAAATCAAGACAACCAATCTAATGAAAGGGAAAGAATTATGTGAGAACCTTGTTTTAGACTTGAAAGAAAAAAAATAAGTTATTTTATCCCTTCATGGTGATCCTATGATAGTTAAATCTTCATTAATGAGGAGTTGGACACAAGAAATGATCCATTTTCTTCAAACTGGTGAGTGTCCACAAGGCCTAGATAGAGTTAAAAAAAGGTACTTCAGATTACAATCTATTCTTTGTGTATTTATTGATGGAGTGTTATTTAGGAAAGATTTATTAGGTGTACTATTGAGATGTGTTGAATTAGATTAGGTTGAGAAGATATTATTTGAGTTTCATGATGGACCAGATAGTGGTCACTTTGATCCAAGAATGATAGTTGCTAAGATTATGAGAGATAGATATTTTTGGCCTAGTTTATTTAAGAATACTCATTATTGGGTAAGTAAATCTCAAAAATGTGCCCTATTTTATGGAAAACAAAGCTTATATCCCTGTCTCTTCATCCAATATAAGTAGACCAACCCTTTATGCAATGGGGTCTAGATTTCATTGGCTTAATCAACCCACCTTATAGTGCTGGTCACAAATGGGTGTTGACTACCATAGATTAAATTACAATATGGTTAGAGGCTATAGCTCTCAAGGAATAAAATGAAAGTTTAGTTTTAGACTTTTATGAAGGCATAGTGATAAGATTTGGGGCTCCTTCATCCATAATTTTAGAAAATGCATTAGATTTCCTTAGAATGAAGATAAGTGAGTGGGATTTGAAACATGGTATTTATCTTAGTACTTCCTTAAACTATTATCCACAAGGGAATGGACTAGCTGAGTAAACTAATATGAATCTAATTAGGATCATTAAGAGGATAATGGAGAAAAACCAAATAACTTGGCATTCTAAATTGAAGACAAATATTTGGGATAATAGAATGACCCCCAAAAAGAGCCATTAAAAACTCACTATATACATTTGTTTATGGGAGAGAATCTAGACAGCCTATTTCACTTAAGTTACCAGCCTTGGATCTCACTTACCAGTTGGAGTTGGTGGAAAATGAAAGCATGAAGGTTAGGTTGTGTGAGTTGATGGATCTTAAAGAAATAAGGGATCAAGCTATATAAACTATGAGAGATCACCAAGATAAAAAAATAGATACTTTAACAAGAAATCCATGCCAAGAAGCTTTGAAGAGGGGGATATTGTTATAAAATTGGGATGAAGATAAGGCTAAGCTTGGAAAACACACAAAGTTTGATGCTTTGTGGAGTGGCCCTTATTTCATCACTCAATGAAAGAAACATAATGATTTTTAACTCTCAAAGTTGTATGGAGAGGAGCTTCATATCCCAATCAATGGGATCTATCTCAAATATTGTTACTAAGGTTCTCCTCTCTCCTTGTACATAGTTGTTATTTTTCTTGTTTTCCCTAAGTGCTCATGCACATGTGTGAGTCTTGTTAGTGTCTTGATTTATTTTGTGTTTTATGGGTGTGATGTGTTTTTTTTTTGTGTGTGATTTAGGCTATATACACCTAAAACTAGCCATCAATAACCTCTAATCAAGATTTTGGCCAATTTTCACCCAAAACGCACAATTTGGTCTAAAAATACTAAAACATGCTAAATGATGTGAAAATGACATATTTAAGTGCTAATTTTAGCTAAGGTATCCCTAAATGGGGCAATGAAATTTATGGGTTAGCTAACTTTGATCAGTCTATTTTGATTCAAAATGCCAAATTTGCACTTGGGTGCTTTGAAATGATCTTTCCTATCAAATATTTTGCATAAGACTCATGCCTTTGTTATTTTTTGTTGGAAAAATCATAAATGGGAATACACATCCAATACATCTGATGTGACTTCTAATTCCAAGCCAATCAAATTTAAGACCAATAATATGGCATTTTGATCAATCTGAGTAATTTGTGCACAAAGTACTTAATCATGTTTAAGAGCTAATTAACCCAAATCAAGGCCTAATAAAAAATTCTATAGAAACTTGTTTAATACTTGTTTTTAGAAATGAATATGGAATATCTACATCATCAAGTGACCTCATTTCTTGGGAAGACATTCCTAAGCCATAAATGCCACAAATATCAGGATTCATGCCCTCCATGCCTCATCAATGCCTTTCATGATGCCTTCCATGCCTCTTAATTACCCCTTATTATAATACCATGATGAGGATAATTATAAACTTAATTTCAAAAATTGACTTAGTCCTCAGCCACACATCTCAATTTTGAGATGGATGGTTGATGTTGATTCTAATCAAATCCAAAAATCTATAAATAGGAGGCCTCATAACATCATTTCTAAGCTTAATTTATGCAAAGTTATAATGCAGAATTAGTTCTAAAAGCTTTAAGAAACTAGTGTTACCATGCCAAATTGATTCCAAGCCAATCCAATCCATAAGCCAAAGGTGCTAAAGAGAAATGGAGGTTGTTAAGCTTCCGTTGCCAAGGACTTCATGAGCATAAGCCGAGCAAGCCACCACTACAAAGGCATTTAGAGCATCCAAGGAAGGTGAAGGAACTCTTGTATTTGATCCCTTGCTTTTTAGTTGTGCTTGTCATTTGATTTTATTAACTAAGCTATCCCTGTGTTTGGGCCTAGAGATGTTATGCTATTAGTGTGTTTATTTAACTTTGTTTTCATTTTGAAACTAACATAATACTAACCATCCTCTCTTGAGTCAAATTATTAGATCACATAATGGCACACCTAGTGGGACTAGATGCATCCTACACCTGAAGGAGATCATTTTACAAATTTAAAATATTTATTTGAGCCTTTTAAACTCTTGAAAATTGATTTTATAACTTTATTTTGCCATTTTTGGTTGCCATAGTTTTTACACAATAACTAACATCAGTAGAAATACCAACATCGGTCACTGACTTAGCCAACATCAGATAGAAAAATTGACATCAACTATGTCTTATTTAGCTATAACCAATGTCGATGGTAATAGCCAATGTCAGTCACTATGTTTTTAAAAAAAACATAGACTCGAGAGCTACTTTTCTAAATATTGTTCTTTCAAACTCAAAAGAGATTCAAAGCTAAAGGACATGCTAACAATTTTGTTGCACGATCAAGTGGGATTTTTGCTCAAAACATGTTCAAATCACTTTTGCATGCTTAAAATTTGATAAGGAACCTTATTTTCGATGTTTAATAAATAATTTTTTAAGATGTTTTTGGTGAATGTTTTTCAAAGTTTACAACTAAGACCAAGGGTCAAATGAACACCACCAAACATTTCATTTGGGTTCAAAATTGAACACACTTGTCAATTTTTGTTTGGAAAAAAGAAGAATGTTGCATGTATGCTCTTCTATTTATCCCCTATAGGGAACCCTTGGAATCAAAAGCACCATTCATATTGTAAATATCCTAGTCTAAGGTTTATAAAGAAAGTCATTTAAAGCACTCCCTAAAAACTCATCAAAGTTTGGGTGACCTTGAAAATGACCCTAAAGTCTTTATAATTTAATGCTTTCTTTATTTTTATGCATCTTGGATTTCGAGGGGGACTTCATCATCTCCCACAATTTTTTAGAGAAGCTTTGACTTAGGGTTTCATCTCATGGCATTGAATTCATTTGGCTCTTTTGGAGTTATACACAGGACGTAGTGGTACTTTGGACATCACACTACACTAAGTGAATAATAAGATGTAGTGGTTGTAAAATGGACTAGATCTTTTTGCAACAAGCCAAATGATATGAACCCAAACTTTGTGCTTTTATTTTTCATTATTTGGAATGAAAGTCATTGTGTAATTAATTACCCTAGATCATTCAGAAAATTGTTAGATTTTAGACAAATCTCCACTTGTCACAAAAATATTGTTGGTGTAAGGTGCACCTCAAGGTCCATGTCATAGTATTGTCATTTGAGAGAAGGGGGTGTAAAAACCCTACTATTTAATGTGTATTTTCTTTTGGATAAACACTTAAAATCCTCTCAAATGACATATATTGACAACTTCCAACAATACCAAGTAACCTTATCAGTTTAGGATCTAAGAATAGTTAATTAGTTAGTCTTGTCCTAGTTTAAAGTCTTATTTGGAGTTAAAAATTGGTGTAAACAAATAATCCAAAACCAAACACATGGTCCTCATTTTCCTTTAAATAAAGAGGTATTATGATACCCATGTGAGATCATTAATTTGCCTTGTTCAAAGTTCATCAAAAACTTGAGAGTCATATCATCCACTTTGGCACAATTATGCTGCCCAATTGAGTCTAGACCTTTACCAATGTTTTTTAAGTCCTTCACTTATAATCCATATTTGTAATTACACCTTTACAAGTTCATAGGGTTCATAGGGTTTATGTGTTAAGTGGGTTAGCCATTTGCACTAAACTTGAGGGAACTTAGGTTTAATTTCCAATTTGGGTTGAAGGCCATTTAAGACTCATAATCATTATCATCACTTGATATACTTAAGCCATTTTGTTCTAAAACACTTGCACTTTAAGTCTATACACCACAAAATTTTAAGTTAAGAAGGGTAGTGTTATGATATCAAAATTATGAAAAAATGTCTTTACTTTAGAGAGTTTTTGAAACAAACCTTTTAATCACACCTTCTGGGTAGTATAACATCATTAGGCTACCCAAATCATTTCAAACTTTGTTTCATGGACCCTCATACATAGAATTACAAATTTGTTCCTATAAAATTAGATCAATTTGGGTGTACTTTTGTTATATTTTGTCTAAAATGGTTATACCATTCACCTTGTCTAGCCTATTTATCAAAATAACTAAGTTTTATACCATTATTTATGAAAAAATAAACTATTGCTAAAGTGCCTTTTATTTCATACCTTATACCTAGTTGATCAAGTTCATGACCAAGAATTAAATGCCTAGTGTTTTTTAGAAGTGTTTCAAATCCATTAGATTAAAACTTTCATCTATTTTCAAAGTCTAGCTTTTGACATCATTTGGCCAAGAGTCCTAGCACATACCTTGTTTGAGCCTAACTATTGATGCCACTATTGGCCAAAAGACCTAGCAGCTTTTAAATTCCTAGATTAGACTGATTTGAAACACTTTAACCTTAGAGTTTAGCATTTTGATTTTCTAGTCCATTTACTTGCTTATCTTTTTGTGTATAGTGAAACATTAGATACTTGACTCTAGCTTGTTTCCTCACAAATATTTGCATAAACCTTTTGATCCTTTTGAAAAATCTAGACCAAGTTGAAGGCATCATTTTTTTTAGACATTATATTTTTTAGAGTTTGTATAAATCTTTAACCTTTTATCTCAAAGCATTGACTATGGATCCCAACACATATTCTTACACTCGTAGTGGACTCATGTACAATCCAAGGATTAGTAATGTAGTTGCATAGGAAAATATGGCGCAAGACCTCTATGCCAATAATATTGCTTATGAGATGGATTCTTATCCCTCTTATAATACTCAATCAGGGGCACAAAGCCAAGATCCATTGGATAATTATTTGGTTAACACATCACCTTATTTAGAATAAGACCAAGAGAAAACCATGCAATACCTAGCTACAATACCCATAGCGGGCAAGGCAGTTCTTTAAAAATTATATTCTACTAATATGGCTTCCACATATGATCTATTTTTGTTTGAGTGACATTTGTTAGAGAATAAGGATGAAATTTTGGTTAGAGACATAGAGGTAGGAGCCAAGTTTTTTACAGAATTCCCCCTTGAAAATTTACTAAGTCTAGTAAGAGTGCCCCACAATATCATTTATAATCAACAAGCTCTAGTCCAAAAAACATATCAAGACCCCAATATATCCAATCAAGGCAATAACATCATGGAAGATCACTTTAACAAAATGCAAATAGCATACCAAACCTACCTAAATTTAGCATGTGATTCCAATCAGATGAACATGGTGATTAAGCCCCTCATTGACCTAGTACCTTCAATAGGAGTGTTGATGGAATTAACTGGACAAGAAAATTTGAGTTCCAACCCATTTATACAAATTGCTTTGATAGATAACTTGATGTATATGTTAGTTATTAAATAAGTGTCTTCAACTTCTACACTGAATAGTGAGCCAAACATAGTGGATAATATGCAAACAATGTCCAATCTTGATCAAAGTGGTACTAACACATAAATAGCTAGCCAACAACATGTGCCTATAATTAATCCCATGAGCAGATAATCATACCAAGGAATAAGAGTTTTTGTGCCCCAACCTCAACCAACTACTTCCTCAAGTGTACAACCTATAGGATTAGGTAATCAAACAATGGCCAATGTCACACCTCAATGATAGAATGTGAAGAATCCTACTCCTCCTCAACAAGTAATGAGTAGTATTCCAAAACAATAAACACAAGCTAGTATATCAATGCAACTGAAGATAAATACATTTCCACCTCAATTAGGGGTAACTGATATTCCACCTTGCCAGGTAATGACAAACATACCTCTTCAGTCATAGAATAATATGCCAATTCAAAACCAAGTAATGCCTAGTCAATAACATGCAAATACTGGTCAATGATAAATGCTAATCTATAACCTACTTTCACTTCCTCACAAGGATTCTTGCAAAAAGGAGGTCCCCATATTTCTCAGGTACTTACTAGACAACCATTGGTTTAAAATGTGCTACAAATCTAGAGATAAGGTCTTGGTCTACAAGTTCCCACTCAATATCAAGGTTTGATTAGTCGGTAGCATGTCCCTTTTCAACCACATTAGGCATAGTATAGTTATATCCCCCCATCCCAACCATAAAATCCTCCAAGTCAAACCTTTATCACCAACCCAATCTAAAATATGATGCAACCAAATGTGTAATTTATAGTACATCCTAATTCATGTATGTGTATTCCTGGTCCATTCACCAACCAAGCTAATATACCTTAATAGGTGCCTCCATCATACCCTAGTCAAAGTATCCCACTTGTGACATCTCAGCCATTTACCCAAACCAACATTCTCCCTCAAACTAATATCCCTTCCAATTTCCTCTCCCAAGAATTACAACAAATGAAGGATGCAATTGCTACTATTCAGGTGGGGAAGCAAACTAAAAAGTTAAAATTGGATGACATATGTTCCTATCCATTCAACATGGAGTATTTTTAGATACCAGTTCTTCTAGGATATTAACCACCAAAATTTGATAAATACAAAGGGAAAGGTGACCCTAAAGCTCATTTGACTGAATTCTTTATCGCATGTCAACTAGTGGCATATAAAAACATATAACTTTAGCTGTTGTTTCTAAGGAGCTTGGTTGGTTAAGCCTTGGAGTAGTTTTTGAAGTTGCCTAAGAATTTAGTAACAGATTTTGATGATCTTTTTGATAAATTTGTGCAACACTTTTCCTATAATCTCAAGCATGAGATTTCATTAGTAGACCTGACACAAGTAAAGAAAAAAGATGGAGAAAGTTTTACAATTTATTTATAGTGATGGAGAGCCCTTTCAATCCATTTCACCCATAATTTACTAGATAAATAATTAGCCATCGTGTTTACCAAAAAATTGCATAGTGAGATAGCTTACCATCTAGAACTACAATGTGCAAATACATTCAAGGAGATCATTGATAAAGGTTTATTGATCGAGAGGGAAATTATCAATAAAGGAGTCATCAAGATTAATTTGAATAATTAAAATCAAGGTACCAATTAGGGAAATGACTAGCACCCCAATAAAATGCAAGCATCATAATTGGCATAGGCCAATAATCAAGAAAGACCAAAACAATTCAACCAAAATAGGAATGTTATGGGAAATGGAGTAACCGAATCCCATCATGTGTAAAATTTTCAAACCTCATCCACACCACCTTTTTAGCTTACTCTTACCTAGTAACCTCTCTAACCAATGCTACAAGCACAACAACCAAAACCTACACAACAAATATAATAGCCCTTACCATTGCAAACCCCTCCTCCTAAGATAACTGTGCCTGCATGTCGTGTCTTTAGTGACCTAGGAAAACCTATTGAGTTTTTATTTCACAAGCTTGCTACCACTAATCTTATTATTTTGCCTATACCAAATCATTATCCACAAGGTATTCCTTACCCTGATTGGTACTGTGAAAATGAAATTTGTGACTATCATCAGGTAAATGGGCATAATATATGAAGATGTGTCCAAATCAAGCATTTAATCAAGAATATTTTAGAGAATGGGGAGA
Source organism: Torreya grandis (assembly GCA_037957365.1). Lineage (NCBI taxonomy): Eukaryota > Viridiplantae > Streptophyta > Pinopsida > Cupressales > Taxaceae > Torreya > Torreya grandis. Next base: position 1,508,766 of record JARHVA010001507.1, read on the forward strand.
TAAAATTGGATAATGGTGATTCCACTTCTAATATAGCTCTTAATATTTATCAAAAACCTTTTCCCTAACATAACAATCAACAATAGCAAAATAATTAGCAATAACAATAATAACGACCAGTGCAACAACAAAATCAATAGTATTAAAATCAAAGGTTGAACCAACAAAATAAATAAAATCAATAGTATAATCCATAATAGAAAAACAATGAACAAAACCAAGGTCAAAATGGTAATAACCAATAAACCTACCATACAGTTGTACATGAATATAATAGGGTTGTAGGTCATATTACGGGGGGTAGTGTTAATATCATCTCCATTAATTTAAGACCAAGCACTAATTAGCCTAGACCATCGATAAACAATACTATCCAACCAAATTACATGGATAATCCTTCTTTGACTTGGGAGTGCATACAAGCAAACCAACAAACTAGGACATCCTCTTTTGGATCCTATAGTGACAAATCGTTCTTGCCATGTGACCACATGTAAGTGCATTAGTAATTGAGACTTGTCCTGTCTGGTCCCACACCATTTCTAACATCAGTTAGCAATAATGGTCCATTATTTAATCTTGATTGTGAAATCATAACTCAGAGGTCAAAGATTACTATCCTAGGCCCACAACCATTTGCCACTCTATATGTCATCTAACTAGCCATTCAACCATAGAATAAACCATTCACTACTGACCAAGATAAGAAGTTTGATATTGTGGAACAATTATAGAAGACACTAGTACAAATTTCTATCTTAAATTTACTATGAACATCAATAATTCATAAGAACATATTGAATGTGTTCTTGACCCAATCCACTATTGTTAGTGACATATCCCCTGATAAATTTCAAGCTTTGGTTGGACACCTAGCTCCAGCCCAACAAGTCACATTCAACCAAAACACTATGTATTCCCTTGGTCTACTCCATAACAATCCATTTTACATAAAAGTTTATATAAAATGACATAAAGGGAAACATGTCCTTATAGACAATGGGTCTAGCCTCAACATAGTATCTCTCAAGCTCATTAAGCTTCTTGGGTACACAATGATAGATCTCTAGCCAAAAACAATAACTTTCAAAGCCTATGATAATCAAGAAAGAGAATCCCAAGGAACCATTAGTTTGCCAGTTATCATTGGGACTTTGACCCATGATACACTTTTCCATGTGCTTGATCTAGATTTTTCATACAACATGATTTGAGGTAGGCCAAGGTTACATGAGATTTGTGTAGTCCCATCAATACTGCACCAATGTATCAAGTTTTCCCACTCAAGGATGGAGGTGAATATTCCAAGATATTTACACCCATATGAACACTTCAAGCATCTTGAGGCTAAGTTTCAAAGCCATAATTATCAGTACAACATGAATCCAAGTTCCAAGTAGGATAAAGGAAAGGCTATAATTATTGATCCTTCACCAGATAATTGCATAGATCCTAATACCTTTGATTCCTTTTCCCACATGCCACATCCTAAAGATTATAATCATTTTACCATTTTAGATAATGAATTGGGAGTGTATTTGACTCATGATACGTTTCATATTGCCAATCTTCCTAAAAATTCAAAAACCTTTAGGTGACCTAAAGTCATCCCACATATACATTGGCAATAATAGAATAAAGATAAGGGACCTATCACATTTGTACCAGAATTTGGAGTATAACTTGACCCTCTTGAAGGGGATGACTCATGATTATATAAAGACAACCAAGCTGATTGTTATAAAAATGTAAAATATCTTATTCCCAATAGGATCATGGAGTGTCATAATTATGAATGAAGAGGCCTCGAATTGAATCAATAAGGAACCATCAAGCCAATTTTCATGACTAAGTATGAGAGACCTTATGGACTTGGATTTAAACTACCTGGGGTTGACCCCACATATCTTATTCAAACTCCATCACCAATGACTAGTGATGATGATGCCAATAATGAAGTAGAGTCTGATCATAGACTTACATTTGATGACCTAGCTGAAACTAATCTATTTGATAAAAATGCCATTTGTACCCTTACCATTTATCATAATCCATTAACATTATATTATCCCTAACTGATAGATTTAGACCAACAAGAATCTAGTCTACCAATTAATGAGTTCTAGAATGATGAGGCATTATGTGATTTCTTAGGCCTTAGAGACAACATTCCATTAGGAGATCACAAATCATGATTCTCAATCACATTAGATCTTGTATCTTATTCTGGAGAGTGAGTGAACACCCTTAGCCAAAAAAATAAAAATAAAACATTGAGGTCCCAAAGTGAAAACCTCTTTGAGGTGCTTTCTAACTAGGGAAAAGGTAAAGATAAAGGCTAGTATAGTGGTGAAAACCTGTTTTAGTCACTATTAGATGGGGGTGTTCATTCTTCTTCAAATTTAGATCAAGAGACCACCAATGATGAAATTGCTTGCAAATCTGAGTTTAGTTTTAATAAAAAACAAGTATTTGATCAAATTATTCAAAAATTTATGACTATTTTTGTCACATGGCCAGATCTCCCATTATGGGATTTATATTCATCATGCCTAGGAGAAGTTGAAGATCAATTCCTAATAGAGGACCCTGACATAATCTAATAGTTCAAGGCATTGCCTACTATCCTAGAAGATGGTTTGACCCTTATAGTCAAAGGTATAATAGAGGTAAACATCAAGACTCCATCAAACCTAAAATGGATAAAATTAGGAGTGTCCCTCACTAAGGATAAATTTGACATCTTTATATCTCTGCTGAGAGAATTTGTAGATATCTTTACATGCACTTATTTTGAAATGTCAGGTTTAGACCCCACCTTAGTTCTGCACCACCTTGTGGTTAATCCTGACACCAAACTGGTAAAACAAAAGCTACATAAGATGCATCCTCACATTTTTGTATTATTAAAGAAAGAGTTGGAAAAACTCGTAAAAGTAAGATGTATCCGATCTATTGACTACTCAAAATGGATCTCTAATGTAGTACTTGTTAGCAAAAAGCTTAAAGGAATTAAAATTTGTACTAATTTTTGAGACATCAACAAATCTTGTCCTAAAGATGATTTCCATTGCCTAATATCAATGTGATCATTGATTCTATGGTAGGTTAAGAAATACCTTCACTCATGAATGGATTTTTAAGATACAATCAGATCAGAATAGCACCAAAAGATTAGCATAAAATAACATTCACCACTCCATGGGGAACATTTTGCTATCAGGTGATGCCATTTGGTCTTAAGATGTAGGAGATACATATCAAAGATCCATGACTATCATATTCCATTATATGATGCATGATATTATTGAATACTATATTGATGACATATTAGGAAAATCCAAAACTAGGGCTAACAATCTAGCAGTATTGTGCAAGATATTTGAAAGACTACGAGAGTAAAAAGTTAGATTAAATTCAAAGAAATGTGTGTTTGGTGTAACCTCAAGAAAATTACTTCACTTCATCATGTCTCATAGAGGTATTGAATTCGATCCAGTTAAAGTCCATGCTATAACCAAGATGCCACCACCAACCAATTGAAAGCAACTCCATAGTTTACAGGGTAAGATCCAGTCAATTCGATGCTTCATCTCTCAATTAGAAAACAAGTGCCATCCATTTACACACCTTTTGAATAAAGGAGTTACATTTCACTAGGATGATCACTGCCAAATGGATTTTCAATAGCTAAAAGACTATCTTGTCAATCTACCTATTTTATTACCTCCTATGCCAAGAAATCCATTCTTGTTATACCTATCAGCTACTAATCATGCCCTAGGGGCACTCTTGGTTCAACATGATGACAATAAAAAGGAGCTTGATGTCTACTAATTAAGTCTTACCTTGGTTACATATGAACATAACTATGCACCTATTGAAAAATATTTTCTAGCCATGGCTTTCATAGATCAAAAACTACATCATTACATGTTGAATAATAAAACCATGGTCATTTCAAAGGTAGATCCACTCAAGCATTTAATATCTACAATAGATTTACAAGGTATAATGGTGAAATACATCATGCTTCTCAGTGAGTTTGACATAGAGTATGTCAATCAAAAAGCAATCAAGGGACAAGTTCTTATAGATCAACTTGATGAAGCACCTCTCATAGACACATAACCACTCAAGTTTCAATTTCCTAATGAATCCATCATGATCTTTATTGATACACCCCTTGAGGAGTAGCCTTGGAAGCTATCCTTTGATGGTTCATTCACTGTACATGGATTAGGGGTAGGCCTATTATTTATTACACCATAGGGGGATCTAATCCCTAAATCCTTTAGAATCAACTTTCCTTATACAAACAACATGGCTAAGTATGAATTACTTGTTGTAGGACTTTGAAAAGTAGTACAGTGGAATATATCTCATATCTAAGTTTATGGTGACTCTTAGTTAATCATCAATCAAGTTACAAACCATTTTTAGACTAAAGATGACAAGTTGGTTCTATATAAAGACATGGTTGACACTCTTAAACAACAAATTACCAACATTCAATTTGAGTATATACCTAAAGCTAGTAACAAAACTACATATGTCATAGCTACTATTGGCTCTCTAATTCAACAAATAGATAAAGCTAGAGAGTATTAGTTCTTTATTGAGAATTTGTTAGCATCAGCTCATGAACCTTCAATTGTTGTCATGATTTGTGATATTGTTGGTCCTAATTCTATCTGGTACTTAGACCTTTACAACTACCTTCATGACCAAATTATACCACCTAACCTCTCTCAAAACAAAACCAAAACCTTCATTCATCATTCCACTCATTATATTCTACTTGGATCCACCCTTTACCATCATAGTTTTGATGGAACTTTGCTTCGTTGTTTAACTTTAGTAGAGTCTACATTAGCATTAAGAGAAGTTCACAAAGGAGTATGTAGATCCCATTATAGTGGGGCATTCCTATCCAAAAATCTCTTGCGTACTAGTTATTATTGGACCACAATGGATGTAGATGCCACAACATATGTAAAAATGTGTGACAAATGTCAATGACATGCTAATTTGATTCATACCCCAACAAAAACTCTGAAACTGATGTTGACACCATGGCCATTTTCTACATGGGGACATGAACTCATTGGGAAGATTATCTCCACTTCATCTAATGGATATAAACATATCCTTACAACCACTAAATATTTCACTAAGTGGGTTGAAGCTATACCCCTCACTTACATGATTGGAAATAAAATTTCCAAATTCATCTTCAACCACCTCATCTACTACTATGGTATTCCCTTTGAAATTATATCTAATAATGGAGGATCATTCAAGAACAAAGATGTAGACTAGTTATGTACTAAATACAACATCACACAACACTTTTATACAATATATTACCCTCAAGGTAATGGCCAGGCTGAGGCATCTAACAAAACCATTGTCAACATTCTCAAAAATATTGTCAATGATGCCGATTATGACTAGCACATCTAGATATTCCCTACCCTTTGGGCATACCATATAAATCATCATACCCCCATAGGAGCCACTCCATACTCACTTGTTTATGGTACTAAATCCATCCTTCCCATTGAGGTCAAATTTCCTTAACTACACATCTCTTTCAAGTATGTCCTAAATGATCATAACTATTGAGTAGCTCACCTATAAGAGCTAGACCTACTAGATGAAAAATGCATGGCCACACTCAACAATATTCAAATAAATTAGAATCAACTCAAAGGCCACTATAATCAGTGTGTGAAGTATAGAACATTTAAATTACGTGATCTTTTTCTTAATGAAAACCAAAGTAATACCATGGCCGAGAAGAAACATAAAGGGAAATTCAAACCAAACTAGATAGGGCCTTTCATCATCACTATAGATTATGGATCAGGAGCATACAGGCTTGCCACACAAGACAAAGAGGAACTTTTAGAGTTGATGAATATTATTCATCTCAAGTGGTACTATGCTTGAGCACTAAAGTGTATTATCTATAAGGAACATTTCAGTTATACCATTTTATCACTATTCTTCCTTATATAAATACCATTTTTATCTATCCTCTTTACCATATCCACTTTCCACTTCTGACCTATCAACCTAGTGTGTTATAAAAACCTATCTTGTTTAACCTTGGTTTTTGTCATCTGTTTTGCATTTTCAACATCAAGGTATCTGATTAGTTTCATCAGTTGGTTCAATAACTTAAAACATAGATCATATTTTAGGGATAGTAGATAGAAGTTTTGGCAGTTACATCCTTTATTTATTATTTTTTCTTACCACTGGTCTTGCTTCTAATTATAACTACCTTTAGGCAAATTAGTACCTTTGATCTATACCAATATTTCCTGGTTATAACTACCTATGGAAAAACTAGGGGAAATATTAAGCCTTGACATACCAACTTGCCACTTCCTATACCATGTTGTGCCTTTATACCAACTATGCCTATTTTATTTGAATTGACTATTGCACTAGTCGAATTCCTCCGCTATAGGGTGGAACTACAGTGACTTGAGGTCCTACTTGGGACTATGTAGGTAATGCTCAATACTTATTGAGGTCAGCTCAGTCACCCTTTAATCCACACTCTCACCATTTTATGAGTAAATTAAGCTTGAAAACTCTCACCATTTTGTGAGCTTGAACCATTTAGTGTCTCATCATTCCTGATTGAGTTAAGACACTCCAAAACTTCCAAAAACATTTGAAAAATTTTTAGAAAAGAAAAAAAACATTGACCACTTCTTTGCCTTAAGGATTATGGGAACCCTTACTAAGTTACAAGTAAATCACTTATCATTTAGTTTCCCCATCCTTTTTGGCCTTTTCTTTCATGCACTTGCCATTTTTCAAGACCATTCATCTTCTTCTATCACATCCATTTTATTTTTTTTCCTTAGTTATCACATTCTTCCCATTCCCTGGGAGAACTAAATTTGGCCAAAAGTTTTTTATTAGATATTACATCTAAGGAACTATATAGGTAGTATCCACTTTCCTAGTGCATATGGAGATAACTCGACCACCCCCTTCATTTTCTTCTATTCCCCCATTTTTTTCATTTGTTAAGTTGTCTCATATTTTTTAGGGGTGATGTTCATAGGGTTTCAATTGCTTTGTTTGTTTGTCTATTTATGTTTATTTTGTTTGTTTATCTACTTGTTTGTTTGTTTTCAACACTATTGCCTTGGTTCAGTTTATATGTATTCATTGGGTGATTATTTTCCCACACTCACAATTGAATATATCCATATGAATATGTTTACATTGTCATCATGGTTTCTATCATTGGTGCATTGTTTTCTATTGATTATTGGATTGCAAGAGTTAGTCCTTATGCATATTTTGGCCAATTTTTAATGGTATTCTATCATAAAGCCTACCATCACATGCTATAACAAACCTTAGCTTCAAGAAGTCTATCCATCAATGGTGGCATCTCTTCGGCAATGACATCCTAATTCCACTCCCAATCATATCCCAAATAGAGTAATTAAACGTGAAAGAATTCCAACCTTCCTTTATTAGTTTAGATGAAAATCTCCCTACTATTAGGTTGTTCCAATTAATCATTACCCTCTGTGTTAAGTTATCATCATTCTCAGCTAATTTTATCATGTTTTCTATAATTAGGGTCTAATGGTTATAACCACCTATGGACAGATCATTACACACCATCCCACCTACATTTCTCAATGATTATAACCACCTTTGGGCAAATCATTGTGTTGTCACCATTTTAATTTTTCTACCCATATAGGGGCATGCTATTCTCTTATTTGTTTGTCCTAACTGGGGTATATCCATCTTCTTAATGATTATAAATGCCTTTGGGCAAATCATTATGTTATCATACCACATTGCCACTATCAAGGTACAATGCTTATAATCATCTTTGGGCAAACCATTGCACACCATCCCAGTTGCATGCTCAATGATTTTGACTACTTTTTTAGTATCATTTTGTATTCACCCCATCATATTTCCTTTCTTTGGTCCTCTCATTTCACTTAATTCTTTTTGAGGGACCATTTGTTGACCTACTTATTCCAACCATTCCCTTGAGGGGGCATCATACAGTTAGTTTATCATCATTACAGTTTTAGGCATATAGGACCTTTTCATTCTTTGAGATGTTATTGTGCTTATAGCTTGTAATGTCTTCCCAAATAGGGGCAAACTATAGACACCTAAAATTGGCCATTGATAACATCCAATCAAGCTTTTAGCTAATTTTAATCCAAAATGCACAATTTTGCCTAAAAACACTAAAACATGATAAATGATGTGAAAATGACATATTTAAGTGCTGATTTTGGCCATGGTATCCCTAAATAGGGCAATGAAATTTATGGGATAACTAAGTTTGATCAGTTCATTTCAAGTCAAAATGCCAAATTTACACCTAAGTGCTCTGAATTGCTCTTTCCTTTCAAATCTTTTACACAAGACTCATGCCTTTGTTATTTTTTATTGACAACATCTTAAATGGGAATACGCATCAAATACATCTAATGTGGACTTACAATTTCAATCCAATCAAATTTTGGACCAATAAAAGGGCATTCTAATTAATCTGAGTAATTTGTACATAAAATGCTTAATCATGCTTAAGAACTAATTAACCCAAATCAAGGCCTAATAAAAAATTCCATGGAAATTTGTTGAATACTTGTTTTTAGAAATTAATATGGAATATATGCATCATCAAGTGACTTCATTTCTTGGGAAGACATCATTAGGCTATAAATGCCATACATATCAAGATTCATGCCATCTATGCCTCATCAATGCCTTCCATGCCTCTTAATTACACCTTCTTCCAATACCATGATGAGGATAATTACAAACTTAATTATAAAAAATTAATTAATCCTCAACCACACATCTCAATCTTGAGATGGATGGTTGAGATTGATTTTGATCAAATCCAAATATCTATAAATAAGAGGCCTCACAACATCATTTCTAATCTTAATTTGTACGAAGTTATAATTCAATATTGGTTACAAAAGCTTCAAGAAACTAGTTTTACCATGCCAAATTGATTCCAAGCCACGTCAAGCCACAAGCCAAAGGTGTGAATGAGAAAAAGAGGTTGTCAAGCTTCCATTACCAAGGACTTCATGAGCACAAGCTGAGCAAGCCACCGCTACTAAGGCATTTGGAACATTCAAGGAAGTTGAAGTAACTCTTGTATTTGATCCCTTGATTTTTAGTTGTTCTTGTCATTTGCTTTTGCTAACTAAGCTCTCCCTAGTGTCTAGGCCTAGAGATGTTATGTTATTAGTGTGTTTATTTCACTTTGTTTTCATTTTGGAACTACCACAATACTAACCATCCTCTCTTGAGTCAAATTACTAGATCACATATGCAATTAATTTCTAGTTGTATTCAATAATTTATTTATTACCTTTGCCTATGGATTGATAAGGCCATTAATGTTTAGTATAGTAGGCATACAACCCCTATGAGTCACCAATTTGTTGACCAAATTTGACTTCAAGGTCAAATTTGGACCCCTATAGGTAAAAAAATTGGGTTTTTAGATGTTTTAAGGGTATAATACTTTGTCATGGGGTATGTTATAGGTATTTTGATGTCATTTAATTCTATATTAGCCTTGGTCTTAGTCAGTTTAATCTATATCTCACTTTGAGTCATTTAGAAGGATTTTAAGGGTCATAAATGTAAGTGGAATAGTTTTAAAGGTGCTCAATGTATGTATTTCCTATAAAACATTCAATAAGTCATATTACCTATCATAAATGTTAGTCTCATCTAAAACTTGTAGGCTATCTAACTAAAGATAGTGTAATCAACTAAAAAAGGTGAGTTTGACACTTGTACGACCCATGAGGGAAGGTGACACATGGGATAAGATCATGAAAAATATCTTAATATTACTTAGGTTAATTTAAACACTTGAAATTCTCTAAAAGTTCCATTTTTGAGCTAAAAATACTCTACTCATTCTTTGCATTTTTAGACACACAAAAGTGACCAATAGGTTTATGCTTAGTACGACCAATTGAGAAGGTTTCAGGTCAAAAAAATTTGAGAGGTGGTATTACAATAAAATATATTAATTTAAATAATAATATTGAAAGGATTGGTTGACCATGATTTATGAAACATCTCTAACAAGTTGATTGTGTTTTTTTGCTCACTATTTCCTACACCCAATAGGTTTTGCTCCATTTTGGATAGGTCCATACAATCCAATTGGTGATGGTGACTCTAGAGGATGTTGGATCTCATATTATATTCTATCCATTATTATTTTCATGTTTCATGGTATTTTGATGAGCAAGTTATCTCATGTTGTAGGAAGGTGTCATCATTGTGAAGCTTTAGTCAATTTTTTCCTTGTTGAAGAATAGTAGTCTTATACAAAGGTATCATATGACTATAAGATGGTGTTACACATGTATAAATTCCAAAGTTTCCCTCCCTTCACGTTTTATTTCATCACACTATGCTTTGGTGAAAATTTAGTCTTACTATCCTCATAAGTAAACTCCTCACTCACTTTCACTTGTAGTCATAGGTTGAGAGCTTGTCTAACTTGTTCATGGAAATGTAATGAATGTGTATCAGATATCCAAGTCATTAGGAGATGAATAAAGTTAATTTATATTCCTAGGTAAAAATTTTAGGTTGGTTACAAGCTCATTCACCACACCAACCAGTCATTTATTACTCCTACCTACTCTGTTCCAGATGTTTACAATATGAATTCACATTAGAATACATGTATGGAGCTTGTATTAAGATATAATTAATGAAAATCATGCATTTTAAGGATTGAAAATGAGTTTGATTTATTCATGGGGATAATCATCCATATATTTTTGCTCCATTCCATGCTCATTGCCTCCATATAGTAAATGCACACTTACAGGTGTCTTCTTGATGATGCCATGCTAAAGGTGAAGAATTTGGGAGATGTTTAAATATTTTAAGATTTTAAAGAGTCCATTAGAACACTTTTTAAGGAGTTTTATGTGATCACTAACATGTTTTTATACTCACTGTCTAAGGTTTAAACCTACTACCTATATTTGAAAATGCCCACATATAGGTGTTACCTCAAAGATATGAAGCTCTTTGAATGGGGAATTTGAAACATGGAAGAAACATTATTTTGGATTATAATATGTGGATAAACCATTTTATACATTATTTAGGTGTATAATGGACAAATGGAAAGGTAAAAATCTTGGAGGAAGCAAAGACTGAGTTGAGGGAAGGTTTCCCTAAAAAGTGGAAATAAAGGTCTAGGGGCATGTTGTGAATATCTTATAGTAAGGTAAAAAAGAGTTATGGAGAATATAGCTAGGTAAAAATTGTAGAATATTTCATGAAGAAGATATATGAAAAATATGGAGGTTGAAAATTAAGTGGAGGATATAAGTTTAAGGCCTCAAAGACACCTCTAAAAGCACTAAAATCCTACATTCATATCTATAGGTTTTGAGTTTTGAATGACCTTTGACATCCTAAAGAGGAAAAAAGACACACTATCATGTTAGAATGGTCTTATTGATTGAATATTATACAAAATATCATGAAGGTAATTGGTATGATGTTGATATATGGTATTTCAAGCTTTATGGACACCTACAAGTGTCCCTCTACAAGAAAATGAACACCTACAGCTGAGTATGGAAATTGTGACCTAAACAAGGTGTCTTGGTGGTGTTTTAGCCCATCCAAGGTGAATAAAAGTATGAAAATATGATTTTTGACCTCAAGGATTGAAATATTTACTTTACACACCATGACCAAACTTAATTACAACTCATATTCACCTATATGAATAAAAATTTGTAGGGTATCATAGTTATGAGAAAAAACTTAGTTGGTAAGCTCAACATGCATGTAAAGAGTATAGAAGGGATTATAATGATGAAAAAATCCTATTAAAACCTCCAAAAAGTTAATTATGACATCCATGAACTATTTTCAATGTGAAATAATCTTACATAGACCTGTAAAGGCTCTATATGCACCTACAACTAGGTGTTCAGTATTGATGAGGTTAAAGAGATGGATGTGCTTAGAAAAAGAAATAAGGTTGAAAAAACATGAAAATGGTTAATTATAGGTCAAAATGTTTTTTAAAAATCCCAAATACTCTTTCAATTTGACCATCTACTCTTCTTACTAGCCCAAAGGTAACAGTCCATACAGTTGCACTAGGAGACCCATGTTGCTCAATGGGTAAGGATGAAGAGTCTAGGGAAGAAGAGTGGATTTTGGTGAATTTTAAGATTACATAGAATTAATTTAATGTGTTTAAAATTTTTAATAAATATAATCATATTGGATTTAACTTTGAGAGTTCATTGTTAGGTGGAAGTGAAAAATGCAAGAAAATAGTCCTTTTGGAGGCCGTTTTTGGACAAATTAAGTTGGTTAGGTGCCTAATTGGATGAATATAAATTAAAAATTTGATAAAAATATTAAATATGACATAATAAAACTCTTAAAACATTCAATTTTCCTTGAAATTTAGGGATATATCTCACTATTTTGTCTCAAAGGTCAACCAGTCAGGAAAATCAAGGTTTTGACAAAATAGGCAAATGAAGCCAAAAAGGGTAACAAACTTGATGGAAAGATTTGGGAAAATAAATACACATATTTTGATGTTTATTGAAGGTAAATTGGTGATAATAATCACTAAATAAATCTTAGACCTCTCAAAATGGGAAATACACTCTTGCATACATCTCAACCAAACAAGCTACAATTAGGCCTAGTTGGTGAATGAGAGGATGAAATTAAAGCGAGTGATTATAAAGTTTTTTGATGACTTTGTGAGATTTAATGAGGTATGAAAAATAATGAGACATGATCCTAGACATGAGATATCAATCCAAATAGTCAAAACTAGTAGGATGCATGTTATGCTTATTAGGCCTTGAAGTGACCTAGAGCTAATTGGGGGTCCAATTTCACTTCTAGCTCTTGGTGAGTGTTCCATATAGTTGAAAAATTTTCATTGGATGAATTTAGAAATGTCTAAGATTTTTTATGTGGATAAAACCCTAGGAAATATAATGTTAGCTCAGAGACAATTTAAGCATGCATGAATTATGAAAATAAACTCGATATGGTAACTTCAAATACTCACATCTTTCTTAAAAATTTGCATGGAGATCTAAGAGGTTTTAAAAATTTGAAAGTGGTATTAAATATAATATTTGTGAAATTTTTTGGTAGTTACAATGTTAGGCCTTGGTGAAAAAAGTTTAAGAGTATAAACTGCCTAATACCCTTGCAAACCTTTAGTCAAGACCTGATGAAGGAAATGAAGTTAGATAGCTTATATAATAACATAGTTACCCATGAAAGTTATTTTCACTTTTATAATAATCTCTCCTGATCCTCCCCATGATTTTGGACTTTACAAAAGTGTACGGATGGAGTATAAAATAGGGTATTTTGACTATTTTATGCTTTGTGCAAGTTTTAGGAACATTCAAAAGATGTAATGAAGCTTGAGAGAAAGATATATAATTTTAACAACTCAATATGTTAATTTCATGCCTTGTAAAAAATCTTAAGTTTTCAAACAATAGCTCTCATCTTAGCTAATCAAAATTGGCATAACAAACATGATGGTGGGAAGTATGAAAATTTCAAATGGATGTCCTTTTAAGGTGTTCCTAATGCCTATAAGACAATGTAGGGTCTTTAAAAGTGTCATGCACTCCATATTAATAATTTTCATGGAATAATAATGATTTTTGAAAGACAAGTGTGCAAGGTGTGTGAAAGAGGAGTTTTCTTAGACTACAAATGGTGATGGATCATTCCTAAAAGTTTTTAGATGACTAGGACTACAAATAATGCATGAAAAGGCATGTTTGAAGTCCTTTCCTCTCATTCCAATAATTAGACCTATCCCTAGTCAGTTGTGGGATGTTAAAATAGGGATAAATCATGAAAGTAGTTTTTTGAGCCAACACAAGGAAATTAATGCCACTTTCTAAGAGTTTTATGCCTTGTTTGGACACTTGTACTTCATAACCTTGAATTTTCAATTTCACATCTCTTTATAATGCATATGTAACCTCTTTTATTAGATTGATAAGTGTCCAAGTGACCTTTGGACTTCCCTTATCTTGCTGCTCTCTTTTTTTGGCTCTTTTGAGCAGCCTTTGTTGGTTAATGGTGAATCTATGGCAAATTTTGTATTATAATGTCCCTTAAACTAATAAAAGAGTTAATTTTCCTACTTACATGCTATATAATTGAGTATTTTTATAATATTTTTGGTCTTGTCTAGTAGAATATGACCATTTCTAATAGGTTATCCTTGATTATTCACCAAGTATACAGAAGAGTAATTATTACAAGTCTTTGTTAGTGTTATATTTTAGTGTATAAGTTTTTTATAAGTGGTTTATAACAATATTATCCCAAGGAATAATTCATTACCATTCTAATCATCAAATTACCTCTTAAACCTAGCATATAAAACATTAATGTAACAATCTATCTTGAGTTGTGAGTTATCTGTGAAAGAAGCTTTGATTTGATCTATGTAGTATAAGTTAAATCAATAGGATGAAATTCAATATTGGTGCATCACCTTTTAGATTTTTTATTTTGTCTTCTTAACCCTATTCATACAAATTTTATAAGTGAAAGAGTGTTTTAAAGAGTGCATCAAGGGAACTAGCCCTTATAGAGATTCATCTCACCAATTGATTACCCACAACAAGTGAGATATTTCCATTGTGCCACTTGAATGCAGATAGCTGAGACATGTAATAAAAGGGTACAAATCCAAGTGATAAAAATAACTTTATTATTTATTTTCATGAGGTTTACACCTCATTTTAATAAATAATATATTACTATTATTTAATAAATTTACCAAGGCTAAGGATAAATAAGCCCAATTAGGTTTAAATGTTCTAAAACTCCCCTGCAATGCTAAACGGTGATAAATGTCATAGTCATCTTAGAAATGAATTATAATATGTTCATAATTTAAGGATTTAAAAACTTTCATCATGCCAAACACCACCTTTTGAAACAAAAGGAATTATAATCTATAAACTACTCAAAAGTGAGTTTAGGCTAGCATGATCATGAGACTACATCTCACAGTTTATCATGAATAATCACTAAGGATATTTGGGGCCTTTTATAACATAATGACCTCCATTTCAAAGTATGATTTTAATGTATTGGGGTATAAAATTAAAAATTCCACATGAAATTTACTTAAATCACATAAATTCCACATGATGTTTATAATGTTGTACAATGAGAGGTATAAAGAAGGAGAAGAAACACATGGACATCAAGAAGTGGAATTTTCTTTCACACTCACCTTAAATTACAACTTTGAGAGGCCCAACATTGCATAAAATTGATAAAACTTGGTAGCACCAAGTGGTTTTATGAAGATATCTACCACTTTTTTATCCGTAGGAAAGAACTACAGATCAATATCACGATTAAGGACTTTATATTGGATAAAATGCAAATGAATTTCAATATATTTACTTCTTTGGTACTGCACTATATTTTTTTTAGAGCTATACAATGTTAGTTATCACAATGAAGGATGGTACTGTGAGAAAAATCTAAATAAAGTTCTCCCAACAACCTTTGTAGCCACATGGATTCTTTGGTAGCTTTGATAGCACTTCTATACTTTGCTTAGGTAAAAGAGATAGAGACAGTAGGTTTCTTCTTATTGCTCTAATTCATATCACCCACACTAAACTTGAACACATATCTAAAAGTATATTTGTGATCTATAGTATCACTAACATGGTTAGCATCACAATAACCATATAATTTAGCATTATCAATGGAAGAATAAGATAAATCAAAATTTAATGTTCTTTTGATATAACAAAGAATTTGTTTAGCTAATCTCCAATGATCCAAATATGGATTTTGCATAAATATAGAAGCAACAACAACAACAACATATGAAATATCTGGCCTAGTAATGGTTAGATAAATAAAACTACCAAAAAGTTGTCTATATAAAGTAGGGTTAGGATTTTCACATGCAACTTTTGGATCAAGTTTAACACCAAATTTAATAGGAATAAAATAAGATTTACAATCAAGCATGTTAGACTTAATAAGAAGTTTATGATCATACTAAGATTGTGATAAAATAATAGAATGTTTATCTTGAAATATAACTATTCCTAAAAAATGATGTAAAATGACTAAATAAATCATTTCAAATATTTCACTTAATTTAACCTTATATTTATGAATTAAACTAGTTAGTAATTATTGGTAATCAATAAATAATCAACATATAATATAATTAGAATCAAATGACAATTTTTAAATTTAAAAAAGAGATCAATATCAGAGTAGCAATTAGAGAAACCTAATTATTTAAAAAAAGAATTAATTTTAAAATACCAAGCTCAAGAAGCTTGTTTTAAACCATACAAATATTTATTTAACTTGCATACATACTGTTCTCTATTAGGGTTAGTGTAACATTTAGGTTGAGTCATGTATATTTATTCTTATAAATCACCATTTAAAAATAAATTCTTGACATCCATTTAGTGGATAACCCAACCATTTTGAGCTACACAACCAATAACAAGTCTAACAGTACTTATTTTTACTATAGGAGCAAAGGTTTCAACATAGTCAATATGGGGTTTTTGAGTAAACACATAAATAATCTAGCTTTAAATTTGTCAATTTTACTAATTTAATTATACTTGATCTTATAAAGCCACCTATATATGCCTTTTAGATGGAGGGACAAGATCCCAAGTCTAATTTTTAATTAATGCATTATATTATTCTTGCATAAAAATGTTCCATCTATCATTTTGAGTGGCTTCTTCAAATGATTGAGGTTCATATTCATACACAGTCATTAATGCATGATAATAATGTTAAATTCTAGTTAATTTATTGAATTTATCAACATTATATGATTGAATTAGGGATTCTACCTATTTAGGGGGTTCCTCAAACTCTAAGTCATCCAAATTTAGATCAACTTCCTCAAGGGCATCCATTTAATCACAAGGGGAAATATGAGAGTCAGGTTCATCAACAGAAGACACTGAGGAGGATCCACAAAGGGCTCACAAAAATATTTTTCAAGAATAAGAACATTATTATTCTCAGTTATCTAATGTTTAGAAGGATCATACACTATTAAACCTTTTATATTACCTCCATATCCTATAAAAATGAAATAATAAGAAGTGGGGTCAAGCTTCTTCCTTTTAACTTTAGGGACAAAGATAGAAGTAAGACTATCAAAAATCCTAAGATGAGCTACACTAGGTTTATTTTTAGTCCAAATTTATAAAAGGATATAAATATGCAAGGTTTTGGTAGGGAATATATTTAGAATTTTACCAATATTATTCATGGATTCAACCCATAAAAATTTAGGAACATTTACAAATTTCAACATTGTTTTAGTCATTTCTATGATGGTGTGGTTTTTGCTTTTAGCAATACCATTTTGCTAAAGGGAATAGGGATTTGTTAATTTCCTTTGAATACCACAACTAATGAAAAAAGAATAAAAATATTTACTAACATATTCACTACCATTATCAGTTCTTAATCTCTTAATAAAAAAATTAGATGCATTTTCAACATAAGATTTAAATTCTGTAAACTTAGAAAAAACATCAGATTTCTTTTTAATGAAATAAAACAAAATCATTCTAGTATAATCATTAATAAAAGTAATAGTATAAAATAACTATTAAGAGATACAAATTAAATAAGTACGATATCATCATTATGAATCAATTCTAAAGGATGTGAGGAATTCACATCATGATCCTTATGAAAGGGGTTAGTATGTTGCTTACCACGTAAGTAACCCTTATAAGTTTCATGATGAGAGGGGATAGAAAGAAGTCCAAAAACAAAATTATTTTTATACATATCATGTAAACTTATAAAATTAACATGTCCTAATCTTTCATGCCATAATTGAGATTCATTCTTACTATGCAATGAAATAAAACATGTAGAAGGAGAAAAGATATATAAACCATTATTTTGAACACCTTCAAAAATTAAGGAACTAGATTAATTTATAATAGACTAGATATATTTATTAATGTTATAGTGAAATTATCATTTGTTATTTGAGAATAACATATCAAATTATTTTTAAG
Source organism: Torreya grandis (assembly GCA_037957365.1). Taxonomy (NCBI): domain Eukaryota; kingdom Viridiplantae; phylum Streptophyta; class Pinopsida; order Cupressales; family Taxaceae; genus Torreya; species Torreya grandis. The sequence goes on from JARHVA010001507.1 coordinate 1,526,921, forward strand.
CTTAGGTACGTAAAAAACATCATTTATAGTAACATTTGAAAACATTGTTTTTCCCTATTTAGTTGCTTTTAAAAAAGAATCATCCCCTGAGTAAATTATTTTAGAGATATATTTAGAATCACACAAAATATTATATATGTATGTCATATGGTGTGATTAACCAATATATAAGATTGACTCATTTTCATTTGAAGAAAATAAAGAAGCATATAAAGCAATAACATTTGAATCCTACTATTCTGATTAAGGTTTTGATTCTTCTACTTGTTTTAATTAGATTTATTCCCTTTGTTAGTTTTAAAAAATTTATTGTTAATTCCATCCTTATTTTTTAATAGGTCTCCCTTCTATTACCAAATTTACCACATAGATTGTAATTTCTATTAAACTTAGGTGTAAGATTCTTATTACCTAATTTTTTATTTTTGTATTTGCCTTTAGCAAAATTAGGGTTAGATTTTTGGTTTTAGTGTTATCATAAACATTATTTAACATTATAAGTGCTTGATTGACATTCTCTTTAGAATTTAATTTTGGTCATAACTTTCTCTTCTTGAATTAGGAGAGCAGACAAAGTGGTAAGATCAGAGATATCTTGCTCAATTTGATATTTAGAATTTAAAATTGAATTGAAATTTCTAAATTTCTCATGAATATTTAATTGAATGATAAAATAACTCAATTTATCTTGAATAAAATTATAATTTCATTCATGTAACTGAGCTTTAATGTTTTTAATTTTAGCAATAAAAATCATAAATTTCTCATCACCTTTCATAGGTGTAGTTATCAATTCAAGGATTAACTTAATAATCATTGAGAGATGAGTGTTTACATGCATGGATTAAAGGAGTTTCCAAGCATCACTAAGAGACTCTTTATTACCAATGTGGAGTTTCTAAGCATCACTAGGTGAATAACTTATCAAAAAAAATTTAATAGGCCTTTAGAGACCTCCAAAGTTTGCCAATCCTCCTAATTTTTCTTACTAAAGATGAAGGAAACTTAAAAATTGAATTTTAGTTGAGAAATTAATTTTTACAAGATCCCAGGTTACATAATGGCACCCCACAAATAAAAAATTCCAAATTCTTGAGAAAGGCTTCTTAAGGTTTGAAAAAAATCTTAAGCTCCTTAAATATGCATAATATTTCTATTTAGTAACAACTGGGCTTGAAAATGATTGAAAAAAACAATTTTTGAATTTATTTACTAGGAATGAGCTATAAACTAGGCCAATGGCATCACAATATTTAAATAAAACTATTTGAATAAATTAATATATCAAATATTCATATTTAATTCAATGTTATTTGCTTACTAAGATTCTACACTCCATAAGATCTGATTCCATGAAAGAATTCATATACAAATATATGAAATAATACCAAAGAGATATAGAAATGTAGAAGAATAGCAAAGTATATGAGACACATATTAATTGAACAATGTGACATAGATATTAGGTGGGAAAACCTCCAATGGAGGTAAAAAATCCATATTAATTATTCATATAATTGAGAAACAATAATAATGCCAATACCAAATCTTCTACCTTCTCACTTCTTCACATAATGGCCTTCACAAAACTCATAGGTTGAATATGAAAAAATAATTTCACATTCAAATGAATTCACAATAGGGGTAAAACCCTATTTTATAGTAAAATTACAAGGGAGGTGACCATTATAAAAATAACAGGTCCATCCATCTTGATAAAGTCATTTAATTAAATTTTGATAACTCATTAATTTAATTATATATTTATTATTTATTTTCATGAGGTTTCCACCTTATGTTAATAAATAATATATTATTATTATTATTATTAAATAACATTACCAAGGCTAAGGGTCAATAAACCCACTTAGGATTAAATGATCTAACACAAATGATTGTGCCATGGTTGTAATTTTTATGTCCAAAAGGGTTTGGAAAATTTTAGGATAATTAAGAGGTTGTTCATATATTCTTTCTCTAAAACTCTTAATAAATTCCAATTTGTTAAACTCTGGTTATTCATCACCTACAGGTGGGAGTACATATTGGTGTTCACCTTGAGGACCAAGGTGATCTTGATTACATTTATCATGCTTTGAAGTAGTATCAAGTACCTCTATATGCTCATGGTGGTCATTAACATCTGAAGGTTATGATATACCCTTGTTTATATTCATGTTATGTACTTTATCAAAATGAATATGAGTATGCTCAATTGGAATACCACTTAATCTATAAATTCTTATAAGAGAGGTAAGAATAATTTTTTATATTGCATAAAATATGAAACAAAAACTTCAAATATTGTTGCTATTAAAGAAATTATCCGATCTAAAAACTAAAGGAAAAGAATTAGAAATATCAAAGAAAATGATAAAAACCATAGAAATATATATGGTTAGGGTTTTTTAACATTAAATCAATATGCATGTTCAACAATACATTTTATTAAAATTTGGGAAGCTAATTTCTAAATGTGATAAATTGCTACGTAAAACCGAAATGCTAGAAATTTGAAATAAATAAAAAACTAATTTGAAACTTGATAAATTTATAGATGAACTTAAAAGGAAAAGGTATTAAATAAATACATTTTTTATAGAAAACTAGAATGTTGGACTGTAACTAAAACTGATTGTGTGGTTGTGTTAATTAACTATAGATTCTAAATAGGGTTTTACTAGATCTCTAGATAAGGCCTCTAGATCTAGATAGGATCATGGTTCTCTAGTGTCCTTAGGTATCATTGGTGTCATGTAGATTCTAGATCTATGAAACTTATGTGGCAAGTTCAATTTCACCTATGTATTCTTTTGATTATGTAGTAGCCTTTGATCTATCGATAAAACTAATGTATATCTTATCCTTCACTTGTAATCCTAACTCAATAGACCAAGAGGGAAAATAAAATCATGAGGTAAAAATGGGTTATTAGTTGAAGTTATGATTTACCTCAACACCATTTGTGTTGAGTGTTTCCTACATACTAATACTCCAAAGAGTGATCAAACTCTATGTAATTATCCCATGCTATGGTGGTGTGTATGATAAGACTATTGCAAAATGCTAAATGTTGGTGTAATCCCAGTGTGATTAAGTGCTTAAAAAATGATTTGTGACCTTTTATGTGTATTAAAACTTAGCTCTTGGCAACTTGGGTTGTGTGTATTCTGAATTAGGAAAATACATGTTTTCTCTTTGTTAGGGTGTGGAGCTAAAAGCTTCAACCGTTTGCACACACATGAAGAAAGGATGCTGAAGAACCAGAGCCACCAGCGTCGGCAGTATGACCGACGTCGGTCAGATGCAGTGGAGAAGGAGACCGGCAATGGCAAAGAGTCAGCCGACGTCGGCAGCACCAAAAAAGTAGGGACCGACGTCGGTCGCCTGTGCAGTCCAGAACTACTGTTTACGAACAGTCAGTTAGTTAAACCGAGTGTTTGCATGCTAAGAGACTATTTTAAGTCGCAAGCTGTGTGTCTAATTTTAGTAGTTAGATGTCTATTTTTGTAAGCATGGATTCCTATTTAAAGAACCATGAGGCATGTATTGTAATCATCATATTGATCAAGTAAGAGCATTGAAGCAAGCAAGGTCAAGGAGATCTACAGGTGTAAGGTCAAGGAGATCAGCTATAGCATTCAAGGAGGGATTGTAACTCAGGTTTTAGAGTTGGTTTTGTGTTGAGCAAGAGAGAGGGAAGAAGGTCTTGAGGTGTGGCAAGCCTTTGATGTGGAGGGAGAAGTGGCATCTTCCTTATTTGTATTTTCTTCTAGTATTATCTAATACAATTGTGTGTATTGTCTCTCAAATTCTTTGTTGTCTCATGTTTCTAGTTTCTTAATCATTCTAGTATAATTTATGTGTTCAATTGCTCATATATAAGTAATCAATTGTGCTACCGTTGGACAAGGGGCCTCCTAACAGTTGGTATCAGAGCTACGATTTGCAGGAAGCAGGTTATTGTTTTTGATTACAGGTCATTCACAGGGTTTTCTGATTGAGTGGGAGTTCAGCAATGGCAAAAGAAATCAAGCTACGAATGGAGAAGTTTAATGGCAAGAATTATCAACACTGGAGGATGCAGATTGAGGACTATCTGTATCAGAAGGATCTGTACGTACCGTTGGGTGGGGTTGCATGCAAGCCCACAGATATGAAGGATGAAGAATGGAGTGTTCTTGATCGGAAGGCTCTTGGTTCCATAAGGTTGAGTCTTGGAGCTTCTGTGATTTCCAGCTTATCACAGTGCAAAACAACAAAAGAGTTGATAAAGTCCTTGGCAAATTTATACGAAAAGCCCTCAGCTTCTAATAAGGTATACCTTATGAAGCAGCTATTTACTTTACAAATGCAGGAAGGAGGTTCGGTACATACTCATCTCAGTGATTTCCATGGTTTGGTAAACCAATTAGCTTCAGTCAACATTGTTTTTGACGATGAGGTAAAGGCTCTCTTGATATTATGTTCTTTGCCTGAAAGTTGGGATGGTATGGTTATGGCAGTAAGTAACTCTGCATCTGCTTCTAAAATCTTAAAGGTTGATGATGTTGTGAGTGTGATTTTGAATGAAGAAATATGCAGGATAAGCACAGGTGAATCATCAGGAAATGCTCTAAGTGTGGAAAGCAGAGGAAGGCAAAAGGAGAAGATTGAGCAAGGGAAATCAAGGTCGGGAAGGAGCTCCGAGTCTAAAGGTATTACCTGCTGGTTTTGTGGAAAGAAAGGACATACAAAGAAGGAGTGTTGGTTGAGAGATAAAGAGAATCAACATACAGGTATGGAAGAAGCAAAGGACGCAAATATTGTGGTACAGGATGCTCTCATACTTTCTTTGGATAGTCACGTAGGATCATGGATATTAGATTCTGGTTCATCTTTTCATGCATCCCCAAACAGAGATTTGTTTCATGAGTATGAACAGGGAGATTTTGGAGTTCTTTATCTAGGGGATGGTACGCCTTGTCAGATAGTTGGCAAAGGGAAAGTGTAGTTGAGATTGCAGATTGACAACACATGGGTGTTGAAGGAGGTCATGCATGTTCCAATTCTGAAGCAGAGTCTGATTTCTGTAGGAAGGTTGGGAGATGAGGGATGCACAATAACCCTCACAACGGATTCTTGGAAGGTTACCAAGGGAGCACTTGTTTTAGCAAGAGGTAAGAAAGTAGGTACTCTTTATCTATCTACTTGTACTACTGATTCCACTTCTGGTGTAGATTCGTATGTGGTCTAATAGGCAGGGTCACATGAACAAGAAGGGAATGGAAGTTCTTGACTTAAAAGGTATGTGTTCAAATTCAGAAGGCATGGATAGAATTCATTGTAGGAAAAGGAAATTTGAGGCTTTTGACAAGAACAGGGATGTCTTGGTGTTTTTGGAGGAGATGAAGGCCTTAGAATAGTTACAAGCAGTAAATAAATCTGAGCAGGGCAGCATGGATATAGATTTGATCCAAGAAGAGCTCACGGATGAAGAATTCATCACTCACGGGAACACACAGGCACCGATGTCGGTTACTTGGAACCGACGTCGGTCATCTAGACACCGGCTTCGGTCATGTGCAGACCAGCAGGGTCGGTAGGTCGGGCAGGAGAAGTCTGACGTCGATCATCAGGACCGACGTCGGTAGGGGGGACACCGGCGTCGGCCAGGGGTAACGACGTCGGTAGTCAGGATCAGTGTAGGGAACTGACATCGGTTGGGAGCAGACTGGGAGTTGGCCGAGATCGGTCACTGGAATGGATGTTGGGTGGATCTATGAGTCTCAAACACCCATACAGAGGTCAGAAAAGGTATGTGAACCTCATATTCATTGTTCACCTTCTTTATATTGCTTACTGATAGTCATGAACTAGGAAGATGGAGGAAGCAATGCAGGTAGAATCCAGAAATAGTGGGAGCTTGACATGGATGAGGAGTGTGAGTCCTTGGATTAGAGCCAAATAGGTACTTGTTGGTGAAGTTGTCAGCTGGATATAGAGGGATGGATTCCCGTTTTAGAGAAGAGAGTGGATGGACATCTGAGACAGAAGGCTATGGTATATGGTCTTGAGTTAGCTGTAGGGCAATGGAGGTTTGACCATTGTATTTTATCTTTACCAGGTTGGATAATATTAGCTACATTATCCTGTTACTGTATTGTGTTACTTTTTGCAGGGTTGCATATACAGGGAGTTTTCTTAGCTAAGGGTAGAGTTAGTTCAGAAGTATGTCATGAAGAATTTGGGAGTAGTAAAGTTCTTGTGGCATAGGTGACAGATATAGCATCACAGGTTTGCGTGGTGGTTAGTCTTCAAGGGTGACTTTGAAGAGGGATACAGGGCCTAAGGAACAAAATAGATGGTGTACAGGTATAGGTACAGGTTGCAGCTGTTTATCTCCAAGTGGGAGATTGTTAGGGTGTGGAGCTAAAAGCTTCAACCGTTTACACACACATGAAGAAAGGATGTTGAAGAACCAGAGCCACTGGCGTCGGTAGTATGACCGACATCGGTCAGATGTAGTGGAGAAGGAGACTGGTGATGGCAGAGAGTCGGCCGACGTCGGCAGCACCAGACAAGCAGGGACCGACGTCGGTCGCCTGTGCGGTCCAAAACTGCTGTTTACGAACAGTCAGTTAGTTAAACCGAGTGTTTACATGCTAAGAGACTATTTTAAGTCGCGAGCTGTGTGTCTAATTTTAGTATTTAGATGTCTATTTTTGTAAGCATGGATTCCTATTTAAATAACCATGAGGCATGTATTGTAATCATCATATTGATCAAGTAAGAGCATTGAAGCAAGCAAGGTCAAGGAGATCTACAGGTGTAAGGTCAAGGAGATCAGCTATAGCATTCAAGGAGGGATTGTAACTTAGGTTTTAGAGTTGGTTTTGTGTTGAGCAAGAGAGAGGGAAGAAGGTCTTGAGGTGTGGCAAGCCTTTGAGGTGGAGGGAGAAGTGGCATCTTCCTTATTTGTATTTTCTTCTAGTATTATCTAATACAATTGTGTGTATTGTCTCTCAAATTCTTTGCTGTCTCATGTTTCTAGTTTCTTAATCATTCTGGTATAATTTCTGTGTTCAATTTCTCATATATAAGTAATCAATTGTGCTACCGTTGGACAAGGGGCCTCCTAACACTCTTAATGTGTTGTTAGATATTTTAATGTTTTTTCATGTATGAGCCTCCTTGTGTGTAAAATGGTTTGAAATGTGGATTTATAGTGATATTTTGGTAATTATTTTGGATGGGGATCACTAAAATTATGAGACAACCCATTACATGAATTTAAATTAAATAAATTATTCATTATTTAGTCAAAGGGTGTTGTTGGCAAAACTGGACACTGTCTATGAGCAGGATTGTCTAAATAGGTCAGCCTTGTCTAGAGGAGATTAAAATTAAAAGTGGGGATCACTCCCAAAGTGAGATTAGGTTACCTATAATGATATATATATATATATATATATATTGATATCATTAATTTTTTTGGTAATTGGTCATCTTTAATAGGAGTGAAGGAAGGGAAATTAAGGACCTTGGAATGAGGCATGAGCTAAGTGTCTAAAAGGATTGGTAGCAAGTACATTATTTTAGCAATAAAATTAATTTATGTGTCTACATAAACATGTCATTATTAAGTCCCAATTTGTTATTTTTTGGAATATATTGATTATTATTATAATTTGGATTATTTTGTAAATGTAGAAATTCTAACTAATATCACATCAAGGGGATGATTGTGGGTAAGTCCTGATCAATCACTATAAGCTTCTTTTGTTGTAAAACTGTATCATCTTATTTGTATTATATTTGTTTGGTGATTAGATTACTACAATATTGCTTTGATTTTGAACCTTTTGAATCTATTGTTTTTATGCTCAAAATTTATTCATATAATGTCTATGCAATCTATGATAGGCACAATAGTATTTGGATATCTTTATAAGGTGTGTAGGAGAAAAAGTGATTAACTTGTTTCAAATCATATCTCTTATAAATTCATTTATATTTTTATTAACCTTATGCAAACTTTATGAACCATTAATTGTAAATGTATTTTGATTCTAAAACCATATTTAAGATGAGATATTTTGAGGTACAAATCTCTTTAATAGAGAGGCAAAGGTGAAATTTACACTAGCATGCTCAATATTATGGACATATGCTATCTTATCCTTAAGTGATGAAACCCTTGACATAAAGGTTTAATTTTATTTTGTAGGTCTTCTTTAGATTATTCTTGAGTAGGGTATTTTGAATAATTCTTTAAATATGTTTTGTCTTGATACTCTCCTAAGCCTATAAGTGTAAACATATTATGATAAAAATAATTATATAGATCAATAAGAATGGAATTTAACTTAGATAAATGACCATCTATATTATTATTGGCTAATTCTAGCCTACATACAAAGCTTCTACATGAATGGATGAGATAAGTAGGGTCCTGATTGAAGAGTGATCCAATGTCATAAGGAGCATATGAAATTCAAGAGGAGATCACATAGCATTTTCAATATTTTGAAACACTTTAAGCAAGCTTAAAGTGTGAATTTGGTGATCTTAAGGAGTTAGACCATCACAACACATCATGCAAAAGAAAATAGATTAGTCTAGTTACACATTTAATAAATACACTTGGGGAGACTCTCAAGATAAAAAATTACATGGGCATGATGTCTTTCATGCCTTGAACGTTCTCTATAAAATTCATGTCTTGATGAGATTGCTATCTCAAGATATAAATCTTCAAAGTTAAAATTATAGAGTAAGACATGCATGAGGATGCCAATTTAAATCTATAAAAAATAGCCATATGAATTAAAATGTTCCAAGGATGAATGCATAGATGAAAAGTTTCCAAATATTATAAGCTAAAATCAAATCCAATGGTGCATGTCAACTGACAAAGTCAGTAGGTCCTAAAGATCCAATATGTGCATTTGATCATGCATCAAAGATCAATGATGAGTATCAAGTCAAAAGGTTAGCATTAACATGAAAATATCAAGTGGTATGATTTTTGATACTTAATAAAAGATATAATGATGTGCATTGACTAATAATGTCAATAGGCCCAAGCAAATCAATGAAGTGCATTCAATCAGACAAATCAAGATCAACAATGAGAGAGAGGTAAACAAGTCAGTAAATCTTGAAGATAAATGTGTAGTTGCTAAGTGTCACAATCGTGATAACTATCAAAAATATCAATAGTACACATTCAAGCCATGCAAAAGTATATTGATGGTGCATGAAGGGTCAAAAATTTAGTAGGATCCTAAGAATGAATGAAGAACTACTAGGTGGCATATTCTTAGAGACTTAGATCAAGATCAAGGGTCAATATAAAAAGTTGAAACCAAATATGGTCAAGATAAAACTAGAGAAAATGTTTCAAAGGGAGGCCATAGAGGTGGACATGTGAATTTCAATAGGTTTGTCACCAAAGCTAGCAACATGATTATGACCCTTTTCTCCATTCTTACATGTCAAAGATAAACCAATAGGGAGCAATCCATGCCAAAAAAAAATCATAATAGATTGATCCATCTATTGTAACTTCTTCAACATCAGAATTCAACTTTAAAAAAAATTAATCCTATTGTTGTAATCGTACGGAACATCAATGTAGGCTAGAAATAGATTAAAATGGATTGTTGTATCCATTTTCTAAAAGTAGTATTACACATTATGATCTTTTTTAATGGCATCAATGCTGGAATGAATAGAAATCTTGGCCATTATTCTCCCTTATCCATCTTTCTACACATGATCCCCATCTCTCTCATCCCATCATACTATAAATATAGGCTTATAAACCTTGAAAAGGATCCCTCTCTTTGGCATGACTAGACTCTACCAAGATTTATGCTATAACACCTATTTGATGCAATAAAAGACTTAATTCCTCCATTTGTAAGTTGAGTTAAAGTGTGTCATATGAATTAATTGATGTGGTTAAGTTAATGTATGTTTTTTTCCCTCTATCTAAGTCTTCTCACCTTCATGTAGTGTTTTGGTAGTTCTCACAAGTCATTCTAAGTGCATATATAGTCTATTGGTCAATTTGGAAGTGGACAATTTCCCTCCCATGGTAGGTCAATAGCTATACCATGCCTTTTTTTGAAATACTTATGTGAGAGTTGATCAAAGAGTGAGTGAAGTGAGCTTATGTAGTCTTAAATGTGTCTTATAGTGTGTCTTGAGTAAGTATAAGGATAAAAAACATTTGTGCATCACATCCTTTTTATATGCTTTCATAGATATTATTAATCCCTCCCCCTTTTCCTAGAAAGAAGATAGCTTAGGTTTATAGTAGGTGATAGACCCAAAATTAATCCATCCTTATTAAAGGTCTAACCCAAGATTAGATGACCTATAACCTAGGTTCATTCCTATGTTGGACTAGGCTTGAGTAAGAGGACCTAAACAATCCCCTTCTCAACTAGGGTACAACCTAGAATGCCAATAGTTTTAACATGCTTAGTGGGACCCATTATACTTAGTATATTTGTAATTTGGAGCTAAAGAGAATAATATATAGTAGAAAAGGAGATACATCATCACCAGGAGCTAAAGCTCTTTAATGTTGTAGAGTTCATGCCACTGTCTAGACAACATTCTCATGCCAAAGGTTACTACAAGGTCAGCTAGTAAAGGTATTCCCCTTGAATTCATGGAGATAGCTTATATTTTATATAAGAGATTAAGATTTAATAGGATAAGACCTTATACCTAAAATTAATATTCATCTCTTGGTCATCTTGTTGTTTTAAGTAGTGTAATCCCTACTACCCAAATGGCCATCAAGAATCAAGTGTTTGTCCCATTCAATAGAGGTAGTCCACTAAATTTGGCCCATTTTTATGATATTATTATGTCTTCCCTTAAGAGTATCCCATTATTCTCAGGAGAAGGTTAAACAACTACTATTGAGCATATCTAATATATTACCAACCTTTATTCCATTCACAATGTTGTCCAAGATAATGTGGCTATCAAATTGCTTATTGATTCTTTTAAAGGAAAAAAATTGTAGTGGTATAGAAATATTCCATTGAATTCCGTTTTTACCCAGAATGAGTTAGGTACAGCCTTAGTCAGATAATTTTAGGATAAATCTAACCACCTATCTTTAGTTGAATAATTGAGTAACATAAAGAGAGTTCTTCATGAGTTCATGTATGATTTTTACCTTAGATTCCAAAAGATATGGACTAGGATTCTTGTAGTGATTAGACCATCCCAAGAAAATGCCTTCTTATATTATTTAAGATCCCTCAATTTTGATATTAGTGTGATGATACAGTCTATGGGTGGTAATACTTTGCCATATGCTTATGAGGTTGTAATAAAAGTATAAAATAGTTTGATACAATATGGTAAACTTTCTCTAAGGCCTTAAATTCCTATATTCCCAAAGTTTAAATCTATTCTATTCCCCCAAGTTCTTCAATTTCCATCATTAGCCCCTATTCTACCTCTTAAATCTCAAGTTTCATCCCTTTGTAGTCGAGCCAATGAGCTTGGTGAGATGAAAGGTTTGCTTCAATAGTTTAGGAATGAAATAATACAACTTAAGAGGAAAAAATATTAGACTAATAGGCATTATCAACAACAAAATAAGACTAACTATAATCCCTTCAGAGATCAAAGGCCTCCTTATCAAGGATCTAGAGAAAATAGACCACCCCACCAATCATAAAGGCCCATAGTTCCATCTAATCCATATGAATGAATATATTTATCCTAATGCACCTTTCAAATCAAAATATATTATTACCAAACCACCTCAAAATAATTTAATTCATGATTCAATTTGGTAGCCCTCCAACCGTAATGATGATCAAGACTAAGCCTTGGTATCACAGAGCATTACTATGCCACAAACGATACACAAATAATTATATCTTCAAGGAAGTCAATATCAAGAGACAAATTTGGTACCCCAAGGAGAGGCTCAATAAGTTTAAGGGCAACTTTATGCCATTAATTTAAATTTGTAAATGGATGATTATGTTGCTTTCAATCATGGTGATGAGACTAGCAGTGTAAGTGGTCAAGTTACAACTATAACTAGAGCTAAAATGAGATCCATTGATGAGGCTTAACATGTGACTAATGAATCAATTATTCCTAATTTTTTTAATAAGAGTACCAAATATCAACTTAATACCCATAAAACACAAAAAAATAGAATGTAGAGGCTAGGAAGGTCCTTCAAATACCCTCGGTTCATGAATAACCAGTGGTTCAAAAGGTGCAAACAAAGTTTAGTGGAGTTGCATTTAGTATAGTGGATTAGATGACTAAATCCAATGTCATAATTATCATGTGGTATTCCCTTGCTATCCCTATACAAAATTATATTCTCATCCAAGATCTTTCATCTCTCAAGGTGTCTCCAAAACTAATTGAGAAATAAGAAATTATCCTAACTAATTTAGACCAGCCAGTGAAGCATCAAGTATAGTACGTACACAAAATGTAAAAAGGGGATAAATATGAGGTAAATTCAAGTAAAACTCCTCCCTTATACCTCTCTTTAATATTTGGTTATTTTTTAGTTCATAAATGTATAGTGGATAGTAGAGTTAGTAGCATTGTCATGCCTAAGCAAATTACAAACAAGCTTGGTCTTATCTATGAACCAAATACTAAAGGATTATTATAGATATATGGGTTACCAAATAAGATATTAGGCTTAATTAAGGGTATAAATTTGACATTACATGTTTATCCCAATGTTACCATTCAACAAGATGTAGTTGTGGTGGACTTGCCTCCCTACTTTGCCATGTGTCTATCAAGGGACTTTACCTAAAATATTGGAGTATATTTATTAGATAATTGGACATATTTGATGTTCAAGACTAGGTATGGAACTAAGGTAACAATACATTCTGAACCTATTTCATGATTCCATTTGGAACCATATATGTCAAGTGTTGTGAACACCCATTGCCTCATCTCAAATGAGGTGATAGAAGATAATGCAGAGTAAAGTGAATAACCTTTAGATGGGATTCCAAATTTATTCCTTGATGAGTGGGCCTCTATATCACATGAATATGATCTTTATAAACTAATTGAAGAATAATTAATTGGTTTTTATTTCCTCCATGATAAATATGTACCAATTATAACCTTGATGAAGGATGAATGAGTCTACTGATGGTCTTTGACAATTATACTTTGATGGGTCAAGGAATATACATGGGACTAGGGCTAGAGTGGTGTTTATTTATAAAGTAAAGTAAAGGTGCTTCTCATATATTAATTTTCAATTTGGTTTTTAAAATAATATTATAGAATATGAGGCACTAGTTCATGGCTTACAATAGGCTAGGAAGATGAAATTCAACACCTTACAAGTCTTTGGTGATAGTGAACTTGTAGTTAACCAAGTGAGAGGTCTTAATGTATGAAAAAACCCATTACTTAAATCTTATAATCATAGAGTATGGGACTTACTTGAAGAGTTTTAGGCCTTTGACATTCAGGTAATACCAAGAGATGAGAACAAACATGCAGATAGGTTGGCTGCCATTGGGGCACAATTTAGTATCCCAACTGATGTAAGAAGTGAAAAGGTCAAGTCACACATTAAGATTATTACAAGGACTTATATCCCAAATAATAATGATAATTGGATTTTTTTTAAAGATGATAATTAGATTGTCAAATTATTGTAATAAGAGGCTAAGTTTTCCTCAAGGAATTAGTCAAAGTACTTGTAGCAGTATGGTGATGAGACTATGAAACTAAAAACAAATAAGTTTCCCAAGGGATTTGTCACATATTTAGTGTTGATGATGAGTTGAGGAAATAAAATTCATCTTTATAAACAAAGGAAGAACATTATGCCAATGTGGAAGTTGCACCTAACAAGAACCTCAAGTTGGGTAAGGTATGCACTTCTTCAGAAAAGGAAGCTTTTATTGAGTTATTTTTAAGTTTTACTAATGTATTTTTATGGAAATGTAGTGATCTCAAGGGATTTGACCCAATTCTAGCTCAACACACCATTGAACTAGAAGATGAAACTAAGCTAGTAAGACAAAGATAAAGGCTTATAAATCCTAAGCTTGAGAATTTGATGAGAGATAAGATTTATAAGCTCATTGAGTTGGCTAATATATTTCCAATCAAGCACTCAACTTGGGTGGTAAACCTTGTTCCAGTATGGAAAATGAATGGTGAAATTAGACTGTGTGTGGACTTGTATGACCTAAATAAGGTTTCCATTAAAGACCACTATCCACTGCCATCTATGGAACAAATTTTACAGTTGGTTTCAGTGTCAAAAATGTTATCCCTGTTGGATGGCTATAGTGGTTACAACCAAATTTTGGTCAAGGAAGAAGATCAATTCAAGAAAGCCTTTACCACAAAGTGGGGGACATTTGCATATATAAATATTTCATTTGGTATATCCAATTCTGGAGCAAATTTTTAGAGACCCATGGATATGTCATTCTAGGGCCTTATTAACAAGTCTATGCTAGTCTATTTGGATGATATAATAGTGTTTTCAAAGAATGCAAGTGAGAACATAGTCACCTTGAGCAAGTGTTTGAAAGGTGTAGACAATTTGGGGTATCCCTAAATCCCAAAAAGTGTGTATTCTTAGTTCATTATGGTAAGATTATTGGACATATAGTTTTAAAGCATCGTTTAAGCATAGATCATGAAAGAATAGCTTCAATTATTGTACTTTCTCTGTCGAAGCACAAAATAGATTTGCAAAGTTTCTTAGGAGAGATCGATTTGATCAAAAGATAAATCTAAAATTTTACCACTTTAGCAAAGCCACTTATAGCCATGCTAAATAAGAATCAAAGATTCAACTGGTCTAAGGAAGGGCTAAGGAGTTTTGAGGAAATTAAGAAAGCCATGGCTAGTGCCCATACACTCATCAACCTATATTTATTAAAGGACTTCATTCTATACACCTATGCTAACATCGACACCATTTCAAGAATTCTTATGCAACATAACCATGAGGCCTTAGATCGTCCCATAATGTTGTTTAGTCAAGGATTGGAATAATATGAAACAAGGTGCTATTTTATTGAAAAACATGTACTTTCATACATAAGGTATCTCAAGAAATTTAGATACTTGTCTAATAATAATATACACCTAATGATTTCACATCCAAGTGTCAAGGAGTTTCTCTTGAACAAGAACATAAGTGATAAAATATATAGTTGGATAACAAAGGTAATGGAGTATGATGTGGATATTAAAGTCATAAAGCTGATTAGAGGCAAAGGAATTTTTGAGCATCTATCCCAAGATTTACAAGAAG
Organism: Torreya grandis; assembly: GCA_037957365.1. Classification (NCBI taxonomy): domain Eukaryota; kingdom Viridiplantae; phylum Streptophyta; class Pinopsida; order Cupressales; family Taxaceae; genus Torreya; species Torreya grandis. The sequence continues at coordinate 1,542,225 of JARHVA010001507.1, forward strand.
CCAATGAGGTGGTTATGGTGTCAACTGATGGAGAAGTTGAAGATGATCATACCTCACCTTTTATCTGGTATCATGATTTGGTAAGGTATATCCAAGATGATCATTACCCCTCTCACCTAACTCCTTAAAAAAGAAGATATTTTAGATTGCAATTCATTCTATTTCTTCTTGTTGATGGTGTTTTGTTCAAGAAAGATATCAATGCATGTTATTAAGATGCATCAAACAACATCAAAAGGAAAGGTTGATTCAAGAGTTCCATGATGGACATGGTGGAGGGCATTATTTATCAAGGATCACATCCCATAAGATCAAAAGAGATGGGTATTATTGGCCAATATTATTTGGTGATTGTCATGAATGGGTTAAGAAATTTAGACAATGTGTTATGTTTGTAGGAAGGTGAAACTTGAAACCTTACCTCTCCAACTAATTATAGTGGATCATCCCTTTGTCTAATGGGGATTAGAATTTATTAGTCTCATTAACCCCCCTTCAAGCTCAGGTCATAAATGGATACTGACTGCTATAGTTACTTCACTAGATGGATAAAAGTAGTGGCATTAAAGGAAGTAAATGAGACCAATGTTATATATTTTTATGAAGGTTTGATTACTAGGTTTGGATTCCCTTCAACTATTATTTTTGATAATGCTATGGCCTTTATGGGGACTAGGATCAATCTATGGGCTGTTCAACATGGGATTTATCTTAACACTTCGTCAAAATACTATCCCCAAGGAAATGGCCTTGCTGAGTCCACTAATAAGAACCTGTTGAAGATCATAAGAAGAACAATTGAAGATAATCATAGGTTATGGCATCTAAATTTGAGGTTAGCTTTATGGGTTGATAGGATCACCTACAAAAATCCAATAGCTAACTCTCCTTACAAGCTAGTATATGGTAACTAAGAAAGAATGCCTAATTCTATTAAATTTACTACCCTAGAAATGATGTATTAACTTGAGTTATTGTAGAATGAACCTATGGAGATCAGATATGTTAAGATTATGGAATTGTAAGAGATAAGACATTAGTCAATACTAGCCATGGAAATCCATCAAGCAAAAGTGAAGAGATTATTTAAGAAAGGAGCTTTTTCATGAAGTTTCAAAGAAGGAGATTTGGTCCTCAAGTGGGATGAGGATGGAGCTAAGCCAAAAAGGCATAAAAAGTTTGAATCTATTTAGAGTGGTCCATACACAATCTCTAGCTAAAAATCCCACAATGCCTTCCAAATTATAAGGATGGATGGTGAGGAGTTTCCTATCCTAGTTAATGGGATCCACTTAAAACATTTCTACTAAAGGTTGAGTTCCCTATACATAGTTTGTTTTGGATTTCCTCTAAGTGTTGTCCTAACACATTAGTTTGTTTGATTTTTATTTATCTAGTTAGTTTACATATTTTATATGTTTCCCCTTTTTTTAGTGTAATTTTTATCTTCTTTTAGTTAAAAGGGTTAGTTATAGCCATTAATCAAACTTATCATTATTTATGAGTCTAAGAATTATGAAAACTAGCCTGGGTTCTCAAGCATAGTAGGCATGCTTCCTTGTGAGTCACCAAAGATGTTGGCTAATTATGGCCTACATACAAAGGTTCTACCTAAATGGATGAGCCAAGTAGGGTCTTGGTGGAAGAGTGATCCAATGTCACAAGGAACATATGAAATTTAGTAGGATATCACATATCATTTTCAAGATTTTAAAACACTTTAAGTAGGCTTAAAGTGAGAATTAGGTGATCTTAAGGAGCCAAGCCATCACAACATGTCATATAGAAGTAAATAGATCATTATAGTTACATGTTTAATAAATGCACTTGGGGAGTCTCTCAAAAAAAATATTGCATGGGCATGATGTCTTTCATGCCTTAAACATTCTCTACAAAATTAATGTCTTGTTGAGCTTGTTATCTCAATATATAAATCTTCAAAGTTAGACTTGCAGTGTAAGACATACACAGGGATATAAAATTAAAGTTATGATAAATATCTATTTGAATTTAAATGTCACAAGGATGAATGCATGGATGATAAATGTCAAAATATTAGAAGCTAAGATCAAATCCAATGGTGTACATTGATTAAAAAAATTAGTGGGCCCTGAAGATCTAATGGCATATGTTTGATCATGCATCAAATATTAATAGTGAGTATCAAGTCAAAAGGTTAGCATGAATGTGTAGATGAAAATTGGTAAGATCTTAGATACATAAGTGAAGATCTAATAACACGTATTGATTGATAATTTTAGTGGTCCTGATAAAATCAATGGAGCGCATTCAATCATACAAATCAAGATCAATGACAAGTAACAGTTCAACAAGTCAACAAATCTTGAATAAAAATGCATAGTTACCAATTACCATAACCATACTAACTATCAACAAGATCAACTATATGCATTAAAACTATGAAAAATTATATTGGTAGTGTGTGGAGGGTCAAGGGATTAGTAGCTTCATGGGAATGAATGAAGAGCTACCTAGTGGTATATTCTTAGAGACCCAGATCAAGATCAAGGGCCAATATCAAAATTTGAATCCAAATACGATCGAGGTTAAACTAGAGCAAATGTTTCAAAGGGAGGCCATGGAGGTAGACACATCAATTTTGGTAAGTTCATTTCCAAAGCAAACAACATGATTATGACCCTTTTTTCCATTCTTCCACACCAAAGATGAACCAGTAGGGAACAATCCATGTCAGAACAAGATCAAAATAGATTGATCTAGCTATTATAACTACTTTGATGCTATAATTAAACTTTAAAATGACTTGATCCCACTATTGTAACTATAAGGAGTATTAATATATGATAGAAATATATTTAAAGGGATTGATATGATTGTTGTATCCATTTTCCAAAAGTAGTCTTAGACATTATGATTTTTCCTAATGGAATCAATACCAAAATGAATAGAAATCTTGGTCATTATGTTCCCTTCTCCATACTTATATGCATGATCCCCATCTCTCTCATCCCATTTTATTATAAATATAGGCTTATAAGCCTTGAAAAGGATCCTTCTCTTTGTCATGACTAGACTCTACCAAGATTTGTACTGTAACACCTATTTGGTGTAATAAAAGATTGAATTCCTCCATTTTCAAGATGATTTGAAGTGTATCCTATGACTTCATTGATGTGGTTAAGTGAATAAATGTTTTCCTTACCTATGTCCGAGTCTTCTCACCTTCATGTCATGTTTTGGTAGTTATCATAGGTCACTATGAGTGTATATATAGTTTGTTGGTCAGTTTGGAAGTGGACAAATATCCTCCCATGCCAGGTCAATAACTACCCCATGCCTTTTTAAAAAATACTTATGTGAGAGATGATCAAAAAATGAGTGAAGTGATCTTCTACAGTCTTGAATTTGTCTTATAGTCTGTCTTATGCAAGTATAAGGATCAAAAAATTTGGTGTATCACCTCCTTTTTATACGATTTCATATATTATTGTTAATCTCTCCCCCCTTTCCTAGTAAGAATCTAGCTTAGGTTTATCATAGGTGATATACCTAAAAAGAAGCTAGCCTTATCTAGAGGTCTGACCTAAGATTAGGATACCCATAGCCTAGGTTCATTCCCAGGTTGGATTACATTTGAACAAGAGGACCTGAACAACCCCCTTCTCATCCAAGGTGCAACCTAGGATGCCAACAATTATCTTACATATAATTATAATTGTCATCACTATCATAATAATATTTGACTATGAAATTTGAATTTTCTCAATTGATCAATAAGGGATGGTCTATAATTATATATTTTTCACTACATTATCTTGTGGTACTTTCTTATTTTCTTTATTAATGGTCATAACTAGCTTATTCTCATTTACTTTACTTGATTCTTTGACCTCATATGTATTAATTTTTTCCCTTTGAAATAATATGATGGAGGAACTATATTATAATGCATTGAATCAAGAATGACCTTAATTATTAGATTATATAATTTAAAATTATTCAATGAGATCATTGATTATGGGGAATGTATATACATATCCATCATGTATAAATTTCACATATGTGTTGTGAGATGGTATTTCTTCCATATTATGTTTCTAAGGTCGATTCAAGTGAAAATTATAAGGTATGTTATTAGCCATGATCTAAAATAAGGTAGGCAATGTCTTAAATCCTACTTTCACATCCAATGATATTGATACAAGTATCTAGTGTGGGATGTCATCAAATCCTTTTAAAACTTAATATGATTTTTAATAGTATTCATATTTAAACCTAATTATTTTAAGAAATATATGCTATAGATATTAATTCTTGATCTATTATCCATCAATACATGTTTGACTATTTTAGTTTGAAGTTGAGATTGAATGAATAATGATAGGCTTTTCTATATTTTTTTGTTTAAGGGTCCAATATTCCTTTTAAAGGAGATTAATTCATCAATATAATTTAATTTATTTAATATTAAGGCATAGTATCTAGGTTCTATATTATTTTGTGAAGTTATCTTGTGCCATGACTCATATAGGATGTCATTGTTAATAGTTATTCTCTTTAGTAATTCAAGAATATAAATATTGTCATGAGTGTTTTTTAGTTAATGAATGATATCATACCCTTTAGTTTGATTATATGGATTCTTGGGAGGTGTAAGGGGATGAGAAGGAAAATACTAACTAAATTTATTCTACCATGCATGATGGGACATCCTACCTCTTTTAATATTGATAACATGAGCCACAAAATATAATATAATCATAGGGAAAATAATGGAAAGGATATGGTAAGTAGTAAAACCTTGAGGTCTAGAGGGAGGAGGAACAAAAGGGGTCATGGATGGCCTTTGGTGTCAAGTGGTAATAATAAACAACTCATATTTAATATTAAAACAATATGAATTTAGGAAGGATAGATATTATCCATTATTACTTGTAGCCTTATTAGTTTACAAATATTATCAATGGAATTACATAGTTATTAAAGATTTTACAAATTAAAGGAAAACATGTAATTATTATAATCATAGCTCAAGTTAGAAAATAGAAACTATGTAAATTAATTATAACGATAAGTAATTTGTGAATGAGGTAAAATAAGAAATTGATTCTAGAAATTATATTTATATATAGAAACATGAATATCTTAAAATAAGGATGAAACCCTAAGGGAAGACCTAGTATTTGTCATATTTAAATAAAAAAGATATCATATTCGATCAACATATTACTTCATCAATTTCATGTTGGGTTCATAAGTATGTTTTATGTTTTTTTGAAATTAATGTGATATTATAAGATAAGAATTTTTAACTAATTTATTTTATATAAAATATAACAATAAACATGAATCTAAATGTAAAAGGTAGAATTTGATTTGAAAATTGTACTCGATTTAAATTGAAAAGATCTAGGGAAGTGATATGCTTTATATACTATGCAAGTCTAAGACTAAACACGTGGTAGAGAGGTCATAAATCCAAATCATGAGTCACTTAGATCAAGAATTGATTCTCTGATGCACCTAGACAAAATCATTAGTATTTAGATGGTACTGACTCATGTTAGTGTCTAAAACCCGATGGATTCACATGAGTGGATTTTTTTATCTATTTCCATACAAGTTGTTGTGCTTGATTATAACCATCTTTGTGGGTGATACCAAGGTATAATTATGTACACAATTCTAAAAAACTATCTCTTATTATTAAAAACCCTAGGTCCACTTTTGACACTATGTTTATATCTAGAAAATGGGAAAACATGTGGGTTAAGCTAACCCCAATCAATCCCTAAGGAATGGTTAAGTGTTTCCTACATATCTAATATTACAAAGAGGGAAATCAAACCACATGTAGTTCTCCCTATTAGGTGTATGTGTGCAATATTTTTCCTTCAATGAATGAAACATGTGACCTAGATTTTGGCACTTGGAAAAGTACAACTTTGGATACGATTTATGGTGATTCAAACTTGGATAATAATTTTTCATTGTGACCAATGACTAAATTGGAAAAAATAGGGATGTATCTTTTAATGTGAAAATAATTAATATATGTTTGATAGGTGATTGATAGATAGGAGATATGCTTAAATGTAGTGCATATTTATATAAGACTCTTTGGGTACTTTGGCACATGACTATAATGTAAAATGTATGAGCAAAACCATAAAAAGGATTTGAATTAGAATGCTTTGTATGGGATGAGGCATGAAATGAGTCCATCAAGTTTGGATGAGTCTAGAATATTGGAACAATTCAAGCTTGATAGATTCATCTAGGAGGAAAGGACATTGATCTAATGATCATGAGATATTATAAATATGATTTTGAATAGGTTAGACATAGAATATGGAAATCCTATAGGTTATTGATAATAAATCAGAAAGGTCAAACCCATAGAAATCATGTAGATGTGAGAGAAGGCTAAATAAGAGATTTATGCATATGCACAAGTCATGTAAGGTGAAGGTAGTTCAAAATTATTATTGAAAAGTATCTAATAAAAATTTTAGTGTTTCAAAATTCCCCCATTTTATTATATTATTGAATGAAATAAAACACTAGTAAATTGATTTAAAAACATACCTAAGTGTATAAAACATACTTAGTCTTTGGGAAGAGGATTTAAATGTGTAGCTTTATCCATTCAACCTACAATAAATATGCAAAAATCAATGTTTATGTATGTAATATGGAATTTGAAATGGAATTGAAACATTTCAAACTTAAAGACAAAGGAAGGAATACACTTGTAATTGGGTGAACCATGTTGCTCTATGTTATGTCATTAAAGATGATGTTTTATTTTTAAATCATTAGAAAATTTTACTTCCTTACTGAATCACTTAGATAATTATGGGGTGATCATGCCCTAAATTTATATAAAAATTTAAATCCATGGGTTGATAAGATAAATTCCCCAACCCTCATTGAAGAGGTAGTAGTGTCTAGGCCATTGAGGATGCAGAATCTCAACCACACTACTCATGTAATTGATCTTGCACCAAAGATGAAATATGGAAGCCACATATTGGACTTGTAGAGTAATGCCTAGTCCATTGAGAATCATTTAACCTCAACTACATTGCTCATTTAACTAAATCAACCACTACATATAGGCTTATAGATTCAAAGTTATCACTTATATTTACCATTACTGTAAAAAATAGAAAACTATAAAAGTGTGTGTGTACATGACCAATGTTCATACCCTTATAATTTATTCCAATCACTACCAACATGATATATGAAGATACACATCTATATCTCATTTGTCTCAAATCTAAAAATTTGTAACTTGTGTTCCTTTAAAATACATGTGAATTTTAATACATCTATCCCATATTTAAACCACTCTAAAATATCTAAATCTTATAATATGTACTAAAATATGAATTAAACAAATAATCTAAACTACTCTAAACTCTCTAAATCCTATTATTTCTACCATGAATATGAATTTTTTATTTATGAAGCCTTGAATTTCTATGACAAGATCACTAATATTCCACCATTTTGAGGTGAGGGATGTATCATATGAATTATTCATCTCAAAATAATAGAGTTAAATGCATCATGTTATGCACAAATATTCAAGAATTTATACATATGTGCTAACATGTGGATACTATTTCATCATAGTAATGAATATATAATAAAATATTATATGAAACATGTAGTACAAGGCATAAAGGTGTCATGCCAAGATAGATAAATAAATCAAGCACACAATATTAACTATCATTGATATAAGTAAAGAATAATTAACTTCACAATAAGGTGCACGATATGAATCATGACACTACAGAAAATAATAAAGGTGTGTGATATGGATCAAAACATCACAAATTGATAAAAATAAATAAAATCAACAAGTTGAAAAAGTTCAATAGATAATCTTATATTTATCCACTTACAAGAATATAACATGTATACACATAATATTTTTAAACTTCATCAATTACTGATACTTTCTCTCTTACAGGAACCCATCATGTCTCAATATATTTGAGTGCACACCTTCAATGGTGTACTAAGAAAGGTATGGGAATACCATTGGTTCTTTTTAAGATTGTTGTTCCCTATACCACCACTTAGAACCAACATAATTACTTCTTATATGTCTACCTAAGCTTTGACACCTCCCTTATACACTCCTAAAAGAAATTCACCATCTCAAATAGCCCCTACCTAAGCCAAAACCTATTTTTTCCATCCTATAAACATAGTTAAATAGGTCAAGCCTATTATATGAAATGGGCATGTTATGGGACTAAGTCAACCCAACTAACTTTGTTCAGGACCTGACTTCTTTATTTCCTTAAAAACTAGTTCAACTAGGCTGACTATTTTAGTTAAAACTTTAAAAGGTTTAGTATTAGACTAAGCTATATAAAAACATCCTTTACCAAATATATATATATATATATATATATATATATATATATATATATATATATATATATATATAGTCATTCATTTGTAATTATTTATAATTTTCTCTTCCACCATTCTACTTGAAGAGACATTGCCTAAGATTTACACTTGGAGAGAAGAATCTTGTATTGTGGAAATGTATGAGATGAATTGGAGAAGTCTTATATCCTATATATGACCTATATTTTTTATCCTTATAAACCACAAAAACCTATTGTAAAGCACCATTTTCCAAGGGAAATATTGAGCCTCGAAGATCTCATCTTCAGGGTAAGTATTCCTAACTCTTAATCCTCTATTCTGGCAGATAGAATTGCATAATTAATGGATTTTAAATATATTTATCTATCCATGCATTAGGAATACCTATAAATTGAATTGATTAGAGTTATTTACATGTTTATTTTTTATGTTTATTATACCCCATTTGTGCCACAAGCTTTGGTGAGCACTATATTAGATTTACTTTTACTTTTTTAGGAACCATAGGACCTAGCTAAGTTTATTATGTGGTATTGCTTGACTAGAGGATTTATAACTCTCTATAGTGATATTGTGTGGAAATATACCCCTTAGTTAGGTTTAGTGGATCCATATTAGTCATGACCCTAATTTTCTAAATATACTAATAAACAGAAGGGATAGTTTGAGTTATCTTCTCCAAGCTAGGATTGATTTATGGATCATCTTCGCTTTCCCTTATATACATTCTAGTGAACACATAGTGAACTAAACCTTATAGGTTTTATTTCATACTTTCATTTATTATTTATTTCATTTTTAGGATTGAATTATTTTTAACACAAAAAATATGATTGACTCTATTTGGCATTGTGTTGGTCATATTCAATTATATGTAACTAGATCGATCCACTCGACTCAATTCACTTATTCACATATAGGTTTATAGAATTTTTCAACCCAATCAACACTATTAGTAGGTTAAAAAACTTCATTTGGATGGCACAATATAAAAATAACAAATATGCAATCATTAAAATCATCAGGTTCATTCACATCAACTTAATAATTTATTTTCCTTCATTTTAGTCTTTTTTTCATAGTTTTTAGTCTATAAACTGTAGCCCTATAATACACTAAGTCAACTAAATCAACTTATTTTTTTCTTTGCTTCTTACCTAGGAGACTCAATCGATTGTTTTGACTATGTTTCTTTGGCATTTTATTCAAAAGATAGAATCAACCAAATTTATTATGTTTTGTACTATTTTTATACTCGATCGAACCCATTGATCCTATAATCTTTAAGAAAAGGAATTAAATTACATTACTAGTAATTAATCCATCTTTCATTTTGTTTTTTACTTTCTTAGAGTAACATACATATACTAAATAGGAAAGTTCAATTTATCAATTTTGTCACACTACTTTTTATGTTATTCACACACTTCCAAACCACTTAATATCAAAAAACATTAAAAAATTCTATCCAAAGTATAACTACTTGTATTTCAGCACCAAGGGGTAAGTTAAAATAGTTTTTTGGCTAAGTATAAATACATGGTTGATATTACATATTGGAAAAGCACTCAACACCCTTATCTTTATAGGATTGTGAAGTGAGGGGATAGGCTCCAATACCAAGCCAATATCATCACTAATATAGATCCCTTTCAACCTTAACAACCTAAAACCATACTTTGCTTACCTTTCTAGTTCATTTCTAAAGCCAACACCTTATCACATTTATTTCTAAAATTATAATTTAAAATATTTAGGAATGACTATATAGATTAGAATTTTCAACATTTTTGCCTGCTCTTTGTCAATTGTATGTTGTATTTCAAAACTTGTATTGTCTAGCTTTGATACAAGGTTTGTGCTATGTGCCACAACTAGATTGACAAGGTTAACTTAGTTTCTTATGTGGATATTTAAATTTTTATGATAAATAAAACTAGATCATCCAAATTCATACCTATCAAAACCTATCTCTACACTCAAAACATAGTCGACCCACTTGAATATGTCTCTTATAATTTTTCTTCTTACAAGACACAATCATTCTATTCGACCTGATCTTCACAAGCTGGTTTGTTTACTTTTTCATAGAAAATAGTCTTATATTCAAACCAATCTCTCATAGGTTGTTCACTTTTCCTTTCCACAAAACACAATCATTTTATTCAACCCAATCTCTCACAAGATAGTCTTTAGTGCTTCCCCATATAACAAAATTGACCCACTCAATTGTGTCCTTTCTCAAACATTTTTTTGGTTTTAATTCTAAACTCAGTTGATCTCATTAACCCCATACCACTTGGTTGATTTAGTTATTTATCCTAAAATCCTACTTAGCTGATCCAATTTGATATTTAGCCAACTGTGCTCCTAAATTCACTTTTTTATCTTTAGTCTTAGATCCTCATTTCAATCATCATGAAATCCCCTATTAGAATATTTTTGGATAACCTTATTCCATTTAGATGATACATAGAGTATTCTTTCTTTCCCACCTATATTACCCAAGAGGATACTCACTCTTGGTGCAATTCTCTCACCCTTAATATGGTTCAAACTACCCCAACTAATGACATTGATGGATCAGATCCATTTCACACTTCTCAAGACTACTCTCTCTCTAACCTTATTACGCTGTAGGGGCAATTGAAATAAGTTTAACTAATAACCCTATAGAAAATATTTTAAACACCAATAACCCACTACCTAATAATCCTCCACCTAACAACCCATCCCATAATAATAATTTAGGGAATGATCCTCCTACCAACCCTAATAATCCACCTTTAAACATTAATAATCCCAATCCACCAATTAACACCACTCAAATTCTTACACAAATAGTTCAACAAATGAATATTATGCAAACATCTAATACTTCTCAAATGATACAAATGCAACATCACTTATTAAACATGGATAATCAACCTTCTATTCTCTTACCTAAAAAAACCAAAATTTTATCCCTCCACCTCTTAGAGATTCTATGAAAAATATCATTCCCTGACCCATTATACACAACAAGATGCTCTAGAATATTCAAAATGAACCTTTATCTACCTTCATTATTTCTATTGATATTAGAAATATCTCTCTAGCTATTAAATATGATGGTACTAAAGACCCAACCTCTTTTCTTAGAGTATTTGGTAATATTTACAAAGAGTGGATTCAAACAAATGCCTTTAATACCAACACACTTCTAGTCATAACATTCATAGGATATGTATTATAATGGTATAGTCAACTCCATCAACATTCCATATGGAAACTAGAGGATTTAGTCGATCTTATAGTAAAATAATTTCAACGCAATGATATTCTTGAAAATTATCTTATCCATTTTATTACTGATAAACAATCCCCTTCTAAATCAGCTCATGATTTCATTAAACAATGAAAATATTTGGTGCATAATTCCAATCATAACATGACTGATGATATCTTATTTAAACTATGTATAACCACCTCACCATCTTTCCTTCAATATAAGGTTCAAACTTTTTCTCCCCAAACTCTAAATGATGCAATTGATCAAACTAAAAGACAAGACTTTCTTATGAAATAATTTAATCCCAAACATAAATCCATCAAGGGATGTTTCTAAAACTCCACTAATGTAATTAATAGAAATCTTCCTCAAACAAAAACAAGAGTAGTGAAAGTGAATAACCCCCAAGCTTCCCATACACCATTAATATATCAATAAATGAAGCAATTAATATCTCCTTCTAAACCATTCATCTACACTAATAATCCACCTACATAGTATGATCGTAAATTTTTTTATTGGTTTCATGCCAATGTGGGTAATTAAAATCAAATATGTCATGGGATCCTCAAATTTCTTATTTCTTTTATGTTAGGATATACATTTAACCATGATCCTATGATCAAAATATGTCATCATGATTATGTCAAAGCCTCTCAAAAGAAACAAGTTACTAAGCCTTCATCATCTAAACCTCAAAAATATTTTTCTACTTCCAAATCACAACATTCAAATAAAGATATATGTGTAATTGATGCTAATTATGAACAATACTATACCAATTCTCAATATGTGAACATATCCAAAGTAAATTATAGATGCAAAACTACCCATAAATATCCTATCACTAAGCCTAAAAAACCATCAACTAAAAAAACTTCTTAAAAACACTACCACTACCACTACAATACCTTCTGAAACAAATGAAGAAACACTCTCACAACCAGAACCTCAATCTACTTCTCCTATTCTTACAAAAACCATTATACCTCCCAAACCTTGTATTGGCTCTTCATCTTCTAAATCTCATTAGAATTTCTTGGAAGAGCTCAATTCAATGCCTTATAAAATAACTCCATGGAGTTATTTTGTACTTATCCATATCACTATAAATTCTTAATGAAAAATATACAAAACATTAAATAACCATCATCCCTTGATGTGGAAAAACCTCCTCAAGACCCTCCACCCATATAAGTACATACTATTGAAACTATTTGTAATCCTTCCAAACCTTTCATATAATTTCTTGAAAAATACATGATTAATGATAAAATTATTTTTTGAGCCAAAAATCCACCTCTTTTAATTAAAATTACAATTAATACCATCCTTATTTAAAAATTCTTAGTAGATGAAGGGTCAAAAATCAATGTCACAATTCTTTGGCTAATTCAATAACTTGGATATACTAAAGATCACCTTAAATAAACTCATCTTTACATGTCATGGATTTGATAAGACAAAAATAAAAACACTTGATTGTACTTTTATCCCCCTCACTATTGAACCCAAGACTATACATACCAAGCTCATGGTACTTGATTTACCACTAACTTATAACATACTCTTGGATGCCCATGTACACATCATATGAGGGACATTGCCTCCTTAGGTAGTCAATATATTAAATTAACCCATAATGGAAAATTATTTAAACATGAGGTTGATCTTAATCCATATAATATCCAACTACCAAACCCTAAATCTCAATATCAGATTCCAACCATTCTATGCATTAAAAATGCATCTCTACTTGAATTTATTAAAATTAATCTAGATTTACAGGTCACTCTTGTTGATTCTAATGATGATAAACTTAATTATTTACAAAAAACTTATAATACCATTAAGTTACCTCCAATTTTGGAGTGGCTTCCTTCTTATTTACTTCCACATGATTTTACCATCCCTTTAGTTGATGATATTACTAAAATTCCTCCTCTATGTAATGCACATGAAGCTTATTACACAAAATATAATTTCACATGTAATGAGAATGGATAGGCAAAATTATTTCAAGGTCCTTTAGTAATGTTTCCCCAAAAATTTAATTATTTATGTGCATCCACTTTTTATTCTCCCTTAGAGATAAATGCATTCACTATTTCCCACACATATGATGATAATTATATCATGGCTCAAGATCAATCACATGAATTAGATTTACAATATTATCAACAAACATTAGCCAAAATACATGTCTTCAATTGTGGTGTCCATGTAATTCACATATTAATTGATATTGAATCAAAACTTCAAGGTCTTGTATCTCCCATTAATCCTCCACTTCTTGATACCCCATGGGTACTTGAATAAATCTCAACTTTCGAAAATTTAGAAACTTCATAACCATCTATACCTTCTACACAACCAATCCATATACCAAATTTCATTCCTTCTCATGATCCTAAAGATATAATTGAGGCTACCCACCTCAATTCAATTGAACCTCCATATACAACACAACCTAACACACATATTACCAATCCAATTGACTCTACTCAACCTCAACCTACAATGAAATCTACCCCTAAAATTACCTTAGATGCTAAATCCATACATGTATGACAAATATATTTTGAATTAATTCATAATGGTAATAAAATAATTGATCTAGAAGTATATATTTAATCATATGGACCATTACCCACACTCCCTAGTGATGAATCTATACTTGAGTTACTCCATGATAGAGAACCTCATCTTCCTCGACAACATCATAAACTTGGAAACTTCACATGAAAGGATCCTTGATTTAATAATTTCATTAATAGTGTGGATACTAAAACAAATCCTATTTCTTATCTTCCTCATGCTCCATATCATTTCTAAGATAAAAATGCTATGCTGAATAAACCACAAGAATAAAATATGGTGTACCATCATGTCCTTGACCTATCATTGTCTCTACAGAACTCATGCCAATAGAACATGATAACTTTAGATTATTATTTTACAAGTATCACAAAACATTTTATTGACCATATGAAGATATGTCAGGTATTGATCTTAGTATCATTACACATAATATCATCATTTACTCAGATGTAAAACCCTTTAGACAACAATGAAAATTTCCATCTTTAATTTTGTTACTTACTTAGAGTAGTACATATAGACTAAATATGAAAGTTCAATTTATGGATTTAGTCACACTAATTTTAATGTTATTCACACACTTCCAAACCACATAATTGCAAAAACCATTAAACAATTATATCCAAGGTATAACTACTTAGATTTCATCACCAAGGGGTAAGTCAAAATACTTTTCTGGAAAAGTATATATACATGGTTGATGGTATATATTGATAAAGTACTTAACACCCTTATCTCTATAGGATTGTGAATTAAGGGGGTAAGCCCCAATACCAAGCCAATATGATAACCAATATAGATCTCTTTCAGCCTTAAAAACCTGAAACCATATTTATCTTAACTTTCTAGTTCCTTTCTAAATCCATTGCCCTAACACATTTATTTCTAAAATTATAATTTAAAACATTTAGGAATGAATACATAGATTAGGATTTTTAGCATTGTTGCTTGCTCTTTGTCAATTATATGTTGTATTTTAAAACTTTTATTATCCAACATTGATACAAGGTTTGTATTATGTACCATAACTAGATCGACTAGGTTGACTTAGTTTCTTGTGTGTTTATTTTATTTTATTTTGATAAATAACACTAGATCATCCAAATTCATACCTATCAAAACCTCTCTCTATCCTTAGAACATAGTCAACCCACTCTAATGTGTCTCTTATTATTTTTCTTCCTACAAGACACAATCATTCTATTCAATCTAGTCTCTCATAGGTTGGTTTATTTTCTTTTTCATAGAACACAGTCCTTCTGTTCAAACCAATCTCTCACAGGTTGGTCATTGTTTCTTTCTAAAAAACACAGTAATTATTTTCAACCTAGTCTCTCACAAGTTGGTCTTCAATGCTTCCCCATTTCACACAATAAACTCACTTGACTGTGTCCTTTCTTAGGTATTTTGTTAGTTTTTATTTTGAACTCAGTCAACCTCATCAACCCCATACCACTTGGTTGATTCAGTTATTTATCCTAAAATCCTACTTAGCTGATCCAATTTAGTATCAAGTTGATTTTGCTCCTAATTTTACCTTTGTCTCTTTAGTTTTAAATCCTCATTCTAAGCATCATGAAATCCCTTAGTAGAATCTTTTTGGACAATGTTAATCCATTTAGATGATACATGGGGTATTTTTTCTTTCCTACCTCTGTTACCTAAGAGGATACTCACTCTTGGTGCACTTCTCTCATGCTTCATCTTTGGACTGTAATATGGTTCAAATTACCCCAACTAATGACATTAATAGATCAGATCCATTTCACACTTCTCAAGTTAATTCTATCTTTAAATCACCTTATTACACTACACAACCAATTGACACAAGCTTAACTAATAACCCTATAGGAAAGATTTTAAACACCAATAACCCACTACCTAATAATCCTCCACCCAAAAAACCATCCCCTAATACCAATTTAGGGAATGCTCCTCCTACCAACCCTAACAATCCACCTTTAAACATTAATAATCCCAATCTACCAATTGACACCTGTCAAATTCTTGCACAAATAATTCAACAAAAGAATATTATCCAAACATATAATTCTTCTCAAATGATGTAAATGCAACATTACTTATTAAAAATGGATAATCAATCTCATATTCTCTTACCTCAAAATAACCAAAATTTTATCCCTCCACCTCTTAGAGATGCCATGAGAAATATCATTCCCTAACCCATTATGCATAACAACATGCTCCAAAATATTTAAAATGATCCTTTATCTACCTTCATTATTTCTATTGATATTAGAAATATCTCTCTAGCTATTAAATATGATGGGACTAAAGACCCAACCTATTTTCTTAGAGTATTTGGTAATATTTACAAAGAGTGGATTCAAACAAATACCTTTACTACCACCACACTTCTAGTCATAACATTCATAGGAGATGTATTATAATGGTATAATAAACTCCCTCAACATTCGATATGGAAACTAAAGGATTTAGTCAATCCCTTAGTGAAATAATTTCAACATAATGATCTTTTTGAAAATGATCTTAGCCATTTTATCACTACTAAACAATCCCCTTCTAAATCATCTCATGAATTCATTAAACAATGGAAATAATTGGTACACAATGCCAATAATAACATGACTAATGATAAATTATTTAAACTATGCATAACCACCTTAACACCTTCCCTTTAATATAAGGTTTGAACATTTTCTCCATAGACTCTAAATGATGTAATTGATTAAACTAAAAGACAAGACTTTCTTATCAAATAATTTAATCCCAAACATAATTCTATCAAGGGATATTTATAAAACTACACTAATGTATTTAATAGTAATCTTCCTCAAACAAAAACAAGAGTAGTCAAAGTGGATAACCCCCAAGATTCCCATACACCATTAACAGATCAATAAATAAAGTAATTATTATCTCCTTCTAAACCTTTCACCTATACTAATAATGCAAATACATAGTATGATCATACCAAAATTTATTGGTTTCATGCCGATGTGGGTAATTATCATGAAACATGTTATTGGATCCTCAAATTTGTTGTTACTTTTATGTTAGGAGATACATTTAACCATGATGCTATGATAAAAATACATCATCATGATTATGTCAAAGCCTCTCAAAAGAAACAAGTTACTAAGCCTTTATCATCTAAACCTCAAAAATATTTTTTACTTCCAACCCAAAACATTAAAAACGAAGATATATGTGTAATTGATGTTGATTATGACCAATACTATACCAATTCTTAATATGTGAACACATACAAAGTAAATTATAGTTGCAAATCTACCCACAAAGATCCTATTACTAAGCTTTAAAAACCATCAACTGAAAAAACAACTTATTAAAGACACTACTATACCTTATAAAATAAATGAAGAAACACTCCCATAACCAGAACCTCAATCTACTTCATCTGTTCTTATAAAAACCATTATACCTCCAAAACCTTGTATTGGCTCTTCATCTTCTAAATATCATTGGAATTTCTTAGAAGAGTTCCATTAAAATACTTATAAAATACCCTTCATGGAGTTATTTCATACTCATCCATATCACTACAAATTCTTAATTCAAAAATTAGAAGACATTTAATAACTATCATCCCTTGATGTGGAAAAACCTCTTTAAGACCCTTCACCCATATAAGTACATACTATTGAAACTATTTGTAATCCTTCTAAATCTTCCATATAATTTATTTAATAAGACATGATTAATGATGAAATTATTTTTTGAGATGATAATCCACCTCTTTTCATTAAAATTACAATTAATACCATCCTTATTCAAAAAGTCTTAGTAGATGAAGGGTCAAGAATTAATGTTACATCCCTTTGGTTAATTCAATAACTGGATATACCAAATATTGCCTTAAACAAAATCATCTCACATGTCATAGATTTGATAAGACAAATCAAAAATCACTTGGTTGTATTTACCCCCCCTCACTATCAAACCCAAGACTATACATACCAAGGTCATGGTCCTTTATTGACCACTATCTTACAACATACTCCTAAGATACCCATGGACACATCATATGAGGGATATTTCCTCCCTAGGTAGTCAATTTATTAAATTAATCCATAATGTAAAATGATATAAACATGAGGCCAATCCTAATCTATGGAGTATCCAACTACCAAACCCCAGATCCCAATATCGGATTCAAACCATTCCATACATTAAAAGTGCACCTCTATGTTGATGCCTAAAAGTGTATCAAAGGTGGTTCTTAGTGTTTAAGAAACACTACTCATTTATGAATCTATAGAATCCTATACATGAGTTTTAGGTTGTGATAATCTTTTTATCTTTAACGAAATAGAGGCAAAATAAGTGGACTATTTCAAAAATTTATTTGTCGGTGGTTGGGAGCCACCATGGCCTAATAGTTGGTCTTTGATTTTGAAGATAACCTATGCTATTTAAAGTTAGTTATGCTTAAACCTAAGTATAAATATAAATTAAGATGAGTATTCATAATGACTCCAATCTAAGATGAATTTATATAAAAGTAACAAAAGGAAGGGTAAGGCAGAAAAGATAGGTGTTAATGATTTTTATTTCAAACATTATGATAAATTGACAATTTCATTTGAACATGTATTTAACAAATATGCAATGTGAAGTAGCATAAGCTCAAATCCTATCACACATTAGTAAATCATCTAAGGGTAGTATGAAAAAATGAAACTAAGAATAGGATATAATTTAAAAAATTCACCCTTGCAAGCAAATAAAATTAGCCTAGATGCAAGAAGAGAAAAGAAAGTGAATTAAACCTAATAACTTTCAACTAATCTAGAATTAGCACAAATTAGAGACTCTACATTTAAATATGCACATCCAAAATTCATAATAACCATTTAAATCTAAAAATGAGATAAAACAAATGAGAGAGAAACCATGATAATAATTTACATAAGCAAATGTGGATTTTTTTAAAACTCCTTGATTATAGTGATTTGATCAAAAGTTACAATAGTTTTGGCTCCCAAAAACCCTCTCCTTTTATAATTGACAATACCTCTTTATATAGACAATTCATGAGGTACATCGGTTAGTCATGCCAAGTGTTAAAGACAACTATCATTTTATAATCCTTCTAGTACCTTTTAGACATTCTAAAATGAATAACCAATAGGCAATATATTTTACAAGTTGTACATACCTTTACAATAAGAATATTCTATATTCAAAAATATACAATGTCTCTATATAATAGAATATCCTAAGTCAACTGGATTGAATTTTATACCCTTGTGTTGTTGTAGTCTTTTACCTTCCTTACAAGATTTTCATTCTATAATTCTTTTCATTGATAAGATAGAGGTAAACAATAGGCCTCATGAAGAGGTCCTTTTCTTGGTCCTCTAGGATCTGGAGATCCTTCTCAACTCTTTATAATGCTTGCTTGATGCTTTTGGCATCTCCTATATTTTTTGTAGATGATAAAATCAATCCCATGATCGTATTATTATCAGCCCCTATCTTCCCTTGTCCTTGATTTATTACTTCTTGCATGAATTTATTAGTTTTATGCTTGAACTCCTCATCAGTTGTTAGACCTAAGGGACTAAGTGTGGTGGTCTCTTTGATCAAGTTGTCTAGTATGTGTAACAATTTATCTTCTAACTATTTGAGGTCCTTAGAAACTTCCTCCATTTGCTTGGACCAGTTGGTAAGGGCTTTGATCTTATCCACTAATATAGCCATATCCATGTTTAGGTGGGCTAGGTTGACTATATTGAACTCAAGGAATTGATCCTTGGTCAAGGTTTTGATCAAATATTTCACTTGATATCTTGAATCTTGTCATTGGCCAACATGGCCTATAGCCATAGTATTTTGTTTATTTACTACATCCTACCTAGCTTTGACTAACTTTAAGGCATTAAATAAATTAGCCATGGTATCTTCAAATTGATTAAACTTGTCCTCTAGGATTGATAAGATTTTTGTCCCTTCTAAATTCTTCTTCTATTGCAATATGCCTTTGATCATTATTTACAATTTCTCTAACCAATCCTGAGCCATTTCAAGAAATTTTATTCAAATATTGGGTCATCATCAGGCTTTCATCCTCCAACTAGAGTCAATCCATCAAAAGGTTAGAATTTTTAGAAAGTAAACTCCTCTCCACCAACCATGGCCTTTTTCTTAGTTACCCTCTACAAACTAGTAGTTATTGGGTCAAATTTGACACCAATTGAATATTGTGTCACCTTTGGAGCTGGGATCTCCATATGTGTTCCATTTGACTCTCCTAGAGCAACCATTTTTCTTTCATATTCTTTTTTTAGAGCTAGGATCCATGGCTTGACCTCGTCATGCACTGGGATATTAATGGCCTTCATTATTGGGCAAGTGTGTTGTGAAGTAGGTATTTTATACAATTTATCATAGATGAACCATTCTAGAATGGTTGGACCATGAATTATATTTTCTTCACTAAAGCTATTAACTTCACTCAAAGTAGGAGTGAAAGTTATGTTGGGATTCTTAGCTTTCACTATAATAATGGACAATTTAGCTTTTCTTTTAGGGGAATCTATAGGAACTAGATCCAACGCTTTCTTCCTTTTTTCTTCATTTGCTTCCTCCATTTTTTCATCATCTAATTCATAGGCCAGTGAAAACATTTTGAGGGAATCTTCTATGGTCTCATCAAGGTTCATTTCTACTTTGTGAACATCCTCCACTAGTGATCCTTGTTCATTTTCTTGGACTAAATAAGATGCCATCTCATCAGCCCTTCTCTCCTCTGGCCTATGTTCAACTTGTGTCTCTATTTGGGCACTAGTAGATTGAGCTAGTGGAGGTCTAGTTGGTAAACCACTTAGAAAATGGTATTACCTTGGCCCTAATTTACAACTATCATCTCATCCCTTTAGCTCCCTCTACATATTATATTTTATATTGATGATGTGCCTTTTCAATCTAATGGTGACTTCAGAGAATAAAGAGGCTTTTATGTATATAGGGTCAAAAGGACTAGGTTGGTGATCATAAGGGACATTGATTCCTTTAGATTTCAAATGTTCTTTAACTCTTCCATGTGGATCATATATACACATAAAATTTTTAAATTTTATTGATTACTGACACTTTATATCTTGCAGGAACCCATTGAGTCTTAATCTCTCTGAGTGCATGCATTAAGGGGTACATCAGGAAAGGGGTGGGTAGACCATTGGCACTTTATAATATTATTGTCCCTTTTACCACTTGTCATCTATAAATTTGTCTCCTAAAACCATTTACCTAAGATTATTATTCTATCTTACCCATTCTAAAAATTTGTCACATCTTTATCCTGCTTTTTCTTGCCTTGACCCCCTTTCACTAGTTGAATCTATTAGGTCAACTAGGTTAACCCTATATAGTTTTCAACCTCTGATTACTATACAAGGTTAACTAGGTCAACCCTGTATTATTTTTGGGTATTTTCAATTGAGTTTTTTGTTAGCCCTTTGGTCAACCTAGCTCAGGACATAGTGATTTATCTCTTGAAACATATAGGGTTGACTGGGTCAAACTTGTATAACCAACATATTCAAAAAGATTTAGGACAAGATCCACCTATATATACAAGTTAATTTCCAACCATTTGAGAATAGATAAGTGAAGAATAATAAGTGCAAATAAAAATCTACTTATTAACCATTCTACTTGAGGAATAAAGTTTAGGGTTCCATACTTTCTTTAGAGATACATATCTTGTCTTTTGGAGAAGTATTTTGGATGCATAGATAGGTTATATAGCCTATAGATTATTTTTATTTCTTATCCTTACATACCACAAAAATATTTTGTGAAGCACCTTGGCCAAGGGAGAGATTGAGGCTCGATGGGTTCATCTTCAAAGGTAAGTATTCCTAAATTTTTATCTCCATTATAAGTGTAGATAGATAATGTAGTTGTGCTTCTCTCCCATGAATTAAGATTATGTATACATTGACGTGATTATATGTCTTCTATGCATTTTTAGTTTATTTTGTTTTATTTCTAACCCTGACTTTATGCCATAATCTTTGGTGTGCACTAGATTAGATTTACTTTCTTATTTATTAGATATAGAATGAACATTAAACCTATGAGTTTTTTAGGGTTGTTGTGTGATTGTGTTAGACTATATGATTTGGAACCCTTCTTAGCATGATGTATTATGACAAGTGATCCCTTAATTAGGTCTAGTGGATCCTTATATTGGTCATGCTATCACTTAACACATGTTTTTCCAATTGAAAGTGTAGGTATGCTCTATCTTTTCTGAGCTAGAATTGATTTACAGACATGATACATTTCTGATTGCATAAATTCTAGTGAAATTGACATGAACTCACCCTTGCAAGATTTGTTTACCTTATTTAATTATTTCATCATAATTTTTATCATATATTTTCCATACTAGGTTGACTACATTGACTCAACTCTAAATTTTGTGTATAGGTTTTCAAGTATAGGTTTTTAGACTTTTAGACATCCAGTTCTAACTACTAGGTCAACCCAATCAACCTAGACTTTTAGACATCCAATTCTGACTACTAGGTCAACCCAATCAACCCTATACATCTTACATACTCATCAATAGGTTTTCATAAAACTTGATCAACCTAGTTGACCTAGTTAGCAAAAATTGCAAGCATATATCAAGGTTACTAAACAACAATATTCATTCTCTACATCTCTAATCCACCAAGGTTACATTCTATCTCTCTGTCTCTTTCTTTATAGTCTTTCCTTTTACAGTTTGTAGTCTTTAAAATTGCCCCTATAAATTTAACTAAATCGACCCTATCAACCCAATTTTGTGTTATGTGTGTTGTTTGGATAACTAGGTTGACTCTATCGACCCTATTCATTTTTAGACCTTGCTTCTATAGTATAGGATTGACCCTATCGACCTTATTCTATATTTTATGCTTAACCTTATATGTTAGTAATTAGCTTGCATTTTATTTTCTTGTTGCTTACATGCTTAAAATAGATAACATAGATTAATTAGGTTGTTTTCAATAAATAATTTAGTTTAACTATATTTTATTTTATGCACACATGACCAAATCACAAAATCTAAAATGACAATTTAACATTTGTCTACCCAAATCCAACCTACTTGGATTTCATTACTAAGGGGGAAGCTGACTTGATGTTATAGTCAAGTATAAAGTGTGGTTAATGGTATATTATAGTTAAACACCTGGTACCCTTATCATTGTGGTGTGTGAAGTGAGGGGGTATGCCCTAATACCAATCCTATATCATTACCACTATAGGTCCCTTTTAGCCCAAACTACTTGAAACCATCCTTAGATTGCATTCTAGTTCCTTGCTTACAACCAACTTCCCATCACATTTAAAATCATATTATAAATAATCTAATAAACATTTAGGTTAACTAATTAGTTATATATTTAATTTACAATTTTATTTCTTGTTCTTTTCTCAATTATATTTTGTATAGCAACCAACATTGGTACAAGGTTTTATACTATGTGCTCTAATTAGATTGGTCAACATTGATCTAATTGATTGTTTGTTTCCCTTCAGTTCTTAATTTTCAAATTACTCAAAAAAATTATTTTGTTTTAATACACAATATATTATAGGCTTCATGATTTTCCCTATTTACTATACTAGGTCAATCCAGTCGACCTTGTACCTTTTTCTAGCCTCTATTCACTGTACTAGATCAACCCAGTCAACCTTGTACTATTTATAGACCCTATTTATATGTTAGGTCAACCTAATTAACCCTATACTATTTTTTTCATTTCTCATCTATTTTTCTTTCCCTTCATCATGGACTTTCTGCTTGATGACAATACTAAGTTGTAGTTAACAGACATGATGAATTCTACCAACCCTCATAGGGTCTCTCATAGACAGAGTAGGGATCCTCTCTTGGATGCTAGTAATGTTCATATTTCCACTTATACAATGAAATATGGGACCCCTCCTAATACTTATTTATAGTGTAATCCTTTATTCCCATTAGAAGACCAACCTAGATTAGAGTGTACCCTCAAAATACTCTTCTTTATCTCTAAATTCCTCAACATCAAGGAAAAGATATTTATGCTATTTATAATCTTATGATTAGTGGTTAATCTAAGATTCTCATTCACCTACTACTACATTCTGAACTAGATTTGGGGGTACTAATTTATTTGATTCTAAACCACTTCCTTTTGATTATGGCCCCTTCTCACACCATGACCTCTTATTTTCTAACTTCTTCCACCTCCATGCCTAGTATATCCACTAAAATGGTAGGTTCTACATCTATTGGGCCTCTAATAAGATCCACTATCCTTAATCCTTCCACTAGTATATCATTTGATACCCAAGGTAATCATGCTACTAGTGCTTCTTCTTCTCAACCATTCACTAGTCAATCTTTTGCTACACAAGAAATTTTTTCCACTAGTGCCTCACATTATCATAGTTCCTCTTGAGCTCCTATCAACACCAATAATGGTACCCAAGCTGCTAATACCACCTCTAATTATTCTAATAATTCTAATAAAAAACATCAACTATTATTAAAAACACTCAATCAAATGAGTACCTTTCAAGCTCATAACATAAATCAAATGATGAGAATTCAAAACCACCTTTTACATATTCAAACTCATCCTCAACCAATGGCTTAGAGCATACATAACCAGAATGTTCCCCCTCCTCCTCTTCAATATTATCAAGGCAATATCATTCCTCAACCTCCTTTGGTTAACAAAACCATTAAGCATTTCCAAAATGAACTTCTCACTACTCAAATTTCTAACTTTGATATAAAAGGTATCATACTTATAATTTATTATAATGGATCAACCAATCCCACCCTTCATCTTAAAACATTTGGAAATATTTATAAGGATTGGGTCAAATTGAACACCTTTGTCTCTACCAAACTCTTAGCCAAACTCTCATAGGTGATGCCTTGGATTGGTAAAACCAAATTAAAACTCATTCCATTACTAGTTTGGAGGATTTAGTGAATGATTTAGTTCAATAAATTGAAACTAGTGATCTTATCCAAAAAAATTTGTCCCACTTCATAAATTGTAAACAAACTAAAAATGAAACTTCTCAAGCCTTTGTTAAAAAGGTGGAAAACTTTGTCAAATACATGTGAACATAACATGGTTGATGATAATATTTTCCACCTCTTTACCAATGCCCTTTTTCCTAAACTTCAGTATCGAGTCCACACTCTCTCTCTATGTACATTGGAGGAGGCTATTAACTAGGTTAAATGACAAGATTTATTTATGCATCAATTTGAGCCACCCCAACCTTTTAAAGGTCCTTGTCTATTAATTAAGAACAAAAATTGCAATGTTACCTATTGTTCCCAAAGTTTGTCACTCATTTTTGGGACAACACATGAACTATTTTTGGTCTTACAAGCCAAAAATTCTCTCTTCCCTTCTCAAAAATTGTTCTGAGCCTTCAAATTCTATATTTTTTAAACTTTTTCAGCTAAGGGACTCTGTAGGAAGGAATCTATAGACTCTGCAGGCAGAAATCTATGGACTCTATAGGCTTGAAACTACAGACTCTATAGGCTCAAAACTATGGACTTTACAGGTTCATTTATAGGAACTCTACAAGAAGGAGTCTACAGACTCTACAGGAGGAGTTCTATGGACTCAAATCTATGAACTCTGTAGGTTAGTTTCTAGTTTCTATGGACTGGGTTTTATGGACTCTACAGATACATTTCTATGAACTCTGTAGGTTCATTTCTATGAACTCTGTAAGAAAGAAATGAACTCTTGACACTTAGGCATTTTCAATCAGTCGGTTCAATTTCAAAAGCTTGAAGGATAAGTGCCCTTGTGGAGGGCACTTCGAAGCCAAAAGGACCCTTGCAACTTTTCCAAGAGGTAACCTTGGAGGTCAAACAACCCTTTCAGAGGGTAAGCAAGGATCAAATGGACCATTTCAAAAGCCAAAAGGAGCAAAGGAATTCCTTTGGAAGGATTTTCCATAGAAAAAATGCTAAGGCATTCCTTCAGACTTTTGTCTGAAGGAATAAGCCCGACCAAAATCCTGACAAAAAGTGAAAGTAAGAGCAAGTAGGAAAGAAATGTGAGGGAAGATTTCCTTCAGATAAAATGTTTGAAGGAATTCCTTCAGAAAATTTGTTCAAAGGAATTAGAGCCTAAAGGCCACTCAGTGAAACCTGAAGACCACCCGAAGGACCCCAAAGGGTAGGTACCCTTGTAGGGGGCTCTCGCTAAGCAAAATAAACCCTTTTCAAGACCTCAAAGTGTAGGTCCCCTCTGGGAAGGATCAAACAACAAAGCCAAAGGAATTGCCAAAGAGGATGATGGGCCTGAAGACATCAAAGTTGAGCATCACAAACTAGCCATTAGGATCCAGACGTCTGATGACATCCCCGCAACCATCAAATTCAAGGCAATCAACTAGCCATTGGCTTTCAAATGATGATGGGCTCGAAGACGTCAAATTTGTAGTAATGAAATAGCCATTGATCTTTGAAGGCTTGAGCATGGACCCAAATGCATTTAAAGGCCAAAAATCTAAAGAGAAGAACCACTGAGAAGAGCTAAAAGAGCCAACAAAGCTGAGAATATAGCCCTGAGAGCTTAAATTCTAGGAAAAGACAAAACCAAGAAGAGACAAAGAGGGAAATACCTACACAGTAGTTATTCCAATAGCTAGAATAGTCTACAAAGTAGATTTTTGAGCTTGCAAACTTTGAAGGCACACCCTTTTTGTCTCCCTTGGAGTAAAGGTGAAATGGATAGCTACGTAGACATCAAGTGATAAACTAGATGACCTAGACCTAGGAGGAGACATTTGAGATGACTTAGCATGCCATAGTTAAGGCAGCTACCCTATTTTTCAGCATGGTCCTTTGACAAAACTAAAGATGTATTCAAAGCATTGAATGCAACATGGGTCACTCCATGAAAAAAGTGCCAAGCCTTTCTGGGGGTAGCCATATATTGTAATCTCTAGTCTGATGAGAGGGAGACTTTTCCATTATAGAAGTGAAACTCTGTCAAAATTGAGAGGTGATTACTGAGACTTTGAGCTTAGATTGCTCATCATATTTCTTTGTTTGAATGAGAAAGCAAGTTAATTTTAGACTTTGTGCTATTATAACTTGTGTCATTTTAGGAGATTGTTCTTATGTCTATTTTCTAAATGCATTCTTATCCATTTTATTGAAATAAGTAGGAACTAGTGGAAATAATCAAGGTGTCCTGAAGTCAACTATGGAAGACTTTGTGCTATCTATGATTGCCTTTAGTGTGTTTGTCTATTTTCTATTTCTATGTAAAGGACCTTGGGATGACTTTGTGCCCCCATTGTTCTTAGTATTTCACTCTTGGGCAGTTAAGGTGGAGACTTTGTGCTACATCTTACTCTGTTGGTTACTACGCCCTTTGTTACTAGTGACTTGTCACTACCTGAAAAAACTCCTATTATTTCTTATAAGATCACTTCTGAAAGAAGAGAAGTGCCTTCAATGTTGTTATCAGGATTTTCTCCTTTGTCTTTAAACATCATCTCTAAAAAAAGAGAGATGGATGGTGTTATCCTACCCTTGAGTGTTATTTTTTGCTTATATATATATAATATATAGCTCTTCATATTTAATAGGGAACCTCCCCTTGATGAGAGGAGAGATTTATCCCCTTTTGATGTGGTAAACCTGCACATCTAGCTGACTAATCTCCCTTGCTATGGTTGATATGCCCTATTTTGCTCATTAGTTAGCTGATTGACAAAATATTCACCCAATAGTTTTTTGGTGACTCCGTTGGGGATCGATGATTAGTTCTTACCCTTATCCATTATATACTCTGGCGACTCTACTCTATGTCTTATCCATTATCATTATAGCTTTACCATTTTCCTCCTAGCCTCACGTAATAGTTTTTTGGTGACTCCACTGGGGAAGAACATATAGTTTGAAGCCTCAAGCTTCAAGCTAAAGTAGAACCAGTTCTTTCCTATTTTTGTTCTACAATCTGGAAACTCCACATTATACTAGAAACTAGAGAGCGTGTTGTTGACCCTATTTTTGAGTTGGTACAGTAGGGCAATTTCAACTTGTTCCCTCCCCAACTTCAAGTTCAATAATTTAAGAGTGTTCCTCCTACCCGTACCAAGTCACCAACATAAGGCAAAGCTTCCTTTTTTGTTGTTAGCAGAGCTTTGCCTATACATACTCCACCTAGGTTTGTTGTCCCCCTTTTTCATAATCTAATCATGGTGGCTCAAGGCCCCTAGGGTAACTCTTTTGGTCCACTCAATCTTACTCCACCTCTACATGAACTTCCATGAAGTTTAAGGAATAATTTATCCAAATTCTTTGGTGATGGAAAAGTTCATCCTGATGAACATATTGCTACCTTTAGCAGAGCCTATGGTGTGATAGGAGTGGAATATGAAGACATTACAGTCAGGCTATTTGTGGAAACACTATAAGGTGCTACTAAAGACTAGTTCTACCATCTACAAGCTTAGTCAGTGACTAATTGGGACACTCTTAAAGACAAATTTGAAGCAAGGTTTAAACTTATAAAAGATGCACATGCCTTGCTAGCCCAGCTCACACAAATGAAGAAGGCACCTCATGAACCCATGAGATATTTCATTGCAAATTTTGACAAGCTAAGTAACATAATTCTTGTAATTACTCAGCCAACACCTGAAAACCTCAAATGCTTCTTCATCAACTCACAGCTACCTGAAGTGAGTTTTTTGCTGAGACATGTTAGCCACATAGACCTTGATTCTACTTAAGACTTGGCTACTGAGGTGGAAGATGACCTTATCTTGGTAGGAAAGATAAGGAGAGATCCTAACAAAGGTAAATCCTCTTCATCTTTTGAATACTCACTTATAGCCTCTACTGATCCAATGGTGCAAAAGCTAGAAAATTAAATGCTAGCTCTTAAAAAGAAAATGGCACAAGGAATGTCATCTACTCCTTCATATAGAGATGTACCAAGGACATTCCTCAATCAGTCTTACCAAGGTAATGTAGCCAAGAATCAAGGGTAAGAAAATCATCTCCCTCCCCCTCAGAGGAATAAACTTGCCATTAAAGCACCTCCAACCAATTCAACATTTGGATATCTTGAAGCAAAATCAAATTTCTCCTTCCAGCCTGAATTGAACCCTGAAGATGATGTTAATCTCTTCACAGAGGGAGAAGAATAATTAGCTAGTGACTCCAACATTAGTTTCCTAAATTATCAGGATGAACACAGAAGTGAAGGTAAAGTAGATGATGGATCATATGCTATGTTTACCTAGTCCAAGAATCAATTAGACTAGTAAGCTGATAAAGAGAAGATAGAGGAGAAACCTCAACCAACAATTTCAATTGCTATGTGGGGAACCACTCTACCTTTCCAACCAAAGGACCTGGTGATTGCAAAAAAAGTAAGTACTCCCAACATGCCTTCACCTTCAAATTCAAATTCTTAGATCAGTCCTTCCCCCCCTAAAAACCAAAAGGATGAACTCCCATCCTCTATTCCTAGTTCATTTCAAAAATTTGACATAATTGACCATATAAAGAAAACCAAAATTCAAATGTTTGAATTTGAATTTCTGTAGTCCAATCCTGAGCAGTTGGATAGGTTGGTTCAATATGTAAAGAACCAAGCCATCCCTGTAGGACAATAAATTCCAAAGGTAACTCATGATCCTCCTAAGAACACATCCACTAGGAATAACCTTGTCATTACTCCTCTTGGTGCTCCTAGAAGGACTGAACTGTTCTATGTCTCCTTATTGATAAATGGACATCAAATAAATAATTGCACCATTGATTCTGGAGCTTTAGACAATGTTATGCCTACCAAAGTGGTAGAATCCCTTGGTCTCACATTGACCAAAACATTTGGGAGATGTTTCTCCATGGAGAACAAATAAGTGCCACTACTAGGACAAATCAAGGATGCCCAATTTGCATTTATAACATTCCTAGACAAGAGAATCAAGATGACTACCCTAGTGGCCGATGTCCTAGCTTCATATGGCATCCTTCTTGGCCAAAATTTTTGCAAGGATGTTGGTGGTGAGCTGAGCATGGACTTTTATAAAGCAAGGATCCCTATCAAATGTGTCATGAAGAGGTTGCTCCCTAAGAAGGAAGCAAAATACGTGTTTACTCAAACATCAGCACCTAAAGCTCAAATTCTATTTGAGTCTTTAGGCATGGGTAATTATTTCTTGACCATAGAGGATGTTCATGTTTCAACTGATGAAATTTTTGGAAATGACAGTCTGAAAATTGGTTCAGACAAAATAGCAGAAGATAGGATAGAGCACAGTGCAAACTCAAAAAAATCTCTCCCTCTAAATGAAGAAGAATCCAAGGAAAAATCAGTGTCTGAGGAGGTATGGATTCTAGAATTTGATGGTAGTTACTCCTCTACCAGTTCAAGAGCTAGGATTGTGTTGATATCTCCTTAAGGAGATATCTTTCCTTCTTCATATAAGTTATAGTTTAGCAACACCAACAACATAGCTGAGTATGAGTCTCTATTTCTTGGGTTGAAGGCTGCTCGAGACAAAGGTAGCAAACTCCTTCATGCCAAAAGAGATGCTGAACTGGTGGTTTGTCAGGAGAGGAACTTATATCAAACTAAGAATGAGAGATTATGCCACTATCACAATCTAGTTTGGGATCAACTTGAAAGCTTTGATGCTTTTAGCATCTTTGCCATACTTAGGGAATTTAATGATAGAGCTGATGCATTGGCTATTTTAGCAAATCTATTGGTTCCTCACCTAGACTTTAAAGGAGATAGGTACACTATTAAACTAGTCTTTCAACCAAGTGTGCATGATAATGCCATTCATTGGTAGGTGTGTAATAATGACAACCAAATCATTGCCTTTTTAGAATAAAAAGATAGCTTTGAAAAGCTTCATTTCAAAGGCAGTGAGCCTCAGAAGCCTAAACCAACCCCTGAGTCAAGTGCAAATGTAGGTGAAGAGTTCCTACAACTTAAAGGGAATAAGATTCCCAAATGATTGGTTTCCCTTGAGAAGCTATTTGACAAACATGACAAATTCATCAAATAGTAGCAAATAGATTCAATCTCCTCCCAAGAGTTTGATCAGATAAATTTGGGTACCAAGGAAGATCCCAAGATGGTGAACGTTGGAAAATGCTACACTCCTAAGGAGAGATTCAAGTTCACTACTCTACTCTGCTAGTACATGGATGTCCTAGAATAATCTTATGATGATTTGAAGTCACTCAAGCTTGAATAAATTCACCATGACATCCCTCTCAAAAGTGATTCAGTGCCTTACAAGTAAAAATCTAGATAGTACAATCCAAAGATATCAGGTACTATTCTATCTAAAATATAAAAAATGTTGAATGCTAGGATAATTTTCCCAATCCATCATTCCACATGGATTGTAAACATATTACCTGTGAGGAAGAAGAATGGCAAATTTCACCTTTGTGTGGATTTTAGGAACTTGAATCAGTCATCCTTGAAGGATAATTGTCCTCTACCCATCATGGATCAAGTTCTTCAGACGGTGACCAATTTAGAGATGTTATCAATGCTAGATAGCTTCTCAAGATACAATCAATTTGAATATGATGAAGCAAACCAACATAAGACTACCTTCACCACACCTTGGGGCACCTTTGCCTATCAAAGGATGCCATTTGGCCTGATAAATGTTGGTGCCACTTTTTAAACAGAAATGGACCTTGATTTCAAAGATGAAATGGGTAAGTTCATTGTAGTATACCTGGATGATTTAACAGTGTTTTCCAAGCACCGTCCTAATCATGTGCACCATTTGCAATAAGTGCTAGAATGTTGCCACTAGAATGGCATTTCTTTGAATCATAAGAAGTCTATCTTTAGAGTGATAGAAGGGAAGATTCTTAGACACATTATATCCAGAGAAGGCATAAAGATTGACATAAAAAAGAGTCAAATCCATCTAGGACTTACCCTACCGACAAGTAAGACTACAGTTTACTCTTTCTTTGGAAAAGTGAATTTTTTACGAAGGTTCATCCCTAAATTTGCTGAGAAGACTCGCCATATTTTAAACATGATGAAAGGAAAAGTTACCTTTAGTTGGATTGAAGAAGGCAAATTGGCATTTCAGAACATCAAGATGGCCATTGCCCACACCCCAATTTTAGTTTGTCTAGACTATACCAAGGATTTCATCATGTATAGTTATGCTTCTAAACACATGCTTTCAGTAATTCTAGTTCAATAGAATGAAGAAGGTATGGAATATCACATATCCTTTATGAGCTATCCTCTCAAAGCTCATGAGCTGAAGTATTCAAACATGGAGAAACATGCTTATGTAGTGGTAAAGGTAGTAAAACATTTCCATTTTTACATTATCAATTCATGTGTTACTACCATAGTTCTTGATACCATTGTTAAATCCATACTAACTCAGTAGGAGTTTGGAACTAAAAGAGGGAATTGGATTTCTAAAATCTAGAAGTTTGATCTAGTCATTAAACCAATGAAGCTGGTGCATGGAAAAGGCTTATGCCAATTGATGGCTGACAACAAACCTAAAGAAGCAGAGCATGAAGAAGAAGAAATTAAAGACACACCAACAATTCTCTTTGTCTCCACCATGAATGAGAGGTATTCAAATATTGCTCATTTCCTTACATATGTTGAGTGTCCTGCTCACCTGTTTCATAAAGAAAGGAGGACTGTTAGATTGAAAGCTACTAATTTTGTCTTATAGAACAATAGCCTATATAAGAGGAGCCTTGATGGAGTGTTCCTTCGTTGCATAGATAAAGAGTAGCAGAACCAACTTTTGAGGTCCTTCCACAATCTGGCCTGTGGAGGACATTTTTCCACTCTTGTAACTACCCATAAGATTCTATGAGCTAGGTATTATTGGCCTACTCTATTTCAAGATACATACAAATGGTTATGTAAATGTGAACTATGCCAACAGTTCATTAGAAGACCCAAGTTAGCTGCTCTGCCTCTCAAGCCAGTGGTCATAGAAGAGCCATTTCAACAATGGGGAATTGATTTCATTGGTGTTGTAAATCCATGTTCAAGTGTTGGACATGATTATGTCCTCACAACTACAGATTACTTCACCAAGTGGGTGGAAGCAATTCCAACCAAGAATGCTACTTCAGAGGTAGTATGTGATTTCCTCAAGGAGAACATCATTTCTAGGTTTAGGGTCCCAACCAAGATTTCATAGACAATGTTGCCTATTTCTCTTCCCATGAGATCACTCAATTCTATTTTTACTATAGGATTACCCTTTCCCACTCCTCTGATTATTTCCCATAAGGAAATGGTCAAGTTGAATCAAGCAACAAGAACTTGGTGACCATCATCAAGAAGTTGGTAGATGACAACCAATGAATGTGGCATAAAGCATTGGTTGATGCCTTATGGGCAGACATAATTACACCAAAGAGGGCAATTGGTATGTCACCTTTCCAACTTTTGTATGGTCTCAATGTAGAGATAGCAATCACCCTGGAGTTTCCAGCATTGAAATTATCAAAGGTGGTCAAAGATTAGACATATGAAAGCTCCATTAACAAAAGGATCATGTGCTTAACTGAGCTAGATGAGCAGTGAACCATGGTGGTGGACCAAATTGTTGCACATCAAAGTCTGGTGAAGAAGATCTTCGACCAAAAAGCAAAAACCTGGGATTTCTAGATTGGAGATCAAGTCCTTTTATGGGACAAGAGAAGAGAACTATAGGGAATGCATGGGAAATTCAATTCCCTATGGAGAGGCCCATTTACTATCCATGAGCTCAATGATGAAAATAGTTTCCTATTGAAGTATCAAGATGGCACGCTCTTTTCTCTGCCTCACAATGGGTAGCATTTGAAGCACTTCAATTCTTAAAGTATCAGATAAGTTCACCTACATATATGTATATTTGTATAGTATTTTATTCTATTTTGTGCTTTTTATTACTCATTTTTGTTTTTGGCACCTTTCTTTTTGGTTGGCATGACTCCATAGCCCAATGGCACACTTCAAAACACTAGAGATTCTAGTTTCTACTTCCCTTAGCTACTTCAAAATTTCAACTAAAGGAAGTTCCCCAATTGGAGCCAGTTGTTCCCAAAGTCTGTCACTCATTTTTGGGACAACACATGAACCATTTTTGGTCTTACAAGCCAAAAATTCTCTCTTCCCTTCTCAATTTTTTTTTGAGCCTTTAAATTCTCTATTTTTCAAAAAAAATTAGTTAAGGGACTCTGTAAGAAGGAATCTACGGACTCTACAGGTAGAAATCTATGAACTCTGTGGGCAAAAATCTATAGACTCTGCAGGCTTGAAACTATGAAATCTATAGGCTCAAAACTATAGACTTCACAGGTTCATTTCTATGGACTCTATAGGAAGGAATCTATAGACTCTATAGGAGGAGTTCTATGGACTCAAATATATGGACTCAAAACTATGGACTCTATAGGTTAGTTTTTGGTTTCTATGGACTGTGTTTTATGGACTCTGTAGATACATTGCTATGGAATCTGCAAGTTCATTTCTATGAAATCTATAGGAAAAAAATGAGATCTTGACACTTAAGCATTTTCAATCAGTTGACTCAATTTCAAAATACTGAAGGACAAGTGCCCTTGTGGAGGGCACTTCGAAGCCAAAAGGACCCTTGCAAATTTTTTGAGAGGTAACCTTGGAGGTCAAATAGCCCTTTTGGAGGGTAGGTAAGGATCAAATGGACCATTTCAAAATCCGAAAGGAGCAAAGGAATTCCTTCAAAAGGATTTTTTGTGGCAAAAATGCTAAGGCATTCCTTCAGACTTTTATCTAAAGGAATAAGCCCAACCAAAAGCCTGATAGAAAGCGAAAGCAAGAGCAAGCAGGAAAGAAATGCAAGGGAAGATTTCCTTCAGAAAAAATGTCTATAAGAATTAGAGCCTAAAGGAATTGGAGCCTGAAGGCCACCCTGTGAAACTCGAAGACCACCTGAAGGACCTTGAAGGGTAGGTACCCTTGCGGGGGGCTCTCTCTAAGAAAAATAGACCCTTTTCAAGACCCCAAAGGGCAAGTCCCCTCTAGGAAGGATCAAACAACAAAGCCAAAGGAATTTCCAAGGAGGATGACAGGCCCAAAGATGTCAAAGTTGAGCATCACAAACTAGCTATTGGGATCCAGACATCTGGTGATGTCCTCACAACCATCAAATTTAGGGCAACCAACTAGCCATTGGCTTTCAAATGATGATGGGCTTGAAGATGTCAAATTCATGGCAATGAAATAGCCATTGATCTTTAAAGGCTTGAGCACATACCTGAATGCATTTAAAGGCCAAAAATCGAAAGAGAATAACCATTGAGAGAAGGATCCAAAATAACTAGCAAAGCTGAGAATATAGCTCCAAGAGCTCAGATTCTAGGAAAAGACATAACTAGGAAGAGACAAAGAGGGAAATATCTATGTAGTATTTATTTTAGTAGCTAGAATAGTCTGTAAAGTAGATTTTTGACCTTGCAAACATTGAAGGCATACCCTTTTTGTCTTCATTAGAGAAAAGGCAAAATGGATAGCTACGCAGACATCAAGTGACAAACCAGATAACCTAGACCTAGGAGGAGACATTTGAGATGACTTAGCATGACACAGTTAAGGTAGCTACCCTATTTTTTAGCATGGTCCTTTGATAAAACTAAAGATGCATTCAAAGCATTAAATGCAACATGGGTCACTCCATGAAAAAAGCACCAAGCCTTTCTAGGGGCAGCCATATATTGTAATCTCTAGTCTGATTAGAGGGAGACTTTTCCATTATAGAAGTGAAACTCTATCAAAATTTAGAGGTGATTACTGAGACTTTGAGCTCAGATTATTCATCATATTTCTTTGTTTGAATGAGAAAGCAAGTTACTTTCAGACTTTGTGTTGTTATAGCTTGTGTCATTTTAGGAGATTTTTCTTATGTCTATTTCCTGAATGCATTCTTATCCATTTTATTAAAATAATCAAAACTAGTGGAAATAATCAAGGTGTCCTAAAGTCAACTGTGGAAGATTTTATGCTATCTACAATTGCCTTTAGTGTGTTTGTCTATTTTTTGTTTCTATGTAAAGGACCTTGGGATGACTTTGTGCCCCCATTATTCTTAGTATTTCACTCTTGGGTAGTTGAGGTGGAGACTTTGTGCTACATCTCAGTCTACTGGTTACTACGCCTTTTGTTACTAGTCACTTGTCACTACCTGAAAGAACTCCTGTTGTTTCCTGCAAGATCACTTCTGAAAGAAGAGAAGTGCCTTTAGTGTTTTCATCAAGATCTTATCCTTTGTCTGTAAACACCATCTCTAAAAAAAGAGAGATGGATGGTGTTATCTTACCCCTGAGTGTTATTTTTTGCTTATATATATAGTATATAGCTTCTCATATTTAATAGGGAACCTCCCCTTGATGAGAGGAGAGATTTGTCCCCTTTTGATGTGGTAAACCTGCACATCTGGCTGACCAATCTCCCTTGCTATGGTTGATACAACCTATTTTGCTCATCAATTAGATGATTGACAAAATATTCACTGAACATTACTAATGATGGTGTTATATATTTTTATGACACCATTCACAATGTTTAAGTTATTATTCTTTCCCCTTCATCAAAACTAGTTCCCCTCTCTCAATAATATACCAATCCTCACTTATCTTCACCAAACAACATTAATTTTCATAAACCTCTATCCTTAGCTAAATTGATTAAGCATCTACCTAGGCCTCTTCCACAAGAACTTGACCCTACCCATATTATGAAATCATGATATGATCCTAACAAGTTTTGTTGGTTTCATACTAGTTGGGGTCATTCTCATGATACCTATAGACAACTTCATAATTTAGATATGAAATTTCTTCTTGGTCCTAATTTTGATCATGATTCTATGATTTGAAAGTGTTAATAGGCTTATGAAATTGATTTTAAGGATTATAAATCACATGATAAAACTCAAGCCTTAAACCAAGACAATGCTCATTTGGTTATCTATAAATACCCTTTTCCTAATCAACCTATCCAAGACAATCAAGATAAAACCACCCCTTCCACCAATAACATAGAAATTCTTATTGAACCCACTTCTAAAGAAAATGTGGTTAACATGACTAATATATGAAGGGTAGTTACTTTTATCTATTCCCAACCTATCTACACTCCTCCTTCATCTCAAACATATCATGTTATCTAGGATTATTCTCCAACTCATTTAAATGAGTTAGGGAAAGATTACATTATTACTTTTGATGATCCAATTTCTGATTCTCCCTTGGTTAACACTTCTTATTATATTTCTACCACTCTTCCATCATCTTTTAACACTAATGATACTCAAATTTCTACTAACACTTCTTCTAAAAATTCTCAAATTCAACTTGAATCAACTAATTCATCATCATAACATGATTTAAAACCTTATTCCAAACCTCCTTATTATAAACATAAATTCCTATGCACTTTAGCTCCTCCTTCTGAGGACATCCTTAATCATTATGCACATATACCTAACTACCTTCTTATGGGTTATGATGAGAGGGATCCCATCATGGAACTCACTAATATCCCATCCTAGATTCTATTCCTTGAGCTTATGAGGACTTCTCCACATCATAGAAACCATCTTATGTAACTATTATTTGAGATTAATGTCCCTCATTCTCCCCTAGCAGGATGGCAAGAAGCCTTATCTAGATATGAGGATAGTATATTATAACAATGTGAAGATATGTCTATCAACATTGATGAAACTATGGAAACTTATCTTTCCTTAAAATTTAATATAGATTCTTTGATTCTTGATGAGATTTTAATTTGTGCAAACAATCCTCCTTTATTTATTAGTGTCCAAATAGGCAATATACATGTTAAGTGTGCATTGATTGATGAGGGTTCCATCACCTGCATTACCTCTTTCAACTTCATTAAGACCCTTAGATATTCTAAATGTAATCTCAAGTCCACATGTAGCACCTAACAAGGATATGGTAGAAAGAAAATGCCTCCTCTAGGTTGTGTGTGGCTTCCCATTACTATCTCACCTATCACTGTATCTATGAAGGTGATGATCTTTAACTTTCCCCTTTCTTATAACATCTTTTTTAGTAGTCCGTGGACTCACTGTATGAGAGTCATTGCTTCTTCTACCTACCAATGCATGAAATTAACTCATAATGGATCCATTTATAGGATTCAAGGTAACACTAACCCTTGGAATTTAGAATAATTCCAAGATCATGGTGTTTTCAATATTCCTACTCTTGAACCTTTGCCTAACATTCCATTTTATGAGTTTCAACGTCTAAATTTTCTCATTAATTCAACTTGAGGTTATAATGGGCATCCCAAACTCATCAAGAACATTCCCCCTAACCTCTTATATTTTGATGATGATGAGCTCAATGATATTAACCTAAAGATTAAAAATTTCAATCTTTCACGTCACCTCATCTCATATCTTCTTGCTTCTTTTCAACCTTATTATCACAAGCCTCTTTGTAAAGATATTCCCATAGTCTTGACTAAGACTCAGAATTATATTCACCACACTTCTTTCAATGACAAGGTCATCCCTACTTGTGTCATTGATCTTCATACATAGGATTATGATGATGGTTATTCCTTAGATGATCCATTATTAGGTGGTCTTGTACAAGCCCGTGATGCCAAGATTGTCTTTTATCATTCTTCTTTATTTGAGTATTTTTGTGTATCTTTCTATCTTCCTTCATTTACAATTCCTAATTTTACTATTTTTCCTCTTTATCATAGGGTAAATATGGTGCTAAAACCTTTAGTTTTTGAGGATCCTTATAGGAGTATGATCATGGATCATGCTATGATCAGGCCTTACCACTTTACTAGGGACCCTAATCACCATAGTTAGTTTACTCTTGAGATTAGTGTGACCCTTATTAGACCTTACATATATCTTATTCCTCCCTTAATAGATCCCTTATTAGAGCCTATTCTTAATCCTACTATAGTTTAGCCTCTTCCCACTCCTGATATAGTTGGTCTTGTTCTTACTCTTATTCTTATTGATCCTACCCCTACTTCTCATCCCATTGATCCTTTTGTTGAGCCTAATTCCATTCATTCTTCACTACCACCTTCCCTTGGTGATAGTTTACTTCCCTTGCCTTAGATGGCTTTGTTACCCACCAAATGGGTGGATGAGTCTTATGTGGCTTCTTACACTCCTGTTACAACTCCTTTTATGATTTCTTCTCGTAAGACCACTCACAAGCATATCTATTGCTTCCATATAATAGATAATCATTCTTCCACTCATTATCATAAATTGTGCTATTATATTGATAATTTACATCCTTCCTCTCTTTCTTCAAAAAAATCCATGCCTCCCCTAAAGGTTATACATGAATATATACCTTAATTATGGTGAGGTGTATTTTCTATGGCATCAATGTGGCACCCATCACATTAATCATTATTGTATTCTTTAATAAAACCTTAAAGATCACCTTATAGATATTTCTAGACCTTATTCCACTCCTCCCACAAGTCATCCTTGTATGAATGCTTCTCTTTATTCTCCCATGGCTCCACCTCTAGTGGCTCCATCCCCTCTTGTGGTCCCTTCATCACCTTCTGTGCCTCCACCCATGATTCCTTCACTCATGGAACTTTCCTTACCCATTGATCCTTCTCCACTAGTGATTCATATATATCCTATAGATCCCACTCCTGTGCATTCTCCTAAACATCCCTTTCCTAATTTTCCTCCTCAACATGATCCATTGAGTATTCCTACTTTTTTATTTGAAGAGATTAGAAGAGAAGTATTTTAACATTTTTCATTGAAGATTGATGAGACATTAGTAATAGCTCATATCTAGCTTCATAGAGATTTATATGATTTCTTGGATAATGTGTGTGGGTAGATTTATCAATATTTATGAGAAAATGCATGGTGATTTTACATTTACATTTTGATTGGATGTGTGCTTTAATTTTATTTCTATTTATCTATTATATCATTTGACACCATGTTAAATTCATATTTTTATTATATAATGATTTTACCTTTTATATTATATCTTGCTTATATTTTCATTTATATTTGCATATGATTATTTTTATTTATCATTGTCTTCTCTTTCTTGAGTTTTTCTCAAAACTCTTTTCTTGTGTCTTCATGATTGTTTGCTCTCTTATCTCTATTTTTCATGTTTAATTGTCATTGTGACTTGGTTATACCAACCTTGTTCCCTTGGTCCTTGTCTCTTTTTACCATGTGATTAGTTAGTAAGCAATGCATCTCATTATACTTTCCTTATACTGATCCACTTTGGATTTCCTTATTTCCCTTTATTTCCTTTCCATAAACTAAACATATACACAGTTGAGACTTGAGATCACATGATCATTCATTGTTAAGTCTACATGTCTTATTTAGTCTTTATCTTTAGTTACTTAACTTTCTTTAGGATTAGACTAAAGCTCATTTATGTGTATCATTACATCTCTCATGATTGGTCATTCCAAATCCATATGGAGGAGGAATCTTAAAAAACCATACAAAGTTAAAAGCTAAATCATTTTACAAAAGGTAATGATATAAAAGGAAAAAATATTCTTAAAAGTCAAATCACATTAAAAGATGTGATTCAAAGCACATCTCCTTCTTCTAGTAAAATCTCAAATTCCAAATTTGGCCTCATGATAGAGCCAAGGTCCTTTGGGGTGCAGTAGGCTAGAAAATTAGAAAAAGAGAATAAAAAATCTTTTATTGCTACCTACTTTCTCACGTAAGTACCTAATATTCATAGTAGACCAATGGCTCTGTAAGGGGTCCTGAAGAATCATGGGAAGGTAGGTCCATTTTAACTTTCTTGTGCCAATCTACCTTCATGATTTGATCTTAGTAGCATGCTTATATACCTACAAATCTTTATTTCTATAGCGAACAAGTTTCCTTTGTACATTGATGGTCACTAGTCACTTAGTGTCTTCTCATGTCCTTATTATGCCTCTTCTCTCCTAAGGTATTATTATAAGATGCCTAAATTATGATTTTTATGCTCCTTTTTTTTTCATTCCCTGTATCCCTCATATTTCTTCTTGAAAAATATTGTTTTGTCTATTAATCACTCCCCTTGGATTTCATTTGTAAGCTACTTTGTAAGACCACAAATAGGATATGACATTTCTCACAAATTACCACCTTTTTTCTTCCTGTTACCCTCATATTTTATTACCTAATTTTTCCTATTTATTCCACCCTAGTGGTGTTCTCTTCATGAGTTTTAGTATAAGACCACATATAGGACCTAACATTCCTTAAATTTTTTTCCAATAATACAAGTCACAAATAAAATTACATGTGTCATATATGAAATAAGATGTGATTGATTATGAAGTTACACATCATTGACATTCTTCTCAGATTAATTTAGTGTGTTTTATGGTTACTTCATTTCTCTTTTTATTTTATCTTCTTATTTTTTGAGTGCATGTAAGAATACAACCATTTCTTGAATTTTTCATACTTCCCATCTTGAATTAGTGTGATCAATTTAAGATCAATCTTTTTCTAATTTTATTTTTATCTTATATTTCCCAATGTGATTTAGTATAATTAATTGACTTAATTAAATTTTTTTTATACCATTTGTGCCCTTTTACATACCTTCAATTTTTTACATTTTTTTCATACTTCCCAACACCATTTAGTATGGTTTTACTTCTTTTAATTTGGTGAAACAATATTTTACTTTGGTTTAGAAACAAATTACTTTTTTAACCATCTTGTTTTACCATCTCTTGGTTCTTTATACTTAGTCATATTTCTTTTTATTACACATTTCCTAAATTCAAATAATGTGTAGTACATTTTTTAATTGATTATATTCTACCAAGTCCTTTTTGCCTATTTCTTTTTACCCATGCAAGTGTTATACATAATGCTAGAAAAGAAACCACATCTCATATATTTCTTATAACATATACAATAATAGCTAAATACTTATGCTAGAAATAAATATATCCAAATCATCCACAACCACAACCATGATAACAAAAACATACACAATGAACATCAATATGCCAAAATGATACATCAATACATCTATATATCATGCTCCATCTCTATGGTTGGGATCCATCCTATCTATCTCATGGCCTAGCCACACTACCTATTGAATCCTCAATTTGACTCCTCTAAATAGTAAACTATAAAGAGGTTGTCTAAGATCTCAGTCCTTCTACCTATCTTTGTAGGTGCACAACCTACACCTATGTCTACACTAACTAGATCAAGTTCATTATATGTGCCTATGTTATTTGCATCATTATAGCCAAATGTTCAACTCTCTCCTCTATCAGGGCTTGCCATGCCTATATCTCACTTGCACCC
Organism: Torreya grandis; assembly: GCA_037957365.1. Classification (NCBI taxonomy): domain Eukaryota; kingdom Viridiplantae; phylum Streptophyta; class Pinopsida; order Cupressales; family Taxaceae; genus Torreya; species Torreya grandis. The sequence continues at coordinate 1,584,916 of JARHVA010001507.1, forward strand.
ATCTCTACTAGTGGCTAGATCCTCTCTCTCTATGCTTGTATCTATATTTTTACCTCTCCAACCAATCTAAACCAGCTCCCCTGAGCTAAGTTAGATGGTACACTAGATTTCTTTAATGTAATAGGGTCATATACATATAGATTCTCATCCAATATGTCATGGAGTTCTCCCCTCATAAGGGACCACCTTCTCTCATTTTTATCCTCATCTACACCTACAAAATATCATCTAGATAGATATTAGATCACTATTAAATTTCACAATATCTATCTATCTCTAATCTCTATTTCAAAGTAAAAACTTAAAAAATAATTTAATCATGTTTATTACCTATCTCTATCTTGGCCACTATGGTCTCACCATCTGCATGACTACCTAGCACAATATCCCCATCTATGTGGCCTCTTAACACCTATTTTATAGGTCACCTCCTTAGTAAAAATATATTTATCATGGCTTGAGTCCACCTCAAACTACACTTGAGTAGCCTCTCTATCATCTAGCTTCTTTCTAGTTCACCTATTTAGTTTTCTAGGATGGTGATAGTCTCCACTCTATCCTACTCCTAAATCTATCTACACCATGTCCTCAATGGTAATTTATAATCTTGATACAAAGTTGATGGTGGTATCTTTAGTGCCACCTTTTTTTTACCTCTCTTTTTTTAATCTACTCCCTATCATGCTTTCCCAATCCATGGTCTCTCATGATGTGGCTTGAGCATTGGCCTTATCACTAGTGGGCCTAGTCCCTTCCTCCCTTGTGTCTCTCTCACATGGTGAGCCCACTAATTGAGCATCAAGATTGGTGTTGATGGATGAATTAATCCCATATGTCTTAGTACCCATACCACTAGATATGGCTCTCTCCACCAAGTGTAATGTCCAACCACCTCTATCCTCATTAAAACTGGTGAAACTATGTCCCAACTCAATCATGTAGTCACTATGCACCCATATGGATGAAATATATATATATATATATATATATATATATATATGTATCTCAACATTTATAGTGATAGTATGTGGGGCACAACCCATGCTACATGGTCCTTTTTCCATCTCTACACTTGAGGTGACCTATTATTGACTGCATGGGGAAACCTAGCTGACCAATACATAGGAAACCTCTCATATATCTAAACCATTATTAATATGATTGGTCTTATCAAAATTTTCCCTCTAACCATCACCTCATACATATCATGTATGAGCTAGACCCAGATGAAAAAATCAAGATCATATAGTATTGATTCCTTGAGGATCATCCTGCTCAAGGCTACCATGAATAATGGTACCTTGCCATCCAACTTATGACATATCACTTGCTATGTCACAATCCCTATCATAGTTTTCTAGATATTATAAATATATAATGTCTATGCATCAAAAATTCCAACTCTCCTACCCACCAATATCATCTTTGCGTTTGTAGCCCATATGGCTAATGATCTCCTCTCTTTTATGATGTCTGGTATACCTATAGTCATTGGTACTCCTACTATCAATAGTCCTAGGATGGCATGTACATATTATAGAGTGATAGATACCTATACCACATCCCCATCTACCTAACATATTAAGGTGTTAGTCAGTCATTCCTAACATCCTAGGAACATGACTAATAGACTCGTACTTAGCAGAGTATTACACATATTAACTATCCCTCCCAGGCCTATAAATATTAGTTTATCTCTCTCTCCTATTGTCAAACAATCTAATAGATCTGGTAGCCATGATTAATCTACCAATCAAAAGAATCTAAGTTATCCCTAAAACCAAGAAATAATAAAATATGTATTAGATCCTCCATGTCATGTACAATCACAATACATTATTTTTACAATTTCAATAAAAACAAGCCTAAATTTCTTTAATTTATTCATTTTTACCTATTTTTATTTTGTTTGGTCTTTTTTTAGCTTAATTGGTCATTTTAGGCCATTCTAGCCTTCTTTCAACCTTTTTCATGCATTTCCATACCATTCTGGTTCTTTAGTCAACCTAGTGTGACCAAAATTTCCATATTTTTGACCTGGTTAACTTAAAAATCTAAGTTAACCCTCTTCTTTTCTCCTCCTTAGTACTGCATTATCATTTTTGACTTTTTAGATTAGTTATAAAATTATATTAGGTTGATAGTCTGTAAAACATATAGGGTCGGCATATACCTACTGGTCAATAGTGTGTATTTTGCTCATTTTTAGCCTATTGGATCGACTAGGTTGACCTAGTTGTTTTCCCCTGTTGACCCCTTGCATTTTCCTAAAAAGTGCCTTTTTGTTTTTTTCTCCCTAATTCCTTCAAACTCATTTTCCATATTGGTTTTTCCTACCTATAGAATCTAATTTGGCTTCATTCTAACATCTAGAAATGCTAAAAATTAATTTTTTTCTAAAAATACACTTAATTCATTAGAATACTCCAAAATTGGCTTAAGATTCATAGTTGCATACTTGTAGTGCACCCATTTATACTCCAAGAGTTCCCTCTCACCTAACCTATTGTCTCCTCACCATCCTAGCTCATTTGGTATTCAAAGCTCTTTTTCTCTCCTTCACAAGTCAAAATAACCAAATGACTTATCTTTCCCCTATTTAAAAACACTTTTCAACAATTTAAATCTTTCAATTATTTTCCAATTGATTGCTTATTTTGCTTATATATTTGTTTATATTCATCCATTTTTAGAACCAAAAAATTCATTAGAATCATGATGACTTAGAGAATCATTCCCACTATCATAGGCCTATATTCCAAAAATTTCATTTTTTGGCTATTTTTTGCTCTAACTTCTATAGGTTCACCTAGTGTTCATCACATTAGACACCTTCACTTTATCTTGTAGTCTAATTATTTATCTACATCATTAAGGTAAGTAAATTAATGTGTTTTTCAATTCTATCATTTCATTTATCCTATTTACTACTTACTAGATTTTACTTAGCATCAATATTATGTGTTATCATGTGCTATCCCAAAGCACCATCCCATGTTGCACTTATGTAACACGTGATGAGATTCGATTGGGGAATATGTATACACATAATGTTTTTAACTTTTATTGATTAACAACACTTTTTATCTTGTAATAACCTATTGAGTCTCAATCTCTTTGAGTGCATGCCTTAAGGGGTGCACTGAGAAAGGGATGGGTAGACCATTGGTGCTTCATAACATTGTTGTCCCTTTTGCCACTTTATATATATAAAATTGTCTCCTATAACCATTGACTCTAAGAATATTCTTCTCTATTTTACCCATTCCAAACATTTTCACATCTTTGTCCTCCTTTTTCTTTCTTTCACCCCCTTTCACCAATTGATTGTACTAGGTCAATTAGGTCAACCCTATACAATTTTTAGACTCTAGTTATTACAAGGTTGACTAGGTCAACCCTATAATATTTTTAGGTATTTTAAATTAAGAGTTTTGTTATCCCTTTGGCACTAGGTCAATTAGGTCAACCCTATACAATTTTTAGACTCTAGTTATTACAAGGTTGACTAGGTCAACCCTATAATATTTTTAGGTATTTTAAATTAAGAGTTTTGTTATCCCTTTGGCTGACCTAGCTCAGGACCTAGTGATTTATCTTTCAAAAACATACAGGGTTGACTAGGTTAACCCCATACAACCAACATATTTGGAAGGATTTAGGGCAAGATTTGCCTATATATACAAGTTCATTTATAACCATTTGAGAATAGAGAAGTGAAGAAGAATAATTGAAAATGAACATTTATTTATTGACCATTCTACTTGAGGAATAAAGCTTAGGGTTCCATACTTTCTTTGGAGATATAGATCTTGTCTTGTGGAGAAGTCTTTTGGATGCATAGATGAGTTGTGTAGTTTAGATCTGATTTGTCCTTTTTATCCTTATATAACACAATAATATCTTGTGAATCACCTTGGATAAGGGAGATATTGAGGTTTTATGGGTTTGTCTTTAAAGGTAAGTATTCCTAACTTTATTTCTCCTTTGTAAGAATAAATAGATAATGTAGTTGTACTTATCTACCATGCATTAGGATTTCATATACATTGATGTGAGTATATGTCTTCTATGAATGTTTAGTTTAGTTTATTTTGTTTTCTAACCCCTACTTTGTGCTATAAGATTTGGTGTGCACTAGATTATATTTACATTCTTGTTTATTAGATATAGAGTGAACATTAAACCTAGGACTCTTTTAGGGTTATTACATGATTATTTTAGACTGTAGGCTTTGGAACCCTTCCTAGCATGGTGTATTGTGACAAGTGATCCCCTAATCAAGTATAGTAGATCCCCATATTGGTCATGCTATTAATTAACAAATGTATTCCCAATTGGAAGTGTAGGTATGCTCTATCTTCTTTAAGATAGGATTGATTTATAGACATGATGCATTTCTAATTGCATATAGATCCCATTACCTTAGTTCATCAATTTGTAAATTTAAGGATGTTCTATGTTTAGGGGCTTCCTTAATATGGTCCCATAATGTATACACAATCCTACCAATGGTTATGGGGAGGGTCTGAAGCAATCCCTTCCTTTTGGTCTTACAAATACCATCTATTCCATTGCATATTTGATAAGCCACTTCTTGCTCTACTAGATTAATTGGTACATGGATAGGTAACCTGAGTGGGGTAAATTGGATCCCTTTTATCTTGATGAATGTATAGTCTAGATATAGCCATATGTTCCCCATGGCTTCAATAATCTTCTTGATTATTGGGTTGACTCTCATCATTGGGCTCCTTATGATGACTTTACTAAGGGATGGGTAAACACAATCACATATGAATTGGATGTGATCCTTGTATTTTAATATGTGCATCTTAGAGTAATATTATGAAATAGTCTATGTTCCATTGGGTGGCCATTTCCTAAGGTTGGGAATCTTTGTTGTAGCAAGGAGGGCATCCAAAATTTATGACATTATGTAGAATTGAGTCCCACTCCTCTTGTTTATTATAAAAAACTATATACTTAAAGAGATGTTGATTACCTCACCTAAAAGAGGGGTGAATTATTTCTCAACCATGAAATAGACTAAGGGGACTAGAGTTTATCTACATATGTAGTGGTTGGATTCCTACACAACCTATTCATCATTATCATGATCATCTTAATCCTAGGTATAAATTGGATAATGGGGATGTTGTTATTGAAGTTTGAAAACACTTGATTTCTAGAATATAACCATAGGTCAAGGATGCTCTTCAAATCATTATCTTTATCCCAATTATTGATTGTGGTTAGGTCTACTTGGGGTTTAGGAAATTTACATCAATTTTCAAAGTTTATTAGAGAAATGTAAGCAATCTTATTGAAACTTTGTTCATGCATAATCATGCCCTTATCTATTTTAACATATTTAAAAATAAGATAAAGAATGCCTATAAAGTAGAGTGCCTTAGGATTTGCTATTGCATAATGAAGACCTATCATCTAGATGGTGACTATGTCATAGTAGAGTCTTTTTGTAGATACGTTCTTCTCCTCTTTCCTTATAATGGTAGGCTATTATTTAATGGTCTAGAAGATATTTAACAAATTATTATCACCTATGTTTAGAGATGTGGAATTAAACTATTTATCCTTGAAAATATTCTCTTCTTCATTTGAAATCAAATAAAGCTCTACATCTTCCTTAGAAACACCTTTTTGAGCTGCCATGGGTATGAATTTTGTTAAATTATTCACTGGTAGATTGTACTTTGGCTTTGGATTTAATCATAAATGATAATTCAACTTCATTTGGCTTGATTATAATGATAAAAATGTTGAATTAGGGTTCTTTCACTTTCTAGGGTTTTTCTAAAGGTATCTTCAGTGTTTTAATGGCAATCAGCTAGTTCAAACAATGTAAATTGGGGACTTAGATTTTCTCTAGATTGAGCATTTATACCTTTACATTTCCCTAGGTCCATAAAATCTTAAATTTGGCATATTCCACTTATATGGCTCAAATGTGGCATTACCATGTCATCTTGCTCATTAATAGTTAAAATATGACCATTTGTTACTTTTGGACATGTGTCAATATTTTATTGGTTTCAAGCCCTTTAGAAAATTTGATTTGTTTCACACCATTAGATATATTTTTATGGATCAATGTATTTTTTTTTATATCAATATAATAAATTGAATTCCATTAGATACTTTTCTATATTCCTTATAGTTATGACACTTGTCACTTTTGCATTTGTTTTGATCTTTATTGAAATGTCAACATTTATCTCACACTATCAGATCATCTCTGCCTAAATGAATGCACTCCATTGATATTGATCTAATAAATTATGTCCTTTTCTCTATGTACCATTGATCAAAATATGTACTCTTAGACACATACCATCAATCTTCAGAAGATGCTCAGGATTTAATTTATGGCCCATGGTTATGGCCCTTGTCAATTATGCATTTGTTCATAGGATTTTTTGACTTTTCAACCTTCATTATGCATTGTTAGATCTTGTTTGAATGAATCAACATGCTTCATTAGATCTCAATCCAAAGGATTAAATGCCATTATATTCTCATTATTATTTTTCTAAAATTATGACACTTGTCACCTTCTCACTTGTCTTTGGGATCCATTGAAGTTTTGACTTAATACGCATCATTGATCAGAATGTGTATGCTCAGTCATGTGCCACCAATCTTTTAGATCATGTTCGAGCTTAAATAATGAGCTATGGTCCTAACACTTATCACTTCCTTGCTTTTTCACTAAGTCTTTTAAATTATCAATGTTTATCTTGTACCATCAAATCATCCTTCCCCAATCAAATGCACACCATTGATCCTATAGGTAACAAAAATAAGCTAAGTTAGGATTGGGAAATATAAATAACATAGAATAAATTTTTGGACTAAGGTTTTTATTCATGTTGATAAATAAGATAAAGTCTTAGGATGAAATTTTAGGTTAAGTTTTAAAGCATGATAAAGTAACCCCATGGATAGTAAAAAACATGGCATAAAATTTTAACCTAAGGTTTTTATTATATTAATAAATGTAATTAAAACTATAGGATAAGGTTTTAGGATAAGTTAGAAAATAATGAGAGGCACCATGCAATTATATAACTAATAGGAATAGAGTGGGGCTTAGGACATAAAAGGACCAAGCATAAGATTTTTAGACTAAGGTTTGGTTATGTTGATAAACATGACTAAGCCTTAATATAAAAATTAAACTAAGTCTATGACATGCATAAATTATTATTACACAAATTTCCCATCCATAAATTTCAAGTAAAAGGTCCTAGGTTAAAATACATTTTATTGCATAAAACCCTAGGTTTTAACATTGTTTGCTCAAGATTTCAATTAAATCATTAAGGACTTAAAGATTAGTAAATAGTCAAATTATCATTCAAAGTATAAAACCCTAAATATTATTCATAATGTTGAGACTCCATTAAATCTACAACCAATAAACATGAAAGGCAACTATTAGTAAACTTAGAAGGGGTAAAACACTGATCACTTGTAAATATGTCAATTAATCTAAATGAGAACTATGTGTGGATGATCTTCAAATAAAAACAATGTGAAAACATGCTATTGGTACTTTGATCAAGTGAATTTTCAATTTCAAGGTAAAAATTTGCACAATTTGAAATAAGGGTCCCCATTTTTTAGAAATAGGTGTATGATGACCTCAACAAATAGTTATTTCTAGGGAAACATAACAATATGTTAAAATTTAAAGACTTTGGTTTAGACTAATAACTAGGCTACTTGTTTCACTTAATCAGGCACCATTATTAAGATCAATTCATGGTTTAAAAAAGTCTTATACATGGAAAATTAAGATCAAACACCAAAACATAGCCATGTTGTGTGTGTGCTTTGATTCCACTTATTGATTGCCATAAGATTTAGTGAACATCTTCCAGACTCATGACCTTGATCATTAACATTTACTTACAACATATTTATATGTTTATTAAGAATCATGTTTTAGCTCAAGGAAATCTTGAGAATTTCTCTACTACCAACTAGGCATCCCTATCCCTAATATAGATACCTTTATCTCTACTCAAGGCCTTGTTCTACTGCTAGCTAGGCATCCATAACCCTAATGGAGATTACCAAAATCACCCTTGATTAGAAATCCTTTTAGTTTTTACAATAAATATCTTATTTTTGTATTTTTCAAATCATTTTAACTTTTTATCAAAGGTTGGGAACTAGTTTATCTAGGTTTTAGGATTTGGTCAAATTTTTGATCTTCAGACAATCATCCTTGACTATAAAATTTGTCCCAAACAATTAATGTTTTTTAAGTGCAAATATGACTTTGTCCTAGTTATTAAAGCTTTCACCCTATATCCTTTTTATAACTAAGCTTAAATCATAACAAGGCTTAAAATCTTAAGGAATAATTAACCTACTTTATAGTCCTTACCAGTTTCTACCAACTATAACTTCAAGCTCACATTTTAAAAATCTATGATCAACCAATGTTGAGAAGACATACCTACATTCTTGAGTTGTGAGGTTTCTTAAGAAATCAAATCAATTTTGAGTTGAGGGATATCTATAATAAACTGATTAAAAAAAGGAACAAAATAGGGAAAGCAAACACACCAAATAAAAAGAACACTAATAAAAAGCAAAAGAAATAAGCAAATAAATATATACACACACTATGTAAAAATAAAGGACAAGAAGGAAATGAAATAAATGAAACTAACCAAAGCCTACCTATACTAACTCTATCTAGTGTTATAGTTCATTCCATTAAGACTTTAAGTGGGATAGAAGATAAATAGTGCTTGAGGTATTAACCATTGGTTGGAAATGTGGACACTCCTTGATATTCTTTTAGTTTAAAGGTGTTATCTCTCAGGGTCTCAATAATTTGATATGGGCCAATCCAAAAAGGTGTGAACTTACCATGTTTTCCTTTTGGTTTTAAGGCCTTATTATAGAAAATAAATAAATCTCCTTATCTAAACACTTTTATCTTTGAATGCTTGTCAAACCACCTCTTGACCATGGTTTGGTGTCTATTGAAATTTCCAAAAGCTTCCTCTCTTACATCTTCCATCTATATGATGTCAATCATCCTCAAACTTGTAAATTATTTATCTCCTCCTTCCATTTACTCTTGCGTAAACTTGTATGTTGGTAGCTTGAGTGTAATGGGAAATATAGGTTATTGACCATATACCAACAAGAATGCTGATGCCTTGAGAGATTGCTTGACTCTAGTTATATCTACCCAAAGGGAATACTTAAGTAGGTTATGCCATGTTCTTGGTTTATCAGTTGCAAACTTATTTATGGTTTTCATCAAGTTCTTGTTTATTAATTTTGATAAGCCATTACCTTGGGGGTAATGGTTTGATGATAAATTGAGTATAATGTTATTGTCATATGCCCACCCAATCATCTCAATGGATACAAAATAAAATCCATAATCATATACTATATATATTGGTGTCCCAAACCATGTGCACATATTCTCCTCTAGGAATTTGATCACTTCTTTAGTCCTACATTGCTTGGTTGACATTGCTTCAGTCTATCTTGTGTAGTAGTTAATAATAGTCAAAACATACTTGTGACCATTAGAGGAATTAGGGTTGATGACCCCTATAAAATATATTCCCTATTAGGCAAAGGGTTTATCAATCATCACTGGATTTAATGGCATGGCTGCTTTGGGATCTTTAGTGTTAAAGATTTGACATGAGTGGCACTATTTCACATGCTTGTGAGCATCTTTGAAGATATTAGGCCAATAGTAACAAGCTCTAAGGATATTATGGGTTGTTATCCTTCTAGATGGATGTCTACTTCTAATATTTTCATGGAAAGTGATCAAGATCTTAGCTACCTTTTCCTTGGAAACACAACTTAGGTAGATGTCTTTAAATTTATTTTTATATAATACTCCATCCTTGATCAAGAAATGGGTTTCCTTGAGCTTAAACCTCTATTTTTCTCTCTACTTAATCCTATAAGATAATATTCATTTATTATAAAATGAACAATGGGATCATACCAATCATTGGATTGAAAGCTTTGTTGATTAACCTGCATAACACTTAGTTTGGGATTAGTATTAATAATTAACTAAATTAAACCTTGGCATCTTACCAACTTGGTAGCCTTCATTTCAAGATCATACTCTTGGATACAGACATTCACTTACCTCTTCTCTCTCTAAGTTCACATTTTCTAAGCATGAGCTTAGTGGTAGAGTCTGGTAGTATTACATATACCTTATTTCTAAGGATACAATTTCTAAACTTATTTACTACCTTGACCAAATCAAATGCTTATTTTTCAATCAAATAATATTTCAACTCAAAATTTTTAAGGTTAGTACTCATGAAAGCAATGGGGTGATCACACTTATCTATATTTTGAGTTAGAATAGTAGCTATTGTATGATCAGATGCAAAGAAATACAGATATAAATACTTAGTGAAATCTAGACTTATTAGTATAGGATCTTGTCCAATTGCTTCTTTGATGTCTTTAAAAGCTTTTTTAGTCTCCTCATTCCATGTGATCTTCACATGTTTCTTCAACATGTCATTAAATGGCTTCACAATCTCTATAAAACTAGAAATAAACTTTCTCACAAAGTTGATTTTTCCAAATAAATACTTTAGTTCATTCTTACTATTAATGGGTTTTATTTTTGATATTGCATTTAATCTATCTAGATCTATAGAAATCCCCTCTTTAGTTATAACATGTCCTAATAATTTCCCTTAGTTACACAAAAAATTCTCTTCTTTGGGTTGAGAAAAATTCCATACCTTATGCATCCATCAAATAGCTATTGTAAGTGTAGATATGATCCTCCTTATTTTTTGAAAAGATAGTCAGGTCATCTATGTAAATGATAATTCACTTACCTATAAACCCCTATAAATCATGGCACATTGTTATTTGAAAGGTTTCACCTACATTTATTAATCCAAAGGGCATTCTTTTGTAGGCAATAGTGCCCCACTTAGTAGTAAATGCAGTGTTTATCCTATCTTCCTTGTTCACTAGAACTTGATTATACCTTGAAAATCCATTAAAAAAGGACATCATAGTAGAACTAGAAATAATTTGGATAACTTGGTCAAGAGAAGGTAGGGGATAATTATCCTTTTTAGATGCTCTATTCCAATTATTAAAGTTAATGCATAATTTGATTTCATCATTTTTCTTCTTGATTGGTACTAAGTTAGCTACCCAAGTGAAGTGTCTAAATGGAAACACTACCTTAACATATAGTAACTTCTTGAATTCTTTGTATATCATTGGTTCTAGGATAGGGTTGAATAGTCTTTATTTCTACCTAAAAGGCTTGCAATCTTATTTCAATGGTATGGTATGAGTTATGACTCTAGGATCAAAGATATTTAAGTCATCGTAGTTACATGCTATTACATCTTAATACTTGGTTAGATAATTTTTAGCTCTCTTGGTTTCAATGCTTGTGCAGGCTATACCAATGTTCACCAAATGAGGTTGAATCTGGGAACCTAGGTTAACTATATTGTAGTCCTTCCCATCTACCTTGGAGATCTTGATAGTCTTAGCTAGTTTATCAAAATCAAACAATCTCTCTAAGGCTATAATTTCTTTGGGGATCTTATTGTCATTCATCTGAATGACCTTATTATCAAGTTTGCCTTCAACTTTGTCATTATCAAGTGTATTTTCATTAATCTCATCAACGATGTGAGCCTTACATAATCTTGAGCTAGTCATGAAGTCGATGATCTATAGATCATCACTAAATACTTGCAAGTGGTTGACATTATCTGGAACTAAGGGACATGTGACTAATTTAATGGTAAGGCTCTATAACTTGGAGTTTTTATTGGGAATAAGGTTGGATGTAGTTGAAGTAAGTTCATCAATAGCCTTATTTTCTTCCCCAAGAATTGACACAATGTTAAAACATTAAAACATTCAATTAAGTACCACACTCTAAACTAATACTTCTTAAGGTTGTCAATTTGCATTGATATTTAATTTTGACCTCGTTAACTACTAGTTTAGAATCACCAAAAATAAATATTTACTTGACCTTATGTTTGATTATAAATTGTAATCCAAGAATAAGTGCTTCATATTCTACAAGATTGTTAGTGCATGGGAATTGGATTTTGTAAGAGGAATTATATTCCTTCCCAATAGGATTGATTAACACCACCCCTATTTTAGAACCTAATTTACGTATAGCACCATCAAAATATAGCTTCCATAATCTAGGCATAGCATGAGAAGTTTTAGAGTCACATACCTTTAGGGTGTCAAGAGTGTAGACACCTAAATCTGAGTTAACCATGTTGATCATCTCATTGGTTGCATTGTACTCAGTGATCATATGCTTCATTTTGGGCTTCCTCTCTATCTAAATCTAATCAGGAACTCATTTCTAGGGTAACCACATGTGTGAATAGTCAATTGACATGTAACCATTTAGAGATCTAGTCTAGTCTCTACTTAGAAGCATTCCATATGCATCAAGAATATCCACCACTTGGATACCAATGAACTATTGTATCCTTGGTTCAGAAGCAATCTGCATGTGAAAATTCAATAATTCACTAATTAATTTGAATCTTGAATTATCTAGAGTCACAAACCTATTAAATTTAATTGGAGTCAAACCTAATTATTCAAAAATACCTTTAGGCATAATTTTAGTAGAATCACCTTAATCTAGCAAGTAACTATGCAAATTCTTACCAAAGATTCTGACTATAGGTAGGAAAGGTGGAAAATTTGCCTTAATTTTGTGTATTACAATGTTAGCATGTGCAGACTTTTATGGTTTTCTAGTCTTCTTAGATAAAAAATCCAATAAAAAATCCATTTGATTAGTGATTTGAGTCAACTCATACAAATTAATATTACCTTTAATCATTTTCATGTCCTCTACTATATTATATCCAATCCTATTGGAAGAATTAGATGCATCAGTACTATTTTTGGAAGTACTTCCCTTTGGGGGATCTAGATTGTTATCTAATGTAGTAATAGGAGGAATATAAAAGTTATTTTGTGGAGTTGAGGTAGCCAAGTTTTCTTTTTTTCCCTATTCCTAAGAGGATAGGTCTTCTACAGATATTACTAAAAATCATGAATCTCTTTAGGGATATCCTTAGCTCATTCTCTTCTTTAAATGGGAACTCAAATGTCTCTACCATGAGAGTTAAATCTAAAGATTTAGATGACCTTGAAGAACTTGAGGTAAGTGAACCATTATCTTTATTAGGTATAATTTAAAAGGTATCCAACTCTTCTTGAAAAGATTCAAAAGCATTGTAAAATTCTAGACAATCTAATTCACCATGTTTTTAAGTACAATGAACTCTACAATGATCAAGAAAAGTTACATCACTAAGAGTTATGTCATGCAAATTATTATTAGTAGATGAGTCATTATTATATATGCTTTTTTTATTTGGTAATCTATTTGAAGGCCTATTGAATCTCTAGAAAGAGAAGTTCCTATTAGATATTTCCCCTGTATTTCTAACTTGATTTTACAACTAAAGGAAGTTAGTGCTTAGCTTTTGAACAATTTTTAAAATAGAGTCATTCTCATTTTTTGGTGCCTTAAAATGATGAACTTAAGTATTACTACTAGTTATAGGCACCAGATATATTTGGTCTTTTGGATGAGATCCCCTTGTAATATTGTTCAAGAATCTTAGGTTTTGACCTGGGTGTGCATGGTTCAAAGGCAATTGGTTCAGAACTAGAAGTTGGTTAGAGTAGGCATATTTTGAATGGCATTGGGAATGAGATTTAGAATAGGCAAATTTGGATTAATCTTAGGAATAATATATGCCATTTAGCTTAGGGTTTGTATATGATCATTAATGATTAGAGATTCAACATAAGCTAAGGCTAATGTCTTAATGATATGAGCAGATATTTTAAGAAACACATAAGTCATGGGATCCAAGGCATCCTTGTAAATCTCTAAGTTAAAATCCTCATCAGGTCTATAAGGAGCTATGGTTCTACTCAACATTTTTTTTATCTAGGATTAAAGATTCATATGGGCTCATTTGAGTCTATTTTAATAGTGCTAAACTATTGGTAAAGGACACAAGGACTAATGATTTTGTAAAATTGATCAATGAAGTAATTATTAAAATTATTCCAATTGGAGATGTAGTTTTTAGGAAGGTTAAGAAACCATTCATGTGGATCATATTCAAAAGTAAATGGAAACAATCTACATGCTACATCTTCATGAAAAACATTCAATAGCCTTAAAGAATCTTTGAAATTGTTAATGTGTTCTTTAGTAGTTACAACACCATTAGGAATAAAATTATGAAAATAATTTTTAAGATTATGAGTAAGGTCATGTACCACACCTATCACATTGATTGAAGAACCACCTAGCCAGTTCATACCTTGATAGGGTTTGAACACATGAGCATCTTGAACTGGTGAATTTGGTTGATACTTTGAGAGTCTACACTTACCTTTGTCTCACCTAGATCTTCTATGAACTTATAATGAGATAAGAGGAACCTTTGTATTTAAACATGACCTGGTCCTTATCATTGGAAATTCTAGCTTGAGAGATTTGAATCCTATTTGAAATATGATGTGTAAATCTTATCTTTACAAAAAAAAATGATCAAACTTGCACATTAATCAAATTTTGCACAAATTTGTATAAATAATGATAAAGTACATTGATATTTAAATGAATTAGCTCAAACACATGTTCAAACACATAAATGTGAATGATCTTTACACATTTCAAGCTTAGATAAACTCAAATTTGTAAAGATCCAATCAATATTTGAACAAAATAGCTATTACTAACCTCGAAAGCCTTCGATTTACCAAGATTAAGCTATCTTTACCATAATATTTCTTATATCTTCAAATAATATCTATCTTTGTTTGAAGAAGCACAAAGACTAGTCTCAAACTATCAAGATCAATGATATTTGCATAAATATGCTAAAAGAAACACAAATATGTAAATAATACATCACTCTTTAAACATAATTCACCAAGAGTATCAAAGATGTTACAAATCTTCAAATATTCAACTAAGGCCCTCCTTCTAGTGCAAATAGAAGGCATTCCCTATTGATGTCTGAAAGTGTATCATAGATGGTTCTTAGTGTTTAAGAAAGACTACTCATTTCTAAATTTAGAGAATCCAATGCATGAGTTTTAGGTTGTGATAATCCTATTATCTTTGGTGGAATAGAGGTAGAAAAGTGGATTGTTTCACAAATTTATATTAGTTGGTGGTTGGGAGCCATCATGTCCTGTTGATGTTTGATTTTGAAGATAACCTATGCTATTTAAAGTGAACAATTCTTAAACCTAAGTCTAAATATAAACTAATATTAGTATTCACAATGAAGCTAATCTAAGATGAATTGATAAAAAAAGAGCAAAAACAAGGGTAATAAAAAAAAGAGAGGTGTTGTTTATCTTTATTTCAAACATTGTGACAAAGTTCTAATTTCATCTAAACATGCATTTAATCAAAATGTAACGTGAAGTAGCATAAGCTCAAATCCTATCACACATCAGGAAAGCATCTAAGGGTAGTATGAAAATATGTAAATAATAATAAGATTTACTTTAATAATTTCACCCTTGCAAGAAAAAAACATTAGCCTAGATGAAATAAGAGCAAAGAAAACCTAATAACTTTTAAGTAATCTATCATTAACAAAAATTAACAACACTACATCTAAATATGCACATCTAAAATTCATAAGAACCATTCAAATATGAAAATTAGACCAGACAAATGAGAGAAAAACCATGATAATAATTCACATAAGCAAATGTGGACAAACTTTATATAACTCGATTATATTTATTTTCTCAAAATTTACAATAGTTTTAGCTCTAAAAAATCTCTCCTTTTATAATTGACAATACCTCTTTATATAAACAATTCATGAGGCACATTGGTTAGTCATGTCAGGTGTTAAGGATAGTTATCCTTTTACAATCCTTCTAGTACCTTTTAGACATTATAAAATGACTAACCTATAGGAAATGTATTTTACAAGTTGTACATGCTTTTACAAAAAGAATATTCTATTTTCAAAAATATACAATGTCTCTATATAATAGAATATCCTAAGTCAATTGGCTTGACTTTTAGACCCTTGTGTTACTATAATCTTTTACCTTCCTTGTAAGATCTTCATTTTATAATGTTGCTCATTGATAATCTAGAGGTCAAAAATAGGCCTCATGAAGATTTCTTTTTCTTGGTCCTCTAGTTTCTTGAGATCCTTCTCAACACTTTATAATCCTTTCTTGATGTTTCTATCATATCTTATCTTTTCTTTAGATGACAAAATCAAGCCCATGATCTTTTTGTTATCATCCCCCATCTTCCCTTATCCTTTATTTCTTTCTTATTGCATGAATTAAGTAGTTTTATGCTTGAAATCATCATCAGTTATTAGACCTAAGGGACTAAGTGTGGTGGACTCTTTGATCCAGCTATCTAATATGTGAAACATTTTATCTTCTAGTTATTTGAGGTCCTTAGAAACTTCCTCCATTTTCTTGGACTAGTTGTTTAAGGATTTGATCTTATCTACTAATATATCCATAGACATGTTTAGGTGGGCTAGGCTAACTATTCTAAACTTAAGGATTTGATCTTTGGTCAAGGCTTTGATCAAATATTTCACTTGATAGATTGAAGCTTGCCATTGGACAACTTAGCCTATAAACATAGTTATTTATTTATTTACTACATCTTGCCTAGCCCTAAATGACTTTAAGGAATTGAAAAAATTATCCATGGTGTCTTCAAATTGCTTGAACTTATCTTTTGGGATTGATATTATTGTTGTTCCTTCCAAATTATTCTTCTATTGCAAGATGGCTTTGATCATTGTTTGTAATTGCGCTGACTAAGCCTCACCTATTTCAAGAGCATTTGCTTCAAATATTGGGTCCTCACTAGGATTTTATCATCCAACTAGATATAATCCAAAAAAAGGTTCCACTTTTTAGAAATTGAACTCCTCTCCACCAACCATGGCCTTTTTCTTAATTAACCTTTTCAAATTAGTAGTTGTTGGGTCAAATTTGACACCAACTGAAGATTGTATCACCTTTGGAGCTGGGCTCTCCATCAATGTTCCACTTGAATCTCTTAGGGCAACTATTCTTCTTTCATTTTATTTTTGTAGAGCCAAGATCTATGGCTTGAAATCATCATGAATTGGGATATTAATGGCCTTCATCATTACCCAAGGGTGTTCTGCAGTCAGTATTTTCTCTAATTTACCATAGATGAACCATTTTAGAATGGTTGGATCATGAATTAATTTTCTTCACTAAAGAGGTTAACTTCACTCAAAGGAGGAGTGAAAGTCACCTTAGGCTTCTTAACATTCATTATAACAATGGCTAATTCAAATTATATTTTGGGGTAATTTTTAATAACTAGATCTAACACTTTCTTCCCTTTTTCTTCATTTACTTCCTCCATTTTTTCATCATTTGATCCATAGGCTAGTGAAAACATTTTAAGGGCATCTTCTATGGTCTCATTAGGGTCTAATTCTATTATCTGAACCTCCTCCACTGGTCATCCTTTTTCCTCTACTTGGACTGAAGAAGATGTCATCTCATTAGGCCTTCTCTCCTTTGGCCTATGTTTAACTTGTGTCTCTATTTGGGAACTTATAGATTGAACTAGTGGAGGTCTAAAAGGTACACCACTCAGTAAATGGTACTACCTCAGCCTTAAATTCCATATATCATCTCTTCCCTTTTGATCCCTCTAAATCCTACATTTTGGATTCATGTTTTGCCTTTTCAATCTAATGGTGACCTCAGATAATGAAGAGGATTTTATGTATATGGTGTCAAAAGGACTGCTACTGATCATAAGGGACTTTGATTCCTTTGGCTTTCAAATGTTATTTAACTCTTCCATATGGATCTCAATGCCTTAGTTCATCAATTTATATATTTATGGATGTTTTGTGTTTGGAGGCTACCTCAATATGGTCCCATAATGTAAACATAGTCCTACCAATGGTTATGGGGAGGGTGTGAAGCAGTCCCTTCCTTTTAGTCTTGTAAAGACCATCTATTTTATTTCATATTTGATAAGCCACTTATTGATCTGATAGCTTAATTGGTACATGAAAAAGTAACCTAAGTGGAGTGCATTGGATCCCTTCAATCTTGATGATTATAAAGTCTAGATATAGCCTTATGTCCTCAATAGCTTCAATAGTCTTCTTGATTAGTGGGTTGACTCTCATCATTGGGTTCCCTATGATAGCCTCACTAAGGGTTAGGTAAACACAATTGCATATGAATTAGCTGTGATGGCTCTATTTGAATATGTGTATCTTAGAGTAATACTATGAAATAGTTTATGTTCTATTGGGTGACCATTCCCTAAGGTTGGGAATCTTTGTTGTAGAAAAAAGGGCATCTAAAAGGTATGACATCATGTAGAATTGAGTCTCACTCCTCTTATTGATTATATAAAATTGTCTACTTAAAGAGATGTTGATTACCTCACTTGGAGGAGGGGTAACCTATTTCTCAACCATGAAATAGATTAAGGGGACCTAGAGTTTATATACATATGTAGTGGTTAGATTCCCATACAACCTATTCAACATTGTCATGATCATCCTAATCCCATGTCTAAATTAGCCAATGACGATGTTATTATTAAATTTTGAAAACAATTGATTTATATAATCTAACCATAGGGAAAGGATGCTCTTCAAATCATTATCTTTGGCCTAATTGTTGATTTTGGTTAGGTCTAATTGGGGTTTAGCCATTTTGCAATAATTTGTAAATGTTATGGGAAAAATGTAAGCAATATTCCTAAAAATACATTCATGTAAAATCATGCCCTTATATATTTATCATCTTTAAAAATATGAGAAAGAATGTCTATGTAGTGGAGTACCTCTGAATTTGCTACTACATAATACAGACATGTCATCTAGATGGAAACTATGTCATAGCAGAGTCTTTTTATAGATACGTTCTTCTCCTCCTTCTTTATAATGGTGGGTTATTATTCAATGGCCTAGAAGAGCTTGGACCAATTATTTTCATATGTGTTTAGAGCTATGACATCAAACTATGTGTCCTTTAAAATCTTCCCTTTTATATTTGAAGTCAAATTAAACTCATCTTCCTTGGAAACATGTTTTCAAGCTACCATGGTCATGAATTTTGTTAAATTTTTCATTATTCAATTTCACTTTGGCTCTCAATTGAATTGTTCTCACATAAATGATAATTCAACTTTATTTAGCTTGAATTTAATGAGCATATGGTCAGATTAGATTTCTCACACTAACTAGGGTTTTTTGAAGGTCTCTTCAATGCTTTAATGGTAGTCAACTAGTTCAAATGATGTGAATTTATGATTTAATATTTTCTATGGATCAAGCATTTATACCTTTAGATTTACATAGATCCATGAAATCTTTAATTTGGAATATTCTTCTTATGTGGCTCCGATGTGGCATCACCATGTCATCATACTCATTAATATTTAAAATATGACCATTTATCTCTTTTGGACATGTGTCAATATTTTATTAGTTTAAAGCCCTTTGTAAATTCTACTTTATCTCACACCATTGGATTTATTTGTGTTGATCAATATGATTCATTAATCTAAATTTGAGAAATTGAATGCCATTAGATTCTTTGATATATTCCCCATGGTTGTGACACTTGTCACTTTTGCATTCATCTTGATCTTTGTTGAAATATCAATGTTGATCTCGCACCATCATATCATCTTTTCCTGAATGAATGTGATCTATCGATCTTTATATATCAAATTATGTCCTTTTATCTACGTACCATTGATCAAAATATGTACGCTTAGCCACATACCATTGATATTCAGAAGATGCTTGGGATTTAATTTGTGGCACATGGTTGTGTAACTTGTCAATTTTGCATTTTTTCATAGGATTTTTTTACTTTTCAACCTTCATTATGCACCATTATATCTTGTCTATCCAAATCAACACACTCCATTGGATCTTAATTTGAGGGATTTAATGCCATTGGATGCTCACTATTCCTTTGCTGAAATTGTAACACTTGTCACCTTCCCAGTTGTCTTGGGGTTCCATTGAAGTTTTGACTTAATATACACTATTAATCAAAATGTGTAGACTCAATCATGTGTCATTTATCTTCAGGATCATGATTGAGATTAAATCATGAGCTACATTATTGACACTTGTTGCTTCCTTACTTTCTCATCGATTCCTTTGAATTGTCAATGTTGATCTCACACTATCAGATTATCCTTGCTCGATCAAATATGCACTATCAATCCTACGAGTAATAAAAATAAGATAAGTCAGGCTTGGGAAATATAAATAACTTAGACAAAAAAATTTTACTAAGGGTTTTATTCATGTTGATAAACACTATAAAATCTTAGGATAAAATTTTAGGCTAAGTTTTAAAGCATGATAAAGTGACCTCATGGATAGTAAAAGACATGGCATAAAATTTTAACCTAAGGTTTTTAGTGTATTAATAAATGAAATTAAAAATTTAGGATAAGGTTTTAGGCTAAGTTAGAACATAATGAGAGGGACCATGTGATTAACTAACAAATAGGAATAGAGGGGGGAATAGGACATAAAGGGACCAAGCATAAGATTTTTAGACTAAGGTTTAGTTGTTTTGATAAACATGACTAAGTCTTAGTATAAAAATTAAACTAAGTTTATAACATGCATAAATTATTACCGCACAAATTTATGCCATGTAAATTTGAATTCAAATCAAAATGTCCTAGGTTAAAAGACATTTTATTGTATGAAACCATAGGTTTTAACATTGTTTGCTCATTAGTTTAATTAAACCATTAAAGACTTAAAGATTAGCAAATGGTCAAATTATCATTTGAAGTATGAAACCCTAAATATTTTTCACAATTTTGAGACTCCACTAAATTTTCAACCTATAAACATGAAAGGTAACCATTAGCAACTTTAGAAGGGGTAAAACATCGATCACTTATAAATATGTTAATTAATCCAAATGAGTACCAGGTGTGGATGATCTTAAAAAAACAATGTGAAAACATGCTAGTGGTACTCTAGTCAAGTGAATTTTCAATTTTAAGGTATAAATTTGCACAATTCGAAACAAGGGTCCTAATTTTTCAAAAATGGGGGTATGTTGACCTGAACACTACTTAAATTCATTAACATGAATCCAAATTTATAAGTCACTCTTACCGATTATGATGATGATGAACCTAATGAATTATAAAGCACTTATAATACCACTAATTCACCTCCTTAAATTTTGCAGTGGTTTCCTCCTTTTTTGTTTCCACATGATCATACCATCCCTCTAGTTGATGATATCACTAAAATTCCTCCTCCATGTAATCCACACAAAGTTTCTTACATAGAGAATGATTTCCCATGTAATGAGTATGGAGTGGCTAAATTATTTCAAGATCCTTTAGAAATGTTTCCCCAAAAATTTAGTGATTTAGGTGCATCCACTTTTGATTCTCCCTTAGAGACAAATGAATTCACTATTTCCCAAATATATGATGATAATTATATCATGGATCAAGCTCAATCATGTGAATTAGATGTCTAATATTATCAATAGACATTAGCCAAAATACATGTATTCAACTATGATGTTAATGTCATTCACATATTAACTAATAGTGAATCAAAAATTGAAGTTCATGTATCTCCCATTAATTCTCCACTTCTCAATACCCTATGGGTACTTGAACAAATCTTAACTCTAGAAAATTTAGAAACTTCTGAACCATCTATACTTTCTGCACAACCAACCCATATACCAACTTTCCTTCCTTCTCATGATCCTACAAATACCACTAAGGCTACCCACCTAAATTTAATTTTACATCCATATAAAACACAACCTAACACACATATTACCAATTAGGTGACTCCACTCAACCTCAACCTATAATGAAATCTACACCCAAAATTACCTTAGATGTTAAAGCCATAGATATACAACAAATATATTTTGAATTCAATCATAATGGTAATAAAATCATTGGTCTTGAAGTATGTGTTGAATCCTATGGACCATTACCTTTTTTCCCTAGTGATGAATCTATACTTGAGTTACTTCATGATAGAGAAACTCAGCTTCCTCAATAACATCATAAACTTGGAAACTTCACACCAAAGGCTCCTTGCTTTAATAATTTCATTACTAGTGTGGATTCTAAAATAAATCCTATTTCTTTTCTTCCTATTAATCTATATCATTTCCAAGATATAAATGTTATGCTCATTGAAGAAACCACAATAATACAATATGGTACACCATTATGTCCTCAACCTATCATTGTATCTAAATAACTCACACCAATAGAACATGATAACTTTATATTATTATTTGACAAGTATCATGAAATATTTGATTGAACATATGAAGATATGTTAGGTATTGATCTTAGTATCATTCCACATAATATCATCACTTATCTATATGCAAAACTCCTTAGACAAAAATAAAAAAAAATCCACCTAAAATTTATACCTTATGTCACAAATAAATTATTAAAGTTTTGGATGCCAAATTTATCAAACCTATTGACATTTTTGACTGGGTATCAAACATCATTATCATTCATAAAAACATCAAAATGGCCATTAGTATATGGTTTGATTTTCATAATATTAACCTCATGTGCCTAAAATATAAATTCCCATTACCTTCAATAGATTTTATAGTAGATTCCACCACTAGATATGAAATGTTCTCACTTATGAATGGTTATTTAGGCTATAACCAAATCCACATAGCCCATAAATACCAACACACAACAACATTTACTATCGAATAGGGCACCTATTATCACATCAAAATGACTTTTTGTCTTAAAAATGTTGGAACAACCTATAAATCTATAATGACCTACTCAAGATATTGGAAACCTATGTCGATGACTTCATTACTAAATATAAGTCATAAAATGCAGCTCACAGATCTAGTTATAATTTTTAATCTATTAATAAAATATAAGGTTAGACTTAACCCATAAAAATGTGTATTTGGAGTTACATCTAGTAAAAATTTAGGGTTCCTAATCTTACTTCAAGGCATTGATGTTGATCTGGATGAAATAAACACTATCATCAACATGCCTATTCCCCTTTCCATTCCAGACATACGCATTTAACATAGAAAACTTGGGGAAATTCAATGGTTCATCCCAAAAATGGCTTTCCACACATATTTTGATAATTCCCTTCTAAAAAAAGGTAATTCTTTATAATGGATAGATTCATACCAAAATATTTTGATAACATGAAAAAATCTTTTCTCCACCCTCCTACTCTTCAACCAACTTAAAATGACCATCCCTTAATTTTATAAACCTCCTCTACCCTCATATCAATTGGGGAAATTCTTTACTAATAAGATGACATTGGTAAAGAGTACATTATTTATTACATTAGTCAAGGAATCGTTGACTATGAAAAATGTTATACCAAATTAGAATGTGAATGTCTTGTTATCTATTTCACAGTTGAAAAAATATATCATTAGGTGATTTATCAAGCCACTTATGTCATTATTAACTATGATCTAATTTGTCATTTATTCTCCAAGCATTCTTACCTAGAGATATAATTGGTAAATAAATGGTATTCTTGATGAAATTTGATGTTATAATTGTTACACAAAAATTTATCAAAGGATAAGTTATCACTAACCAACTTGTGGTGACACCTTTAGCAGTTATAAATCACCTTCAAGATAATATCATTGTTGACAACATTATTTATATTTAATGTATTAACCAAGATATCTCTCTTAAAGATTATTTTCATAATTTCACTATTGATTTAGAAGCAAATAATCAAGAAGATACCAATATCACTCTTAACTACCTAAAGTTATCATTGATTTGCATAAAGACACCTATACCTTCCACTTTTATGGTGCCAAATGCCTCCAAGGATCTAGGGAAGGATGTATTCTAACAAATCCACATGGTAAGATCATACCTTTGGCATTTAGATTAACTTTTTATGTCACTAATAACATGGCTGAAAATGAAGCTCTAATATTAGGCATGAAAGTAACACTTGACTTAGATATCCCATATCTACATGCTTTGGGTGACTCAACTTATATACTACTAATTTAATGGTTATTATAAATTTAAAAGTGAAAATCTAATTGCATATCATCACATAACTACCACACTTTCCAAAAAAATTATTTTTTACCATTGAACTAATTCCAAGAGATCAAAATTTCATAGTTGATTCTCTTGATTCATCAACATCTCTATTTCACCCTCATAAAGTACTTAATGATTTCTAATTTATTATCCAAATAATAAAATCACCTTATTCTATCCAACCAAATGATTCACCCATCTATCACATTGATGCTATCACTCTTCGACAAATCCCATGGTATATATATGTAATCCAATCTGTTAAACATCAAACTTACCCTCCAGACATGGATTATTGTGAAAAGACTAGAATACGTAAATAAGATTTCAAGTATGTATTTTGATATAATTACCTTTACTATCATAATTTAGAAAGTACCCTAAGCCATTGTGTAATGCATGAATAGGTTCATACTCTCTTAGAACAAACACATGGGGACATTTGTGGTGGTTATTGTAGTGGACATGATACAGGCCATAAATTCTTACATATGGGTTAATTTTGGCCTACTCTAGAAAAAGATGCTATTAATTTTGAAATAAATGTAATCCTTGTCAACTCCATGATAATATAATCCACTCACCACCAACTGAACTCCAAATAGTGGAGTCTCCTTGGCCATTTGTATGTGGGGATTAGATCTCATTGATAAATTACCTCAATCACAAGATGGTCATGTTTTTATCATTAATGCTATTGAATATTTTACCAAATGGGTAGAAGCTATGTCTCTTGTCAATGTAATGGAAACCACTATTTACAAATTTATCCTTAACCAAATCATTTGTCACTTTGGATTTCCCCATATTATCATCTTTGATAATGGTGGAAATTTCAAAAATAAAGACATGAAATAATTATGTGCTAATTTTAAAATTTCCCACAAATTTTCCAAACCTTACCATCCATAATGTAATGGCCAAGTAGAGGCTACTAACAACATTCTAAACAAGATCTTACAAAAGACTATTCAAGAAACTCAAACCAATTGAGACCTTTTTTATATCCCACACTTTGGGCCTACTATAATAGTGAATGTATTGCCACTCGGGAAACATCATTCTCACTATTATATGGTTCTAAATTAGTCTCACCATTAAAAGTTGAAATCCCATGTTATGCATCTAAATTTTATCACTCCATCACTAACATCATTAGTTTCATCTCTTTCCATCTAATTTTTCCTATTATTGTATTATCTTAGTCCTAATATAATATTTTTGATATGCCCCCCATATTACACTAACCTTAAAACATCCCCACAAACTGATTATTCCACCTAAGTATCCATTATCTACTAACTAATCCCACTTATCTAATATTTGGTGATTTAAAATTCCCATAACCCACCTACCTACCTACTCCTAGCCTTTCCTATAAGCTTACCCCCTATTCCTCACCTAACCCTTATTATAATCTAGTTTAATCTTTCCCTAATCATCATTAGATTCCCTAACAGAATCTAGAACTCTCTACCATCCTTATCCTTTTCTACAGAGTTAACTTTTTAGATAATTCTAAGAAATTTTAAATTCTTGAGAATTCCCTCCTTTCTCTCTAGAGGCTTCAAATGAATGTTTAATTCATTAGAAAATATCCCTCTCTTACCTATTTAAATCATGCTTCTTTCCATTCTAAATAATGAGAAAAATCCATGAAAAATCAATCCATGCTATCATGTTAGTCTATTATCAAGCCACTATCATGCTATCATAAAATCTGAGTTCAAAATGTAATCCAAAATCCATAATCATAGTCTTTTTTTCTTGTTTTGATCTTGATTTAGAGCATTTAGCTTTAGAATCAAAATGATGGTTTTGAATGTTCATTTATCTTTGAATTTTTTATCCAATTAGCTCTAGAGTTTACCTGTATGTTGGTAATTTGGGTGATTTTGGTATAATTTATGTATCCAAATTCCATTGCTCAAATTTATCATCTCATATTTAGCAACCATAGTGGGAGCCTCCTTTTGAGCTAACCCAATGTGTTTGAAGTATGAATAATTCAACTTGTAGGTTAGATTGAAGAAGATTTTGGGGCTCAAATTTTCAAAAATCTCATGTTACAGGTGAAAATCAAATTTTCTCTACAAAGGGTAGTTTTGAAACTCTCAATCATAATTTTTCCCTCAACAATCATGATTTTACATCAAACCACCACCTTAATCGTTAGCATGACTTAGCCATTTCATTCTGGTTAGTCAAAATCACTTATTGCTAGTTGAAATATTTCAAAATCATTTATTTTTAGTTACAATATTGTAAAATACCTTATTTCTATTTACAACATTACAAAATCACCTTTTATTAGTTGTGATTTTGACTCCTATATGCGATTTTGACTCCTATCTGTGATTTTGACTAACCTAGTTGCAATTTTTCTCTTAGTTCATAAACCATTTTAATCTATACTATTAGGTGTTATAATCTAGTTTTTTATATTATTTTGGGCTCTCTATCTAATCTAATTTGTTTTAGGAACATGTTAAAACTCTATCAAACATAAATCATAAGAATCTTGACTTCAGAGAAAAATCACTTATAGGTAGCAAAAATCTTGATTCTCAGTCACATTTTTGACATTGGTGTCATGATTTTTATTAGTGGATAATTCATAAAGCTCTCAGTCTATTATCTATTTTTTATCATTTATATATATTTCCATTATTACCTATATATATATCTAGTTTCTCTTTCTAACCTCTATCTTGCAAGGTAAAGTTGAAATCTAATGTTATGACTATCTATTTGCAATTTCCAAATACATCTAATTTAATCATGTTCTAATTTTATAAAAAAATTGTCAATAGCATAATCTATAAAAATCATAATTTAGTGCCTCTTATAAGATCATTTAATCTTTGAAAAATTGTAAATATATTAGGTTTTTGTCTATCTTTCAAAGTCACTTATATTTATTCATGATATTGATTTGTATTTGTGATTTTGCACATCTCATAGACAATTTTGCTTGCCTAATTATTTGGTTACTATCATGGTCTACTCCCAGTTTGCAAAATCACTTATCTCAGTTGTATTTTTAATTCTTAGTCATGATTTTACACATATCATAAGTGATTTTGACTAACTACTCAGTAACTATGATAGTCTACTCAATAGCTTGCAAGATCACTTATCCCATCTACAATTTTGACTCTCTATAAGCATTTACATAACACTAACTATGTATATGCAGTTTTGATTACTCTAGTATTGATTGTGGTCTTTATTTTTCTTCAAAAATTATCTCTTTTGAGTGCAATTTTAAGGACCTTTTTTGGTAAATTTTGAGTCATTTTTATTATCCTAAAAGTCCCAAATTGCTTTTGGCATTAAGGGCACTACCCCTCAACCCTTAAATGGGTGCATCCCCTTAACCCCATAAGGAACACAACCCCTTGACCTTGTTAGGGGATATCAACCCTAGACCCCCACATCAAGGCCTCTCATTAAAAAAAAGTTATAGTGTAAAACTCATAATTTTTTTAGTGTTTTTATTAAGGCTTATCAGACTAACATTTGGTTTGGGTTTTTACAAGGACAAATTTAGTGGTATTTTTTGTATCTCTTGATTTTACCTAACCATTTGTCTTATAGGTCATATTTTTTGACATTTTGTCTAACATCTTGTCTTACAAGTTTCCATTCAAGATTGCCAAATTAAAATAACTATTCACTTGTTTTTTAGGGCACCTATCAAATATTTAAAAAATTTAAAAATCATCTTGTATATATTTTATATATATCACACTTAAGTAATCAGTTAATCTACTTTTTGTTTGCTTGTTTGTACCCAAGGTTATAATAGAGTATGTTATCTTCCCTACATCCTGGTTGCGAGTCTTAGAGAATCAAAAACCACTAATAAACCCTCCCATTTTAATTTTTTATGGGGAAACATGATGTGGAAGTGAATCCCATGCACTTGTCATAGTGTTCAAGGTTGGTGATGCAAAATTCATCACTACAAATTCAACCATACTCTATGTTCTAGTGGAGTATAAAACTTAGGGACAACTACCACTAGGCTAAGTGATTGACTGCATACAAGTATTTTGTGAAGGGAAATATTTAATTATCTAACCCAATAATTATACAACACCTTACATGAATTTGGGCCCCATGTACCTAGTGTATATCAAGGATTCCCCTAGAAATCCATTCAAACCTAGAATAGGACCATCATCCATAATAGGTGACTTGCTGCCAGACTCACTATTAGCTCCTAAGTGACCATTAAGTGAAAATAGGGTTAAGAGGCTTCATGATATTTTGTAATGGGTCACTAGACTACAACCTCCCCAATGAAGCCATTAGATGGTGTGGTCATTAAGTTACACTCCCAAATCAATTTACTAGTTATATGTGAGTGGTTGACTTGACTTGGTGAGTGTTGTGCTAGACCAGTGTTATTTATGATCCACATCAACCTTTTACCCAAGCCTATACACATATATAGGTCTCTTTCACATATTATCATATTGTATATCCTTATCTCATCATCATATCATCCTTACATCCTCTTGTGCATATTTGCTTTGTATATTTGTGTATAACCTTATAAGTTTATCTCATCTTACATCATATCATATCTCTCATCATTGCCTATCAATATAGTCTCATACATATAACACTATTCATAACCCTATAATTTACATACCTTAATCTAGTATTGGCATCCCTCCATAAGATCTTATCATAGTCTAACCTTGTATTATTCACTTATCCTTACCACTAATCATCCATAGTGTCATCTTCAAGTCTATGTCATCTTCAAGTCTAAATCCACCTTAACCATAACCAATATTGGTTACATCCTTATAATTTTTATCACCATATCCCCAAATCACCTTGAATTAATCATCCATAGAGTCTTAGTCCAAACCATATTTCCCATCACAAAACCCACTTCATCTTCGTCAACACCTTGTCACTTATCTTGACCTTGTCTAGTCTTATCACCTTGTCCACCACTAAATCCCTTGCAACCTAACATAGTTATATTCAAATTTTTACTTAGATTGTCATGCCCTTGACTATACTAGTCATCCCATTAATTTTATAATCATATCTTAGTCTTCTTCCACATTGGCAAACAACTATTTCCATATCAGGGTCCTGATTCTAAGCTTGCTTGTGTCTAATCAAGTTTGAGTCATAATAAAAATACTATAAATCAAATCATGTCATCCTATTTGAGTCAATAATCTTAGTCTTGAGATAATCTTAATCAAATCAAACCTTAGTCAAAATCAATGTCTTGGGCTAGTCTATCCCCAGTCAAGTCATAGATCTTGTCATAGCTCGCTTAGCCAAATCCAATCAAAATCATTGAAGTCTAACTCACATCCTAATTTGATGCACTTTATATTATCTTACCTCATCAAACATCACATCACATTGAACATATATTCAAACTTGAGATCAGACTAAAGTAAACCTTTTATTCAAATTTGTTCCACACATTCCATTTTCATCCCTCAATATTTCTATTCAATCCCCTACACTTACCGATTGAGGCTGGTAAACTACAACATTTTTATTTTATCCCATATTGATATATGGCATCTAAAACAAATTTGGTAAATAACCTGATTGATCAATACCTCATGGTCAATAGGGATCTACTCCTTTCTTACCTCCTTAAGACTAACACTCTACATCCATAGAATTTGACCCCATCCACCCAACATTACCTCCCATCTACACCCATTCCTTTTATTCAACTCTTAGTATTCATACTAGCCAGTCCCATTCAAATCCTCCATCCATACAACTTATTAATTCTACCAAGCCTAAGCCCTCTTGGTATAAATCCAACAAATATTTTATATATCACCAAACATGGGGGCATACCATCAATTGATGTCATAATTTTAAAAACTATGTCTAAGATGTCATAGACCATGGTAACATACAAATTGAGAATGAATCAGATGGATCCACATCCAAGGGTGAACAAGAAAAGGTATGCCAATATTCTTTTTCTGTTCATGATCAAGTCCTTCCCTTTCCAAGCCAAAGTCAAGGTATGCCAATATTCAATGGCCCCCTTATCTTTGACGAATTCTCCATTAAATATGAGTCCATTTCCCATGAACCTTGTCCTCCATTCTCTCACAAGTCCTTATTTCATGGGTATATCTTTGGTGAATCCATTGTTACTCTACCATCTTCTTCTCATTGATCATATCAAATACCCCATTTAGAGAGGTCATTTGTAGAAAATAAATCCTCTAATAAAAACATCACATCATATACATCATAGTTAGCATTGGAGACAACACAAGTCTTATCTACATCAAGATCATGTTCAACATTAGTATTTTAATCAAATTCTCTATCAAAATCATCTTAATTAACATTTCACATGGTGACTATGCTTTCCTTTTTGAGGATACCTCTAATCTAGATGTTAACCAATCACAAAGAATATATTTTGATCCTAATAAGGATGATGAATTCATAATAAAAAATTTATATGCTTTATTTATTGAATATTATCAGAATGAATCCAATCTTACCTTGGATGCATGTACTACAACTAGTCTAATCTTTTTGCAAATATCGAGGAGATTTTATCTAATGTCAGAACTAGGTCTCTTAG
The DNA here is from genome assembly GCA_037957365.1 of Torreya grandis. Lineage (NCBI taxonomy): Eukaryota > Viridiplantae > Streptophyta > Pinopsida > Cupressales > Taxaceae > Torreya > Torreya grandis. The sequence continues at coordinate 1,615,752 of JARHVA010001507.1, forward strand.
GAAACTCTATGAGGATCATGTTTCCCTATCAACACTCATTGACCTCATCCTACCATATCCCCCACCTTCATCCCTCATACATCCCTTTCTTCCCATTAATGATCATTTAATCACCTCCCTCTATAAGGACAAATAGGAACATACATTGTTATACTCTTCCATGAGTAACATAATGTGCCATAAATACAAAGGTATAAGATTATATTAAAAAATTCATACATGATGATCAAATCACCTTTGATCTAGCAAGTCAAAATGAAGAAAATTCCAATCATCAGCTTGATCAAAAAGTGTCTATCCCTATTAAAAACCTCTTTTAGGACTAGGGGAACAAAAAAGTTAAAATAATCATCATATATCAAGTCAAAGATAAATCTCCTATGGTAAATCCTAATTTCAGGTACCAGAGGATAGTCAAGATATAATCAAGTCTAAAAGTCAAAACAATATTAAAAGTAATATTAATATGGCTGATAATCCTTCAAATAATTTGGTTAAAGATGAATTTCAAAGTCAAAGTGTCTTAGATCTCTTAAATTCATTTGTCATCTATCACCAATCAAATACAAAATTTCCAACATCTCCAATGATGTGTGTGACTACTAGTCATAATCATCAAAAACCCATCACACCTTATCATGATCCTATCATCCAATCAAGTCATATACTCCATAAGCAAATCCAAACCCTTAATACATCCATTCCACACCTCACAAATATGAGAAACATTGCCTCTTTTAGGGGTGGTGAAAACATCTGGTCTTGATATTTGGATGGGTCTCAATCAAGATTTAATGAAGGTCACAAGGACATTATTCAATCCAACATAGATAATATAATCCCAATATCACATATCTCTAGAAAAAGTGTTGGTTGAAAATAATGAAAATTTCTACATCCTACATCTCACCCATATCTAATAAATAGAGATACCAAAAGTCATAATAATAATAATAATAATAATAATAATAATAATAATAATAATAATAATAATAATAATAATAATAATAATAATAAAACATATGTCCAATGGTGAAAACCAATCTTCTGATGCCTTGGGCAAGTACTATGATGAATTTTTATTTTTGGCATCATAGTAAATTAATAAATTATCCAAAATTATACCTCAACACTTAGGGGCAAATCCATTTCATCTACATAAGATCCCTTCAGGTCATCCTTGTATGTCATATCCATCTGTCCATTATTCCTATCCATCATCTACCATCATATATTGAATCCTATTATGTCAATCCTTTCTTCTAGTCTTGACCTTTGTAAGGATGTGGATGATGTCTTGAAATTTTTTCTAAAATCATCTTGGCATATACTCTAATGAACACTCAAGGAATTAGATATTTTTTCCTTCATGAGGGGGTCATTATCAATCCCTAGTTCATTTTTCCTTGGTTCTCATCCATTTGCAACATCACCCTCATCATTTTGTCATCCATCCTAATCTTAATTGCTAGGATGGTGTTCCTTTTATTAGTAACCCCATTTGTATAGTGTACATACATATTCTCAAAAAACCTAAAAATTGAAAAATTCTAAAAACCCTAAAAATTATAAAATTCATAAAAATCCAAAAAACATCTAAGTTGCCTTCTATTAAGTCATCTTGTCATATATATCCTAGTCATTATATCTAATGTTTTATTTGTATTATCATCTTATCATTCCTTGTCTTATATCCTAATGGTATTATCATCTTTTCATCTTCCCTTATCTCAAAATCCTAATCATTTTGTCTTATGTCTTTTATAACCTTATCCTAATCCAAGTCACTAGTACATTACAAGTCCATACCTTGTACAATTTCTTATCCCTAATCCACCTTCACATCATGATAATAATGACCCACTTGGTTCAAATCATAACCTGTTCAATAATTCTAATGAATCTCATCAATATAATATATAAGTCACTAACCACAATTCATCTCTATGTAAATACTTGTGTATGTTACTTATATGCTCTATATTATTTGACTTTTTTGCATGTTTTTAATCATGTATATATGCATATATTTATTTTCTTGTCTATGATTATTATTTTAATTAGTATTGCATCACGTCTCTTTCATCAAGATTGTAATGAATGAGGATGCTATGATGGAACCAAAAAATCTATAATAATGCTTTTAGGTTCCCTTGATGATACAAAGTTCACTAATTTTCCCTTTTATAATCATGAACTTTGGCACAATGTCCTCTTGGTCATACTTATGTCATGGGACATACTACCTAGTGCTATATTTACATCAGATTACATAGACTATGATGAGAACTATTACATCAATGATGGATTGATAATGGGCCACACTCTTCATGTCTCTTATCCTCTATCCCCTACCTAATCATCTAATAATATTTACCCCACTATTAATTCCATCATCCTAGTCCATTCATATAATATCCAATCATTCTTCCAAGACATTTATCATCTCATCTATATCCTTTAACTACTCATCTATCATCTCTCTAGTCACCAACATCTAACATCTCATCTCCCATAATTTATCTTAGTTGTCTATCTTCATGTTTAACTTCTAAGTCACATCCTCTATCTAAAAACTAACATGTCTAACATCCATCATCATCATAATCCTATAGTATATCTTATTATCTATCATCTTGTCTGAACTACATTTGCCTAAGGTATTTTTAGACTATGTAGGTAGTGCTTAGTCACATAACATGTCTAAGGTCTTCTAATCCACTCTCACCTCTTTCCCCATCATTCATCATTGCATCTATTTTATACCTCATCATCCCAAAGTCCTACATCAAATATTTGAGCTATAGTATCAATCATTCTATTAATTAATCACCATTTCCACAATCATATCCCTAATCTTTTCTTCAATCACCCACACTCATTGATTGGGCTTGAAAAATCAAAACATACATCTTTTATTCCATAATTTATATATTATCATTGATTGGTCAAATCATCATTTAAATTTTATGATTCCTCCTTCGACTAGGGCATGAATAGAATCATAAATTTATTATCATCTTTCACTCCCTTTCATGTGTCCTTGCTAGGAGCATCATCACTATAAACCACATTATGTCTCTTTGATTTGATGTAATGCAATTTAATTATTCCCATTTATATTTTGGTCATTCAATCATATCATTTAATCACTCTAATCCTCTTCATCATATCTCTCAAATTTAGCTTTGAGCTATACTCATCATTAATCTTTGGCATGATGCTCTCCCATGTATGTGTCCTTTCTTGGGATATGTCGATAGCTAGTGGCCTTTTATATCAATCATATTGGTCTACAAATCTCCTGGGTATGTGTATTTGATTGGGATATGTATAAATATTGTGAAATTTTGTTTTATCATCATCATGTTATGATTTATTCCCCCTTGATATGTGTCAATAACCATGACATAATCATTTCTACTCCCTGTGCATAGGCTTTTCTAAGGGAATCATCAATTTGTAGCTCATTGCTCATGTCAATCTCATCTTCTTCATCATTGATTTCACTCTATCATATCATCCCCTTATATACTTGTACATCCCACCCCTCATTCTCCTTTTGAGTGGCCATCCATCTCATTTCTCCCTGCATGTCCCCTCAAGGGGGCATCATGTGTCCACTAACATCATTTACTAAAATTCATCCATGAGTGTTTTTATTCTTTGAAAAACCATTAATCCTACTTTATCCACTCGCAATGACCTTTAAAAGAGGGGTAAAATGTACGCATCTAAATTTTCTCACTTTGTCACTAACATAATTAATTTAATCTATTTCCATATATTTTATCTGAATATCATATTATCCTATTCCTAATCTAATATTTATAATATGTCCCCCATCTTACACTAACCTTATAATTCCCCCATAAACCAATTAATCCACCTAAGTCATTATTATCTAATAACTAATCCCACTTATCTAATATTTTGGAATTTAAAATTCCCATAACACACATACCTACTTACTCTTATCCTTTCCTACAAGCCTACCCCCTATTCCTCACCTAACCCTTCTTATAATCTATTTTAATCTTCCCCTAATCATCATTATATTCCCTAATATAATCTAGAAATCTCTACCACCCTTCTCCTTTTCTAGAGAGTTCTCTCTAGAAAACTCTAAGGAATTTTAAATTCCTTAGAATTCCCTCCTTCCTCTCTAGAGTCTTCTTATCTAAAGGCTTCCAATGAATTTTTAGTTCAGTGGAAAATCTCCCTTCCTTTCTTATTTAAATCATGCTTCCCTCCATTCCAAATAATGAGGAAACTCCATTAAAAATCATCCCATGATGTCATCTTAGTCTATTATTAAGAAAATTTCATGATATCATAAAATCTGATTCTAAAAGGTAATCCAAAATACATAATCACAGTCTTTGTTTTGTGTTTTGATCTTGATTTAGAGAACTTAGATTTAGGATTGAAATTTTGGTTTTGAATGTTCATTTATCTTTGCATTTTTTATCCTATTAGCTCTAGATTTTACCTATATATTGGTAATTTAGGTGATTTTGATGTAATTTTCATATATAAATTCCATTTCTCAAATTTATTATCTCACACCCATATTTACATATATCTCTTCATGGTATCATTCCTGATGAAGAATTACATGAAGCTCATCTTCATGCCTTAGAATTTATTTATGGACACCATTTGGCTACTTTAAAACATAAATGGCAATACAAGTATTACATTTCCAAACAACATAATAAAAAGGTCAAAGTACAGACATTTAATGTCGGTGACTTAGTCCTCAAATTAGACTACACACATGACAAATAAATAAAATATTCCCAAAAATGGTGGGGGTCATACTTAGTGAAAGACATTTTGGTCCTAGTACTTATTGTCTACAAATAATGAAAGACATTATTTCAAATAACCCACCAATGTATAATTTTTGAATTTAAAAAATATATATATATATATCTCCCTTATTTTCATAATCTTATATATTATCCTACTAACAGTTCTTATAGGGTTTCTCTAATGATCTCTCCTTTTCAGTAATCTATTATATCCACAAACCTTAGTTCCCTTATTTGTTCCTTTGGTTTTCATTTTAATTTAATTCATGAGTTTCATTATAATACTATAGTTAGGCCCAATTTTCCTCATGAATACCTTTTTATTTCATACAATCATTTTTCATGATTTTTCTCCTTGATCATAAGTTTATTATTTTAGAAAGCCTTTTTATTTTATTATTTATTTTATGAGTTGCATTGTAAGACCATGGATATGACCAGGCATTCCTCACAAACACCATTTTTCACATTTTACACCCATTTGGGTTTTTGTTTTTTGAGTTATAGTGTAAGGCCATGGATAAAACTAGGCTTTCCCCATAAAATCTCTGTATGATTTCAAACATTTTTGCCAAATCTAGTGTTCTTTTAAAATGTTTAGAAATGATTACAAGTTTGTAACTTCATATTATCAGCGTTAATTTTTCTTTCTCTTGTAGATAAAAATTGCACAAAAAACTATGTTAGCATGTTTCCATACACTTACATAAATTCTTATGATAAATAATGATACTTACCTATCATTCTATCCCTTTTTACATTATCACATTTTTTGCGATTTGAGGTAATTAAATTTTTTTCATGTTCATTTCCCAATGATTTCTCTTCCCTTCATTCGAATTTAGATAAAATAAGTTCAAATTCAAGATAAAACTTTTATTTCCAATGAATAAATAAGACTCTAGACACCATGCTCTCTAAGTCCACTTTCTTAGCAACCAAGTCCAAAGTCTTCAAATGCTAGTCATTTTTAGCACCCATGTTTGGTTCTTCGAATCTGTATGGAGGAGTAATATAAAAATCCATCAAAATTTAAAAGCCAAATAATTTAAATAAAAGGAAATGATCAAAAGGTAAATATAAAAATAAAAAAGTCAACATCACACCAAAATACATTATTCATAGCACATCTCCTATCTCCAATCAAATCTCAAACTCCATAGTTGGCCTAATAATAGAGTTGGTCCATTGGGGTGTGACAGGATAGTATATTGGGATAGGATAATTCAAAATTATCTATAACATCACCTACTTTCTAACACAAGTATCCAATCTTTATAGTAGATTGATAACTCTATAATAGACCCTAAAGAATGGGGAACATGTTATGGGAAGGTAGGTTCATTTTAATTTTCAGTCATATAACTTTCATGGGATGATATTCATACTTAATTTTATAACCCAATATTTGTGTGGTTAAGATAATTTCTTCAGATTCCTTAATGTCAAAATTCCTCTTGTTTTGACAAACCTAATTTTAGTGTCTTGACTTCAATAAAGAGTTTATCTACCTTGATTTTTATTACGTATCCCCCACCACCCATTTCATTCCCTCTTTGATAGGCAAGTTTGATTTTAAATCTTTTTCCCCACTTCTATATTACTCTTATTCACTTTTTAAAACATAATAACACTAATTTGTTTTGGTTTTATATATCTTTAGAATAAAATAGTATGTTTGAGTGACTATGGATTATTTTATTTACACCATTGCTTTACATTTTTTTAAATTTATTGGAATCATTTAAAAACTTTTAAAAATTCATTATCATTCCTTTTTTGGGACATTTATGTCCACTTTCATATTTATATACTTTTTCCATTATTTAATGAGTTTGGATTGTTATTTCTAACTCACCAATGTTGTTTTCCATTTCATGTACATTTGCCATTGATGATTGATCTTGGATTTTTACTTCTCACTCATCAATGTTATTTTACCATTATTTTCCCATTTGTGTTTAAGTAAGGATTGTTACTACTTTCACATTGATTTTAGGTTTTCATTTTAATGTATCCTTAATTTTATTTGGTTTTCAACCCTTCTTACTTAAGGTAATTTTTTTTGGGGTCATTTTGTATCCTTGGATTTTTGGTTACCCGATTTAATCTAAATTTCAGCCTAGTCATTTGATCCTAACTTAGCATTTATCACCCTATCTTACCAAATTTTTAATTACACCATGCCCACACATTTTAGTTGTCTTGGTTTTCCTGTGTTTTTTTATATTTTATCTTTAAGTTTTGTATCCTTAGGGTTTGTCCAAATCAATCTCTATGCCTTCCATAATAAAAAATATAAACATAATAAAAAACCATTTAGTGATAAAGATAAGTCAAGGAACACATACATTACTTATTTAGTTTAGTTATTTCCTTTTAGTCATTTACTTTTAGTTATTTTATGATTTAAAATACTATAATTTATTTAGCTCACTATTGTGTGTTACTATGTTCTTTTCCTAAAGCACCATCCCATGTTGTAACTACATGACACGTGATGATCTTTAAGTGGGGCACATGTATACACAATATTTTTGAAATTTATCAAATTTTAATGTTTTTTCTCTTGCAATAAACTGTCGATTCTAAATCTCTTTGAGTTTCCTTCTTAAAGGGTGCATCGAGAAAGGGGTGGGTATACCACTAGTACTTCACAATATTTGTGTTCCCTATACTACCACTCAAAACTAACACATGTACTTCCTATATGTTTACCTTAGATTTGAAACCTCACTTACATATTCCTCCAATAAATTCACCATCTCAAATATCCCCTACCTAAGCCAAAACCTCTTTTTACCATCCTCTAAACATAGTCAAATGGGTCGACCCTATTCTGAGAAATGAACACATTATGAGACTAAGTCAACCCAACTAACTTAGTCCAAAAACTAACTAATTTATTTTATAAAAAACTAGGTCAATTAGGATGATTATGTCAACTAAAATTTTGGAAGGGTTTAGGGTTATATCTAACTATATAACATATATTTTACCCCATTTTTAGAGAGAGAGATATATATAATCATTCATATGTGCTTATTTATAATTTGTTATTCCACCATTCTACTTGAAGATTCATTACTTAGGGTTTACACTTGAAGAGAAGAATCTTATCTTGTAGAAATGTCTTAGATACATAATAAAAATATTATATCATAGATTTGACCTATATTTTTGATCCTTATGAACCAAAATAACCTCTTGTAAAGCACCATTGGTTAAGGGAGATATTGAGCCTTGACTAGTTCATCTTCAAGGTAAGGATTCCTAACTCTTACTCCTTTATTTTGGTAGATAGAATTGCATAATTAATGGATTTTGAATGTATTTATATCTCTATGCATTAGGACTAAATATAAAAGACTTGAATATATTTATTATTTCTATGTTTAATTTTTATGTTTATTATGCCACAAGCTTTGGTGAGAACTAGATTAGATTTACTTTTACTTTGTTAGAAACCATAGGACCTATTTAGGGTCATTATATGGTATTGTTCAACTAGAGGCTATGGAATCATATCTAGTGATACACCCCATAGTTAGGTCTATCAAATTCATATTGGTCTTGACCTCAATTGTCTAAATGTACCAACAAGCAAAAAGGATAGTTTGATTCATCTTCTTTGAGCTAAGATTGATTTATAGATTAGCTTCACTTTCCCTTGTATACATAATGTCATGTCCATGAAACACATAATATAATCACACACTATATCAATATTATCACACAAATAAAATGTTCTCACACAAAGATGTTTTATAAAATTAAAATCTCAATGAATAATAGTTGTAAAAGAAAGCAAGGACCTTAGAAAGAGTCATGTATTGAAAAATCATTAAAGAAGGCCAAGGGCCAAATAAAGAGGAATACAACAATAGAATCAATCAAAATAATATCTTGTTATAGTAAATAAGTAATAAATAATAATCTATGATTAATATATGGTAAATGAAACAACACAAATGAAGCATATCACAAGTGATCTAGTCTACACTATCAATTTATGTCAATGTCATAACATAGTAAATTAGCATATCCATGAAATGTATCACTAAAAATAATATAAGTGGGATAAATAAATGTTTAGTAAATCAATGTATCTCAACATGATAATTATAAAGGTCATATAAATATATAACCTATAACAATTTAACCTATAGAATGGGGTGCCCCTAACAATGGCATGGCCCATGGGTATATGCATGTTATACATTTATGCCTCCATGTATCATCTGTAACTAATATATCTTGGATCTCACTCATATATAATATAATTCATTTGGGTATGAAAATGATATGTAATCTACTAAACATGGGATAAATAACATAAATAAATAATGGAAACTAGCAAACATGTCATGTTAAGGTCTTGATTTTTTATTCTAGTTTTTTTGTATTTTTGGATTATTTTGTAAATTTAAAAATGCTAAATAATGATCCCATTAAGGGTATGTTCATGTTTATTTTTTGGATCAATCAATATAAACTTCCTTCATTTCAAAATTGTATCAATATTTTTTGTATCATGGTTGGTTAGTGATTGATTTAATGCAATCATGCTTTTATTTTTAAGATTTTGAAGCTATTGTTGTAATGAACAAAAATTATATGTATGATGTCCATGCATTATATTATAGAAACAATAGTATTTAGATATATTTGTAGACCATTTAGGTGGCAAAGTGATTAACTCATTCTTAATAATATCTCTTATAAATTCACTTGGATTCTTATTAACCTTATGCACATTTTTTGAACCATTAATTATAGATGTATTCTAGTCTTGAACACATATATGAGATGAAATATTTCTAAGAAAAAAAACTTTAATGGAGATTCAAAGGTAAAATTAACACTAACATACTTGGGATTATATACATATGAAATATTATCCTCAAGTGATGTAACCCTTAGACAAAGTTTGAATTTTATATTGTAAGTCCTCTTTGGATTATTTTTAAATAGTAGTTTTTGATTGATTATTTACATATGTATATTCCTAATACTCTCCTATACCTATAGGTATAAACATGTCATGATAAAATTACTCATCTAAATTAATAGGATTAAAATTTAACTTGTGCTAATGATCATCTATATTCTCTTTCATACTATTATCACCATATATACTATTATAATAATCTTTGGCTATGCAATTTGGATTTTCTAAATTGACCAACAAGAGAAGATATGGAACTGTCTCTTTTTGATCTACATTAGTTTGTGATAATTCTTTTATTTCATCAATAAAGGTCATAACTGGATTCTTGTCTTTTAATTTACTTAATTCTTTGACCTCGTCTATATGCATTTTATCCATTGAGATATGATATGATGAAGGAAATATATAAAAATACATAAAATATAATTATGAATGACCTTAATTATCAGATTCCATCATTTGAAAATATTTAAAGGGACCACTATTTTTGGGGCATATATACACATATACATCATGCATAAAGTTCACACATGTGTGTAGTATAGATGGTAATGCTTCCATAACATGTTTCTAAGGTTGACCTAAGAGAAAATTTCAAGGTAGATTATTATTGATGACTTGAAATAGGGCAAACAATGTCTTGGGTACTACTTTCACATCTAATGATATTGATCTATGCATGTGGCATGAGATGTAATCAAATCCTTTCACACTTTGATCTATTTTTTGAATAATATTCACATTGACACCTAATTTTGTTAATAAAGTTATGCTATAATTATTTATTTTTTATTTTTTATATATCAATATAGATTTGAATGCTTTAGTTTGAACTTGAGTTTGAATTAATAATGATAGATTTTTATCGATTATTTATTTAGTGGGTCAGTCTTCCTTTTTACAAGGAAATCACTTCATCTCTATCCTTTAATTTATTTAGAATAGAATTAAAGTATGCAATTTATATATCATTTGGCAAAGTTGTCTCACATAATGCCTCATATAATATGTCCTTGTAAAAAATTAATCTCTTTAGTAATTCAAGGATAAAATCTTAGCATGGGGTTTTTAGTTTATCAATGATATCATACCCTTTGGTTTGATTTGATGTATTTTTGGGAGGTGAAGTGGATGAGGAGGATCATGTTTACTAACTTTGTTTTTCCATGTATGATAAGTCATCCTAACTCTTTGAATAGTGACAACATGGATACGAAATCCAATATAAGCCTAGGTAGAATAATGGGAGTGGGATGGTAGCTGAAACAAATTTGAGGTCCAAGTAGAGGGAAGATTAAAAGGAGACCTACATTCAATTTGGTTCCTAGTGGAAAAAATAAGAAATTTAGATTGAATATTAAAATAATATGAATTTTGGAAGGGTAAATATTATTTATTATTAATTTCAACCTTATTGGTTCATAGAGATTTGATCCATGAAAGTACATAGTTGTTATATATTTTGCATATTAAAGGAAAACGTGTATTCATTATAATCATAGCTTGAGCTAGAAAATAAAAACTATGTACATTCATTATAGCCATTAATAATTTGTGAATGAGAGAAAATCATAAATCAGGGCTGAAAAATATTTTTTTATATAAACTTTTGAAACCCTATAAAGAAGGATGAAACCTTAAGGGAAGACCCAGGTTTCAATCTTAAAAAACAAAAATAATTATCATATTAGAGAAGAAAATTACTTAATAAATTTCACATCATGTTCAAAAATAGGTTTTAGATTATTTTTGAATCAATGTGATCTTATAAGATATAAATTTTAAACTAATTTAGATTATATGGAGTATAGTAATAACATGAATCTAAATGTAAAAGATTAAATTTGATTTGAAATTTTTACTTGGTATAAATATAAATTACCTAATAAAGTAAGATAGAATTTTTATGTACTATTGGTATAAATATATATAGAGTTTGAATATGGTTTTGAATAGGAAAGACACTTACTAGGGAATTCTTATAGGTGAATAATAGAAAATAAGAAATGTTGGACCCATGGAAAGCATGTGGATGTGAGATAAGGGTGAATAAGATAGATATGTGTACAAACAAGTCATGTAAGGTGAAGGTAGGACACAAATGTCATTTCTAAGTATCTAATACTAGGTTTTAGTGTCTACACAATGCAATAATTAATTTTTTTATTTGAAGGTTGATCCTTACATGATTTTTACAATATAGGTTCAAATTTTTATTCTATTAGTTGGTTGACTCGAAGCATGATTTTTGTAGTGTATATTTTAAGTTTTTCCTATTAATATATATGTTGATAACAACCACATAATAACAAGACAAAATAAAAATTGGTTCTATATGTCAGTTGGATAATAAAGATAAGGATTAAAATAAAAAATAAAATATTTCTATTGGTCAACAAATAATGATAAAGATTAAAATAAAATAAAACTATCTCTATCATTTAGATAATAAAAATAGTCCCTAAAGTAGACTTAATTCACATAATTGAAATTATATTATTTTCCTATGGTATAATAGGTACTGGCTTCTAAGATAATATATTATATACTAATGATTTAAACATATTCACCTATTAGCCAACACATAATTGACATGTAATATATGATTTATTTAGTGAATTTTTAGAGTCATTTAATATCATTATTATTTATAAAGACATATTTATGTCAAAAATAAAAATGTTTATAGGAATCCTTTGAATATTAATTAATTATTGAAGGTATAATACCATTAGAAAACAATGATTTCCATAAGAAACCATTAAAAGAAATATCCATTGAATAAATGACAATGAGAGTTAGGTCCTTAAAGGTAAGAATGGTGTAAAATAACTTTGATCATTTAAGAAAATAGATAAAGAAGAAAGAGGGAAAAAAGTAAGATCCACATACGATGCAGATGTTTATTGCTCAAGAGAAGCAAAAAAAATGTGGAGATGGAATGACTACTATATGTTATGAGATTTTTTTTTAAAATGCAACATCATAGAGCTAAAATCCAATTTATAATTTTAATATTTTTAGGTTTTCCAATTCATAAACATCATAGTGTGTGTTAAACAATGAAAACAAATTCATGGTAGATGATTTAATTCCAATGGATAGGGAATTTTTTTTTTAATTATGTGTCAAAAAAAATTTCATCAAGTTTTTGGTTTACCCATGAAAGGTCCATTTATTATGGAGGTCATGGTCAATGTAAGAAAAAATGAAAAGTTCATAGAATTTCTTTGTTTTGTTTTATAAGAGTAAATCACTAAAGATAAGGAAATACATATAGAAAGTATTACAACCTATTGGTTGAATTAATTTTTTGATTTTGTATTATAAAACTTATTCCTCACTAAAATAAATCCTAATATTTATGTGTGGATGAGTGTTTATGCTTTTAAAATTATGAAATGGGGAGTAAATTGGGTTGAATATGTTGATTTTAGATTCAAGGATCAGATCAATGATTTTTTTAACAAGGGAATGGTTCATTCAATTGTTTAGTATAAGAAATAGAGCTAAATTATTTTATTCAACTAAAATGTTGAATAAACAATAGAGAAATAATCCTTCCATGTTCGACATTAAATAATATGTAGGTTTTCATACCCATGAACATTTAGAGGCTGAGATAAATAAATAAAATACTCATAAAATTAAGAAGAATATCACCATTAATGCATAATATGGAGGTAAATTTTCACTTGAACACTAATTGGAATGTAGACAAAAATGTATATTTAAAAATAAAAATCATTTTGAAATAATATAAAATGTAGGTTCATAAATGGAAGATAAATGTATAAAAAAAGAAGATGAAACTGTGAGTTTAGAAAATTATGAAGTGAAACTACAAATGCTTATAGTATCACTAGACTCATTTTTTTAATTGAATTTTTTTATGTTAATAATAAAAATTACACATTACTATTATTATAAATAATGATTTGTATAGTCACACTCATTTGTGTCAAATTGATCCAAAGGATCAAGAACAATATTAATTAACTTTAATTTTTTTTTAAAAACAACATGAAAAAACATTCTTTCAATCAAAAAAGTTTGAATAAATCCCAAAAATAAACATGATATGAAATCCATAAGAGCACTAAGATAACATAGTATAAGAACTAGGAAACACAAGTTATCAATGAAATTGGTAGAGGTGGATGGTCATCTGACTATTCACCTTGATCCCAATCATTACTAGTGGGGAGATTTAAAATATGAATCTACCATCTATCAGGTGCTTGAACTCTAATTTTGTGGATATTTTCATATAATAAGGCCATTTTTACTTGAAAAATTGAGCTAATGTCATTGGGATAAATATGAAACTTATCACATAGGATAAACCAAGTTATGTAATATTTAGAACTTTTTCAAACCATATATGAAATCACGTTTATCCTTGTTTTGAAAATTCAAAGAATCTTAATCCATGGAACCACAGAAAAGAGAACACCACAATAAGTGAGAACTAGAGACCACTAAAGGGAGTGAGAATTCATATAAATCCAAGATCTAAATTCATTACCATACAATAATAAGTGAGGTTTAATCAACTTTCAATACTTCTAGATATTTTAAGCCATGAAATACCCCTTAATATTGACACAAAATTAAGAGACAAAAAGGGATTCAAAATCAAGACCACCCCAAGAAGGCTTGTCAAAAGGAATGCCTTCACTTATGAAATGATGGAGAAATTTTTCCCAAGCCTCTCCTTCAAGGGAATACATTATCCATTTAACAGATAGGGTAGTGCATTATATTTTCTCATTCAAAACTCCAAGTAAACCTATCTTTGTAGGTTGGAATCAAATATCCCATACAACTTTGTGAACTCCTTTAGATCCTTCAAAATTTCCCCAAAAAACATCTTTAAGAATATGTTCAAGTTTATCCTATGTAGCCTTAGACAATGTCCAATAAGATGAGTAATGAACATGAGTGGCTTTTATGGCCTTACAGAACACCTAAAACTTACCATATAATTCTAAAATATATTAATGGGTTCCCTAAAAATCAAAATGGATGCCTAGTAATTTGAATTGTTTAATATGAATCTAGTACCACTTTAATTTTTGGAACCAATTGGGAGGGGAGTATCAGATTATTTGTAACACTAGGTTTTCTTATATTAAGTATAAGATCTAAAGGATTAGTAAATTATGTCTAAACATTCCATAGCATTATTGAAACATGACTCTTATTTAGAAAGGGTGATAAAATAATCACTAGTAAAAAGATGATTTACCATCTGATTTTGAGATTGATAGAGAACAATTACTGTAACCAAATCTCTAGAGGTGTAGTTAATAAGAAAATAAATAAATCCTTATACTACCAAAACATAGAGGGAGGGATCAAGGGAAAACCATTCCTAATGGATATTAATAGACCAAATAGTTCAAATAGAATTCCATCAATGGTGATATAAACACCAACATTCTAAAAAATCATACTAACTATTTACACAAACCTTGCCCCAAACTATAAATTTTACAACATGGGAAGGATAAAGGGACAGTCAACTATGTCATATTCTTCCTAAAATTATATTTTTATGAATAAGGTTTTTTACTGTAAGGAGCAAGCTCATTCCATTCCTTTTTAGACAAAAATAAAATTATCTAAGATGTATTTATTGTGAATGAAACTAATTTTCTTTGGACAAATAATGAGAGGAAACAAGTACTTCAACCTGAGAGAAAGGGATTTATAAAATATATTTTAATAAACATTCAAAATATTAATGTGATGCTAGTTGGTGATGAGATCTAGGTCCTTATCCATAGGAATGAACTTGATGTTGCCTTGATTAATGATTTTTTCAAGGGATTTGGTATGAGAAACTTATATATATATATATATATATATATATATATATATATATATATGTATGTATGTATGTATGTATATATAATGTAGGTTGAAAATTATAGTATCCCACATAATTTGGTACCATCCATAATAATAAACCCATATATATATATATATAATGTAGGTTGAAAATTATAGTATCCCACATAATTTGGTACCATCCATAATAATAAACCCTATATATATATATATATATATATATATATATATATATATATATATATATATATAGGGTTTATTATTATGGATGGTACCAAATTATGTGGGATACTATAATTTTCAACCTACATAATGTATGTATGTATGTATGTATATGTATATATATATATATATATATATATATATATATATATACACACACACACACACACACACACATATATACATACATTATGTAGGTTGAAAATTATAGTATCCCACATAATTTGGTAGCATCCATAATAATAAACCCATATTACATGGGGCTTGTCAACAAGCATATCTCTAACTTATTCATGAAGTTATTTTAATGATAAAATATGATTATGGGACACTTTTTAGCTCTCAAAAAGCATGTATGGAATAACTAGCAGACACTTTATGAAGGTATACTCATGGTATAATGTAGAAAATTGAGTTGTAAAAACTCAAATATAACAAGAGACAAATGCTCTCATAATATCAATAAGTTGTGTTATTTTTTTTGGCCCTATCAATGGATTTAACCCTATCCACTACCTACCTAGAATAAATAAGGGCTAGACATTATTTGGAATCTTTATTGGTCTATTTGAACTTGAAATTATGTTTATATGTATCAACTTCCTTTAAAATGTATTCATTAATATGAGACCTACAAAAATCATGTGAAGCTCACATATATTCATATTATTATGTATTGTGGGATTTACTATAGAATTCACCTTCCTGATAACTATATATAGAAGAATTTATGAAATTGAGAGATTATATCCTCCCACCATTCAATCCAATTAGACTCTCCACTGGGGAAAGTGGAAAGGTTCCATATTATAACAATATGGGAATTAATATACTAATTTTGGAAACATTTAGTTTTGAGATATAGATAATATTTGGCTCATTGGACCTAAGGTGCAATCCATTCAATTCAAAAATTGATAGGAGTAGTGATCTAAAAGAATTGCCCCTATAAATACACTAAAAAGATGACCATTTTTTTGGAAAAGGTGAAATGGTTATATTCTATACATATCTCTCCATATGATATTTTAAACACTCTATCATGACCTTGCCTAAAGTTGGACAAAGTAAACTAAGGGGTGGTCATGGGGAGTCCTTGGTGGTAGTTGGGATATGACAGCCCAAGTTTGTTACACATATAAAACCATGCCTCTCTTTCATTAACACATCACTAAAATAGGAAGATCCCCTATTTTTATTCCATATATTTAATCATATTGAATTATCCACAAATAATCCAATTGGAATCTGTAAGTGTGTCCATAATCCACCACCAAAATTCTACCCTTTAGATTATATCATTAAAGGTGTAAATGTTGGAAATATTGAGGGAGTGACCAATAAAATAAAAAATATTCCATAATAACCAATTTTATGGGTTATAATCCTGAATGACAATGTCAAGGGAAAAATCAATTCAATATGTATCACCACTCCCCATGTCTACTCTCATGATTGTAAATTTGGAAACTAGTTTCTAGCCAAACAAATCTAGAGGCCAAATGAAGTAGAAATATATAGATTATGAATTATTAAAGAAACAAAATTTTCATATTATAAAAATACTAACAATTATATCACACTATAAATGTTTAGGACATGTCAGTAAGGTCTCACACATTCTAATAGTAAAATATCATTGGGAAACATCAAGGTTAATTTTGGACTAAATGGACACCTCATCTAGAGCAAAGATGTTATTAGATAAGTACACCTTTTAATTTTCACACATAAATTCATTGATTTAAAAAGTACACCATTTTTATTGAATGTACTCACCATCCTTGAGCATTGGTGATAGATTATGAGAGCATTGTAAAACACTTTATGATAAAAAATTATTACTATATTGATCAAGTCTAATTTTTTAACCTCAAAAAATGGTTGTGATAGTTTTGAAGATGTAACTTATCTATGAGAACTTGAGGGAATCATTACATCTTATGGGGTGTAGGAAATGGAGTGCACCACCTGTGTAGTAGCTAAGACTAGATTCTGAAGAACCACTAGTGGGTTTATAAATAGTAGTAGTTGCTTTATTCACTCCATGAGATTTTTGGTTGGATTTTTTTATTATTAACCATAGTTCACCCCTTTTTAGACATATTTGTGTCTTTTTTAACCTCATGAAAAGTTTTGGTCAAGATTGATGAACACAAGTTAGGAATGAGAGGGAATTCACTATTATATGGTCAGTGGATAGACACCAAAATCAAGTGTTTGATATGTTAACATACAACACATATTATGAGATATATTTATATATTATCTAAATATCAATGGTTTCCTTAAGATCCTTTGAAAGGTTAAACTTTACACACACATATATGTAGTATAAATACATATAAATTATTCTATTAATTGAATATGAAATAACCTAAAGGTTTGATTAATCAATCGATGAAACCCTAAAGGATAAATTAAAGACCTATAAAATCTATCCAAACTAGTATTTTAAACTTGGATTTTTTAGAGACAATAAAATCCATAGAATAATATGAAAATACGGATAGGGTGTTTTAGATAAACCAAGGACCATGGTTTACAATGGATTTGTATGTACAAAATTCAAAATTATAAATAAAAAAACATTTGGTTAGGTTTGAACACCCTCAAGATTAACATCACTAAATTTTCATTAATTATTCACCCACGTTTTGAGCATACTCTTAGAGGGGATAGACCACCAAAGTATTCAACCAAAGTAATTTTTTAAAACTAGTGACAAGATTTATCAAATTTAATACATTATAAAACCATATCTAGTAATGACTCAACTAAGAGGGGTTTTTCACTACCTCATGGAATAATTTCAAAAGCAATTTCCTTTCTTAATTTAATGATATTGTTAGTGCTATCCATCACTCCAATGGATACACTTGGATAAAATGATGTAGAAGATAAAGAGTTGGGCATACTATAGACAAAATTGGTGTAAAATTGATATATATTGGTTGGTGTAGTGAAATAAACATAATTTAACCAAGTATCCTACCAAAAAATAATTTTGGTATGATAAAAATATATAAAGTATAAACCCTAGAAGAATGGAATTACAAGGATATTTGATATCTATCATCTAGACTAGACTCATTTTTCACATCATCCTTTAGTCAAGTAGGGCCAATTGGACTATTAGTGTATGTTTTGGTCTAATATGTACTTGATATTTTATTATATGCATATATGTCCACATATTATACTTATCTTAATATTATAAATTATAATTATAATGAATCCTACATTAGACCATTTTCTAATTTGAGTATTTTGCTAATTATAGTGGCCTCTCTTTACTTCCACCTCTTTAATTACTATATATGTAGGTATGTATATAAAAAAAATAGTGTATGGGTGAATATTAATTCATAAATATTGTATCCATATTGAAATGAAATAAAATGGTTTTCATTATGTCCATGAGACCAAATAGTCTATGGGACCACCTATTATACATATTTGTCCAACCACTCAAAGATTCCTAAAACCTATGTTATCCTTTAGAAGATTGCTCCTTTTTATAATTTTAGTTAGCGTCTCCCCTAAAAATTTTATTCATTTTTCCTCAAATAATTATACCATGGGTCCATCTCTTAAGTTTCCCACATATTTGGCTTTTATGTTTGTGTACTTAAGACATTCAAGGATGAATGTCATTCATTTTAACTACCCCCATAGTGAAAAATACATAGGCCCTCTCTTCCCATTATTCCTTAGTAGTCATCCATCTTATTATCTTACATCTAAACCTATGAGATCTAGTCCTCAATTGAGTAAAGAGAATATTCTCCCTCCATTTAATTTCAGTCCCTATATTTAATTTTTCACTATTCTCATAGGTCAAGTTGAACACTAAAATAATTTTTTTCTTTTCTTGCTTATTTCTTTCCTCCACGTTAATATTCTAAACTTTTCATTCACATAGTTTTCTATGTCTACTATGGTTTGGGCATTCAGTTAAGATGATATCCCATATTCTCATCCATTTATGATTTTGATTCATCCATGTGTTCTTCCTTCTATGAAACTCTGCATCTTTTATGTCACCACCTATTGGTTTTCATGTTTTCTATATTTTTCAAGTAACATAATAGCCTAGTCATAGTGGTTGATTCTAAAGGGAAAATACCTATTTTTGAAAGTAATATTTCATATGGAATGAAATCCTTAATTATATATTTTTTATTATACATATTTATATATTTTACATTTACCTCCATTTCAAAATCGGTATTCCACTAGCTCACACCTCACAACTATACAACACCATGGGTGTGACAAGTAACTCAAATTAAATCCTGTTAGTCTTCCAATATCATAAATTAATGTTCTTACATTTATTTTGGAGTGTATAAAGATCTCTAAAACCAAAATGAATTATTTTCATCCTATAATTATCCTAAATGAGCATACTATGTCAAGGCCAACATACCTATATTATGACACCATTTCAAGAGACTCTCGTGAAAACTAAAAAATAATTCATTATTATTTTATTTTCAATGAGAAAATCATATATATATATATATATAGATCATAAGTATGGTATATTAAATATTAAATTGCCTCTATCATTAGAATTTGGTCATCAGAATAAAGCAAAAGTTTCACCACATGTTTGGCCAAGTGTACCCCCTCCCCTCAAATTTTTTTTATTCAATCTTATAACTTATCAATGTATAGCCAAAATAGATTTAGGATAAAAGGTATCCCTGTTCAATGCCTATATCACTTTTAAAAAATTCATATAGCCATACCCACATTTTTAATTTATCCTTGACTTGCTCATAAAATATGTGAACCAATGCCATGTAGTGCATTGTGAGCCATAGTTATTCCATTCTACTCCTTAATTTTTTCCTTGGTATTGTTTACCAAATTTGACCCCAAGTAAACTATGGACACCCATTCCAAATTCAAACTTTTCATGTGTTATTTTCATGCTTATATATTCCCTAGGAGTCTTTATTTAACCTTGCTATCATTTTTTAAGGTTAGTTTGGAGAAGTTAAGGTAATTTCATATTAAGGTCATATAGTGGTCTAGGGGTGTTATTGATAGATAAAACATGGTAAATTTTTTTCATAGGTGATTAGGGGTTAATTAAAGTCAATTCATGTCTTAAAAATCTTTTCAAAACTTTTTCATGAAGTTTTTTAAAGTTTGAATACCATTTGCTAACTCTAAGATGTTGAATATGCATAAAAAGTGGATTTTTGGCTAACATTTATATGTGAAAAAGTTCCCTAAGTGAAAAATACATAAAATAAAAATTAAAAAAAGTTTATATTCTCTAATTAAATATCACACCCATTAGAGGGATCAAAAAAATTTAGATTCTTTATTTTTAACATTTGTTTGAGGAGTTAGCAAACTTGTACAAACTTGTGGAAGTTGGTTTGGGATTAAATAGGTTCAGAGTGTATTTTAATATTATAAAATTTATAAACCATAATTTTAAAAAAAAAAATAGTTCAAAATTTGTAGACATATCCTTCTATCTCTCATTGTCACCTTGACAAGCTAGTGAAGACTGACTTCAAGTAGATGGTACATGCAACATGGTTAGAGTTGGAGGCTAAGATTTTACAAAAAATTTGGGAAACCTATGGGATTAAAATTTTTGGAATTTTTCATAGGATTGGTTTTCTTATATTTATGAATAATTTATAATATCACAAACTACTTTTTAAGAGCTTAAAACCCCAAAGGCTGAGTTTGGATCAATTCTCATGGAAAATGTGAATTCATGGATACATAAAACTAGATAATTAGAGTTATAATACATATGTATATGACTCACACATGTTCATTATTCATAGTGTCACGTGTGGATGTCATTTCATCATGAAAAGTCTTTCTAGGTTGTAGTTTGGAGTGACTATCATATTTTTCTATGTTTTTGAGTTGTTCAGGGAGTCTAGTATATCTAATTGGTTTTCCATTTTCCTTTGATCTCTTCTTAATTAATTCATATCCTCTAACTAGATAGATATTCTATACAAGCTTCCATGGTCACTTCTTCTAGTCATAATTATAGATTGTATATTGTGTGTTTTTGATGTTTGTAAGTCAGTTAATTTAAGTGGTTTCAATTACACATTTCCAATAATTTAGAGTTGTGAATTCATATTAATATGTTGGTCTAATGGTGGCAATGACATTTCAATCCAAACAATTTTCCATATTGCACTTTTCAAGGTTTAAATTCAACTTGTAGCCTCTATCTTCCATAGGCCCATAGGTAATCCAATGTTTCAATAAATTTGGATAAGGCTTAAATAACCTCTCTAAGGGTGAAAAATTGAGTGACAATAATTTTGGAACATTTGGTAGGACATAAGTTCCAAAGAGTGGAAGAAATTTTTGGTGTGTTCTTCTACCTATTATCTTTGGGAAGTGTTCAACAAACACCAATGGTGACTTTGAATGCATTCAACTAGTTATAAGTATCCCATATACTTATTTTGAAAAAAATTGCTAATATATTATGTGTTCTTTTGACTAATGAAGATGGTATGTTTGGATATGATGAGAGTTTCCACTATACACCCCCTACTAAGCTTGTCATGACCCACATTATATCTCTCCACAACCCTATCAATATTGTAACCCTATGAGTCATGGTAGTCCTATGGTCATCCTACCCCCCATATGATAATGATGTTGTTGAGAAAACCTATGAAGAAACATATGAATAAGTCTATCAAGAAGAGTACCAAGAAGTGTCTCCATATCAATCTCAACCTAATTCCCATCAACCTTATCATGAGGAATCAAATGATAACATTCATTGGAAAACAAGATATTGGGAGGAAATATATAAATTCTTACAAGCTTAAGATAGGAAACTAACTCAAAAAGTTAAAGCTCACCAAAATCCCCACTATTACCCTCCTCCTCCTACTTAAATTCTACCTCAAGACAAATCCTTGTTGGCACTCATGCCAAATGTGCTAAAATCATAAAAAGTGGTGAGAATATGGGATAACGAACTTGATGTGATCCCTATTCATCTCATAGAGAATTTGCAGAAGTTGGTTCAATTATTTATGAATAAGTGGAGGATAGTTGAAGAGGAAGCCACATATGTCATCAATGATGATTTTCATGAAATGAGATGCTATATCTAATGGTGAGTAGATATGTTAGAAAGGTGGGAAATTCAAAAGGTTAAAGATCAATTTTTAGCTATTGAAGAGCCTCAAGAAGGCTATGAACAAAGTGAAACTCTTGTTGAATAAGGTGTCTCTCCTATTTCTCAATCCAACTTGTCATATCCCTGTGAGTTTATTCAATAAGTATCCATTCCCAATCCCATTCATGATCCCTCCATCACACATCATACTCCCTCTCTAAAACATAAACTTTTTTTCCGCCCTACCACCTCATCCCTTCTTGAAGGAGAACCCATCCTATGGGAGATAAGCAAACAAGATCAAGTCAAAGTTATAGATGATCAAGAAGATGACTCAAGTGTCTATAATGAAGAGTTTACTACAGGGTTTACACTTGGTGAATACAAGCACAAATAGACCTTATTGAGTAAATAAAGATAAGACTTTGATGATGTTATAGTTTATAACAAAAAAGTTGATCAAGGTATGGAAGAATGAGCTTTGAAGGAGGACATCACATCAATTAAGTTGGGTGAGATTTATGAGCATGAGCAAGAGCTTAAATCTAAAAATATAATTGAAGAAGATATTGATGACTCCATGAAACAATATGAATTATAGAAGAGATTAAATGATATTTTTGAATAATCTAAAGGCCTTAAAAATCCTACACACTCTGTTGGTTAGTTAGAAGACATTCTTGAAGTTGCCTTACTTCTTGATGGTGTGCTCACAAAAGAAGAACTTATGCCATAAAAACATGTTGAAGTTGCAAGTAGTTTTAAAGTTGATCAAGCGCTTAAGGACCAAGAAGATGAGTTTGAATAGGTTATGGTTCTTGAAGAGAAAGAAGGTAAAGATGATTTGCAGCAACATATTGAACTCCTCCAAGATCTTGAATACCTTTGCAAGGTTGAAGATGATATTCAAAAGGAGATAGAACAAGATGTATTCATGGAGGATAATGATGCAGATTGGGTTGATTATGCTAAACTCCTTGAATATCTTGATGAGATTGAAGATAGTAAGAATTTTAAAGATTTTCTTGAAAATGATTTGCCTCTTAAAGGACAACATGACAATCCTCAAAGTACCAAGGTAGAGGTTGCCCCTATAAGTCAAGAAGTGATCATGATTGAGATAAGAAAAATCATCAAGAAAGTTCATGATGATGATGATGTTAAAGTGTAAGAGGAGTTCACCTTCAAATATGACATGTTTGTAGTTGTAATCATTGCATTTGAAGACATGCCAAGAATATTGGCAAGAACGAAGGAGATGAAGACTTTAAGGTCAAGACTCAAGAGGTAACTTGCCTCATTCCTTAATTCATTTCATGGAGTTAAAGATGGTGTAAGATTTCCCTTTGATCTAAGAGGAAGATTACTCTTTCAGGTTATTTTGTATATAGTCTAGTTTACTTAAATTGTCTTTGTGTTTCCTAAGTGCTTGAGAGCACATGTGTGTGTCTTGTTCTTTGTTTTATATTGTGTTTTATTTATTTTGTGTGTGCTCATGGTAATCAGTTTGTTGTGTCTTGTTCAAGGTTTGTCTAGGTTTGAAAATGAGTGCTAGAAACCCCATTGCCCAATAGACCTGCAAGGCTATTAGTCATATTAGCATTATAGGCATGTTACCCTAATGAATCACCAAAAATACTGACCAAATTTGACCCTGGGTCAAATTTGGCCATCCCCTCCAAATTCAAACTTGTCATGTGTTCTTGTCATGCTTATATGGTCCCTATAAGTCTTCATTTAACCTTGCTATCATTGTTTAAGAAGTTAAGGTAATTTCATATTAAGGTTATATAGTGGTGTAGGGGTGTTATTGAGAGATAAAACATGGTAAAGTTATTTCATAGGTTATTATGGGTTAATTAATGTAATTTCATGTTTAAAACATCGTTTCACAATGTTTCATGAAGTTTTGTAAAGTTTGAAGACCATTTTCTAACTCTAAGGTGTTGAATATGCATTAAAAGTGGATTTTTGTCCAACATTTGTATGTGAAAAAGTTACATAAGTGAAAAATTTGTACCATACACATTCCAAGGAGTTGGGATAAATTACTTAACTATCACACCTATCATAGGGATAAAAAAAAGTTAGATTCTTGATTTTTAACACTTATTTGAGGAGTTAGTAAACATGTAAGGACTTGTGAAGTTAGGTGTAGGAAAAAATAGGTTTAGAGTGTCATTTAATGTTATAAAATTCATAAAATATAATTTGATGAATTTTGGAGTTCAAAAATTGTAGACATATCCTTCTCTCTCTCATCATCCCCTTCACAAGCTAGTGAAGGCCAACTTCAAGTAGATGGTATAGGAAGCATGATTAGAGTTGGAGGATAATATTTTGGAAAAATTTTGGGACCCTTATGGGATTAATTTTTTTATAATTTTTAATGGGATTGGTTCTCTTATATTTATAAACAATCGCTAAGATCCTATATTTATTTTTAAGAGATCAAAACCCCATAAATTGAGTTTTAAGAAATTATAGTGAAAAATGCGAATTCATGGCTGTCTAAAACTAGTTTATTTGAGTTATAATACATACATACATATATATATATATATATATATATATATATATATATATATATTCCTAAAAAATAGTAATTCTTCATGGTGGCACATGTGGATGTCTTTTTGGCATGAAAAGTCTCTGTAGGTTGTAGTTTGGAGTGACTATCGTATTTTTATATGTTATTGAATTATTAAGGTATTATGGTAAATATTATTAGTTTTAAATTATCCTTTGATATATTCTCAATTCATTTATATCCTTTGAATAGATAGATATTCCATACAAGCTTCAATGGTCACTTCTTTCTTTCACCATTATAGAGTGTATACTATGTGTTCTTTGTGTCTAAAAGTTACTTAATTTGAGTGGTTTCAAGTACATGTTTCCAATAATTTGGAGTTTTGAATCTATCTTAATATGTTGGTCCAATGGTGGAAATGGCCTTTCAGTCCAAATAGTCTTCCATATTTCAAATTCAATTTTCAAATTCAACTTAAAGCCTCTATCCTCGACAGGCTTGTAGTCCTATCATTTAGGTGAACCCAATGTTATAAATGTGTTTGGGAGGTTGTTCAAGCATGAAATTTTTTATATTTTTTAAGACAAATTTATTGGATCAATAAGGATATCCAAACACTTAAGGTCAATGAGAGTTACTAATTGAGTTAAGAGACCTAGTAAGAGAAACCCACAGTAATATGACTATGTGAACAAATGATGATAGAGGTTGTGAAATTATTTTGAGATGATAATGGGTTATAATGAAGTTTTAATGAAATATTTAAGAGTTTTGGATCAATATAAGTGATCATGATTTAATATTGGTCAAGGCCTAATTCAAGGTCATCATATAGTCAATTTTCTTGACAGTGATCTATAGTCAAATAGAGAAAAACTTGCTCTTGATAGAGATTTTGATAGGGTTTTAAGTCCTTAAGGGTATTAAAAATTGAAGACTTAAATAGTGATATAATAGAGTCATTATAATTTTTTTAAGAATTATCTAAACACCTAAGAGGGCTAAAACTTAGTCAACTATTCAAACGTTCACCTCTAGCCAACTTAAGTGAGAATGTGATTTACATATTGACATTTATGAGTAAGGAAATTAAAATAATTGAAATTATCTCATAACATAAATCACCACATAATATATCCTTCAATAAGTTTAGAAATTATTTAATACCTAAGAAGGCCTATAACAATCAAACTGCTCTAAAAACACAACCTGCATCTAGTTGGGAGTTTGCTTGAACAATGAATGAAAATGAAACATAAAGGTTTCAAAGACTTAGAATAAAATAATTAGTAATCAAAATATAATAAAAATTATGAGTTTGAATAGTTTAATTTTGAAAATAGGGTCTCTAAAACATGAAAGTCTACAGGTCATTCTAAATGTATACACACAAGTAATCTAGACATGTAGGTTTGCCTAGGAGACTCAATGTCTCTGTAAAACCTAATAGTGGTTTGTTTGAATACTATAAATATAAGAGGGGTTATAAATTAATAAATTAATTGGATTTATAGATAGGGTAATAGAGGGAAAATAGACTATATAGGGGTTACAAGGTTATACCCTATTTACACATTCCTTACACAAGCATGTCTACTATGGAGAAGTATGTATTTGTTTGAAAGAAGAGTGATAAATTTAGTGAAGAGAAATTATAACATGTGAAAATTTTTCACAAGGTATATAACATCTCACACAATCCTCTGACCAATTCAAGCAAAGAAAGTTATAAATTTTAAATTTTTCCCACTCAATCTAATGCACATATACAAACCTGCATACTTTATTGAGAAAATTTGTTTAAAGGGTATAGAGATATTAAAATGATATGAGGGAGAGTAAAGAGGCATAAGGTGAATAATAAATTGTGAAAATTATTTCATCAGCCCTCAAGTTTAATCAACAAACAAAGAAAAACATAATCTTTACCATGACTAGAACCTACATAGTCCTACTAGGCAGTCAATTGGAAATGGTGGTCAAATAGATATTAGTGGAGTAAGATAAGACCATGAAAGATTTGAGAATATAATGAAATTAATTTTTTTTAATAATTTCATGAATTCAAAACCTGATAAGCAAATAAAAATATATTCATGACCCTTGTTCATCTTCACATAGACCTAGATTCACATATAAACATATTCAAGATAGTTAGTGTTCAAGATGAAGGTGTATCCAGTAAGATATGGATGATCTTAAAAAACTTGAGAGGATGATAAAGGACTTGATCAAACATTATAGGAAATAAAAGACCTCTAGAGAGAGAGTAAATGAAAGATACAATCAGCTAAGGGTTAGATAGTCAAATTAGTCTACAAACCCCAAACCAAGAAAATGAGATATTGTAGAGAACTTGATGAAAAATTTGATTGGATAATGATTGAAATATGTCAGGAGGAATGTCTTAGACCTCATTTAGGTCATTAGAGACCAAAAATAATCTAGGAGAATCACCTATAGACCTAAAACTTGTTTAAACCTCATAGAAAGCATGTTTTCAACCTGAGAGGTCACTTTATTTTACTTATTATGGTCAGGAGGATTTTAATGGTACCTTATTCTCCTAGGGTAATTTATCTACCCTAATGTACTCCTTTTTTTTGAAATTTGTTGGAGGAATCATACATCCAACTTTATGAATCATCACTAAGAGTTCAAAGTACATTCAAGCTGTGTAGGAGAGGATAATGACCAATTTGTAGATATGGACTTCAAAAGCACATAAAATTACACAAATTAATCCTAAAAATTATTGGATGTTTTTTAAGAATCTAAGAATCTTATTCACATGTACTTGAGTTGTATGGACTACTGTATAAACTACCCATAATACATTATTTTTACATGGTTTTTGTGTTTTATAGGTGTTCTAAGAAGGTGAGTTCTTACAAATCATGGGATGATGTAAAATTGAAATTTTAATAACTATTAAAATCCAAAAACTTCATCAATATCCCCTGTAAGTGACCAAACAAACTCCATTTTGCAATGCAGTCCAAATAGGCTTGTGAAGAACTTATTTGTTGGCCATTTCATGGTTTGTCTATAAGCACAATGTTTCAGAAGCTAAAACTTGACATGGAGGTTTATATTTACATGGTTAAAATTAATCACACACTTCTTATATGTTTTATAAGTGCAGGAGGATTTTAGATTTAGAATTCACTTTATAGGGCTAGAGGCCTAATTAAGCCTAATTGGCATAAGAGATAGGAAAAAAGGTTGACTTCCACTTGAATTCAGCTCATGAAACTTGACATAGAAATATAATAGGATAGATGGTACTATAATATGCATTTATTTTGTCAATATAATCCATATAATTCCCACACAAGGAGAAAAGTAGGAAAAAAAGGTTACAAAGAATGAGGCCTAATTGGGGCTATTGGTAGAAAGCAACCTATAAGGGATATTTTAAGGCCTTAAAATATATTTATATAGGTAAAATATGATGTCAATAGTCCATACATGAATTTTTGACACTTGTGTGAAAAATAGGCCTAAGGAGATGAAGAGCCTTTTAGACACCTTACAAGAGAAAGAGGTGATGTGTCAAAAAGAACTTATTGGGGTCAATTGAAAGGTGTAAAGAGTAGAGTAAACATTTAATAAAAACTAATCTGATCACCAAAAATTCCTCTTGTCCTTCAACATGTCAATAATAAGGAGATTTTCAAGAAGCTAGTCAAGGTGTCAAACATGCATTTCAACCTCTCATGCCACTTGGAAAGATGGAGCATCTGAAGAGGATCTAAACATGTCTTTGGAATTTTTTTATGATATTTCCCTAACTCCTATTATTTTTATAACTTACATGACACTTTTATATCTTCTCTCTCTTGTACACTTCTTATTTTATCTCACACTTGTGTTATATATTGAGCCACTTTGGCTTAAAAATATATCTTCCACCTAAGTATGGAAAAGCCCTGCTCATTTTCAGCCTTGAAGCAATAATGAATGATCTAGTTTAACTTATCCATGAGTTATTTTCAATGGGCATGTTAAGTTAGTTGATCTTTATATGATATAATTTCTCTTCCTTAGCATGTTGTCCTTTCTTGCATCCATATTTAACTTTAAAATTTTGTTGCAGGTCTCTTGAAGTGTTATAATGTAGTTTTCATAAGTTTAGTGAGTTGTATCTACACTAGTGTCATGATATGAGCTTTTTTTTATTCCTCCTAGCTTAGGTTAGCTTCACCAACCTCCATGATAAATACTAATGTAAGGGTATTTTTGGAGTAGTGTCATATGCATATTAATCTTGTGTTTGAAGTGCACTTATAGTTGGTTTTCAGTTGTCAGGTTATAATTGGTGCATCACCTTGTTATGATATATTTATTTCATGCTCTCTTTATCTATTTTCATCCAAGAAAATAATTAGTATAGTTGATAATATATCAAAGATAAATCTAGGGATCTAGCCCTTTCAATCTAGAGGTTTACCTTGGCTATAGGCAACCCATAGGCCTAGACGTAGTCCAATGTTTCACTCAATTTAGAGAAGGATTTAACAACCTCTCCAAGGGCGAAAAATTGAGTGACAATAGGTACCATGATAAATGCCTATTATAAGTCTACAAACCAATAATATGCATCCTCTTTTTTATCCCAAACCTTTTCATGTAGGCGTCTAAGGATGACACAATGATCAATAGTTGAGTGTTTATTTTTGAAACTTGCTTGGCCCTTTGCTCTCTTTCATTTTTCCAAATTATAATTATGTGTTAAAAAAACTTTGCAAAAAGAGGATTTACCATGATAGTTCAATAATTTGAGGGGTTATTTACATCTCTTTTTAAAAAAAATAGGTATGGTTAGGATTGTTGTCCACTCTATCAAGAAGTTGTTTATATGTTCTCATTAATATTTTTTTAATTTGAGTCACAAGGATATATTATCCCCATCTTAGGTTGTCTATGTATCGATATTTACCCATTTATAGCTCTTTAATCCCTTGTATGATTTATGTAGTCATGAATATATCTTCATTTACACTAATTTTGAGAGGTACATATTGTTCCATTTCACACTCATACAACTCTTTTGAGTACTCTAGCTATCATCTTCTTATTTTTTTCTCATAATCCTTATTTTCATTATAGATTTCCATCTAAAATATTTGTTGGTTCATGTTTCCCTAAGTAAATCATCTCTTTCCTGCTAGTTCTTATATGTTCTTCTTTTTTATACTTACTAGTTTCTCATATGATTTCTTTTATGCCTTTGTTCTACCTGTTGGTTATTTAATAAATCTATTTTATAACTTTCACTCTTTATAATACCATGGATTTATTTGGAAGCTATTTATTTCCTTCTTTTTAGGTTTAGTTATCTTTCATGTTTTTAGGACTTCTTGAATGGTGTGCATCAACCTCTTGATTTTAGTGTAATGTGTACCATTGTCATGTTTTGTCTTAATTTTTATTTCTTGCAGTTTGTTATCCACTATTACGCTAAAGGATTACTAATTTTCTTTTGTCAAGAGGACGTTTCCTTTAATTAATAGCTTAATTTAGTTGACCTTAATGTTCTCATCATGTTTCTTTTCTATTTATAATTTAAATTTCATATAAAATTAGGTTGTGATATGATTTAAGCTCCATGGGAGAGTATTCTACTTTTATCTCTTAAATTCTAAGTATATAATTTTTTAAGCATATTATATAGTCTATTGCACTCTTCCCTTTGTAAGCCTTGCATTTTTAATTTCCTAATTTTTCCATTTTACTAATTCCATTACAAATAATAAATATATTTATGTTGCATAAACCTAATATCTCTTCTCCAAAGTGTGTGATACCCCCATTCCCATCATCTAAATTCATGTTCCATTGATGAATTTATTCTTTTTCCATACTAAGAGGGTTCATATCTAGATATGCATTACTTCTTATAATGTTGGATTATTTTTTTGATGTCCTTACATTAAATTCTAATATAAAAAATCTCTATATAAGGACAAATGTGGGTCCTCAAAGTCTAGATCACACTTATTATATAATTTTAAGTTATTTAGTACAAAATAACATGCATCTATGCTAATATTTGTGTCATTATCTATGATTTTTATCCAAATGTACTATTTATTTTCATCTTATTTTTCTATTTTGATGTTTCCCCCCATGAATCTTTTTTTAACACCATTATACCCCCATGTTTATTACCATTCTCTGATGATTTATTCCATACTAATTCCTTCTTGTACCCTTTAAAATCTATCATTGTGCACCCATCATGTTAATTTTTTTTTAAATTAAAAACAATTATATCTTTTTCCTTAGCTATGGGACCTAACTCACATCATTTTCTCCAAGGGTAGACTATATAATTTTATCATACCATTTTAAGATTCTCCTAGGTAGGCCATATTCTCTATTTTTAATGGGTTTATCAAGCTGTGATATAGGATTTTCCATTATTTAGATATGCCCATATCCCTCTATTCCTTATTTCCTTCACCTTTTTTCCATTCCTTGTTTCTCTCTTCTAGTTGCCAAAAAGGTTAAGTATTCATTTGCGTAATAGTGTGAGCCTCTCAATTTGCCTCTACTTCATAGCATCCTTATTTTATTCTCATAGTCCATGATTGTGACCCAAATATGTGTATTTATTCCTCTATGTAATAGTTTTATCCTCTCATCATGCCTCTATTTCTTAGTATCCTTGTTTTATCCTCATATTTCACCATTGTGACCTAAATATGCCTATCCCTTCCTCCCTCTCAACTTGCCTAATATAATTTCTTGTCTAATCTAACTCTTCCACTATAGTTGGTTTAAAAGGAAGCCCCATGTTATGTTACATGTATTTTCATATTCTCCATAATATTTAAACCATTTGATGATTATATTTGACAATTTTTCATGACATTCTCTTTTTTCTATAATTTGATTCTTAACTTGCCTCTCTATCAACTCTTTTAGATTTCCCATTGGTTCCTTTACTACTTGTGCCTATGTCTTAACTTATTCAAATTTATTTCTTATCTAATTATATATCATTTCCATGTTGTGAAGTGCCTCTTGAAATTATTTTATTTGTGTTAAATTTTTATTTACCCCCCATAAATTGGCATTTATTGGATTGTGAAGGGTTAATTTGAGGACCTATCACTTGTGTTGTCTAACAATCACAAGATTTTAAAGTTTTACCAATTGTGATTTAAGCATGCTATTTTATTATTTTAGCCTTTGATTAGTGTTTAAAATTGCTTCTATTTATATATATATATGGTGATGAAACTTATAACCCTATAATAACCCCACTCATTTGGTCATTGAAGCTCTATGGGCAAGAGCCAATGCATTTGAAAGAAAGACTAGATAGTATGGAAACTATATATATATATATATATATATAGTTTCCATACTATCTAGTCTTTCTTTCAAATGCATTGGCTCTTGCCCATAGAGCTTCAATGACCAAATGAGTGGGGTTATTATAGGGTTATAAGTTTCATCACCATATTGTATCTCCTATTGATATCCTATACTCTCAATGTTAATTTTTTTAAATTCTTATCATGATTTTTTCAACATCTTGTAGTTCTTTCCCTTGACCCATATGTGTTTCTAATTGAGTTTTTTGTTCCAAAATATGCAAGGCCAATGGATATACTTTAATATCAATTTAATTTTGTTTTGGAGGTTTTATCTCATTTGATTTTAATGTTTTATATGCCTATTTATAGTATTTTCCATCACTTAAGTTTTTTGGTGCATTAATATCCCACAATTCTATTTCTCATTAATGTATGTCAACTGTGATATCAATTCTAGGGGTGTTACAATCAATTGTGATAATTAGATGGTATTATGTGGGAGACCCATATTTAGTAGATATACAAATATATGTGATTTATTAACTTATATTCTTCAATATTCCCTCTAATGATTTTTTTTGTGCATAGGCATGAGCCAATAGGTGTTCTAATGTACCCTTTGATCTTATTGTTATCTATGACTAGGCTATGTTTCTTTAAAGTGGGCCCCAAAGTTATCTAATTTATAATTATAGTTGTTTCTTCACCTTTGGCATGTACATCCCTAATGAGATGTTTTCCTTTATGACAACCATTTTTAAACCTGAAAACCTATGTGCCTTTGTATTAATTGCTTTTATCCTTCTTTTAAAAATATTCTTTTGAGACCTTACTAATGCTCTTTGATGACCCTCTAATATTTGAGATCCTATAGTATTAATATTGTACACAAGTGGGGATGGCCATTACCCATTATAAAAATTAATGTAAAGTGTTATAATATTCTACCAAGATACATACTTTGTCATCTCTATTAATTTAAGGTATTATAACACTACATAAAACTACGGGTTTAAGTTATTGAGGTTTCCAATCATAGATCCCATGCCATCCCATATTATACCATATGTTTAGCCTATCCCCAATCTTACAAACCTAGTATCTTACACTTGATGACCCTTTTCCCAAAAATTTACTCCCTTATCATGTTTCAATCTTTAGAAATTCTAGTCTATAGTTCACTTTATCACCATTAGAAATATTTAATACCTAGCAGGCTTGTGTTTCCTTACACTAGCTGTATGCCATCATAATCATGCCTCAGCTAGATTATGACCACTTGATTAGACTATAATTGTGTTGATGATAAAATAATTTGAACTAAATTCATGTATGGTTCTCATTAAAATCCTTTATTTCCTCTTGTAACAAGTTTTTCCCCTTAGATTATACCAAGGGATCCTTTAGGCCACACAACATCCTAGTGAGGATATATTATCAACCCCTTATATTTATCCACCCTATTCATGGTGGAACCCATATTTGAGATACATTGGATAAGTCTTTCCTAAGGTTAATATAATTTATTTAATCCCATCTAAGCCTCTCATATTCCCCATGATGGCCTCTCCTAAAAAAATACACACACCTAGTGTGACCTAGGCGTAATGCTCTTAGCACAATCCTTATGAGATTACCCAATGAGTTGCAAATCCTAGGAAATCCACTCCCTAAACCTCTTTCTAAATTTATCAAGCTATTTTAGAATAACCTTCCTAATTTTAATACCTTGAGCCCAAGCCCATTTTATATTGAGTGTGTGATCACCATGCATATGACCCCACACACTTCATTCCTTTCCAACTACCTATGGGTATAAATGGATATCTTTTGTAGATTCAAAGCTTCTAAACACAACCTGAGATACTAGTGTTTTTCAATGATATGTTTCTCACTATTATAATTTGTATTATTTTAAAATAATAAATGTATAATTTGGCCATTATACTTGAGCCCTCACTGATGAACATTGTTCATGACACTTCAACTCTAATGGATGATATCTTGGACATATAGAGGACTTTATAAGTGATTTTTTTTCATTATGTATATTTGTGTGAGAGATACGTAGTGGTATATGAGTTTTTTTGGAGATTTATCATATTGTTCCTTCATAGTTTTTCAAATGCCATAAATATCATTCTCTTTTTAATCTACAATAAATTTTTTATTTAAAGAAACATAGTGGTGTAGTTTGTTTCATTATTTTTTATCTTTCAAAATAGATTCAATAGTCATATTAGGAATAATGACCTAATTTTTAATTAGATAAGAGAGACCACAAGGAGGACATAAATGGAACCATTAGTATCTATTCATTTATTATTTATTACAATTTTAATAGTTTTACCATTAATGTTTGTGCACCCACACCATGGTTAGGGAGATAAAAATCATGTTGATTATGAATTTTTAGTTGAATAATCTTTAGAAGATGATGATGTTAATTCAAGGTTACATTGTAAATTAATTTGATACTCTCTCCTTTATTTTATTTATGAGTAGTCTTGCATTTTAAGGTCATCCTATGTTATCAACATTAATTTATTCAATTTGTCTTTAATTTTGAAGTAGTGTTTAGGAAATTTTTGGAGGTCATTTATTTGAAGAGGAGTGAATTCAACTATTCTTGGTGGTATTCTTGAATGTTTTAGGGCCTCGACTTATGGTCTTGTGTATCTGATGGATGGATATTTTTGTACTTATTTTTAGTTATTTTACATTATATTATGTTCTTTTAATATTTATAACTTGTGCACATGATTGGTATCCTAAATTGACTATATTGTTATTCGAAATCATGGAAACACTAATACATGAAGTGCAATTTTTGTTGTGGGTAAGGTTAATTTTATGGTAAAAATAAAAAATTTAAGATGTTTTAGGAGGTGAAAATCTTGAGATCTTATATCAAATTTTATGATAAAAACTTGTCATAAATGTGACAAATTTGATCAATTATACTTTCATCAAATTTTCATCAGGATTGTGCTACCTTAGTGACAATTTGACATTGCAAAAAAATAGATTTGAAAAAAATGTAAATAAAATTGAAAATATTATATATATATATATAATGTACTTATTTATAATTAAAATTTTTTTATAATTAAAAATACTTATACTATATATATTTAATTAGTTATAAATATATACACATTATTTTTATAAAAAATAAATTATAATAATTTTTTATGTTATCCTAAATAATGATATATATTATTATATATACTTTTAGTATATTATTTATATATTTTTAGTATTTTATGTTTTGAATGTGTGTGAGTGTGTGTGTGATTATAATATTATTTTAAAATTAAATACTTAAAATTAAATGTTATAATTGAATAATCAAATACAAATAGATTTAAATAATAAAATTATTTATATAACAATGCATAATATTCTAATCCCATGGAAGTAATATAAAGTCCCTTCTAAATTACAAAAATACTAAAATATAGTATTGGTATACATACTGCATGTCATTATCATCATCCTCATCATAATTCTCTATCTTTTCTAAAATAAGATCTATCTCCTTATTAAACGAGTACTCATTGGCATATTCAAGATCTTGATCCTCCTCATCCTCCTCCTTGATATCATGACCCTCAACTATGATAGATGATTTGTCAATATGTAAATACATAATTTAGAAATTACAT
The DNA here is from genome assembly GCA_037957365.1 of Torreya grandis. NCBI lineage: Eukaryota > Viridiplantae > Streptophyta > Pinopsida > Cupressales > Taxaceae > Torreya > Torreya grandis. Next base: position 1,652,268 of record JARHVA010001507.1, read on the forward strand.
AAGTGTTTTATGTTATAATTTATAGAATTTTAAAATTAATTAAGCATTACATGTCCTATTGACACATCCATTTGAATAAGCCCACTTATTAAAGTTATCTCTCTCCTATGTTAGGGATTTTAACTGCTTGTGCAGTTCCTTTATTATATTCATATCATATAACACATTTCATATAAAAGCAATTATATGATAAAATTAAGTGTATTAATGATGTATATAAACTAACATATGTATACATACAAAATATTATAAAACAACTTATATAGAACTTAAAAATTTGTGAAAAGCCTCATCTTCACTTATTTTTCTCAAACACTGAGTCACTAAGATCCCATTTTCTCGATTACTCTATTTCCTTGCATTAATTACATTATTTGTAAAATATATAGTTTATAAAATAGAAAATAACAATTTTTTACATCTTATTAATTTGGTTATTTAACCCATAGCCTTATCATAGTCACAACATAGCCATTCATCACATAAATTATTCCAAGTGACTATTTTTACTCCAGAAAGATGGACATTTATCCTCTATGTATTAGTATTTTCCAAGTATTTAACTTGAAAATTACATATATGAAAAATTATTACAAGAACATTATATATATATATATATAATGTTCTTGTAATAATTTTTCATATATGTAATTTTCAAGTTAAATACTTGGAAAATACTAATACATAGAGGATAAATGTCCATCTTTTTGGAGTAAAAATAGTCACTTGGAATAATTTATGTGATGAATTACACAACATAAAAACCCTCATATACCTCTTCATTCTCCCAAACCCTTATGATGCATAAATTTTCCTTATAATAGGCTTTGCCAAAATCTCCCTAAATTATAACACCCACTTATTTTCAACCTTAAATTGGTATTTTACACTATTCTAGATAGAAAAATTCATAAAATAGTTTTTGTCTCAAGCAATTTTTTTTAATGAAACTAAAATATATTGAATGTTAAATATATTTTACTTTAAGTAAACACTATAAATTAACTAATAAATAAATTTAAAATAGAAAAAAACCAATAAAATTTAAAAATTGAGCTAAAATATATTTAAATACTCAAATAAAACATATTAAAATATTCATTTTCCATGGGCATCAATCAATAATTTAATGTTATCATTAACATAGAGCTTAACATTGAGTATGCCAAACACTCAATATATATACTCTTCACAAGTCAAATGAAGGTTTGTCATCATCTAACACTAGTGTAGGCTCCCCCCCCCCTCCCTCATGTTTCCACCCCTTAATCCTCTAGGGAGTATATCAAGTATAGCTCAAGGGAGCTCATACTATGTGGCTCTACGACATCTATGATGAGCAAAATGAGAGGGTCTTACACCTAAAATTAATTTGTAATAAAATTATAGGACATTATAACTAAATTAGTTGAAATCAATTTTTAAAAATATAAATTTATATCTCTTAGGCATGTCTATGAAGTAGCAAAGGAAATTTGTTCCTTTAAATTCACTCATCCTCCCAAAGGTATATATGTGAATTACACATGTCATAAGCAAGTTCTACTAGAATTATTCAATGAGAAGAAATATTTAAAATAAAAACATAAATTAAAAACTTATAACTCTGTGGTAGGTTCCTAGAAGTAGAGGAGGGATGTCCACTCATTTAAATGTGTTGATTTGTCTCATCTTCTTGCATTTCCCTATAATAGTACACATATAATAATCAAGTTGTATTAAAAAAATTTAATGAGAAAAAATATTTCACATTAAAAAATTAACTATAAATGTATAACTTTATGGCTAGTCCTTATAAGAATAAGAGGAGAGACATCCACTTATATAAATGTGCTACACTATCTCATCCTCTTACACATCCCTATAAATATTATACATATTATTAAATACCTAAAATTATTTTAATATATAAAACTAAATTTTAAAATATAAATTATATAAAAAAATTAATTATTTGAATTTAAATTTTTTATACCTACGATGTGCAACTATACTAGTCAAAGAGCGTTAAGGAAACTAAGGACTAAACTAATAATCCTTAGAGTAATTATCCTCCATATCACATTGTGTCATAACATAAATTCTAGAGTCATCACAACTAACATTATGCAATAACCTCTTAATATTACTACTTGTTGAACATGTCCAATATCCAAAAAAATAATATGTAAATATTTTAAAACACAATAATTATGCATATTATTCCCCAAAATAATAAAATGGTATTTTTTAAGTTTCTATAAAAAAACATAGAAGAATGTAGTCACATTTTTCTATAAATTTTAAGCATAAAAGAAATGGCACATCTAATAAAATACTAGGATTCAAAAAAATTTAAATGACTAAATAAAATGCTATGTGAAATGGATATCACTAATGTTAATAATGGTAGTAAATTTTAATATATGTTTGCTCGATGTTAAAATATAAACTAAAATATTAAAAATAATAATTTGTGATTGCTTTTAGACATTTAAATGACCATTTAAACAAAATTTAGTCAACTTAAAAAATAAAGATAACAAAATTACTCTTTTTTCACAACCAAATATCACCTTAAAGAGATCCAATATGATTTTCAATACTTCTTTTTATAAAACAATAGTCCATTATATTTCAAGAAAAAAATGGGGTTGACCATGAAAGATGGGCAATGGTTTATTCCACATTATCTTTGAAATAATTTAAATATTTTAAAGTTTATATTCAACCAAAACTACAATTATTATAGAGTGAGATCTTAGTAAATTATATGAGATAATTTTAAGGTAAAGGAATAACTAATAGCCTAGAGAAAATGTGACAGGACAAGAGAGATTGTGAATATGAATTATTATACAAAAGTAAAATACAATATAAAATTAATAGCAAATTTTAAAACAAACTTTACATTGACTGTAATACTCTCAATTTTTTGATTTAATAATATATTTTACCATCAATTCATTGGTTAAATTATTAAATTACACAACTTGTCTTCATGTAATATATATGATTTTAATTTTTATTCTTTCCATAATATGTATGAATTAATTAATTAAAATTAAAATGGAGTATAATTATTTAATTACAATCCAACATAGAAACATTGTCAAGAGATAAGAATAAAAGAGGTCAACCAATGTCAAGACCTTGGAAAATGAAATTAAATGCACGAGAAAAGGTCAACCAATTAGAATATTTTCACTAGGTAATAATAGAAGAAGTTGTCTTTTTTTTGGACATGCCTTTTTAATTGTAAATATTGTCTGGTTAATTATTCTAGGGTTTATTTTTCCAATTGGAACATGTTAGGGTTTAATATTTTAATTAGATACGGTTATGGTTTATTGTGGTAATTGGATAAGGAGATGGTTAGGGTTAGGGATTTATTTCTTAAATTATTTTTAAATTATAATAGGGTTTATTTTTTTTAATGGGATTCTCTAAGTTATATTAAGGGTAGTTATTTTCCCTCTATTCACAACTTATCATATTAGGGTTTATTATTGTCAATGGGTTGTTGTAAAGGAAAAAAATAAATTATTTAGGGTTTAATATAATATATTTTTTGTGCCATGTTCGATGGAATAATTTCACCCATTGAATTAAAAAATTGTGGCATTAGTTGGGCAGGGGGGGTTTATTTTGATATTTTTTTTATAAATTCAACAAATTTTGTCATGCATTATATTTTTTTTCCTAAGGTTTTCTTAAAATTTATGTTATGTTTTTTTCATATTATTTATTCCATATTTTAATTATTAGGGTTTATGTTTATGGTTTACATATATTTTAATCAAATTTATTTAAAAACTTCATACTTTTGATCTTCAGTTTAACAAGCTCTACATAATCTTCCTCTTCTTCTTCCTCTATTTCTTAACTATAGGTATTGATCTTACTTTTCCTCATAAACTATGTTGGTAGGCCATTACTGGTTTTTTTGTTGTCCCTTTCTCCTCCTTTTATCCTCTCTAACCTTTTGTTGTCCCTTTTTCCTCTTTCCTTCCTTATATTTTTCCTCCCTTTGTATCGTCCTTATAAATTTTCCTCCCCTCCCTATTATTGGATATTTTTTATTAGCCTCCCAATCAATATTTTAAATTTAGGGGTTATCATGATGTAAATTACTTATGCTTTGCATTAACTTAAAAAATATAATATTTATTTGTATTGTATGATATTAAATATTTTATATAATATAATAATTATAATGATAAATAGTTATAATATTTTAACTATAATTAAATATTATTTTTATTATTTTATTATATTTTTATAATTAAAAATTTAATTAATTAGTATTACCATTATTATTCTTTTATTGGAAAAGTATTGGATTCTATTGGTTTCCACACCCTTTAATAATAATATTATTAATATAGTTTTTAAGGTCCACGATGCCAATTAATGCCTTGGTTATGGTCTACAAGGCATTCGAGAATCATAGAAGAATAATAAGATAAATATCTTTAAAGAGATAAATAGGGAAGAGTGAAGAGGAATGGAGAGAGGAAAATAAGGGGAAATAAAAATCCTATGAACATGAAATACTTAAAAAAAATCACAAATGGCCTAACAAAGAAAACACCAAAAATAAAAATAAGATAACAATAAAACCCATAAAAATCCTAGTTATGAAAACCCCATTAAGATAACAAAAAGATCCATTAATAGGTATTAAATATTATTATTATTTTATTATAATTTTAAATTAAATATAATTATTATTTTTAATTATTTATTATATCCCTTTCTTTCTTTATCAATGCAATATTTTATTAATAAATTAGTTGGGATAAAAGATAAATTAGGGATTGACCCACTTATGCTATGAATCAACAACATCAAATAGTATCCCAATAATTTTTTACATTTCTATTAATCTTTAAACTATTCATTTTGATCTTTTCTCATTTCATCTAACTCTTAAATGGTTACATGGCTTGGATTTATAGTCAATACTAACTTATCCTTTCTCTTTCTATCTATATATATACCAATTGAAATTTTCCTTTCATTATCTAAATATCTCCCTATTGGGATGTTCTATTTATCATAATCTTCATCATATATAAGCTCAAAAAATTCATATAATTTAGCTTCATCAAATTTATAATATTTATATCTAGCTTCATCAAGTTGATCATTATCATCTCCAGCTTCAACAACTTAATCATATTGAATAACTTGATCATTATTTGCAAGTTCATCTTCATCACTAGAGTGGTATTGATAATTCATGTTAAAATTATTACTCCTTCCAAATTCTATTCTTGATATAATATTGTTATCATCAACAACATGTCGCTTCATTGGCTCAAATTTAATATAAATTATTAATTATTTTTCCTCTATATATTATGATAGAATACGACCTGCATAAACATAGTTATAATAATAGTGAATACTTGGTAAATACCCCCATTTAAAAATTTTCACATGGAAAAAATTCTTGCATATAAACACATGCACATAAAAATGGAGACTACCTACATATGAAAATTTTCATAAAATTAATACATGGTCACAATGTTGAGGAAGCACATGTGAATTTTTTCCCTCAAGTAATGGTATACTAAATTCAATTGAATAAATATGTCTCTTAATATATTTTATCAAAAATATGTTATCAATAGAAGGATGCCATGTAAAATTAAATATCAAAACTTAAAAACTTATACAATCAAGTTTTATTATATCTTATATCTTTCCAACATAATCCAATTGCTTTAGAACAAATTATCATCACTTACAATTGCTCAACTAACCTAAAACTCTGTAAAAAACTAAAACTTTTTTTTTCAATGATTTCTACATAGAAATATTTTTTATCTAACCACATTTTGGAATATGTTGGTTGATAAAAATTTAGGGGTACAAATTCTATGGTTTTGGATCAACAACATGTGGGACAAAATCCCTCTCCTATTTTTAGGTGGAGCTACCTTTATTGAAAACAAGGAAAATGTAGGAAATTAAAATATTTATAAAAAAAATTATTGGGATTTTCTATATTTTTAACCTAAAAGTAAGAGAAGATAATGGGAATGGAAATGAGGATAAGGACTAAATAAGGAGAGTGAAAATATATAAGAGGGATGAGATAATCAAAATACATTAAACTTATAAAACTACTTGAATAACCTAAAAATGTAAAAAATTAATGTTTATAACCTTTTTCATTAAAGTGAAGTGAGAAAGATATATTTTAGACATAAGAATGAAATACATACACCAGAGAGATTAGATTTAGAAAACTACAAAAAAACCTTATATTTCTCATCCAAAATAAATGCCAATTTTTATTTTCAACTTCACCAAGGATTCTTTGGTTCAAAATTATTAATGCAAATTTAAATAGATATCTACACTAAGAACATTGAATTTCTACCAATCCAAAAAAAACATTTTTATAAATGGGAAGAAAAAAATAAGATAAATTAATACACAATACATACCATTTATTCAAAATATTTGTGACATAAAGTCTTGTAATTTTTTCTTGTATTTATTATTTTGGATTTTTATACAGATAGCTTCTTTATTTCAATCCTGTACAAAATTATTTACAATGTCAAAAATTCTTTTTACAATGTGCATAACACATATTTGTAGATTTAGGATCCAAAATTTATTCATAACTACCTTATAACTACTTATACCTTAAAAATTTTATTTTCACTTTCATTTTTTTATTACATTCACAAAAGTGAAATACAATGACTTAATTTACACAAAAAATTACAAAGAGAAAATAAAATTGGGAAAGAAAGTTAGAAAGAAAAAGGAGAAGCATTTTTTATCTGAGAAATTTTCCCACTTGTTAAATTTTTTTGCTAATATTATTGTTTTTATTATGTTTGGGATGTCTTCAATTTATAGGTTCTCAATGCTAGCACAACTAGAGAAATTCCTTTGTATTTAGGAATGAGTGTGTTTGAGATATGAACTAGACATGTTCTTAAAGTTTTAGTTGTCTCCTTTCTCTACTTGAAAAAGTTGGGGAAATTCTTTTTACATTCCATGAATGGGAAGGAATTATTATTCAGTTTATTAGTATCATCCATATTAAAGACATCTTTGTTGAACAATTCATCCTTCATCACCTTTTTAAAACCTTCATTTATAAAGGAGTGAGGAGTTCAATTTTTCCCTCTCTAAATAATTCAGAATGAATTAACCTTATGTATGACCTTATTTCATATTTTATGTCATTACATATCTTGTTGAGATATTAAAAATATGTAATAGACTATTAAAGAACTTTCATTTTACATTCCACACTATTTTACCATACATGATAAAAATTATATTCAACCTTTGAGAAAGTTTGTTTAGACACCAAGAATTTCTCATTAGTGGAAGCCATCACTTGAAGATCTATGATTGAAATCTTACACAACTTTTATTCTTTCCTTACTACATCAATTTCATCATTGATGTTTTTTGGTGAGTTTACATTATGGCATAAGCTTTCCTAAATTCTTGAAAGAACTTAAGGCCATCAATAATTACTTATTCAACATAATTTTATGTAACTTTCCCATAGATTTGGTATTTTATGATCTTGTAAATGGTTCATTATCAACATATCAACTATAATGGTATGGTTGTAGACAAGGAATTTTCATCAAGATGAATTTCACTTATCTCAATGATACATTTGATATAAGCAGTCAATATACATATTTTCTCCTCAAATTATTCTTTAGCATGTTTTTCTTTTATAGCTCTTTAAATTAGCTTGGTAGTAGATACTTAAAAATTATGAATATCTCTTTCTTAAGTAGATCTACCCTGATGTATTCAAGTTACACTATAATATGATATTATCAAATCTTTTTCATTTTTGTCTATAATGGGTTTATAATTTACATAAATTATGTACCCAAAGAATAATTTCTCATTAGTCTTGAAGTTATTTTGGCCTTATTGGGCATGGGGGATACTTGTATTAGATTGTAAAATGAATAAAAAATAAGAACAATAATCTTGTAAACTTTCCTTTTATTCATTACCATTTGTTGGACCCAAATAAAGGGTACACTGACAAAATAAAAAACTCATTTGAGTATTGGTAACCATGGGGGAGAAATAGGGAAAGTTTAAAATTGAGTGAAAATGATCTAAAAATGGATCTTGTTATACTAAGTCATTGGTATTAATTGATTCTAATATGTCCAATTGCATGTAACATGCTTGTAAGACACTTCATGCTCAAAAATTTAGTTTAGGGATGGAAAATAGTGCATGGATGATATAGACACCTTAACATTATCAGATAGGGATTTATTAACTCTCTAAAATTTATGGTTTTTATTAGAAGATGAAACTACCCTAGTTTGCAGAGTGGAGGTGTCAAAGCCATCAAGTCTACACTGTGTGGTTACATAACCATCATATTCAAAGTGACAAAGATGTCACCTCCAATATTTTCATGTAGTAGTTTTGTAACCACCCTACAAGTTCTATAACCACTCATCTACATACTCTATCAGTTTTGTACCATATGAAATGTGTATACAATTAATGATTTCAAATTTTACTTCACCTCATGGTAATTAATTTCAATTTCTTAGAAAGATCCATGATTGAGAGGGCCTATAATGGGGTATTAACAAAGTAGAGAACACATCAAAGAGGTAGTGAGTTGTAAGTAAATTATATTCACATCATTCTTGGTGAGATTGAGTCTTAGTTCTAATTTAGTAGTTATTAGTTGTATATGATTGGTTCAAGTTTTTGAAAGTTATGATAAGGGCCTTATAAGTGCATATCATAGTTTGTATATAAGTTTGGATATAATGGTATTGAGTATTATATCCATATAGGCTAATTTGGTAGTACTTTGTATACTTTTCAGAACATAGTGTAATGGGAGTGTGTTTGCTCACCTATTAGATTTTTTCCCACATTGGGTTTCTCTAGGGTAACTTGTGTGTCAAATGTGTTTACTTGTCACTTTGATCTATGTTTATATTAATTATTATGTTGATTTATTTTTGAAGCATTTGTTCAAATCTATTTTGCATATAACAGTATTAAAATCAATTATTAGTATGTTATTTATGTTGATGAAGTTGAGAGTGGAATATCCACCTAGTTTATAGATAATATTAATATTAGTTTTGGTTTAATTTAAGTCATTTGAGTTGTGTTTTGACTATATTTAAATTTTATTCCTATCACTAGAGATACTGGTACTAGTGGTCATAGTGTCCTATTTCTCTTTAAAGGAGGTATCTTCACAAGGAAGTGGAAATAAGGAATATAAAGTATGGTCGATGCTGATGAATAAGATTCCCAAATAATATAAGATAATTTTTTCAATCTTGGATAAGTAATAGTTATAATATCTTTTTTTATGAGCAAGCTTGACTGGTTGGAGTCCATCATGAGGATTCTTATGGATAAGCTTTGTGTTTCCATAGATACATAAAAAATAAATAATGAGGAAACTCTTGAGAACCATGAAAATCATGAAGAAAAATCCCATGCTAACCCATCTCCACCTTCATTCAAGGCTAAGGCTAAGATTTAAATTTAGTCGTATGATGGGGATGTGAATATAGAAAAGATAGACCATTGGCTATCTAAACTTGATGTATATTTCACTTTGTTTCATATTAATGAAATTAAAAGATTTATTTTATAAGGTTAAAGTTATCTAATCATGCTTTAACTTTGTCTAAGAGCTATGTTTATTCTTTAGTTGTTAATAAACTTCCTTCTATTTATAGGTGCGATGATTTTAAGATGTTAATCAAGAAGAAATTATATTTTTTTTAATGAGGAAGAGAGGTCCATATATTTTTAATATCTTAGGAAAAATCAAGGCCAAATCATGTAAGATTACACTAGTGAGTTTTATAAGAAGGTTGTCCAACTGGGAAAATATCTAGTGGACAATGATCTCTTGATGAAGTATGTGGGTGGACTCCATAGTAATTTGAGGATACCATTCCTCTTTGCCAACATATATTATTATTTTTATTAATCTTACTACTTAGATATAGATAAGAAGAATGTTGCATCTATCTCTCAAAATAACTCCAAGAAAAAGGGGAAAGATAAAGGGAAAGGTACACCAAATACTACTTCTGATTCTAAAAAGGATACTAAAATTAATTTTAGTGAATGTAAAGTTGATACTCATTCCAATGATAAGTGTTATAAACTCCATATATAATTTCATCTATTAAATAACTAGAATAAGAAAAGGGTTATCTTTTTTTCAAGATAAGAATATCAGTTACAACTTTGAGGTTGATGATACTTTGTGTTGTATCTATATCAATATAGAGGTATGTTTGCATAGTAGTAGTGATCAAGACGGTGAGATTTATAAATTTTTCCATATTAAAATTTAGATGAAGAAAATAAAATTAGATGCTCTTTTTGATACTTGTTCATAAGAAAATTTGATAAGAGTTGGTAGATAAATTAGGGTTTGAAACTTATAAACATATAAGCCCATATTATTTTGGTTTGGTTAAGAAAGGTGTAGACATAAATGTGAATAAACAATGCAAGGTTAAGTTTTTTATTAATGATAATTCTATTGATGAAGTTATGATGGATGCTTTATTTCTTGATGTGTGTGGTGTAGTGTTTGAAAGATGATACTTGTATATCTAGATGTCATCTTCATGAGGAAAGCCAACTTATATCACTTGGTAAAGTATGGAAAAATATAAATAATTTCATCCTATGAAGGATATTCAAATATATCCTTGGTAAGTGCCTTTAAAGCTAAAAATCTTATTAATGCTAGCAAGAAATTTGCTTTGATTATTTTGAGAGATATTCAAGATAAAGAGGTTGTGGTAAATAAAAATTATTGTATCATGTTTACCAACAAATAGAACAATAATATGGGAGAGATAGTACATTGGTTCAAGGAATTATTTCAGAAGCATATGAGGTTTTCACTAGCTAGGTGTATTGATCAAAAAATTCATTTACTTTTTGATATCCCACTTCCAAATCTTTAGTTATATAGTCAGTCCTTAAAGGATGCCAATGAGGTAAAACAACACTTACAATTTTAAATTAATCAAGGTTTGATTCTTCCTATTACTTCTCCATGTGGTTTTCCTATTATTTTAGTACCTAAGAAAGATGGCACATGGAGAATGTGTGTTGATTATAGAGCAATTAATAAGATAACCTTCAAGAATAAGTACCTCCTCCATGGACTAATGATATTCTTGATCAAATTTAACATGATAAATATCTTTAAAAGATTGATTTGAAATTAGGGTATCACAAAGTGTAGATAAGGAGGAGGGCATTTGGAAAGTAACATTCAGAACAAGACAAGAGTTGTATGGGTGATTGACTCTACTTTTTAGGCTATGAAATGCACCAAATAACTTCATGAAGTTGATGAATGAGGTAATGAGACCACTTATTAATTTATTTGTCAATTTTTATCTAGATTATATTCTTGTTTTCAATAGAAATTTTGATGAGCATTTTGAGCATTTTAAATAAGTTTTGCAAGATTTGTATGATAATAAGTTAGTGTTGAATGAGAATAAATGTGAGTTTTCCCAATAATCACTAGTATTATTTGGGCATGTGGTTTAATAATTGGAGTTGAGGATTAATCCAAATAAAGTAAAGGTGATAACAAATTGGCCAAGGCCATCCAATTTTACTGAGACAAGAAGTTATATAGGTGCAATACAATATTTGAGGAAGTTAATTAATAAATTCTCTTCCATAGACACACCTTTGTACACCTTGAAGAGGAAAAAATATGTATTTAAATTGTTCAAACATAAGATTATGCATGATCCATTTTTAGATTTGCCTAGCTTACATCTATATTTTGAAGTGGAAACAAATGCTAGTCATTATGTTATGGGGGTTATTTTTATTCAAGGAGGTAAGATGGTATGCTACCATTTTGAGTTATTCCATGGTGAAATATTGAATTATTATACATATGACAAATAATTGTATGATCTTTTTCAAGAATTTAAAAAATTAAAGCACTATCTAATTGGTAAAGAGACTATTATCCATAGAGATCATTAACCTCATGAATATTTTAAATCTCAAACTAAACTTGAACAATCTAGGCACTATAAATTGATGGCATTTTTGCAACAATTTCATTTGATTATCAAATATAAGAAAGGTATGACTAACAAGCTAGTTGACATGTTATCTAGACATCCTATACTTATAGTCATGGGTACCATAAATCTTCTTAAGCCTTTTATGTATGAATATCATGTTGAGGGATATGAGCATGATGAAAATTTTTGGGACCTATTCCTTCAAGAATGAAAGTTTTAAGGTGCAAAGTTTGAGCCCAAGGAGGAATATTATATTTAATATGGATTGATCTACAAGTTGGGTAAGCTTTATTTGAACAAGGAGGAAAGATTTTAGATAATGAAAAAGGCACATACTTCATAAGTTTTAGGTCATTTTGGTGTTAAAAATAATTATGTTCATTTGTATAGGTATGTTAATTGGCCTAATATATAAGTTGATGTTATAAAGTGCATAAGATGTTATATTTTATGTAGTAAAAGTAAGTCTAGTAATAGAAAGTTAGGTTTATAAATGCCATTAGTGGTTCCTTCTAGGCCATGGGAAAACATTTCCATGGATTTTTTAGTCATATTTCCTATGTCAAAGAAGGGGCATGAATATCTCTTTATAGTTGTGGACCATTTTAGTAAGATGTGTATTCTTGTTCTTTATAATAATAAAGTAATGAAAATGAGTTATTTTTTAAAATGTTTGAATTCACTTTCAGTTGCTAGTTCTATTGTCTAGATTAGGACTCAAGATTTATTGGGAATTTTTGGTTCAAATTACGGGAGAAGATGGATACTGAGCTAAAATAGTCTATGGATTTTCACCCACAAACTGATGGGTAGATCAAGGTTGTGAATAGAACATTGGTGCAGCTATTGATAGGGTATAATAGGAAGTATCCTAAGACATGGGATGAAGATTTGGTGTGTATTAAACATTATTATAATAAGGTTGTACATTATTTTACTAGTAAATATCCTTTTGAAACTTGTTTTGGCTACTTATCTCCATGTGCATTTGATATTAGTTTGAGGCAGTCATACAAAGGCAATGGGAAATTAGATCTTGAGGTCCAAAAGGTTGAGAAATTCATTGATAAAATTTATCTTACTTACCTCCGGGTAAAAGAGAGGTTAAAGGAGTCTTAATATAAGTAAAAAGTGAGACATGATTAGCATAGGACTAAGCATAGTTTCCATATTGGTGAAAAGGTATGATTTTACTTAAGTAGAGAAAGGATCTAAGGTACATATAAGAAGTTTAAGATGATAAGGTATGGTTCATTTCATATTATAGAAAAAGTGGGAAATAATGCTTTTATACTTGATTTTCCTCCTTATATGAAGATATAATTAGTTGTCAATGTTGATAACTTGTGTCCTTTTTATCCCTCTATGCTATAAAATTAAAATGAATGGTTATTGTTACCTTCCATTGAAGTTATCACCCCTAATAGTTAGTTGGAATTAGAGGAAGATGTTGTTTTACAGAAGGAGAGGACAATGTGAAGAGGACTCCAATAAGATATCTTTTTATGAGTAATCTTGATTAGTTGGAGTCCATAATAAAGATTCTTATGGATAAGCTTGGTGTTTCCATGAAGCATTGACAAAAAAGAAGGGGGTGCTCTCATGAACCATGAAAATAATGAAGATTGGTAGCATGCCAACCCATCTCTACCTCTATTCAAGGATAAGGCAAATATTTAAATTTAGCCTTATGATGGGGATGTGAATGAAGAAAATATAGATCAATGTATTTACCAACTTGAGTTATATTTCATTTTTTTTAGATTAGCGATATATATATATATATATATATATATATATATATATAAGTTATCTAATCATGCTTTAACTTGGTTTGAAAGCTATGCTCATTCTTTAGTTGTTAATAATATTTATTTGTAAGTGGGATGATTTTAAGATTCTAATCGAGAATAAATTCTATCATATTTGTTATGAAGAAGTTATTTCCATATATTATTAATATCTTATGTAAAATCAAGGCCAAAGCATGTAGGAGTACACTAGTGAGTTCTATAAGAATGTTATCCAACTGGGAAAACAAGTAGTGGACCATGAAATCTTGATGAAGTATGTGTGTGGAATCCATAGTAATTTGAGGATACCAATCCTCTTTTCCAAGGTATTTGAGGCTTGTTATCAATCTCACTACTTAGATATGGAAAAGAAGAAGGCTCTGTATACCTATCAAAAAATCTCAAAGGAAAAGGGGAAAGGTAAGAAAAATATTGCTTTTATTTCTAAAATAGCTACTAAATTACATTATAGTGAATTTAATGTTGATACTCATTCTAAGGATATGTGTTATAAACTCCATCTATAATTTCATCTATTAAATAAAAATAAGAAGAAAAAGGATATGTATTTTCTTCAAGGTGAGAATAATAGTTATAGCTCTGAGGTGGATGATACTTTGTGTTGTACCTCCATCAATAGAGAGGTATGTTTGGGTATTATTAGTTTTAGATTAAGGTAAAAATAGGTTTTGAAGGGACCCCAAAACCCTAAAACATAGGAAGAAGGATATAACAATAATGCCCTCAGGTAGAACAAACCTAACACCTATTGCTGAGCAGTAACAAAAACAGGTTTTACAGGGACCTGAAACCCCAAGTCAAGATCATCAAAAGAAAGACCCCAGGTTTTATAGAGACCTAGAAACTCAAGTATGTAAAGAAAACAAAGAACCAAAAAATGGAACCAATTATAACATCCATCTAAAAGGACTAGAATAGTAAGAGCAGAAAGACCCTACTCTTCTAATTCTAGGATCATCTTTACTGCTTCCTTTCTGATCACAGCATTGTCCTATATGGATATTGCAGCGGACATGACAACCTCTTGCATTGATTTCTTCCTTGAGCTCTATCTGGTCCTCTTACTAGGCCCCTCCAAAGATTTTATTTCCTCATTAGCTCATTTTCCAATGTTTACAGCAACTGCACATATGCTAAAGTAACCTCCTCCATCTTCAATCTACTTTCCTTAATGAGCCTTCTTAGATTGTTCTCATAATATTTAAGTTTGATAGGAATATCTCTTATCTGCATTTCCAAATTATTGATTTTATTTTGATCAGCTTCCTGATTATGTTCCAATATTTCCATTTTCTTCTTGAGGCCCATTATTTCCTTATACATCCACGAGTCAACTTGAAGGACATCATCTGCTTTGCTTTTGGCTGAATTCATGAAGGGATGCCTCCTGTCATTCTGCCAAACGTCACTAAAATCTTCAGTGTTCTCTTTTGGATTGGCTTCATCCTTTTCAGTTTAATCCCCCTTTCCATTCTTTTATGTTCTTTAGTTTTAATAGGGCTTTCATTGTGGACAAGATCATCCTTAACTTATTCTCTATTCTCCATTGCATGATAGGCATCCTAAACTTTATATTCCTTCTCTATTCTCGAAGCAGGATCCTCAAATAAAACATCCATTTATTTTTCACTTTCCCCCAACACTTGCTGAATATCCTCAAGATCATAGTTTTTCTATCATATTTTTTCCTCTATAGTGTCCCCTTCTTTTTCATTCTCACTTTTATCTTTACCTTCCTCATTAGAGCTGGATTTCTCACTATCCATTCCTTCCTCTTCCTCCATACTCTCCTCCTCAGAACTTTCAGTGCTTTCCCACTCAGTTTCCTCATCAACAATCTATTTTTTGAAGCTAGAGGATTTGGGTTTGACTTTTTCTTTCCCCTTCACTGTTTCATTCTTCTTACTCTATGAATCCTTATTTTTGTCCGAATAAGGATTTGGGACAATGGCATTTTTTTTACCGAAACCTTCTATTATTAGGATCAATCCCTCATGCAGTATAGGGTGACACTCCTTTTTTCTATGAGCAAACAGACTTTGGAGCAACGAGAAGCAAAAATAGAAAGGGAAGGAGATTATAAATTTGTGCCTAAAATGATTAAGAAAGACAAAATGAAATTTATGGACTCTTTTGCTTCTTCCATCAAGTATAAAATACTCACGTATGCAGCATAAGACGTCTCTCCAGATTCCTTTTATCTGCTCCAGGTCAAAAAAATCTCCACTCTTTTCCAACTGCTGCTCCTCAGCATCTGACTTCAAGAATTTGCTATATGCCTCATTAGATATACTGGTCTACTTAGAGAATTTTATACCCTCCATTGGAAGCCCCGTGACCTCCGCAATGAATTCCTCATTGAGCTTCACCGTGATGCCATGGAGGGTTACCCTATCATCGACCCAATTTTTGAAAAAAGATGTTGTTATATGGGGTTTAGAACCATGCAGCCGCTCCAAGTAACTCATGACCTTTCCTCTCTGAAGAATCTTCCAAACATCTTTTTTTGCCTTCCAGTCTTCACAGATTTTAGGTTCCTACTTCCTTGGTTCACCTTTCATTTTGCAATCCATACAGTTTTCCAGCAACACCCAAACACTAATTACTGAGCAATGAAACCAGTTTTTATCAACTTGTAATGGAACTCACCTATTTTATAGCACATGCAATAACTGATTTACGTTCTCATGAATGTGTCTATTTAATGAAAGTAATCCTTCCATCGTAAGGCCACTCCACTAAATAATTAACTTTCTATTCCAAGTAGATCTTTCCCTCCTTTGAATGAATGGCATCATAATTAATAAGCACTTTGAGATCAACATACTTATTTAATGCATCCTGCCATCTCACCTTATGCCCTGTTCAAACAACATGATTAGCTATCCAGTCAGCAACCCCATTGGCTTCACGGTAAGTATGGGTTATGGTTACTTTTTCAAATTTTTGAATTAAGGCTTTAATTTCCATCACCATTGCCTCTATAGACCATGAAACTGAATTTTTGTTATTTAAGATATTTATGATATTCAGGGAGTCACCTTCCAACCATAATTTAGAAAATCCCGTCTCAACTGCTAATTTAATGGTTTAAAGTGATGTTGTAGCTTCAACAATATGGTTATTCGACTTACCAATAGGGATACCAATAGCATCAATTACGTTTCCCACATGATCTCTCAAGACTCCTCCACATCTTGATTTTCCCAGATTCCCTTTAGCAGCTCCATCAAATTTTCCTTTGATCCAACCACAAGGGGGGACCTTCCATTTTAGACCTAATCTTGGATTTTCAGATTTCACATTAGGCCTTTCAGATCTTAAGGGATTATCAATTTGAAAGTTTGCATTAGGATCCCTCTATGATAAAAAATTCTCCTTTATTGCTCTAATAATATTCTGACCCAACACCCATCCTGGAAGTTCTTTACTTCTAAATATTCTATTGTTTCTTTCTTTCCATATGCCCCACCAAATATGAGGAAGTGTTAATTTCTAGAAAAAGAGAACATCAATATTCTTAGAGGGATAATACCAAATTTTAAAAGATAGTTCCACACTTTTATGATGGACCCATGCTATACCCCAGAGATTGAGGATCTCATTCCAAACTTGCTGTGTATAAGAATAGTTCACAAACAAATGATCTCTATCTTCAAAACCATTTTTTCATAGAATACACCTGTTAACCACATATATTCCTCTTTTCTACAAGTTGTCAAGAGTCAAGATTTTATTTTGAAGCAGAGTCCAATAGAAGATTTTTATTTTGGGGATAATCCCCTTGATTCAAGCATACGACCACAAAGGTTGATTACCATTTCCCTTTGAAATAAAAATGGTAGAAAATTTAAATTGTCCACTAGGATCATCATGCCAGATAGTATTATCCTCAAGATAAAGATAAAGAGAGATAGCATTGAGGGATAATTGTATATTACTAAAATCTTTGATCAAGATCTGTTATATTCACCTAGGAATTGTTCTGCCAATACTGATTTACAAATATACCATATCTTTGCTTACATCGATCAACTATCTCTTTATCTTGAAAATCTTCTATCAAAGGGTAATCTTATTAGTTATCAAGAGGGTGATATTTATAATTTTTTCCATATTAAAATTTATATGAAGGAAACAAAATTGGATGCTCTTTTTGGTACTTGTTCACAAGAAATTTTGATAAGTAAAGAGTTGGTAGACAAATTGGGGGTTGAAACATAAAAACATCTAAGCCCATATTATTTGGGTTTGGTGAATAAACGTATATACATAAATTTGAATAAATAATGCAAGGTTAAGTTTTGTATTAATTCTAATTATATTGATGAAGTTATAGTGGATGTTGTGCCTCTTGATGTGTGTGGTGTAGTGTTTGGTAGCCAATAATTGTATATCTAAGATGCCACCTTCATGAGGAGAGACAATGAATACTGTTTGGTAAAGGATGGAAAAAGATACATCATTTCATCCTATGAAGGATATTTAAATATATCATTGGTAAGTTCCTCTAAACCTAAGAAGCTTATTATTGCTAGCAGGAAATTTTCTTTGCTTATTTTTAGAGATATTAGAGATAAATAGTTTGTGGTACATAAATAATCTTGTAGCATGTTTACCAATAAAGAGATTAAGCATATGGGAGAGATAGTGTAGTAGTTCAAGGAAGTATTTTCAAGATCTTATAGGGTTTTTACTGGCTAAGTGTATTAAGCACAAAATTCATTTACTTTTTGACAATTCACTTCCAAATATTTGGTTATATAGGTAGTCCTTAAAGTATGCCAATGAGGTAAAAAAATAATTATAATTTCTAATTAATAAAGGTGTATTTATTCTTAGTAATTCTCCATGTGGTTCTCCTATTATTTTGGTACCTAATAACTATGACACATAGAGAATGTGTGTTTATTATAGAGTACTTAATAAGACAACCATCAATGATAGGTACCTTATTCCATGTACTAATGATCTTCTTGATCAAATTCAACATGATAAATATCTTACAAATAGTGATTTGAAATCAGGGTATCACCAAGTGCAAATTAATGAGGGAATTTGGAAAACAACATTCAAAATAAGGCAAGGGTTGTATGAGTGATTTATTCTACCTTTTAGGCTATTCAATGCATCAAATACCTTCATGTAGTTTATGAATGAGGTAATGAGGCCATATATAGATTTATTTGTCATTGTTTGTTTGGATAATATTATTATTTTAAATAGAATTTTTTATGAACATATTGAGGATATTAAATAAGTTATGAAAGGTTTGAAGGATAATAAGTTAGTGTTTAATGAGAAGAAATGTGATTTTTCCCAATAATATTTAGTCTTATTTGGGCATGTGGTTTGATATGGGGAGTTGAGGATTGATCCAAATAAGGTAAAGACCATCCTGAAATGGCCAAGGCCATCTAATTTTATTAAGACAAGAAGATATATAGGTGCATTATAATATTTGAGGAAGTTCATTAGTAACTTATCTTCCATAGCCACACCTTAGCACCCCATTAGAGTAAGTGGTAACACTTTTACTTGGGGTAAGTGGAAAAAATATGTATTTGAATAGTTCAAACATAAGATTATCCATGATCCAATTTTAGATTTGCCTAACTTACATCTATCTTTTGAAGTGGAAACAAATGCTAGTCACTATGTTATGGGGGTTATTTTGATTCAAGTAGGTAAGCCAATATTCTACCATTTTGAGTTATTCCATGGTGAAATATTGAATTATTATACATATGAAAAATAATTATATTATCTTGTTCAAGAAATTAAAAAATTGGAGTACTATCTAGTTTATAAGGAGACTATTATTCATATGGATCACCAACCTCTTAGATATTTGTATGCTCAAACTAAAATTTAACAAGATAGGAATTATAAATCAATGGCATTTTTTCACCAATTTCATTTGATTATCAAATATAAGAAAGGTATGATTAAAAATATAGTTAACATGTTATCTAGACATCATGTACTTACATCTATGGGTACCATAACTCTTCTTGAGCCTTTTATATGTGAATATTATGTAGAGGTATATGAGCATGATGAATTTTTTTGGGACCTATTATTTCAATAATGAAAGTCCCAAGATGTAAGGTTTGAGTCCAAATAGGATTATTATCTTCATTACAGATTGATCTACATGTTGGGTAAGCTTTGTGTACCCAAGGAGGAAAGATTTTAGCTAATGAGGGAGGCACATAATTCAAAATTTGTAGGCCATTTTGGTGTTGTAAATAATGTTATTCATTTGTAGAGGTATGTTTGTTGGCCTAATATGCAAGTTGATGTTGTAAATTTCATAAGATGTTGTGTTTTATGTAGTAAAAATAAGCCTAGTAATAGAAAATTGGGTTTATATATTCCATTAATGGTTCCTTCTAGGCCATGGGAAAGCATTTCCATGGATTTTTTTGGTGGTTTTCCTATGTCAAGGAAGGGGAATGACTATCTCTTTATGGTTTTGGACTAGTTTAGTAAGATGTGTATTCTTGTTCCTTGTAAGAATACCCTTAAAAGAAGTGATGAAAATAATTTTTTAAAATGTGTGAATTCACCTTCATTTTCCTAGTTCTATTGTCTAGATCAGGACTCAATATTTCTCAAGAAGTTTTGGTTCACATTATGGGAGAATATGGATACTGGGTTAAAACATTCTACTAATTTTTACCCAAAAATTGATGGCTAGACTAACGTTGTGAATAGAACATTGGTTCAAATATTGATAGGGTAAAATAGTAAGCATCTTAATACATGGGATTAAAATTTGGTGTGTATTCAACATTATTATAATAAGGTTGTACATTATTATACTAGTAAATATCCTTTTAAAACTTGTTTTGGCTACTTACCTCCATGTACATTTGATGTTGTTTTGAGATATTCATACAAAGGAAATGGGAAAGTGGATCCTAAGGTCCACAAGGCTGAGAAATTCATTGATAAAATTTAGTTTATTCACCTCTAAGTTTAAGAGAGGTTAAATGAGTCTCAGTCTAAGTACAAAGTGAAACATGATTAGTGTAGGATTGAGTATAGTTTCCTTACCGGTTATAAGGTATGGTTTTAATTAAGTAGAGAAAGGATCTCAAGTACATATAATAATCTTAATCCAATAAGATATGGTTCATTTCAAATTCTATAATAATTAGGAAATAATGATTTTAGACTTGATTTTCTTCCTTATATGAAGATATCTATAGTTTTCAATGTTGAGAACTTGTGTCCTTTTTATCCCACTATGCTATAAAATGAAGATGAAGGGTTGTTTTTACCTTCCATTGAAGATATCACCCTTGATAGTTAGGTGTAATTAGAGGAAGATGTTTTTTTATAGAAGGAGAGGATAGTGTGAAGAGGAGTAACATAATCTTGGCTAATTAGGTTAAAACTGAAGCTATCTAGAAAGGCCAAATGATATTCCAGAGAAGATGTGGGGAAGAAATTTCCTCACCCAAAAAATTCTTAAAGTTTTTGGGGACTTAAATTCCTTAAAAATGGATCTTGTTTTACTATTTCATTGGTACTAAATGACTCCACTATGCCCAATTATATGTAACATATTTGTAAGACACTTATGTATGACACTTCATACTCAAGACTTTAGCTCAGGGAAAAAATAGTGTGGGGGATGATTTAGACACCTTCACATTTATCAAATAGGGATTTATAATATCTCTAGACTTTGTGGTTTTTATTATAAGACAAAACTACCCCAATTTATAGAGTGGCAATGTCAAAACTACCATAGTATATAGCGTGTAGTTGTGTAACCACCCTATTCTAAGTGATGATTAGATCATCACCAATATTTGTAGGTAGTGGTTACATAACCACCCATTTGTATACTCTGAAGGTTTCATCACCATTCAAAATATGTAGATATGAAAGGTTTCAAATATTCCTTCTCATTTTGAAGGTTTCTTTTGGTTCCTTGGTGAGCTCTAGTGTTGATAGGGCCTATATATGAGTTTTGAAAAATTAGAGAACACATCAGATAGGTATTGAGTTGTAAATAATTTAGATTCACATCATTCTTGGTGAGATTGAGTCTTGGTTCTAGTTTACTCATTTTTGTTAGCTATATATTATTGGTTTAGGTGTATGGGAGTTTTAAGAAGGGTATTTTAAATGTATATCATAGTTTTTTTATAAGTTTGGATATAATGGTATTGAGTATTATGTCAATATAGACCAATTTGGTAGTACCTTGTATACATTTTAGAACATAGTGGAAGGGTATAGTGTGTTTTCTCACCTGCTAGATTTTTTCCCACATTGGGTTTATCAAGGGTAACTTATGTGTCAAATTTATTTGATTATCAATTTTCTATATGTTTATGTTAATTAGGTTTTTTTATTTCATTACCATACATTTGTTTAATTTTATTTTGCATATAAAAATATTAGAATCAATTGTTAGAAAGTTATTTATTTTATGTATGTGTTGATGAAGCTGAAAGTAAATCTCTACCTAGTTTACAGATTAGGAAACATAGGGAACTCTTGAATCAATGGTATGTGTAGGGGATGAAATAATATTATGAGGAGAATGAGAAACATGATGTGGATAAGTAATTTGTTAGTGCACATGTGGAGGAGATGGAATGAGAGGCAAAGAATAAGAAAGAGCTAATGGTACCTAAAAATTATATGTGCTAGAGGTAATATATTTTTGTGTTGTATTATAAATTAATGGAAAAGATTAAACACTTATATATGTAGTATCCATAGTTACTTTCATCACAAGAGCTAAAGGTATTTTTATTTCTAATATATTTCTTGGTGGATCATCACCACAAATTTACTTGAGTAATTTATTCTTGTTTGAATCTTCATCATCACCTCCATCTAACAATTTTGTTTTTCCCTCTTGAATATACATTAGTAGATTGATAAGGTGAATAATATACGGTCACTTGTTTTTTTTTCTTGGGAGGCTCTCATTTTACATAAATTCAGCTTTTCATGTGCTCAAAATTTTTATTCATGAACCAAATTTTGAACCACTATAAAAAATTGGTTTGTTCCCTAAGGTTTGTCAATTATTTGACTACCCAATTAATTAATTCCAATGGGATAACCTATATTTTTATCAAAGGTAAGATCAATCAAATAACTTAAATCATTTATAATTCCTTTAATTGATCTAAATTCATTCTCATCCAATCTATTTTTCTTACCTCAAAGATATTCTTCTAATCCCCCTATTAATATTCAATCAATGAAACATGATAATAGTTTGAACCAAGTTTCAAATTGTTTTTTACGTAACCCTTTCTATCAAAAGTAAGTCTCTTTAGGTAGAATTGCATTGTGATGCTGACCAATGTTATTTTAATATTTTGTGCATTAGTTGAAGTATTGAATATATAATAAATCAAAACTATTGAAAATGGGATTTCATATTTCTTCTCCTCCTTTTATTTAATGTCGACCTCTCTTATCTATCTTCATTCTTCAATCATGACCATTTTATCATTAGAAAACCAAGGAAATTTATAAAGAAGACTTATAAACCCACAAATTATAATATATATGGATTTAGGTAATTATATGAAATAAATACCATATTCATAAATTGATTGGTTAATTTAGGATAAATCCTCATAGCATTGTTTCTTTCAAGAGTTTTTAGGGTAAGCATTGTGAAGGCAATATTCACCTACCTAAAATGCTTGTTAATTTATTCTAGAATCAATTGAGGATAATAGTTATAGATGGTTGATGTATGGGTCAAATTACATGATTTTTGAGTCTAAGCCATGATTTCATGATTGTAATGGAATAGACAAAATAAGAAGTCAATAGAAACATTGGGTACATTCTAAATTGATTAGCCACTTGTGAATATTATCACTGATAATATGACTCCAATCTATGAATTACATACCTTCACAAATGATATTTATGAATAAATGCATCTAGTTATGGAACATGTTAGTTTCCTCATGGCCCATAACCATGCTCAATAGATTTATGATAATATATAATTAATTTCTAAATTTAGACCCATGCAAGTTTTTATGTAGCTTTGATGTTTCTTTCCTTTTATATTTTAACTATGATTGACTGATCATTTCCTTACACATATATTTTTAATTAAAAATGAGACTCTCCAATCTCCTTTGTCATTTAATCATATTATTCCCTTTGAGGGAGTTTAAAAATAATTCTTATTAACTCACTATCTAATCTTTCAATTACCTCATCATCAAATGACCTTACTTATCTAGTTTCTTGGTTGTAGTACTTGGCACATGAAAGTAATAGGTCAATGTGTTTAACTAAGGTGGGAAAACTGGAAGCATGTGCAAGCCCATTCTCAATAGTCTTTATAAAAATCCTATTTTTATTCTCATCCTAAAATATTTCCCAAAAATATCTCATGTTGATGTGACTAAGTCTTGAATCTCTTATTTCTGATTTGTTCATTTGAAGAGAAGACATTTTTTCATACTCTTGATACTTTTACTTCATCTAATTATAATTGGTAATTAGATAGGATATTATTTCAAAAAAATTAAGATGATTTTTGTATAGGAAATTAGGAGGGAAATTATGTTTGCATGGGTATAAAGGTTGGAAATAGTATTCATAAAACTATAAATTTTAACTGAAAAAATTCAATTCTTCACATGAGAAAAAAGGGGTGTTGTTTGATTATCAATACAATGAATGATCCTATAGTTTTTAACATAAATTGACCTTAAGGTAAAAAAAAAACAATGAAAAATACATAAAATTAATTCAAATTTATGTGTAGTATCAAAACACAAATATTTTAAAATAAAATGACCTAGTATAGAGAATGGAAGGATGATAGTGATGGTGTTGAGTGTTTTATCACAAAGAGGAAAGTGTCAAAGTCATTAGAGAAATAAAAATGGACTTAAATTATTTTTATAAATTTAGGAACACTCAAAATCTATTTATAAATACTTGGTGTGACTCTAGGTGTAGATTAGGATGACTTTGAATTTATTTTATATCCATTAAGACATGCTAGATCCACAAGAATTAATTATTATTTTTTACCTTTTGAGTTTTTTTTAGAAATTTTATTTCCATATACAATGTTGGATACTAAAACAATGTTAGTAATAATATTGATGGCCATATTAGGCTTCCATAACTGTACTTCTTGACCATCATATATGAAAAAATTATCAAATCTAATTCATCAGTAATTTGAGTTCCAACAAGAATGTCATATCCTAACAAGGTTATTATATCAGGTATATTGATCGATCAAGTTCTAAGAATAAACCAGTTGCATTAAATGGTTCCAAGTGGAACATCAAATGTTGACACCTTACCATGAACTTCAATGTTTGGACCTTAAAATGATTTTTTCAGGCTGAGTACTTATAATTAAATTTTATAATTTCAATTTATTCTACACAATGGAGAAAAATTAGGTAAAATTTTGGACTTAAAATTTTTATGACAATAATTAGCTTTGATTAGGGAATTAAATAATAAGGTTCAAAAGAGAACACTAGACTTTAGTTTAGTATACAAGTACCTTATCCATTTGGCAATAGAGTCCCTTAAATTTGATATTACTTTGATAAAATAATTTTTATAAAGGACAATAAATAACACATAATAAATAATAGGAAACAAAAAAAAGAAAATATGAAGCAAGGAAAAAACATTACAAAAGGAATGAAAATAGGAAAATAAAGACAAGAAATGTAAACATAGAAAAACACTAAATTCACCTATTTAAACACAAGGGATAACCTAATTTTAATTGAATTAATGTCTTATATATTTTTGACTATATAGTAGAGGAAGGTGTGTACCATATTGGTAAGCCAAATAAAATGTGTTATCACCATAAAAGTGATTGATTTTTAATAGACCCATCCACAATGAGTTAAATTTACCATGTCTTCCCTTGGGATATATTTTTATCCCAAATTAGTACAATATCTCCAAATTGAAAATCTCTCTTCTTTGTTTTTTGTCAAACATTGTTTTAACTTGGGCTTGGTGTCTTTCAATTCTATCAACAACCAATACTCTTTCTTCTTGTAGCTTGTTTAAGTAAAAAATTATTTTATCAAGTGAGCTTTTAAAATTTTCATTCCTTATTTTCCTCACCAATTGCAATGTAGGTAACTATAGTGATATGGTAATTATAATGTATGTCCTATATAATAGCTAAAATGGAGACACACCAGTGGATCTTTTGGGATTAATTTGGTTTGCCCATAATACATCATATATATATTTTGTGTCAATTATTTGGTTCTCATATAATTTTTTTTGAATGATAGTGACAAATTTCTTATTATTGTAATCAGCTTGACCATTTACTTATAGATAATAGTCTGAAGAATTAGAAAGATAAATTCCATATCTATAAGAGAAACCAACAAGCTTTTATGAATAAAAATTTGATGCATTTTTAGTTATGATATTCTAAGGTATGCCATAATGTACCAAGGTGTTCTCTTTGATAAAGTAAAAAAACCACTTCTATACTATTTTGTTTAATGAGAATTTCCTTGACACATTTTATTAAGTAGTTTGTTTTTGTGAGAACATGGGCATGGACATCACTTGAATAAAGATTCAATGTACCAATGAAATATAACCCCCATTGTTGAAAGGATTCTTGAATTACAAATAGATTGAGTGGCAATGCTACAAGTTCTAGCCTACCTATAAATTGTTGACAAGCTTCATACCTTTTTGCCCATTCATGAACATCATTTAAAATGATGACCAATAGTAATGATACCTCAATATATTATGTGGTGTTAGTTAAGTATAAAAAATACCACCATAGGATTGATCATGAAAATATTCAAGTAGTTTCTTCTATAGTTATTTGTCCATTCATCTCACAAATAAACCATCAATATTCTTTTTAAATAGAGTATCATCCCAAATTACATAAAATATTGACTTTAGTTTCACAATTCTTATTTTTTCAGCATTCAAATGTGGGGGAAAATTCTCTATATGTCAATAAATATAATCAACATAAAGTACTCATGGAAACCCTTTTTATTTTATGATTATTCTCATCTATTAGATCAACATCTATCTAGTCATTAGTTGTTCTACCATAAGTTGGCATATCCTTTACTTTAGACAACCTTAGTGGGATTGATTTATAGATCATATTATTGAAACTTTGTTATCCAATTGCTCTTTTCAAGCTAAATTATTTATGTCAAAATGGATTTCATAGTTATATCATGTACCATCACAATAGAATGGGAATTCAAAATGTAGTGCCTTAATTATTTTACTAATTTAACCATAGTTTATGCATGTTTCTCTATAGAGGAATAATTAAGATCTTTATTCTTTAGTCCAAAAATCATGAATATAATTGGTGATTTAACTACATCATTACTTTGAATTAAAATTGCTAAAAAGGTGTGTGCCAAAGAATAATATTATATGATAAAATATTTTTTAAAATTTTGGACATATCAAAATAGATGCACGATTAGTTACAATATTTATCTTCTCCAAAGCATCCTTTCCTTCATTATTCCATTATAAATAAGGTTTAATTATCATCATATCAGTAATATGTTTCACGAGATTGAAAAAATTAGGTACAAACCTCATTAAGAAGTTTACTTTATTGAAAAAGGAATGAACTCAAAGTTCACTAGTAGGTAAGAATAGATTTTGAATTTCTTCAACTCATTATAGGTCAATATTGATTCTTTTATTTTTGATAAAATATTCCTAATAAAATTACCCTCAATTACTCTGAAGATAAACTTTCTAGGATTGAAAAAAATATCATGAAGCTAACATTTCTTGAATACCTTTTCCAAATGTTCATAATGGTCTTTTCTTTTCTTAGAGAAAATTTTCAAGTCATCTAGATAGACCACAATTATCTTATTTTTCAAATCACTAAAATTGAGGTCCATCACTATTTATAAATTCACACATGTATTTAAAATACCAAAGGCATTATTATATATGCAAACGTGCCCCAAGGAGTGGTAAAAATAGTTTTGTGTTGATCTTCCCTAGCTACTACAATCTAGTTGTATCTTGAAAAACCCTTCAACATAGAGAGCATCTCAAAATTGTCACTAATTATAGTAGTTGATCTATGATGGGAACTGATAGTTATCTTTTAGGGATGCATAATTCATGTTTATAAAATCAACAATCCTTATTTCTCCACTCTTTTTTTCATTGGTACTATGTTATAAACCCATGTTGAATGAAGAATAAGAAAAATCATTTGATCATTCAACATCTTTTTAACTTCCTTGAAGATAGTCCCATCTATCTTCAGGTTATACTACCTTTACTTTTTCTTGAAGGGTTTTGAATAAGGTTTGATTGGTATATATGTTTCATTTATGATGGCTAAAAGGATTTTAGATTAGCGTATGAATATGAAATAATGTTGATATATATTCAAAGAATTGAAAAAAACCTTCTTCACTCTTTTGGAGAAAATAATTTGCAAATATTCACCATTCTTGGTTACTCTTCAGATCTAATATTTACCTTTTCATAATCAGATGAGTTGAAAGAATATTTTTTCATTTTATTTTTAATAAATGTTTGAGATTAATATTTATTTATGCTATTTTAGGTTATTCTAAGTCTATTTTAGTTGTACATTTCATATTCTAAGAAATTCACTTTATCCCAGATTTATAAGGTGTCACACTTCTTTTGTTCTTTTGTAGGGAATATTGTAGTTACATTCACAATTAACTCCCTCCACAATTATCTCACACATATCCTTTAACTTATGGGGATTAGATGCATCTATCTCACACAAGAAGGTTGTGTGAGTAACTCTTGTTTCCTTCTAGCTCTATTTATTGAGCTCTCCTCTCTCATTATTCTCACTTGATATATTCCATCTAGAGATGATTATATATGGCTTGAATCCACTCTTCTTCCTCCTCTTATATTCCATAAAATATTATACTTGGATAATTTTACTTTCCAAACCTTATTTATAAATGTGGGATTTTCTTCTATTTAATAGTTTCCCCACTTGGCAAATCTTTTTTATTACATTTTCTTGTGACTTGTTATTGAGGTGATATATTCCCTTGCACATTCAATTTATTTTATTCAACATTGTTATTTCATGATATTGACATAATTCATAATATGGTATTAGAGATATAAGATTTTAATGTTGATCTTTGATAATTTTTCAGGTTTGAAGGTGGAAAAAAAGATTTCTTTTTGCTTTTTTACCCTTTTTTTTATTTATAAATTAAAATCATCATCTATTAATATTGTTTTTAATATTTGGACTAATAATAACATATTAATGGATGTTTGAGAACTTTTTTATAGATAAGAATGCATTTCTACTTGTATGAGCCATTTTGAATTGTATTTTTTCATGTTGATTATGTTGTATTCACTCAATCTTGACATTTTGAATGCATTACTATGTAGAAGTTATGCTTTATAAAACTTAGCCTTATTTTTTATTATAATATCCTTTTTAAATTTTTTCTCATCTTGGTGAGTACCTATTTTCATATAAATGTGTAGGACTTGAATGCGTGAATGGGTTTTTCATAGTGTTTCATATGTAACATTCTTCATTATTTTATTTAGAACTCTATTATTATTTTTTGGCATCATATTTAAACCTCTTTTGGTATCCTCATACATATTAATGAATGAAAAAACTTTGGGGAATTCATAGTATTAATTATTTGTGCATCAAATTTTTGGAGTTCAAAACTGATATTCTCTCAACTTGGCACTATTGTCAAATGGTTCAAAAGTGGTGTCTTATTTCTCATTTTGGATTCTACCCTTCTAATGCATAGTAATAAATCTTTATCTATCTTTAGAAATGCATATTCAATGGAATCCTTTTTATAATATTTTGACATATTTATCTTTTTTATTATTAAAAAATATACTTTTTACTTTAGTGCATAGTTCATTATTCTAACTTTGGCATTTTATTGTAGAATGCATTTTAATTTTCAACTATTTCCCTTTATTACTCCATCATCTAAGTGAATTTTTTTAATTATAAATATGTATAAAACATTTCTCAGTTAAAACATTGTCATAATTATTTCCTTGTAACACTTTCCTCATTGGTATTATGCCTTATGCACATATTCACAAATGGAAATCTAATATCTAATTTTATTGCTACAAAGTGACATTTATTATAAAACTTTTTGAGTGGTAAATATTTTATTTTGGCCATTTTTAGATCCTTATTCTCTTTATGTTTGGATTGAAACTATTTATGTTTGGCATTTATTATAATAATATAAACTCTTTAATGTAATACACCATATGTGTTTTTCATTTCAAAAGTTATTTTATTTGAAATATAAACATTAATTAATAATAATTCTTTCCATAAGATAATCATTAAAAATATGAAATTGCTTTTATACATAAAAAACCATCATATACAAAGGCCCTTTCAAGGAAAGGATAGATTCAACCATTATCTACTGCTAAAGACAACCCTACTATCATTTTTGACAATAGGAGCTTGAAGTGATATGGGAGAAGAAAGAGTGTATCTCTTATAATGAAATGATATGTTATTTTAATGGTCTATGGATAATTTTGTTGGACCTTCATGATTGGATAAGGGTACATTAGTAGGCTCTAGAAAAAGGTAAGAATACAATCAACCCTTGTGCTAGAGGTATTTTTATTGTGCTTTTTTACTCTACTTAAGATAAAGATGCCATTTTTAGGGAATATTATTGGGATTGGGAAGATCTTCACATGCTACTAACTAAGCCCTAGTATCTATATTTAAGTCCACATACAAAAAATTTTAACTCAAGACTAATCTGGATTTGATTACCAAACCTTCCTCTTCAATTTTGGGACCATAAAATTATTAAATCCACAAGAAATTATGTAGGGGAATTTTATATTGAGGACTCCTTAAATAATAAAATGGGTCATTCAACCTATGCCTGAATCTTGGTGAATCTAGATATCTATAAGGACCTACCTACATAAGTTGATTTGAAATTAAGGGATAAAACATGGGTTCAATCTCTATATTATGAAGGGTTATCTTACATATTTCATAGGTGTTTTCATACTAGTCATTTGGTGAATTATTTGTTGAGTATTAAACATAAAAAAATAAATACTTGGTGGAAGGATGTTGGTTTAGAACATACAATAGTTGAAGAAGATACTAAGAGTAAGGTTCCAGAGGTGGCCTCTAAAATACCAGTGGAAAAGATAGAGCCATTTTAAGAAAATACTACTTGTGTCTCAGAGAAGATCAATACTAAAATTATGTCTATGGAAAATTTAACTCTAGGTGGGAAGGTTATGGTTAAGGATTTAGAAAGTAAAATTATTTATGGGATGAAGGATCAAAATCTATTAAATATTATTTCAACTGATTCATTAGAAGTAAATATCCCTATGTTTCCTAATGAAGTGGGTGAAGGTGAGTGGACTGTAGTTTGTAACAAGATAAGGGGCCTGGTAAGGAGATGGAACCATATAGTATGATATTTAGATCTAGAAAAGATAATATAATGAAAGGATCATAGTTCTTTGTTGTTTATTTTTAGCCGTCTTGGTGTTGTTTGATTGAGCTATAGAATTTTTTTGTTCATTCTACCACATTAGGCCACATTTATTTATTTTCTTTGATTTGTGTTCCACTGGTAGAGGAGTTTCATTGAGCTTTGTATTTTCTATATTTTTCTCCTTTATTTAATGGAGGTGTCCCTTTATAAACCTTGTCATTTACCAATAATTAAAAATAAAATCATTCTTTCATGTGTATGTTATTTTCTTTCATTTAATGTGGAATATTCCTTCATTTTGTTATGTATTACCTTTTTTCAAATCCAAAAAAAAACAATGTAAAGCCACAACATTTTTAATACCTTTTGGGTTTATATGAAGCTTTAATATTAATGATTTGATTAAAGGTTTCAAATCCTTTTTTAAAATTATCCCACTAAAGGTGTATTAGGATTTTTTATATTTTATTGACACATTATTCCATAAATAATTAAGTTTTTATTACATGTTTTTTAAAGCTTTAATTTAATTACTAAAATAACACTCATAATTTGTTATTTTATTATGTTTTCCACTACTGATAAATGATGTAGATCTACAATAAAAATGAGTCTTTGATTAATGGGTTTAAGGAAAATTTTATTGAAAAAGTCAATAAAATTCTTCCATTAAACCATCAACTCAAATGAAAAAACAAAACCATTTTTATTTTATAAAACTTCCATGATCAGAAACTTAATGAAATGAAAAAACTTGTTGACTCTTTCACTACTCAAATTATGAATTTTGAAAATGTAAAAACCTCTAATGTTATTTTTTTGTCTCCTAATGATCATATTAGTACACAACATGATGTTTCTAACTCTAGTTTAAAAATTATGCAATATATGGGTTTTCTGGCAGTGATCTTGGAAAATGTGAAAATGGTATTATTGAGCCTCTTTCATTTATCTATAACACAATTTTTTTAGGTCTTGGTTTTAATTTTTCCAATGTAAATTTGAAGTTGTATTTTCCCCCTAACTGAAGGACAATACACCAAAATTATTTTAAAAGTCATAAGACTTCTTCAGATGATTCTCATGCTTATACAATGGTTAAAAATCATAAAATTTATGAGCATTGTGATAAACATGGGCATCATATATATAAAATATTATAAATTTATTCCATGTAAATCTTGTGATAAATCAACTCATGACATTTTTATATGTTATAAAAACACTAAAACACCTCATTCAAAGATTAGACCAATTTGGATACCTAAAGCTATAGTATCTTCTAGAGACTTTGATGTGTATTATTTTGATCATTCCAAAATTTCTTCAATAAGGATATATTTTATGAAAATTAACACGTCTTCTTTTTATTCATTTTTATAATTTTAAAAATCAAATTTTCATGAATTCCTTGCTTTTGTGCTTAATTCTTCTTATAATTTTTTAAAGACATATGTTTTGTTTGGAGATAATTATTTTGACCAACTTATTTTGTTTATTGTGTAGGTTTCACACTTTTGAGGTTGTATTTTTCTCCTTTTGCCTTTCTTTAGATATAATTTTATTACTTTAATTATATGTAAATCATATTTTATGACATTTTATTTACTTACATGAAATATTGGTGTAAGTGTGTATATTTCAAGTACAATAGATATTTTATTGCCATCTCCTATCTTGTTAATATTTACTCTTGTGTGGATTGACCATCTTGTTTGAAGAGGCTTCTTGGAGATTATTGATGATCATTTTTTTAACTTTTTTAGAAACCCCTTCTCTTCTTATTTATTTTCTCATAACATTAAAATTCATCTCAAAGTAAATTTCCATTAAGGGGTATAATTATGTAATGTCAACTCATTTATTTGTTTTTAAGAATATATCCTCTTTTGTAACCTCAAATAAATATTAAGGGGAAGTTTTGGGGATTAATATTCATTTAGGTTAGTTTAGGTTAATCATAAGCCAATTTTAGTTATGCAATTATTATTCTAATAAATTCATTTTATCCCATATTAATGATATGTCACACCTCTTTTGTCTTTTTGTCAGGAATATTGGAGTTAAATTCACATATAACTCCCTCCAAACTTGTTTCACCATCCCCCTCACCTTATGGGTATTATAGACATTTGGATCACACAATACAGTTGTGTAAGTAAATCCTCTTTCCTTTTAGATCTATTTATTGAGCTCTCTTCTTTCATTATTATCACTTGATCTAGTCCATATTGAGATGCTTATTTATATCTTGAGGCCATTATTATTCCTCCTTCTCTTGTATTAAATTAAATATTTTACTTGGGGAATTTTATTTTGCAAGCCTTATTTATAGATGTAGGCTTTTATTTCATTTAACAGTTTACCCACTTGAAAAATCTTATCTCTTGTATTCCCTTGTGGCTTGCTATTGATATGATATATTCCCTTGCACTTTCATTTTATTTTATTTAACATTGTTATTTTATAATCTCTACATAATTCATAATAATAAATCTATCATGTTTATCCAAAATATCTTGTAAATAAACTAAACCTTTAGGAGTTTTATTTCCTTTTAGTTTAATTGCTTTGTATTCATTTTTTTTTAGTAATTACATATTTTTCAGTCTATATTGAAGATTCTCTATGTGCTAAATCACTTCCCTCAAAAATTTTAAGATATTTGCATTCTCAATAAAATCAATAATTTGTTGATCACTATTGCATTAATACCAATTTTTATAATTATCTAGCACACTGGGTCTATACACCAATTCAATAGTGTATTTATCTTTATTAATATCTAAATCATGAATTAATACATAAATAGAGACAAAAAGTGCATCAACCTTTATATTATTTTTTATAGGAACATATGTTATAGATAAATTTTCAAAATTTTCAATGATATCCCATGCCTTATTGTGGTAATGTTTTAAACATACATTTTTCACTTGTTATCAACTCCTTGTCTTATAACCAAATTTGTGTCTCCTTGAACTTTTAAATTTATGATTCCCATTTATTTTTAAACTTGTAGACCAAGGAATCAGGCTTCATATTCAACAATATTATTGGTATATTCAAAATATAGTTTGTAAGAGAGGGAGAAAATCATCATTTTGATAGATAAGAACAATTCCCACTCTTGTGCCAACTAAATAGGAGCTACCGTCAAACTCAAATGTATAGATATCATTTGGGTTACCTTATACTAACTAAAAAATGTTCAAATTATCTTTTGACATCAACATATAGTTTCAAATTCATACATCTTTATATAAAATATTAGATCTTGGATCATATACCCTTTGAACTATATACATTGTTTTTAGTTTAGGTTATAATAATTATTTGGTTAATTTTACCATAATCATGGCATGTGATAAGTCCAACTAAATATCTTCACCTAATTCTCTACATAAACTCTTTCCTAGTAGGATTCTATATGTAGAAAGAATATTTGCCACCAAGATAGTAATTTTTGTTCTCTTTTGTGGGAAGGAGGCCAAGGAAACCTAAGCATATTTTTCCAATCAAAGGTACATTTTTGGATTCCATGGAATAACAACAATCAATTTTTTTGTGTAAGAATTATGAAATTAACAATCGTAGCTATAATTAAATTATACTAGTATCAATGATACACTTGCTCACCTTACATACTTTGAAAAAAATAGAAATGTATAAAGGTTTAAATTTTCCAGATTTAGAAGTACTAGTAGCCATGAAATTCAAAGGACTTGAAGAAAATGGAGTTACAAAGATTCCTTTAGAATTTATCTTATTTTATTAGGACTCTTACCATTTATTAATTCTACATACCTTTATCATAGGTCATCTTCTTTTTTCTTGACTATGTGATATAGTCCCTTGAGGGAGAATAACCTTTGGAACTTCTTATTTTTCATCTTGTTATTTTTCATTTACTTCTTCTCTTTGGTTTTATGTTCTAGTAAAGATAGAAAATGATTGACCATTCATATTATCCATTGTATCATCATAGTCATATTATCTATTAGCATATTATAGGAATGCATTAATGGATTCACCACTAGGTTATTCTATTCAAAATTCTTGGGGACCTAAATTTTTTATCTCAACCTCTTTTTTTTCATATTCAACTATTTATTTTGTTTCCCAAAATGCATTTATAGGAGTATTTACATTTAGATTTTTAAGATCTTCAATAGCAATCCTTTGTTGAGGAAATTTTAAATGTGGATAATTTCCTTGGTATTGCACATAGTTCCATCTTAGAACATCTTGATAGTGAGGATTAATAGCTTTCATATGAAATTGTTTATTCAATGTAGTTATGTCATTAGCCATATTTTGAATAAAATCTTATGTTTAACTATGATTTAAAGTCTATAACTTGTCCTCCAAATGTCCTTTATTAAATTTTATAGCCATTATAATATCATATTAAACATCAATATCTAGTATTTGAGTACTCACTAAATCAACTACTCTTGATCTTCTTAGCTAATAGCTCACCTATGACAACTCTAAATTCATAAAGAAGAAATTTTAATTTAAATTTATTACTTTGGATTTTGTTAATATTTTGTTTAAAAATTTGTGTAATTTCACTAAAAACTCTCTCATAGGTTCATATGATTCTTTCTTCATTTGAGTAACTTGTGAAGTAACACATATGAATCTTTATTCAAATTTATTTTTCATAGCATTCTAGTTGTTGATAGAATTATGAGTAAGGTGATAAAATTAATCAACTAATAAATATTTTAGAGTCTCTATAAAAAAAACTTATGATAATGTATTCATGTTCTACTTTGAGGATTCCACAAGCAATGAAGAAAAAAATGTGTTAATCAATATGTTGTTTTCCATCACCTGAAAACTTGGGAAATTTATTTCAAAAGACTATAATAATTTCATGTAGTTACCCTAAATATAATGAACCTATCATGTTTTCCCTAGTAAAACCATATTTTGAAAAACTAAATTTAATGGTATAATATTTCTTGAAAGGATGAATGCCTGACTCACCATAGAATTTTTTTTGACTTCTTTACCTTTTTAGGGACTTGATGGAATACTTACTATTTTTTTTTCTTTTATTGGGAAAAATTAAAATCAAAATTTTATTGAAACTAAAATAAAAGATTTATATTACTTTGAATTATTATTTATCTCGTAAATATTATTTTTACTAGCTTGAAATAAAATTATTATTGTCTGAGAGCAGGTTAAAACTGAATATCTCTACAAACTATTCTTATCAATTGTATTATTCATGTGCAAAAAATTTCTACTTGTTGTGAAAGGGAAACATGATCATATTCTTATTCCAACACAATTATAGTTCTTCAAAACTAAATAATACTATTTCTATTATCCCAGTTAAAATCTTGAAGATACGAAGTAATATATTTCTAAGTTTATCACACCCAATAAAGATTTGGTTGAAAAACATGTGTTTGAACTATAGAGATGGTCATGTAGGAATTTTTACTGTCTGAGAACATGAGGTGTTTGAGAGGATATTTGGACCAATCTAACTATGATTTTTCTAGGTGGTTTTCTTGCTATGATTGATGCAAATCTTTGATCAAGATTAGCTTGATCTTCTTCCTCATTTAACACTACTATATTTCTTTGAAAATTAGTGTAACTCACTCTACTATCCTAAAAAAATTGTTTGAGATAATAAATATCAACTTGTACAACCTATATCCATTCAATTCTTGGTTGGTAGACTGGGCCTTGGTTTGCATAGATAGTCATACATGTGAATTATGGTCTTTTTTGGTTGCAAGAAAAAAAATGCCCCAATGTGGGTGCCAAAAAATATTGGCTAAATTTTTTTATGGGTATAAATTATATGATTTTCAATCAATAAATGATAAATTTCATTTAGAATATATAAAATGTACAAAAAATAGATCTAGGATGTAAATGATAATCAAATCATAATAATAATAAAAGGTCAATGAACACATAACATAGAGATAATGTGGGGAATCCTCCAAGAGGTAAAAAACCCACAAATGATGATATTTATATATATGACAAATTTTGTACCCCAATACAAAACCTTCAACTTCTCACTTCTTTACATAATCCTTCACAAAACCTTTGTATAATATTTACCACAAACCAATATCAAATTCATCAAGTTCACAACAAGTTTCTTGAATACAAAATATATTTTACAATAGGGGTAAAACCCTATTTATAATTTAGATGAATGGAAGTGACCATTTTAACCAATGGGTCCAACCATCCTAATAATCATTTAATTTAATTGGTAAATAATAAACCACAATATTTTATTATTTATTTAAATAAGGTTTTCACCTCATGTTAATAAATAATAAATAATTATTATTTAATCATACACCAAAGTACACTAAGGGTTTAAATTATCCCACTTAGACATTAAATGATCTAATAATAACTTGTGGGACAAAGTTCTAGCTACGTTTATTAAAAACAAGAAAAATGCAATAAATGAAAGTATTTATAGCTAGAATGTTTTCTTATGATTTTTCATACTTTTAACGTAAAATTATGAGAAAATAATGGGAATGAAAATTATAAGTATATGTAATAAAAGAGGAAAGATAAATTATAGAAGAGGGGACATGATAATCATAGCATATTAAACTTAGAAAACTACTTGAATAACCAAAAAACATGAAAATTTACTGTTTGAAACTTTTTTCATTAAAATGAAGAGAGAGACATATTTCAGACATAAGAATGAAATGCATACACCAAAGAGATTAAAATAATATAAAAATAATGAAACAACCTTGCATTTCTCTTTGAAAATAAACACCAAGTTTTATTTTCAACTTTACCAAGGTTTCCTTGATTCAAAATTCTTATATAGATTTCAATGGATCTTTACACTAATAATATTAAATTTTTAATAATTGAACAATAACATTTTTATAAATAGAAAAATAAAGAATAAAGATATATAAATAAACACATGCATGCCATTTATTTAAAATATTTTACGACACAAGTTTTGAAAAAATCTCTTGTATTGATTCTTTGGAAGTATACACATAGCTTATTTCATTCAATATTGTACAAAATTACTTTTAGTGTCAAAAAACTCATAAAAAAGTGTGAAAAACACATATTTATATCCAGGTTACAAAAATAATTCATAACCACCTTATAACTACATATGAATTAAAATTTAGATTTTTACTTTCACCTTTTTATTATCACATTCACAAAAATGAAATACAATGACTTAAGTTACACCAAAATGTGCAATGAGAAAATAAAATTGGGAAAGAAGGAAAGTTAGGAAGAAGAAAGAGAAGCCTTATCAATCTAATAAGTTTTACGACTTATTGATATTTACTACTGCTATTGTTTTTATTCTTCCACTTGGTATGCATTCAATTTATAGGTTTTGAATGCTTGCATATCTAGATAGATTCCTTTATATTTAGGAGTGAGTGTGTTGTAGATACAAACTAGACATATTCTCAAATGTTTGGTTATCTCTTTTCTCTATTTGAATAATTTGGGTAGGATATTATTACATTAAACCAATGCAGAGGAAATTTAATTCAATTTATTCATAACATCCATGCTAAATACATCTTTATTAAACAACTCATCCTTGATCATATTTTGAAAACTTTCCTTCATTTTGTAATAGTGAGGAGTTTGCTTTCTTTCTCTTTGAATAATTTAGAATGAATTTACCATATGTTTGACCTTATTTCATATTTGATGTCATCACATATCTTGTTGATATTTTGATAATCCTTAATATTTTTTTCAATCACATTCATTTTCCATTCCACACTCTTCACCCATACATGAGAAAATATATATTCAGCCTTTGAGAATTTTTTTCAGACACCAATAATTTATCATTGGTGAAAGCCATATCTTAAAGACCTTTGATTATATTATTGCATAAATTTTATTCATTCCCCATTATTTCAATTTCATAATTGATGTTTTTTTGGTTAGGTTCCATTATGGCATAATATTTCCTAGCTTATTTAATGAACTTGAGGTCATCAATAATTACTTGTTCAACTTGAGTTTCTCTAACTTTACCATAGATTTATTATTTCTTGTACTTGGAAATGGTTTTATTATCAACATCTCCTCTATAAATTTATGGTGTGATTATATCCAAGGGAGTTACATCAATAATATTTTCACTTGCATCAATGATAGATTTGTTATAAGCAGTTAGTATGTGGACCTACTCTTCAAGTTATTCTTTAGTCTATTTTTATTCATCAACTCTTTGAACTAGCTTGGTATCACATACTTGAAAATTATGAATATCTCTTTCATGAGTATATTCACCCAAAAATTATGAATATCTATTTCATGAGTAGATTCACCCAAAAATACTTGAGTTACACTGTAATATGTTATTATCATATCTTATTCATTTTTTTCTACGATGGGGTTTAAAATTTTCATTACACTATAATATGTTATTAACATATCTTATTCATTTTTTCTATTATGGGTTTTACAATTTCCACATATTTTTTACCCAAATAAGAATTTTTCATTAGTCTTGGAGTGATTTTGTCCCTTTTGGGCATGAGGCTACTTAAATCAAATTTCCAACTACATCAAAAAGGGAATAAGAATCCTTGAAAACTACATCAAACCCAAAGAGAGGGAACATTGATAAAATAAACAACCATTTAAGTGTTGTTAAACATGTTAGAAGAAACAATGGAGTTGACAATTGAGTGGAAATAGAGGGAAATCTTGAATCAATGGTCTATTTAGGGGATGAAATGGGAGTATGATGAGGAGGAGAAACACAAGGTGGAGAATGAATATGGCAGTACACATGTGAAGGATATGGAAAGAGAGGTGGAGAGAAATAAAGATCAAATGGTACCTGAACAATATATTTTCTAGTTAAAATATATTATTGTGTTGTATTATCAATTAATGGTTAAGATTCAACACTTACAGATGTAGTATCCATTTTACTTGCATCATAAGAGATGAAGGCATTACAATTTATAATTTATTTATTAGTAGATCATCATCACAAATTTTATTAGGTAGTTTATTCTTATTTGGATCTTCATCATCACCTCCATTTGATCATTTCATTTTACCTCTTGCATATACATTTGAAGATTGTTAGGGTAAAGAGGATAAGGTTACTTGTTTCTATTTCTTAGGAGGCTCTCATTTTCTAGAACTTCCTCCTACCATGAGCTCAGTAATTTTATTCATGAACCAAGTTATAGAATTGTATGAGACAAATTTGGTTTATTCCCCAATTTTAGTCAATTCCATGATTTCCTAATTGATTTCTCATAATGTAATAACCTGGATTGTTTTCTCAAAGGTAGGATCAATAAAATCACTTACATTGTCTATAATTCTTTTAATAAACCATTCTAGTTTGTATGACTTTAATTTATCAAAATTTATTTTCATCTAATATATTTTTCTCACCTCAAAGTCATTCTCACGATCCTCTCATTAGTATTCAATCTATGGAACATGATAATAGTTTGATCCAAGTTTCAAATTATTTTCTACATAAACCTTACTATCAAAATAAAGTCTCTTCAGGTAGAATTGCATTGTGATGTTGACTAATGTTCTTTCAATATTTTATACATCAGTTGATGTCTTATATACATAATATATCAGACCTATTAAAAATGGGATTTCATATTTCTTCTTCTCCTTGAATTTCATGTTGATCTCTCCTATTTATCTGCACACATTAGTTGGGACCATTTTTATCATTAGAAAATTAGGTTAGTTTGTAAGGAAGATATTCAAACCCACCAATTTTGATATATGTGAATTTTGGGAAATTTATGAAATGACTACCATATTTCATAACCAAATTGGTTGCTTTAGGATAAATGCTCATTGTAATATTTATTTCAATATTTCATATTAGGATAAATGCTCATTTATCCACCTAAAATGATTGTTACTTTCTTATAGAATTAATTGAGGTTGTTGTATGAGAGAACATTCTATGATTTATGAGTCCAAGCCATGATTTCATGGCTATAATGGAATAGAGAAAATAACAAGTCATGTAGAATAATTGGGTAGATTCCAGGTTGATTATATTCTCATTAATATTAGCACTAATTATCTAAACCCAATATATAAAATATGTCCTTCATAAATGATATTTATGAATAAACACATCCAATTGTGGAACGTACTAGTTTCATCATGGCCATAACCTGATTTAAGAGAGTTATGATATCAGATAATTCATTTCCAAAGTTATACCTATACAATGTTTTGGGTAGATTGTATTCTCCTTTCCTTTTGTATTTTAACCATGATTTAACTATAATTTCCTTGCATGTATCTTTATTTTCTTCAAAATGAGCCTCTCTAATCTCATTTATCCTTTTAGCATGTTATTACCTTTGAAGGAGTATAAAAATAATACTTATTCACTAACTATATAATATTGAAATCACCTCATCATTATATGACCTTGTTTCTCTATTTTCTTAGTTTTATTACTTGGCATAGGCAAGTACTAGGTCAGTGCATTGAATTAAGGTGGGAAATTTTTCAAAATGTCCAGGCCCACTCTCAAATGTCTTTAGAGTAATCTAATTTTTATTCTCATCCTACATTCTTTCCCAAAAATATCTCTTGTTAATGTGACCAAGTCTTGAATATCTAATTTCTAGGATGTCAATTTAAATATAAGAAATTTGTTCATTCCCCTGATACATGTACTTCATATTCTTAGACTTGGTCATTAGATAGGTTATTATTTTAAAAAAATCAAGATGATTTTTGTATAGTAAATCAGGATGTAAATTTTGTGTGCATTGGTGTAAAGGTTGGCCAATAGTATTCATAAAGCTACAAATTTTAATTGAAAACAATTTCAATTATTCACACAATAGGAAAAATGAGGGGGTTTGTCATTTCATTGTCAATGTAATGGAGCTTACAATTTTTAAAATAGGGTGACCTTAAGGTGAAAACAAATAATGGATAAATATATAAAATCAATTCAAATTTTCATTTAATATTAGAACATACATATTTTAGAATAAAGTTAAATAGCATAGAGAATGGAAAAATGATAATGATGAAGTTGAGTGTGATTTTAAAGATGAAAGATGCATAGTTGTTGGAGAGGTAAAAAATAGATGTCAGTCATTTTGATGAGTAAGAAAACTTGGAATCCATTTATAAATACTTGGCACAAATTTGGGAACATTTTAAGATGAATTTGAAGTCATTTGAGTTCCTTCAGGTCATGTTAGGTACATAATAGCTAATTAATTTTTTTTTATGTTTTGAGTATTTTGTCAATGATTTCAATTCCATCTGGAATGTTGGATGCTGACATAGTGCTAGAAGTAATATTTATAACTACATCAAGCTGCTATGACCCTACTTTGTCATCAAATCCAAAAAATCTCAAATATGCTTGGTTGGAAATTTTAGTTCCCTTGGGAATGTCAGATCCTAACAAGGTTATTAAATAGGTACATTGGTCAATTTGGTGTGAATAGGAACATCAACAGTTGATCGAGTTCTAGGAATAAACTAATTAGCTAAAATATTTACAAGTGGAACATTAGACACTGATACCTTACTAGGAGCTTCAATTTTGGACCTTAAAATGAAATTTGTAGACTAAGTAGTTATAATAAAATTTTATCACTTTAACTTGGTCTAAATAATGAAGAAAAATTTAGGGACTTAAATTTTTAATGGAAAAAAATGCTTACTCACCTTCATTATGTCATATCATTTATGCAAGTATTAATCATTTTTTAAAAACACAATTATGCACCTATATAATTATCATTTTTATAATTTACCCAATCTTCACATTCTCACACTATGTCCAATTCTTAATTTGTTATTATCCTTGTATTGTTGGCATTAATATTCTCTAAATGTGAACAAATCTAGTCAAAAATATTGAGTGGTTTCTCTAGAAATGGTTTTTTATTTTATGTTGTTATCATCATTTAAAATCAATCCTTATACTCTAATGGCTAGTATTCTCTTATGCTTACTTTTCAATCCACGCAACCATTTTTAAAGTATTAAAGAGTGTGAACTTATATATAGCATATTTCTCAACAAGATATGATAAATAAATAATGAAAAAAAATTTAATTATTATAAACACATACTGATCATACATGTTATATATTTATAAAAATTGGAATACATACCAATTTTCATGTATTTTCCTTTTCCATGAAGTTTGTCCTCCAATTTTTATTTTCCAATGTCAAAATACAATGTGTGGAGTATGTGGAAATTCATCTCAAAAATATTATGACCTATATAAAAAATATTCTTAAATAATGTATCCTTCATGTGATAACTACTTCAAAAATCTCTTTAAGATCTTCATGTACCTCTATGGCCAAAACATCCATCATATGTTAACCACACTTTCCATTTCAACATCATCAACCAAATGCACTAATAGAGTGGATTTGAGAGTAAATTAAAGAGGTAGGTAATTAATTTTTAAAATTTTAAAATATATCTGGAATACTTATTTTCTCCTTCTTAATCCTTGATTCAGATATCTCTTTTGAAGGTAGCCACCTATTTTTTTAAAAATGTTATTTATATATGTTACTCTAATGTTTCTCATAAAATTATTTGAGTTGTAATTATATGGAAAAATAATATTACCTCATAAAAATTTTATGTCAATATAAATTCATTAGAATATTAGATTAAATATTACAAGATAACCCCTTAATTTCAAGGGAAATATATACTTTGTAAATGAAAAAAAGTTAAACGTAAAGTTTCCAAATTACATCTATAATTTAAGGCTAAAAACATGTGAATTACCTTCAAAATGTTAATCTAATAATATGTTTTGAGGTATATTATATTTTCACAAATGGTGAATGCATGATTTATATATTATTCATATCCCATTTTGTGTACAAATATCTCACATCATTTGATTCATGAATTTGACTGGGTTTCCAATTAATATCTATGGAACACCTTCTTCTTTTTATATATGCCTATTTATCCCACTATATTTTAGACATAATCTATAAATTAAAGTTTATTTTTATTTGGTATAGATTTAATTCCATGTATAAACTACTTTTAGACACATAAAATTAATCATTAAGTTCTTGGAAATGTTTTATCTTGACATCATTACCTTGCTTGGCCTATTTGTTAGTCCAATAACTTCTAATATTTATGATAGCCTAAATTACTATAAAAATTGACTTTAAAATAATCATAAAATCATTTAGACATCCCTAATATGCTTATAATAACCTATTGAACATTTTCTATTAGTCTTTTCCGTTCTAGGACAAGACCGTGTTAGGTTGGATAGGGCTAGAATATGGCCTTATCTACTAGTGTAGTCTTCTCCCCCATGCTTTGATAGTATTTTTTTAATTTAAAATTATTTATTTTCCATCCCATGATTTTATAAAGGTTTATTAATGAAAATATTTTAAATAATTTCCT
Source organism: Torreya grandis (assembly GCA_037957365.1). Classification (NCBI taxonomy): domain Eukaryota; kingdom Viridiplantae; phylum Streptophyta; class Pinopsida; order Cupressales; family Taxaceae; genus Torreya; species Torreya grandis. The sequence goes on from JARHVA010001507.1 coordinate 1,697,148, forward strand.
ATATAAGTACATCAAGTCTTATCTAAACACATTTAGCAATCACTTGGAAATTCTACTGCACATTGAGCAAAATATCACTATTTATTCTAATTTAAATTATGTTGCATTCTAATAGTCATATAATAAATAGGAATATATTTTATTTTAGTTAATGTAATACATTATCAATAATTTCAATCAAATGTATTATCTATATTCATACAATTTCATAATCATAGATCACACACTCTCTAAAAGGGAGAACTACTTTGGCTTGAGGCCTATTTGGTCTATGTAGGTAGAAGTCATATTACCAAGTTTTTTATATGGTATCTAAAATATTATCCTAATTATATTCCCCATTTGTATTTTATCTATATTGTGTTTATTTTTCATAAGCTAAGGGTTGTGTTTTATAGGTTTTCTATGTGATAAATCAAGACACAAGATTACTTAGTAAACCCTTGCAAGTAGTTGCATGGAGCCAAATAAAAAATTTAGGTGAAATTAAATTAAGATGTAGAAATAGTCAATATAAAATGTCACAATTCATCATTTACTCCTTTTATATACTTGTCCCATCGTAATTTAAATCTTTTTTTTGGGTGTGACATAGTTTTCATATATTTTCATCTAGTTTCCAATCACAACCGACTTGCATAGTCAACATAAGATATATTTTATGGGGGTTTTCATATCTCTAAGCCTATTTAATATTTTTAGCTAATATTAAATTCTATACATATAATATTTTACTATATTCTACTATATTTTTCTTGTCTATCAAGTTAAATATTTTAGATCTATTAGTTTGATTCAATTAATTCATAATATACTAAACACTACTACATTGTTAAATATATGCATTGGATCCAAAATATGTCCAAATAAAAAACTCTCCTTATATGGGAGAATATATAATATAGATATATTATTCATTATTTATATCATTTTCAACATTTTCACTAATTTATGATATGCACATCCAATTTCTCCACTAATATTGAGGAATAATGACATTTGATGTTTTTCACGCTTATGTGAATACTTGATATTAATGCCCATGTGACATATTATCATAATGTTGTCTATTACCATGTTTTCCATAAAAAATGAGTTTATTTATAGAATTTTATTCATGGATCATTGGAAATAACCTTTGATGGCCTTCATTTACAACCTTTTTGAGATATACTTCCACAAAGTTTATCATCGTATGTTAGACATATATACTTTCTTTTTATTGAAACACCTACATATTTTTTTAAATTAATAAATGGTGTGACTATATATATATATATATATATATATATATATATATATATATATATATATATATAATGGGTTTTAACATATATGATAAATACCTAAACAAACAACCATACTAGGAAATCATGTATAGTCTAGCATAAGATAGCATAAGAGGTGAAATAACTTTGACCAATGGGTATTTAAAGGTCATAAATTATATTTACATCCCATTATGATTTAAATTCATCAATTATAATTTCAAAGTAGACATAAATATGTTTTAATTTATTTTTACTAGGTGTAGACACCTAAATTTTGTCTTTAGCACTTTGGGAACATCAACTTTGACATATTTTGACATATTTAGAAAATGAAATTATATATGACTCTTGAGCACACTCTCCCTATATAATTATTCACATATATTATATTATCCACCTATATATTTTTATACATACTTAATCATGATCAATATAGTTTATATAGGAACACCTTCATAATCCTAGATAGACACTCCATATTTTAGATCATTATTTTTCATTTCCAGGATAGTATAGGTAAACCTAAAAATTTTAGTTATTTTAGGTTTCATATGCTTTCAAAATATTATAAGAGCCCTCAACGAGTATTTTTAAAACTAAGAAGCCTCTATTAGGTCAACCTAGACATGTTTCATAGGTCGATCATAGTAGGAAATTAACAAAGAGTCATCTATAAATACAAATCACCCCTAAGGTTATTATTCACTTGTAAAAAGTTATATAAACATTTAGGATTCACCTACCACTATCTTGAAACATTATCAAATGGCATATGCACATCTCAAAAATTTAAGGAGCATCTCTAAAGCAACCCTTAAAGCCAAATTTAAATTAAAAAAATCAATGTTTTATGGTTTCAAGTATCAAATATCAAAATATAAAATTTCATTTTATATTTTTCATGATGTTGTGCACACACATAAGTGGGATTAATACATTTGGTTTTAACCCTCTTTGGAGTATTGGAACATAGGAAATCCTCAGCCATTTATTAGCAAGGTGGGGAGTGGTTGGGGCTATCCAACCTAAAACATTAACCCCTCATTAAGGGCATATTTTGGTCAATTAAGAATAATTAGGGTTTGTATGAAAGATATAGAAAATATTTATCAATGTTAAAGATCAATTATGTGCACATATATAGAACAAGACTCTAGGAGAAAACACAAGGCTCTCAAAAAATTTAGACCCCATTCTACATAGGGACATGGCTGGTAGGCCTTGAGTGACAACATACATAGGTGTTTGACTTTTTTGGTAGTATATAGTAATTTTTTAAACCTTTTTTTTAGGTCTAACTATTTGAAAAATAACATACAATCCATTTCCATATTATGTGGCATCTTCTATGAGAAATAGATAGGTAGAATTAGCTAAGTAAATTATCCCTCTCTTGTCTTATCATTTATAAATAAATTAATTACAATATAAATTATCCTTTTAAATTTAAATTATCTTATTTAGTTACACAATTTATATAATCTAAATTAGTTCATATTTTCCATTATTTTATATCTCTTAGGTGTATAATAATAAAAATATTTTGGTGAACCTAATTATTGGTTTGAACATGAAAAATCATATGTTTCCTTCTATATTAGGGTTTCCATTTTTTTTATTAAGGTTTTAGATTTATAAATTTATTAGGACTTGATTTATTTCTAATTTATATTTAGTTTCCTAAATTTTATGGTTTTCATCATTTTCCCTTAAGTTTCTCGTTAATTCTCCTCTTAGGGTTGTGTCTTATCTTCATACTTTTCAAATGATATCTAATTGAAAAATATTATAATTTCAAAATATTTGGAGGTTTTTATTAGTCACATTATTTTCATAAAAAACCATATTTTTTATTCCTTAAATTCATCACATATTTTCCATAATTAGGCTTTCATTATTTTTACTAAAATAATTCTAACGAGTGAAGGATACATTTATTTTTGAAAAACATTTTGGGTTTTATCCATTTATTTATATTGATAAAAAACATCTTATTTTTTCCTAAAAATAATCACAATTTACCTAAAATAGTTAATTTTTTGTGTTGTCAAATTGATATTTGCATACAAGCACCCTAGGAATTTATTTAGAGTTTGCTTCTCTATTTTTTTGATCTGATATTCAGATTTACTTTTTACATTAGGGTTCCATTTACGCTTGTCACCATTAGGATTTCATCATTTTTGTATTTATTAATTATAATCATGGTTAAAATTAATGAAATGAATGAAAATACTTTATCTTTGTTGGATATCAAATTGAAAAATGTGAATGTTTAAAATTATACAAATAATTTAAAAATAGATTATCCTAGGGTTTGTGATTGTAAAGCCACATATTTAAAACCAATGAGATGTAGTGTACCTAGTTAAACCATCAATGAAAATAATTAATCCTTGAATGAACCTATTCAAAGTGTCACCATTCCTACACATCAGATTCTTACAATGATTAATTCCATAGATAAATCACAAAAAAAATCAAAATCCTATCTCTAAAGGTGGACACTAAATCTAAATTATATAATACCTCGGTCTTGTATCCTATTTCTTATCTCTTTTTTTGACCATATATTATTCTTATGACCAGGTATTCTATACTGCTCAAAATTATATAAACCTACTTATTGTCATTCTATACAAGTTTTTGACATGTACCTATTTTCCATCATCTTAGACACTTCTATTCTAGTTAGATGCCTATATCGATGGTAGTGTCATGTGCCAAATTAAGTGTAAAATTCCATAAATTCATCAAATTTATAAATAAAATGTATACTTATGGTCAGCCTAAGTGCTTCAAAATGAGATATTTCCAAACCTCATTCATTCTAGACCTAGTACAGACCTAATAACTCATAAGGAAACTTACCAAATGTATCCAATAAATCATTCAAGTGAGAATATTTTCCTTGTTATCTCTTATTTCACTATTGGTCATAAGAACATGCCATTTATAAGTCTAAGTTAATTTAGGATCACTCCACAAGACATACTTTCTAAGTTACAAGCTAGGTCACTATATATACTTGCTTATCACATGTTACATCCTTATGCACACACAAGTCAACACATATGGGATAAATACATAATTTTTAGGCCCTCTTTGGAGTATTATATATATATGTAGTACCCATTTATAGAGGATTCATTTGGATAGCTCAACATTATGTGCCCATTGACCCATTTTTTCTATAGTCATTCTAAGGGTGAAAAATATAGGGTTTGATAATTTGAAAAATATCAATAACCTATGAATGATATTTGAACACACCAAATTAAAGGTTAAAAAAACCATAAAGACCCAACTAAAAAATTATAAATTCATCTATATTTAGTCTTGACACTTAATATAAAATTAGGACATTAACATTGATGAAATTTTCTAAAACTGGACATTAGTGTCTTATATGTACCTAAAATTTACATAGTATAACCCTTTTTATACAATTTGATGATGATGCAATGATATCTTATTTTATGCTCCATAGATAACTCTCTATCTATTTCCCATCCCTCTACCTTCATATTCCTCCCTTGACCCCTTTTAGTTCCCTTCATTTTGAATTTCATAGATTTTTTCACCTTGTTTTAAAAACTGATCATGTGTGATAGAATTTCTACTCTAGGTAACAAAACCACTCCCCTCCATTTTGAAATCACCCCTTATGTTACAAAAATATCATGATAGTTTTGTAAGTTAAGTGATGGTTTTGAGATAAAGTGATGGTATTTTATTAAAATAATAGTGGTTTGATGATTTACGATAGTCGTTTTACCATTTTAAGTAGTGATTTTGTAACCAGCCCTACATAAGATAGAATTTATGTCCCCTTTGTGTCATCTTCCAATATTATCTCCCATGATTTCAGTTTTGATGTGTTTTCCATGACTAGCATCATTTTTCTTGATTTTATCACCTTGTGTTCACTTCCAATCAGGGCCAACTCACTCCCTCTTCTATTTTTAATCCTCTTCAGTTCCTCTCATGTTTAACTCCTTATTAGACATAGCTGAACTCCCCTATGCAAGATCCTAGATCTTTATATAAGATGGCCAATTTTGGCCTAGTTTTAGATCCAATAATTTCTATTAAAATTTGATAATGTTAAGGTTTTAAAGCCACAATGCTGCTTCAATCGCCTAAAGATTTAGTCTCTATTATTTAAATTCAAATACATTAATACAAGTCCAAAAGTGCTATTGGTGAAAGAAAGAAATAATTTACAAGCCAAGACATTAGCCAACTTAGTTTAGTTTCACTCCATTTATGGCCATGTCTCCTCTTTTCCCATCTTGTTCTAGATCTTGTGCATCCTCAAGCTAGAGAGTTTCCATACTTTATACAAGAGCATACAGAGCTAGCATACTGAGGCTTCTTCTATCAATACATCCCATACATTTTATCTGATTTATGCCTTAATCAAATTGGATTTCTCTTGATTTACAATATTTTTATCCTCTATTAAATTAAATTTGGTGTAGTTTGTTTTTGTGGTAAATTAGTTTCCATATTCATAAAAGAGAAAATTTTATAGGAAATGAGATCTATTTATTTTCATTATCTATGACATAAAAAATGATAGTTTTTATTTGTGTTTGCAATGCATTATATTAGTTTCCATCCAACTAGAAATACATATTAACAATAATTCTAGAAAATATCTTAGTAAATATTCAAGTCATTTATAGATAATATAACATTCCTTTTTTAAAATCTAAATACGTATTTTGTACCCCAATCAATCATCTAGGTAATCATAAAAACTTATACAATCATAGGTGCATGCACAAGGGTATTATATTGTTGATTTTATTTGTTTTAGAGAGTTAAAAGTATTTTCATTTCCCTCTTTCAAAATAGAAAAATAGATCTTGCATCTCTAATTTCCATCTTATCAATTCATTTAAAAAGTTTGTTTGTAGTAAATTAGAGAAGCTAAAAAATTAGTCTAGTTTGTTTGTGCAGAAAGAAAAACAAAATAAAATGTTGTGTTATTTATGTTTTAAATTAGATTTATTGTTACATTTCTTGAAAATTTAGATTTAATTTACATAGTCCATCTCATGCAAAACAAATAAAAAAATAATCACTTAGTTTGCATATAAATAGAGCTAGGAAACTTCTACATCTTGCTCAATAGTGAAGACTTCTTCTCTTTTGCCTTACATGCATTATAAACCTAAGAAAAATGTTTTAAAAAAAGATTTTTTTTTTGGTTTACTTTTAGCTTTGTCATTATTTTAATTTTAGGATTTAATTTTTATAAAACAAAGCATTTATTTCTATAGAACCAAAAAAATCCAAAAATAATAAAAACTTAACAAAAATAGTGTCAAAAAGCCTTACCAGCATGTGCAAGAAAATTCATTCCATCCAAGATTTATCCATTCATATAAGAATCCTACACAAAGACTTGTCCATTTGTACAATCAAACATTACAAAGCCTTTCCAACATGTGTAAACAAACACATTCCATCTAAGCCTTGTCCATCTACATAAGCACAAACTATAAAGCCTTGTCCATCTACATAAGCACAAATTACAAAGCCTTGATTCAACATTCCAAAAAGCACACATTTACAAGCCATTACCTAAACAATATCATAAAATTTTCCTTAGCTTCTACCTATCCTCCTTTGGATGACCCTTCCTAATACACCAAGTTTTATCTAGCATGATTGATTCTATAGAGTTAGAACACCTGGTCCCACCATTATCACATAATTTGATACTATAATCAAGCTAAGACATGAGGTATTTCACTCCACAACTATTCCTCATCTCATTTTATATTACTTATCCTCTTTATAATAAAAATAATGTATTATTGATCCACCTATCATTATCCTCCCACAAAATAGAAGACATCAATAAAACATCATTTAAGCCTAGTTTCCCATCCACATCCCCTTTTCTCCTTGGTTCTAGCCTCATCCTATATCATTTACACCTAGTGGATGAAATTGACTAGGTAGAGTTAACCCAATAGAGTATAGATTTTTCCATGAGTCATCTAACCCAATATTTTCTCATTTCTCTAGTCCTATCATTGACCAAGAGCTTCACCTTCTTGTGATATCAGAGAGTAAAGGACCTTAGAGCTTTATATTAGTAAAAAATGATGCACTCAATAACATTGAGATGATGGTTAATTATTTTGGTTCCATTATTATAACCCATTACCACTGCATATCCCAAATCCCATTTTGCTTAACAACCAACCAAATCCTTAGCCCATCCATTATGTCAGCTACCTCAGCCAGACTTTGGGGAGTCAAGTGCATAGTTTAGCATGTGTTATTGACATGTATGCAAATTGGTGAGCCCAAAGTGAAGGAGTTCATCCTTTGAATATCATTTTCTTCCTCTTCTCCTTTCTTTTTTCCATATTCCCTCCTATGTTATTTTACAGGTATCCATATACCCCTAAAATATGTGTTGAGAGGATATTGGTGGATATATTAGCCTAGATGGCTATAAGAGAAGCCAACTCATCTCTAGATAGCCTTTGTGAATGAGTTTGAACAACCCAAAATTTGACACTATTATATACTACCATCGTTATAATCACTCCCTCCCTAGTACTTAGATGAGGATCAGGGTTATTATTCAAGAGATACATGACATATCATAAATCATAAGTAACCATCCTAATTCCAAAACCATGACCCTTATGCATGGAGGCATGGTAACTCCTTATATGGCCATCATGTAATCCATTAGCTTGTATAACCTAGATGTAGAAAGAGTCACCAAATATGATCACTACCTAGGAAGAATCTATCACTTAGAGGATGAGGTCAACTATATGAAAGTTGTATATCCTCCCAACATGAACCAAGACAACTTTAACCCACCACCATTAACCACAAATACTACTCTTAAGGATTTCACCTCAAACCAACCCATTCATGATACCCCATCTCATACATATACTCCTCCTACACTAGAGGCCCATGGGCCCAATACCAATGCTAGACTGAACCATCTCATTAACACCCTAGTGGGTCATATCTATGATCTAAAGAATAATCAATAAGCTCTAGGTCAAGGGATGGGCTGAATCCCCCTATGCTGACTCATCCCTCTTCCTCTCCCATTCAAATTATGACTTAAATAACATCATAATAACAAATATATATGCTTCCACCACCATAGGAGTATATACCACCATATAACCATGTCCTTCACCAACCCTTGGGAGATATCCTTACTCATGGGGTCCCCAACCTTGATACCTCAAAAAATTATTTATCTTATAAAACACCCATTCAAACTAAAATAGGGAGTATATACACATTCAATACACCATTACACAACAACATGGTTACTAAAAACCTACTATTATTTACACCTCCAATCCAAGTACCTCTGACATACAATCCCCCTCTGCAAATAGGCTATGTCCTACCTTATGTGACATCAAGTTACACACAAACTACACATACCCCAACATAAAAAATCACCATGCCTCTTAAGTCTAATAATATCCCTCCTTACTTCCACATGTTTTCTACATCCACTCATTCGAACTACTTTCTAGCTTACTCTGCTTCACCTTATTAGGATAGCTTTTTCCCTCTAGTAATTATCAAAACAACCCCTATGTAATTCCCCCTTTTAACCCTCATCCTATTTCAACCACAATAGACTCTAACAACATGTGTACCTATGATGAATATCTCAAAGAGCCTCTAAACACTAGTGTATAGAGGTTCTTCTTCCATGTACCCCACTAGACCTTCCTAAGTTTAAAGGAGAAGAGGACCCAAATACACATGTAAAATCTTATGCTACCACTATTAAAAAACACATACCTTGGGATGGGGTTATATCAAATATCTTTCCCAAAAATATCAAGGGGATAACACTTGTTTGGTACTATCACCTCCTTAAATGGTCCATACATTATTTTTGATAACTTATGGCTAAGTTCATTAAAGCCTTTGACATGAAAAAACTTATAAATAATAGAATACATGAGTTATTGCACATCAAATAAGAATTCTTACACATAAATCAAGAATATAATGATTCATCCACCCATTTCATCATGAGATGGTGGTAGGTCCTATAATCCTCTTCTAATGCATTTAAAATAGACCAATGGGTGTTATATGATCTTTTCCTCTATTCCATTAATAAGGAAATGAGGGAAGCCATCCAAAATTTCTCATATTATTGATATGAAGAAGCCCTCTATAGTGCCCTATGTATTTATCAGGTAACCATTAATAATGATTGACAGACCTATCGGACCAAATGGTGTATCGTCACTCCCACTCAAATCAATGGGGGTTCTAAAAATGTAAGTCCAAATAATGCAAATATAAAAATTAAAGCCTAAATAATTCAAGTAACCAATGTCCCAAAATAGTAAATCAAAATAATAAATCTATCACTGATGTGTCACCAATCAAATTAAGAAGTAAAATCCCATACATAATAATTAATATCAACCTACAAATAATACCAACAACACTAATAATGTAAGGATTAGGAACCAAAATCCCCCTCCTACCATTCATGTGGTTGATTTAAATTGATTTTCACTCATAATATACAATATCAAAATCATAACCAAATTTAGTACCAACCAAACAAACAATAACCCCGATTCTAAAACCAAAACTACTATCCATAAAATAACCAACAATGGTTTAGGTAGTAGGCACAAAACATGAGATGAATGGACTATGATCCCAACATTTATTTCCTCTTTCACATAGTCATCGATAATGATAATAGGATATATAGATAATGTAACAAATTCACACAAATACTCCTAGAGGACCAACGGAAAACATTTGTGGACATGTTCCTAAGAAATGCTAATGTGAACACCCAAACCTCTTCAAGAAGTCTTGTTGTTCTCTAAAAATAGATCCTATATATCTATCATAACATTTTACCTAACCATCAAGAACATGTCACTCAAAATCAACAAGGTAACACACATGGTAATCATGCTCAACACAACCAACCCATGATAGTAGACACTCATGACATTAAGGCTTCTACCTTGGGAACTATAAACTCTAATGTAGTAATTTGGAACACAAGGTAAAATCAAGATGATAAGAGTCATGAAATTAGAATTTTAATAAGAATAAAACATTATTAATCACACAATGGAGTATCAACCTATGGTTTTTCAGCCCTAAAAATATTGGATATAGAGGAAATTCATAAAACCATGGGAAATTATGATTCAATCTCTAATTTGACCAAAACATTATCACACATTTCATTCCTAGACTTTCTCAAAAAATATCCCACTCACCAGTACACCTTTCTCAATGCCCCTGGACTTGGATATTTATCCATTATCACCCCTCCTTCATAGGCTTAGACTAACCACATTGATTTAGATATGTTCCTGTCTAGTCAAGAATCAAGGGATGTTGGTTATTTCTTTGATCTATGAAGTCTTCCCCTTGAATCTAAAATGGAAAGAAAGGGAGATACAAACTTATTTTGAAAAGTATCTATTTAAAACAATTATGTAAATAGATCCATGGTTGATGATGGATTAATTTTTAACATTATTCCCTTTTCCTTATTATGAAAACTTGGTTACAGGGAAACCAATTGTTTAAAAATAAACAACACACTATGAAGATATCATAGTCTCAAATTGAATTTAATATGGAATATTTTACTTCTAGTTACTTTGGGTCCAAGCATAGTACTATCAAAGTTCTATGTCATAGACAAGGACACAAATTACAACATGATCTTGGGAAGACCCTAGATACACCAAATGAAGGAATTCCCTTCCACCTTGTTCTAGTAAGTCTGATTCTTACACATAGGAAAGGCTTTCATAGAATAATGGATACTAAACCTTAAAATATGTTATAAAATACAATTAACAAGAAAATTGGGTTACACATTGATTCCCACCTACTTACCAATAGGGTCATGAAACCCTCCCAATTGGTTGATGTCCCCAGAATGTCAAATCCCAAAGTAGTCAACTTAAAGGAAGGAATGGAAATAACCCAAGCCCTATTAAATGATAAAAGAGAAGAAGAAGACATATCCATGGCCAAAAAATCCCCTAACTCAAAACAAATCACTAGTATGGTGGTTTCCACTATGTCTACTACTAAAACCATTAATCTCTTAGATAAGGACACTCCCCAATCCTCCCATTTGATCTATGAGGAGAAAAGACCTATGACTTCTCTAGTCATCAAGGAAAACAACCCTAAGAGGGTTTAGCTAGCCTACTAGACCTTTATATGGTATAAGTGTTTAGGAATGAGGGATTTTCCTTCATAATGATTGTCTTAATGGTTATTACCATGTTTAACCAAAGTTATACCATATGAAAGCAGTCATAATTCACATTTCACTCTCATCACTTCCAAGTCACTTTGGAGTATGCTTTAAGACAATGCCATGACAGGGTCATACCAATTCTATAAGGTCCTTGGCCCATCAGGTTTACTCCTTCTAGAGATGTCAACCATTCTCCTCTAGCCTACCCTAGTTTTGTTTCTCATCATGATCTAAGACCATCAATAGTTAACCAAGCCATTCCAACTCCCTAGGTCACATCAGTGTTTGAGAAAAATATTTGCATTGTGATGGTAGATAGGATATAAATTAACATTGGAAATCATGATTACCTATGGATTCTTGAGAAAGGACCTCCCCTTCCCATCACAAAGGAATAGAGTTATATGACGTAGCTCATCAGGTTCCTATGATCCTTCCCACACATAATGATAAGAAAAATAATGCTACCCATGTCCTACCCATCATATTTTGATCTATATAACTATGCTCATATGCCTCCTCCACTGAGATTAGATCCTAATTACACTAGCATACTCCTACACCTAGATGAAACCTTATCTATACTAACATACTTCCCACCCCAAAGAAAAATACAAATAAGAAGTCTTTCAAGTTACCATAAATTATTAAATACCTCAACCCAGAGCCTAGAAAACAACATTTCAAGTTCCCATAATTTATTTACTTCTTTATCCACAACCTAAGACTGAGTCATCCACACCTTCACAAGCCCCTCCATTCGCATGACCTAAGGGATGAATTCATTGTCTTTACAAGATTCAAAACTAGAGATGCCAAAGAGGATTACCAAAATTTTGAATATTCATATGGTTGAAATTACAAAATACCAATAAACACTACCAAATGACTACCCTCCTTATACACATGATCAATGGGTCTTTCACTATGATGGAGCCAAGCGTTGTCTAGGCACTAGAGGAGTCATTCTCATTTATTCTAAAGGGAGGGTCATGAATTTTGGATTTAAATGGGACTTCTAGTAAATAAATAATAGGTATGAGTATGAGGCTCTATTTCTTAGCATGCTTATCATGAAATTAGTATGTGTCCAAAACTTAAGGATCTAGGGTGGCTCACAACTAGTTGTAAACCAAGTTTTTGAAGTCTATTTGACCAAATTTGAGCACCTTAAAATATAAAAAGAATTTAATCTATGAGGTCACCAAGGACTCAAAATTCATTTACATGGATTAATCCCTAGAGAAAAAAACCAACCTATTGACTCTATGGTTGCTCATCTTCATGTTTTATTCCCCATTTTATGCTACCAGAATCTAACTTCATAATTTTAGATATGACATAGTATTTGATCCCTAATATATGTAATGACCAAACAACCACCCATAAAGGAGGGGGTGATAGTTTTTTAGTCATTGATATCATCCTTCCTCCCATCATTCCTAATATCCATATGATAGGAAGAAAAAGGGACTTTGGGGTTTTTAGTAACTCATTTTGCCATTACCATTATGATCATCTAATACTTTGTTATGAAAAATAAAGTGATAGGCCATGTTACCCAGTCAGTTATGGGAAACTTACTTGAGATATTCATTTTTCCTTAACCATGCCCATGCTCAAGGAAATGGGTCATACCCTAATGATAAGCACCATTAGGATCAATGTTTTTCTTCATAACTAACTAAACATTCTCGAAGTTAGGCATCCTCCCCCTCCCATTGAAAAAAACAATTCATGAATGCATCTCAATGGCCATCATATAAAATTAGAGGATGCAAAATTGGTCATGTCTTACCACTAGTTATGTAGGATACAATATTATCTTAGGATGTTTCCTACACCAAGAGAAGCTCATGGTAAGCAAGTGTTTGAGTTCTTGTAGGTGCCCATCCATACATGACTAGATGCCATAGTTGGGTAGATAGAGTTAAATATACCTGAGTAATGGTATTGAAATTTCCATAGTTATGCCTATAAATTCCCAATTCATGAAGGAGACCTCATACTTAGACTTGACAACTAAATTGACAAGAAGAAAGGAGAAGGTTAAAATTTAGACTAAACTAGTTTGGCCCCTACATAGTGACAAAGGATTTCAATAATGGATCCTATAAGTTATGCAATCTATAAGGCAAAGAGTTTGGTGAGTCTATAAAGTCTTTACATCTGAAACACTTTTATATCTAATCCTTGTATATCACCCTGATCTCACTTGTATTGCATTTTCATATGTTATGTGTCCACCTACATAGTAGATATGTTGTTTCATGATTGTTTATTTGGTTAGGTCATACAACATAGAAACTTTAAAAATGCAGTATATCACATTACCTCATTCTCCCATTACCCTATCACCCCATAGAAAACATTCTAAAAATTAGCATGCCACATGGGTCTTTATCTTAGTTATTATGATAAGAGTGAACCTCTTTCCTTCCATCTTCTTTCACAACTTATAAAAATGCTAACCTATAATGAAGTCTAGAAACTTGTCCATAATATACCCTCTCCTTATGATGCCTTTTTAAATTAAAAAATTATCATGTCTAAAACAAGGCAACTTTACTTGCCTATCTTGGTCCTTGGTGATGATCCCTTACATCTTACTAGTTACATGGGGTCAAGGGTTGGGGGTAAAGGCTTGATCAACGTAAAAGTAGATACTTCTATGAAAAATCAAAACCTTACGCATTAAAAAAAAGTCAAAATCATACATCTCTCATCCTCTATTTACCCTCGATGTTGAAATCTCACATCCTACTAGTTCAATTAGGTTAGAATTAGGGAAAGATGCCCTTACCTACCTACATCTAGTCTTTGATGATGAGCCCACATGTCTTCCTGGTCATGTGAGACTAAGTTTAGGGGGTCACAAAAACAAGTAAGAAAATCAAGTGTAAAATCAATGTCAAAGCAAAAAATGTGTCTAAAGAGAAAGTTCTTCAAAAGGCTTACATACATGTCTATGTTTTAAAAGGTAACATTTTCCCATTTATTGGTTCTATCAGGACTAGTTATGTCTAGGTGAAGCCAATAAATTTAGTGTTTTATAGGTTTGGAAAAAAAATCATATTCCCCTTTACTTTTAAGGATTAGGTCATCTCCCTTGTTATTGAGAAGTTTTTTATTTATGTTTTTTTTCCTTTATCATCTCACATTTATTCTATTTACCCTTTTCATTCCTCACCATAAATTGTAATCATATATTGTGTAGATGAAGTAATTAATTAATCACCTACAAGATAAATAATTAATACAACTATAGTCTCATATAATATTTCCATTACATTACATCATCTTCATACATTATATTTCCACATATACATAATCATTTCCCATGAGCAACATATCAAAATTAAAAAAAAACATACACATACACCATCACATGTCTAGTTGTCTAGAATGCATAACCCAAAAACATGGTATCAAGATTAAAGTAATACCACATAAAATTTAATAATAAATCATTGAGAGGTATGATAAAAACATCCATATATATATATATATATATATATATATATATATATATATATATATATATATATATATATATATATATATATATATATATCTAAGAGATAGGTTCCTAAGACTTTTTTATAGACATTTTTGATATGCCATTGTATTTGTCAATTATTTTGAGATGCCTTGAGGCATATTGGCCCTTTGTGGATGTGTTTGTATTAGACAATTTTTTTTATAAACTTTATAGTTTACATGATATATATATATATATATATATATATATATATATATATATATATATCATGTAAACTATAAAGGTTATAAAAAAAATTTCTAATAGAAACACATCCACAGAGGGCCAATATGCCTCAAGGCATCTCAAAATAATTGACACATACAATGGCATATCAAAAATGTCTATAAAAAAAGTCTTAGGAACCTATCCCCATCCTCTAAGAGGGTCTTGATGAGGAAGAGTGCCTAGGGATTTATATATGGTGATGTCTATTTTTGGTACCTCCCTTTAAAATTTCTCCCACCTATCCTATGGATAGAGGCACTACCACCTCTAATCTAGGAAATAATTTAGATGACAATTCGGGTGATGGGTCCACCCGAATTGATGATGGAACTTCCAAGAGCCTTAACTTTTACACCGTAGCTCCAATTGATTCGCCGTTTGAACTGTTAGAAAGATAATAATGAGAAGAACATCATGAGATGGAATTGAGCTTTACTTAATGAAGTTTGACCCCATAAAACCCAACAGAAGTGTCCCAAATTTCAATTTTAATAGTACAGTCTAAAAATAGTAAGTTTTTAAAAATAGTAAATCCTCAAATTTTGTATTGTTGTAAATCATGGAAGTCAAACCAATTCATCTCCCTCGAGATTGGTGACCTTCCACATCCTCCCCACACCTTTAAAACATGTATAAATGAAGATGTAACCCAAAATTGAAGTTAGACATCTCTTCTCAGAGATAAGCATATGTTTGGGTCTACAAATTTGATTAATAAAACATCTCTTCTCATAGATAGCATTATTTGAATTGTTTTGTTCTTGTTTCTTGAATTATATTTCAACCAAAGCTTTTTAGTTTTGGATCAACCTCCCCCACCCATGATGGTATCAACTAGGGCCTTCACCCTCCTAGATCTAGCCAATAAATTATTTTTATCCATCCTCAATGTTTTAACCAACACCGAAACATAGTAGATTATGATAAATACATCTGTATGGAGACCAATCCCTATGGGGAGACTAAGGTCTACCAATAGCTAGTCTAAAGTATAACTGATGCTCAACTAAAAAAATAACTAGGGTGTCATTTATAATCTACATCTAACCAAACATAATATTCACAATCATAAAGTACACAAGGAAAATTAGATCTATCTAATATAAAAAATTCAATGCATGTAAAATCAACTAAGAAACTAGAAAGAATTAAATTGTGAGCTATAATCATAGATGAACAAAATTAACATTTTACCTAGATCCCCCTCACATGAATCTAATAGAAGTGCTAAAACTTGAGGAATCCACTCCTACTCTTAGGCTCTACTTCATCAGATGTAAGACCCCCAAAAGAAATAAAAATACCCCAGTCAGCCTAAAAATCAATTCTACCTTCTAAACAAGTTAAATCTCACACACTTTTCTAATGCATAGAACTACCTTGATGTGCAGGTGATGGTTATAGAAATACCCTGTGATAGTTACAAAACCATCTTAAAATAGTGATAAAACCTCCCTAGGCAGTTATGTAACCACCTTATGATGTATATGTCATAACTTCCCTATGGTGGTTATGATACTACTACAATGGTTATGTAATCACCACCCTACAAAGTTAGATGGTTTCATCATGTGAGTGGTGGTTCCATACACCACTCACATGTCCTCTTAAATCTACTAAAAACCCAAAAAATCTACTTAAACTCACAAAATTCTCATAAATTCCTAGTCTACCCCCTAATAAACATTACAAAACTTAAAAATTTTAAATTCATTGGATTTTAGCTAAGTTTTGATCAAAATCCTAGATTTGGGGTAAAAATGAAAAAAAAAATAGAAAACCCAACCTAATCATGCCTAGTAGTACCTTCCATTAGTACATTTACCATAATCTCATCTTTCCCATCTCATTGACTATTTTTACACTCAAAATGATCACTGACAATCCAAAACTCAAAATTCTCTCTTAAGGTAAATGGCACAAATGAATAATTTTTGTCAAGTTTTTTAATATATTAGGCCCCAAACTGGCCTTTTTAATTCAAAAGTTTTAAATTTTTGGCATGTTCCTTTATTTAATGTTCATTATTTCATGTATAAGTCATTTTTATCCTAGATTTTGTAACTAACATTTCTACAATTAACATTTTAACAAGTTTATTTATTTCTTGTAGCAAGTTTTATCTTCTATTTATAGGTTGCATAGAGTCTCAACTAGCTTCACTCTAGCATTTGGGTAAGGTAAGTATTCTTAACCTCTCATTTCATTTCCATACACCTTACTTAGGACTACACCTTACCTACTCATGACAAGGATCCCTCTTGAGTGAAAATATGTATGAACCAAAAATTTACATGGTGAAACAAATTTGATACAAATTTGATGATGATGCAATGATATTTTGTTTTGAGCTTAATAGAGGATTATCTAGCTCTTTCCCCTCCCTCTACCTTATTATTCCTCCCTTGAATCCTTTTGGTCCCCTTGGTTTTAATTTTCATAGATTCTTTCACCTTATTTTAAAAATTGACCATGTGCGATAAAACCACCCCCTCCATTACAAAACTATCCCTTACATTACATAACTACCATGGAAGTTTTTTAACTTATATGGAACTTTTGTAATGGATGGAGTTGGTTCATACCCTATAAAGGTGGTTCTATCACACATGCTCAATTTTTAAAACAAGGTGAAAGAAGTTATCAAAAGTCAAAACTAAGGGGACCAAAAGGGGTCAAGGGAAGAATAGGAAGGTAGAGGGATAGGAAAGAGATAGAGAGTTCTATGTGGATTAAAAAAAAGATAATTGAATTATCATCAGATTTGTATCAAAATTTTTGTACCATGTAAATTTTATATGCATACATATTTCCCCCTTGGGAGGGCACCTTGTCATGAGCAAGCAAGGTGTAGTCCCAAGTAAGGTGTATAAAAAGGAAATTAGAGGTTAGGAATATGTATGTACCCAAAATTTACATGGTGCAACACTTTTGATACAAATTTTATGATGATTCAATGATCTCTTGTTTTGTGATCCATAGGGAACTCTCTAGCTCTTTCCCCTTCCTCTACCTTCCTATTCCTCCATTGACACCTTTTGGTCTCCTTGGTTTTGACTTTCATTGCTTCTTTCATCTTGTTTTAAAAATTTGCCATGTATTATAAAACTACCACTCCAAGTGATGAAACCACCCCATATATTATGAAACCACCCCTTATGTCACATTACCATTATAGAGGTTTTGTAATCTAGGAAGTGGTTTTGAGATAAAGTGGTGGTCTTGTATTAAAACAGTGGAAATTTCATGATTTAAGTGGTGGTTTTGTCATTATAAGAAATATTTTTTCAATAGACCCATGTATAAGGTGTAAATTTTATCCCTTTTGAATAATCTTATAAAATTAGCTCTTGTGGCTTTAGTTTTGACATGTTTTTCATGACTAACATCATATTTATTAATTTTATCACCTTGTGTTCATCTCCAATCATTCCCAGCTCACTCCCTCTTCTATTTATGATCCTCTTTAGTTATTATTAAGTTAAAATCTCTATTGGACTTGGATGAACTCCCCTAAGCAATCTCCCAACTCTTTTTATAAGAAGGTAAAATTTGGTCTAATTTTAAATCCAAAATTTGCCATTAGAAGTTGTTATTGTGAAGCTTTTACAACCATAGTCCTACTAAAATTTTCTAAAGATTTAGCCTCTAACTTTTTGAGTCAAATAAATTGCTACAAGTGAAGAGTGATCTTGGTGAAAGCAACTAGGAATTATCTAACTGAGACATTACCTAGCCTAAGTTTAGTTTCTCTCCATTTATGGTTGTGTCTCCTAGATTTTTTTTTTTTTTTTTTTTTTTTTTTTTAATTTAATTTTTTTGTTCTTTTACTTTTAGAATTTAAATTTTCAACAAACAAACCACTTATTTCCACATAACCAAAAATAGTAAAAACTTAAAAAAATAGTGTTAAAAATCCTTACCAACACATGTAAGCTAACACATTCCATTTAAGCCTTATACATTTGTGAAATAATCCTGCACATATAAATGTCCATCTATACAATCACATATTACAAATTTTTTCCAACACATGTAAATAAACACATTCAATCAAAGCCTTGTCCATCTGCATAAACACACATTACAAAGCCTTGTCCATCTATGCAAGCACACATTATAAATCCTTATCCATACACATAAGCACAAATTAAAAATCATTGCTTCAATATTCCAACAAGTACACATTTACAATCAATTTCCTAAATAATCTCATACACTTTTCTTTAGCTTCTACTTAGCCTCCTTTGGATGACCCTTCTTTAGATACCAGGTCTTGTTTGACACAGTCTATTCCTAGAGTTATAGCACCTAGTCCCACATTTGTCACATAGTTTGATACTATCACTAACCTAAGACATGATTTGTTTCATTCCATCCCCATTACTCAACTCATTGTAGATTCCTTAGATGTTTTATAATAACCAAAACGTATTATTGATCCACCTATCATTATCCACCCATAGAATATAGGATGTTAGTACAACATCATCCAAGCCTAGATTTTTATCCACATCTCCTTTTATCCTTAGGTATAGCCTCATCCTATATCATTTACACCTAGTGGATGACATTAATCAAGTAGAGTCAATCCAATAGAGTATACCTTTTTCCAAAATTCATTTAACTTGATATTTTCTCATTTACCCAATCCTAGTATTGACTAAGATATTTTCCTTTTTATAATATCATATACTTAAGGACCTTATATCTTTATTTCATCACATATTTACACTCTCAATGAATATATAGATGTTTCTAAAGTCTTATAGTTCCATCATGAGAACCCACCTCCACCACATATCCCAAATCCCATTTCACTGAACAACCAACCAAACCCTTAGCCCATCCATTACATTAGCTACCTTAGTTAGATGTTAGGGAGTTGAGTGCATAGTTTAGAACATGTTATTCATGTGCATACATGTTTAGGCAAGGAAAACACTCAAAACCCTAAATGAATGTAATATAGAGATAAATGGTAGCACTAAAAGAAAGCTAAGCAATAGTGATGATTTAGAACTAAATAGTAAATATTATATAATTTCCTATAACCCTTAGCCACATAGTTGTATAATCATTTATATATTTATTTCACATGATTGAATAAATTTAGTATAAACATTTTATTATATTTCTTATATCTAAATATTACAATATTACATTAAAATATTTTTTATTTTATTAGTGTGTTTATCTATTGAGCCCACTAGCATAAAACATTTAGGTGAACCCATCCTATGCCTTTTTTGAACCAAACCCTAGATTATAATATAAGGTTTCACATTCTCTTAAAAATATCAATTTTTAATGTTGTTCTTTTCTTTTCTAGATCTAATTTGATACATGGGCATAACTTAAGTAATGTTTACTTATAATTTTTCCCTAGGCATTGTTATTCTCCTATGTGTGGTTGCATCCAAATGTGTATCCTTCATCACCATATTAAATTATAATAGAAGTCTTAGGAAGGCCCATTTTTTGGATTGTTGGTTTAATATTCTTGATGAATAATGCATTGCATATGATGATCTTATGAAATTTCAAAAAAAATATCAATACTCATCCTTTACTTATAACTCTGATAATGAAAAAACTAATGATGAAAATGCAAATCTAAATGGATATTTTGAAAACCATAGTATGATTTTATATTTTTAAAAGTGTGATTTTGTTCCTCTTTAATGTGAATATGAGCATCTTAATTCTCCTATTTCTTTTTTTTCCAATGATGAAAGTCCTAAAAAATTAAAAATTGTCAATTTCATTAGTGCCTCAAATAAAGATGATACAATAGATATGAATGAAGTTATCATTCATGATGTTCAAATTAAAAATGTTTCATGTATAAATTCTATAGATGAATAAAAAATTGAATACCCCTATTCTCTTCCTAATGATGAAAATGTTGAAAACATGGATGTGTCTCATCTTTTCAAAATGATGTCAATATTGAAAATATTATTCTTTCTTTGGATCACTCAAATAAAAGTAGTGAAATTTATCCTCTTTCTCTAACTTCTAATGATCAAAATGCATGTACTACTTATCTTATCTTGTTTGAATGGGAAAATGAAAATGCATGTGAAAGTCCTAAGAAAGATATTATTAAAGATGCATTGTTTAGATATATAGTTCAATTGCCAAGTTTATTTTATTCATCTTATTTAAAACTCAAGTGATATAAAATAAAGAAAAACAAAAGTGTATTACCTGACAAAAAGGAAAATGCTACATTAAATTTATCTTTATCACATGATAATGATATACCAAAAGTATAAATTAGAATTCCATTTTCTATCCTTCCTTTGGAAAGTAAAAAATGAAAGTGAAAATTGCATGTTTCCTTCTCTTAATATTGTAAATGAAGTAGAAAATGTTTCCTTCCTCCCTCCCCATATTTTCTTTAAAAAACCATGTTTTTAAAAGTGAAACTATTTCTCCTACTCCTATTATATGTCATGAAATTTAAGTTAATGTAACACCTTGAAATAATAATCATATCAACCTTCATGATATTCAAAATGATATATTTGCCTCTTTACTGAATATTGTAAAACCATGTGATGATCCTATTTTAGAGGGAAATAAAGAGTCTATAATTCATATGTTTAATATGAATGGTATTTTACAACCTTTAAGCAGAATTCCAACATCTTTACCAATCTCTACTTGTGATATGTTATCTATCATGACTACCATGGGAGATCTTAAACAACAAGTGAATAACCTTAAGTTGAAATTTTCCTCTAATGAGGCTACCTTTGAGAATAATATATTAGAGGAACAACCTCTTACTTGAGATATTTAATATCTTTATCATTAAAACTTTATCATGCCTAAGTTATCCTCCTTCAATGTTCAAGGGGATCCCACTACTCATTAAAATAATATACACTCCTTTGAACATTGGGATAAGGATAGACACTTGTTATTAAATTTTTTACATCGAAGTTTAGCTCAAGAGGATCTTGATTGGTTATATAGCCTCCAAAATTTTTATTATAAATGTTCAAAAAAATTTAAGATGTGTTATTATCCAATTTTATTTGATATACCTTACCGAAGTTATCATTGGAGCATTTGAAATTATTAACACAAAATGAGCACAAATTCAATCAAGACTATGCTAATAAATTTAAGGATATATTTTATACCTTAAACTATACCCCTTTAGATTTAAAAGTGAATGTTATATTTAGTAGGGGTCTTATTACTCCACTTAGAGAAAGAACATTGCATAATTTTTTTTCTTCATTCAAAACCTTATATTAGGATGTGCATAAATATGAATGTTCTCTAACAAATGCAAAAATTGAATTACTTATTTATCTGCATCAAGGCAAACATGTCATAAACAATTATTTCAAATAAAATAAACAATCCAAAAAGGGCCATGAACCACTTCAAAAAACTTCTTCAGTTTTAGTAGTGAATACCAAAGAACAAATAATAAAGGTATTGAACAGAGGAAAAGAAAATACTTATAAAATACCTCCTACAATCAAACCAAATGACTCTACAAAAAGGAAACTACTTCAATTTTATTGGTACTAAGATAGACCAAATGATATATTATATACACTATTCGATAAATGGATGATAAAAATTCCTCCTAATTCTCATTACCCACCACACATATTTGAAAAGGTTAAAGGAAAAACCTTTTGCACTTATCATCATATAAATGATAACCATGATAATGATTCTTTTGCTCTCGATCAAAATCTTGCATAATTAGAATATCAAGGACTTGTTGCATTTAAAAAAGACACATCTATATCCCTTTTCCCCACTTCTTAAATAAGTTATTCTAAAATGGTCAAGACATCCCATGCTACACATTTAAAGGAACATGTGGTCCATCGAACTTTGTAAGAGATAATCACTAGTATAAATTCTTCTCTTGGTGGGACCTCTACCATGAATGATATTTCCCAAAATGGTCCTAAAACATTGGCTGATCTAGATCTCGATAGAGGAACACATGGAGGGGTAATATATACACAATAAATTTAGGTACCTAAAATATCACATAAAAATTCATAGGATATTTATACAGACACATCAACTACAATGACATAATCAAAACTAGAAGTTCCATTACCACATAATCATTATATTTGAGTTTTCATATTTCCAACCAAGTTCCATTGCATGTATGGTGATTAACTCATTATCATTAAATTTCAAGTTTCATTAAATTATAATATTTTATACTACTATGTAGTTTATCATATCCAAATATCAATTACACAAAATAAGTGTAATTAATGTATAAAAATGAATAAAGAACTAAAATTACACATTATTGTGAAGCAAAGATATAAATTTCAAACTTACCAAAAGACCATGATATAGTTCCAAATTCTACTACATACCATATTCATATATCTAGAGCACTTAAACATGTTTATATTACCACCACTTCAAATAAACTACAAAGCATTCAAATATGGGTTTCACAAACCCCTATGCATTTTATTGTTTCCTCATGACCACAAAGTCCTATTATACATATGTAGAGAATTAAAGATCCTATAGTGCCATATGTTACACCTATATATGTTCCTTGTTAGTATCACTAGTTTATTACACCATGTCCCTAGTGGGGAAATACATATGAGCATTCTTTGGATGAGATCATGGGATATAATTTGATTTTCAAATATTCTTAAAAACACTATTAAAAAATACAAAATCCAAAAATATTTTTAGTTTTTACATGTTTTATTAGCTCTTTGGCATATATGTTGTTAGTTATATTTTGGTAGATAACATATCATATATTTATATATACACATGTGTTTCACACATATTTTGAGTGTGATATAGGCATACCCAGGCACATGATCTATGAATTTTTAGATGTTGGGCCTTCCCTCTATTCATGTCATTTGGACATTGGGGGCATCCACTTATTTGATCATAATACACATAAGCTATATCATTTTATGTTCATTTTCCATTATCATGTTTGAACTTGTATACTTACACATGTATTTATCCATGTTTATATCTTTAACACTATAATTGATATGCTATGTACTTAAATTTTTTTTCTAAGACATATATCCAAAGAATAATATGATATATTTATGTTGGTTACTTATGTTATATGATTTCCATTTATGGACTAATTTGAGTGTCTTACCTTGCTTATTCAAGTATTTTAATATGCTTCATTTATTATGGCCCTTTTGACTTTATTTTCCTATTTTGACATCTTAATATATCATTTATTACCTTTTGGACATTTTACTAAGTCATGTCCCTTTGATTGTGCAACATCTGAACATGCCCCTTGTATGAAGTCTCCTTAGACCATTATATTTTGATTTAATTTTGAGTGTTATTATGTGTGTTATTGATTTATTATTGATCTTGTATTATTACTATCTCAAAGTTTCCATAATTTACATCATGCATCTTAGTACTTGATGTGATCACATATTATGTACCTCATTACTATATCTACCTCGACATGTTACTTCTATATTCTACATGATCCATACACAAATGAAAAAATTATATTATCCTTTTGAGGTAAGGTAACTACCATTTTATACTTCCTATCATCTTAAAATGGGAGCATATCATTGGGGGCATGTCATAGAGGCACTACTTTTACACCTTCAAAATTTTATATTTCAATGGGGGCATGTAGAAAAGGCATGACCTCCACACTTATTCAATACTTAGAATTTTTAGACTATAGTGGGGACATGTTATGGAAACATGTTATCCATATTTATACCAATTATTTGTTTCATATTTTAGTGGGGGAATGTTATGGTAACATGTCTTCCACATTTAAAATTTTTCAAATTAGATAAATTGCACAATTATATGATTTAGATACACACTTGTGACATCAATCTATACATTGGTATGATTTTTATACCCATGTTTCAAATTGAGACATATATAAGGTTCATATTACATGAAAAAAATCACCTTAAATTTATTTCATATTTCAAATACTTATACAAACTTTAGCCTACACCAAGATGGAATTTTATGAACTATTATGAGCCAATATACTATAGTAGTTGGTTCAATTTTGGCAAGGTTGAGGTGATTACATCACTCAATCTTACCAATATTATAGGATGGAGTGATAAAATCATCCACATGCACCAAACTTATAGTGTGATTTGAGTTTTATCACTCATGCTCACTAGGTTATAAGTATGATTGGGTTGCATAGTTGATCTAATCTAAACTATCATGTGGAAACTCACCCTTTTCTCTAAGGTTAAGGGCAAGTTGACCTCCAACACACACACACACAGATATATATATATATATATATATTCACTTTTAATTTTTACTATTTAAAGCTTCAAAATAAAGCATGGATTCAGATCAAATTATCAAAAGATAAGATGGTTTCATTGATACATAGGTGTACTCATAACCTTGCTCTTACTTTCAATCATTTTAAATTAATTAAATTTTAGATTATATGCACTGATTATATACTATAACATGCTCTTAGTTTTAGGCTAGTCACCAAAAAATCACTCAAGTGGTACTCACACAAAGACAAGGTGTGTTACAAACCCAATTATGCATTCATTTTCCTTTAAACTAGTAATTTTATTAATAGATTGGCAGGGGGGATATAGACACTAAATATGAATTATATTTCACCTCAATCATGTATATTTGGAAAGTACATATCATTGTTATAACCTTCAATTCTTAATACCTTCTTTTTATTGAAAGGCTCATGTTCACTATCTCTTGTGCCTATTTCTTATCTCTTAGCCTAAAAATATGTTATTATAATGACCAAGACTTATTTACTACTCAAAATTATATAAACCTAAATATTATCATCTTCTATAATTTTTGGACATGTACCTATTTTCTAGATTCTTAGACAATTGCATCTCATCTAGATGCCTACGTTGATTCTAGTGTCTTGTGCCAAACTAAGTGTTTAGTGCCCTAAAGTCATCAAATTTACTAATGAAATGTATACCTATGGTTTAACTAAGTATTTTAACATGAGATATTTCTAAAATGGATTGATATATACACATACACACACATACACAAGATCAAACCTCATTCATATTGGACCTAACACAAATCTAACAACTCACTAGGCAACTTATCAAAGGTACCCAATCAAGAATTAAAGTGATCACAAATTTATTCTCTCTTATTTCAGTATCATTCATAGGGATATCCCATCTATAGGTATTTATTACTAAAGGACCACTCCATGAGCCATACTTTCTAATTTAAAATATAGATCACTCTATGTACTTATCACATGTTGCATCCTTATGCACACACAAGCTAACACATATGAGATAAATACATAGGTTTGAGGACTTATGTATATTATTTTACATGTAGGTAGCACCCATTTATATATGATTCCTTGGGGTATCTTGACACCATGTTCCCACTAACCCATTTTTCCCATAGTCACTCCAAGGGTGAAAAATATAGGTTTTGATCATTTGAAAAATAGTGATAGCCTATGCATAATATATGAACACACTAGAGTAAAGGTGAAAAAAAACCTCAAAAAAATCCAACTAATAGATTCAAAAAAGATTCTATATTTTGGTCTGGACATTTAGAATAAAATTAGGGCATTAATGTTGATGGAAGTGTCCAAAGTTGGACATTAGTGTATAGTAAAGGAAAAAATTCAAAACCCTAAATAAATGGAACATAGATCTGAGTAGCAAGACTAGAAGGAATTAGAGAAACAATGATGGCTCATAACTGAAAATTAAATAAGATATATTTTCCTTTAAGCCTTGTCCGCATAGTTGTAAAATCATTTACATATTTAAATATTACAAATACTTCATTCAAACAAATTTTATTTCCTTAGTGTGTTTATCTATTTATCCTATTTAGCATAAAACAAAAGGTTAAGTCACTTGAATTTAACATTTCACATGCCCAAAATCTTGATTATGCTATTGTAAATACATTTTTAGCTTCATAAAAAAAAATGTGTTTCAAATTATTTTATATCTAGGAAGAATTAATAAAATAAATCATATATGACTAATGAATCAAAAAAATTGTATAATTTTAATACCTCTCCAAGTGAAATTCCCATAAACATGATTCAAAATAAATTGATCATAATAAATCCCACTCATACAATGAATAAGGATACATGTTACTATGATTACCATAGATTTCATGGGAATAAAAGGGATATGTGTCATACTTTGAAACATTAAATTTAGGATCTTATTTATAATGGTGACCTTACATTGGATGCACCTACTAAGGTACCACAAGTCTCAATTACACCTTTTAATATCAGACAACCCACTTCAATTTTTTGTTTACCTCCTTCACCAAAAGTAAGCCTATCTAAATAAGAAAATACTAAATATGATTGTAAAAATTTTAATGTTACAAGTGTATTTTACAATATACCACACTACTTATTATTCATTCATATAGCCTTTGATCATTAGCACTTGCCCAGACTATAAACAATGCATCAATGTCATGGTTGATAACTCTTATGAGGTTAACATATGTATCATGATCCTTCTCAAATATATTTGATATGACATTGAACACTTTACTAATACAATTTTATTCAAACCACTCACAATAGGATCTATTCAGTGGCTCTTATCTCTCAGTCTCAAGTTGCATTTCACTATATTCTAAATTGACCCTAATTTCACCTAATAAAATGTTATACTAGGAAACTCATGGATGAGATAAATGGATACATCACTTGATAAAAATCATGATCACATTAAATTTGATCTCTAATGAAATACTATTTTCATTTTAAGGAATGAAATAACTCAAATTTAATAGGAGCAATTGGAAACCATTTATTATTTAACTAGTATTCAAATGATAATATCTAATTCTCCTCTACATATTCACTTTGAAAGAAACACCACTAGGGGATACCAATATGAATAATAAAAACCACTAATTAAAAAAAAAAATCAAAACCATAAAATCAATAAAAAACAAATAAACCTAACCCAATCTCCATTGCATATACACAACTATATAATCATGTACCCAATACCGTAAGTGAAGAATACATTTAAGAGCAAATAAAATTTAATAATCCAATTCCAAAATATGATAGGGTTAATTATACATGCCCTAATAAAAATGTATAAGATGGCATTGATTGGAATTGCATGTCACAATTAGTGGATAAATATTAAAATCATGTTGATGATCAAAACACATGTAATATAAGGCACACATTTGAGCATATTATTAATCAGATCATATGTTATATTAGGTGTAATTTATTATACTTATCTTCTTATTTTCTTTTTTAATCACCTTGTCCTGATTTGACTCATTGATTTATCCATTATTTTATTTTTACAAACATGTGTATATATGAATTTTATTTAATCATTATTCAAACCTTTGGATTTTATTTTATTATTGTGTTTCACCAACCCTTCCCTTTTGATTGATTTTATTTATCTATACATTCACATTATCTATTTTATGATGACATATGCATATAAATATCCTTTTAAAATTTTTGATATTATAATTCATTTGTTGAGGCATGTTATACCTAAAATTATCATACTATATTTCCACCTATCCATATTAATTATCTATTCTTGATTTCTTCATGGTCACATATATTTTATTCTGACACATTTAATGACATTTTCACCTTGAATGTTTCCCACTAGGAGCATGCATCTATCATATTCATTTTAGACATGAATTTAACATTTAGTGTATGAACATAACTTTTCTTATTCAAATTATATTACACTTGGTGCACATAATATGTTAACATATGCTATTGACTATTTGGATCCATTGTATTCTTCTATTTAACAAATTTTCCTCTTAGCCTTGATTCATTAACTAAGTGATTGTGTATATAAATATTTAAAAGGGTATAAAAAATTAAATTATTTCAAATTTTCAAATATATCCAAATATTCAATAGATACAAAACCAATACATATACACAATTTAATTTTCTAGGACACACAATTACTTGATGTCACTTTTCATAAACATTGTAGGTTACATATCCATTTTTTATACACATTTTTTTCATGGGATACATGAGTTAGATGCAAAAAATAAATTTTACATGTGATACATGTCATATAGATATGTGACATTGATGACAAATACATGCAACCTTTCTACATTTAGGGGCATGCCCGTGCTAGAGTAATATTCACACAATTTTTAGGTTATATATTTATATTATATTCCATTGATTATATTGAGCTACTTATAATGTTTTACATGACTTTCTCTTTTTCTTACCTTTTATAGTGTTATTTATTATGGATATTATAATTTTTTATAGTATATGTTGAAATTGACTAACTATGCATACTATCATTGCTTGTTCTATGTTTGCTTATTGATTATGGTCATGACATTTCTCGATCATTAATTTTTTATATGCTATATATTATATATTATGTGTATACATTGAATGTGTATTCTCATTTCATGTGCCATTTGTGTCAAAGGATCCTCTAGTTCATTTCATTAATGTGTCAAGTTAGATTCATGTCATATCTTGTATGCTTGTGTGGTTATTGATCATGATCTATGTGATTATGGCTTATTGACTATTATATTATATGTGTGTGTGCATGTTTAAATATATTTATATGTATAAAATTGAATGTTATTATGTACTTGGCATTGTGATTTCTATAACATGCATCTATATTATGTGTTATCTATTTATATTTGGTGTTTTGATGCTTTATATTATGCATTTACCATGATTTTTATTATTATTTACTTCATTAACATCTCAATAATAATCTAAAAACCATTTTAAAAATAATTATCATGATTATATCTTGTTTACTATTAACAAACAAATGCACTTATTTTGGATTACATGTTTCATAATTTCTTGTAAATGATCAATTTATTTTAATGAGGATATATATTATCATGTTTCTATATGTACTTTAAATGATTATAATTTTTTCTATATAACACATGATGTACATAAATTTTTATTTTGGTATGAGTGATTCACAAGATACATCTCTAATATAAAAGGGGGCATACAATGGACTTGTTTTAGAGACCTAGACATGTTAAGCAAAGAATTTTACATCTTAAGATAGATTATATGACTTATATGGGTTATAATGAGTATATTGAGACATATTAACATTATTTTGATGAACAATTGAGACATTATATGATATTTTGAGATAAATTTTGGCATTATTCATTATTTTGAGTGACAAATAGATCATATAGAGTATGTAATTCATTCATATATACCCTTTTATATTTTATTTATTGAGGATAAATGGATAAAATGTTGGAAGCACAATTAATTAGAGGGGGAGGTGAATTATTATTTAAAAAATTTCTTTCAAATATAGTTTAACATTCATGAACCATGAAATCAACATAGTCATCTAGCAATTCATAAAGAACCATTCAGATGAGCATGAAATAAGAGAACACATATATGACTGGAAAAAACTCAATAAGAAGAAAACCCACTATGATCTATGCAAATAGAATACTATATTATGAAAAAAAATACCAAATTTATTTGATCACCAACTCAACTTAGAGCACCAACTCCCTAAGTGACTCAAAACCAACTCAAACACATCAAAATTTTTATCACATTAAACACATATTCTCTTTTTAATGGTATAAAAATCATTTAAATACCTCATTTTTCTCAACCATGCATCATTTTATTTGTTTTCTTTTCACTCTTTTAAATAGGCCTTAGTTACCTTGTATATATACTAGTCTCATGGTCATAGACCACTTAGCTAGACACATACCTTCAAAATCTTAGGTTAGACACATAATAGGTCTTAGGACATATTATTAACATGCTTCAATCACAATTTTAACCCCTTTTGGTCTACCATAACTCAATTAGGCCTTACTCCTCCTTTAGGTCTCATGGAAACCTAATAATAGTAGGTCTGCCCTCTTAACGCTAAAAATTGATCTCCTTTCAACCACTTAGAAAATCAATTCAACCACTTATAAAATTAACTCTTATGATCTCATCCACAATTTTTTAGACTTGCATCCTTCATTCATACCATGAAAACTCCTTTAAGACAAACTACCCTATTAGGTCTGTGTACCTCAAAATTCTATCTTAAAATAATGAAGCTTAAACACCATTAAGATACAAAAACATGATAAATGAAACATGAATATATATTCTCCATAACCTCAGGGTCATAACCAAATGCTTGGAACACCTTCACTCAAAAAATAAGGGCTCAAGAACATCTTTGCAACTCACTTACTTAAAACTGCCAAATCACCTCAAAAACAAATCATGAATAATTAGACCTCCAATGCCTATGTAAACACTTTTCATGAATCATTATTCATAAAAATGATTATATGAAATATCCATAAAATATTTAGATAGAAAATCCATATTCTAATAGCAAATATTAGCCTTACAGACCAATTTTTTGACCTTATATCTCATAGTCCTATCTAAACCAAACAAGCCTTTTTATGAGCAACATTTTCACCACATAAAATAACCTTAAAAGATTATCCAAAACATTACCATGACTTAAAATTCACAAATAAATTCTTCATGCACTTTTATTGCATCAAATATCATGCATAAACCATCAAATCTATCTCTTCATCTCTGCCTAGGTTTTACATTATCTACAACATTAGGTTTATCTATGACTGGCTTACTTGGATGACCAATTTAGAGTAATTTAATACTATAACCTATCTATAAAACATAATGGACATGTAAAATGAGTCTATATCTTATTTTTCCATCCATTTACTCTTCTTGACCAATTCAACTTTTAAGAGCTGTAGTAATTTCTTGATAAATAATCATATACTTATACATTTTCTCTCTCATATGACTAAACACCACCACATGGAGGTACTTGGGAGACTTGAATACATGATCCAATAGCTTATCTAGGCATTTGATTGCATATTGAGCTGATTTAAACAAAATATTTCACATTGGGTCCTTATTAGGGCTTTAGGGAGGTTTAATACATGTTTTGGTGTTAATGATTATTCATAAAGGGATTCCACTTGAATCCAAAAATTATGCCTAGATATATTATATAAGAACCTTCCCCATCTCTCCTAAATATCTTAGACTCCCATGCAGAGGTTACACATTCCAAAAAATGCCTGAAAGTGTTTTTTAGGTTGGAGTACCTTATTTTGTGAGCTTAAAAAGGCATAAAACAATCATTCATGAAATTTTCCTTCAAATATTAAACTCAAAATTTGTGATAATGCCTAAAAAAACTTATATCACCTCTTTCTATGCTCTCATGTGCATACTTACCTTGAGGTTTGATCTTCATACCTCACTAGGCCAAGTAGGGTTTATGAGTGGTCTAGGTGTAGACTTAGATTGAAGATCCTACTTATATAAGATCACCATAAAAATCTCATGAATACTTATATACCTTAATCACATGCTCAAAAAAATTCATACAACCTTCACATGCCTATGTTCATTCATTTCACCATGAACATACCTCTTCATGTCATGACTATGTTTCTTATGCACTTGACATCAATGACCTGTACCTTTCATGCTGACAATAATAATGATATCAATCATGTATAAATAAGGAATTATTTATCTTCAAATTCTCTCTTTCTCTTTCTCTCATGAAAACACTCTTCTATGCACATTTTCACATCACACACTTTCATTTGTCCTTAATCACCTTTGACATCAACCTTCATAAGATGTGTGCACCTTTGATATCAATGATAATACACATCATAAAAATGGTAATAACTGATCACTTTGGGTATATATCCATCAATAGTGGTTAATAATTTTAAATATTAATTTGATTCAAGGTTCCACATTTGCATTTGAACCTAATTTAGGGTTTCACTTTTACATTTGAACTTAATTTTTGGGTTCCAAAAAGAAGTTATTTTTTATAATTGGGGTAGTTTGGGTTGATATTAATACATTGATCATCTTATAACACCACCTTATCTAGTGGCATTTGGAGCATTCACAATCTTCAACTTGTAGTTTTAATATTTGTATCTCCTTGGGGAATGTTCATCCCATGATATTCTATAATCAAATTGAAAAATTGATAGCTTGGTTCGCATAACATCATATGTATTTTTTTCCTTATTTTATTTTGTTTAATATTTTTCCAATGATTCAAAATATTTTATATTTTTTATTATGAGAGGACATTGATATATACATGTTTCTTATAGATTTCACATGAAGAAAATGATAAATTTTGGTTGTACCTATCAACACCAAGCATGGTTATTAAAGGTAATAAATTTATTTATTTTGTCCTTTTAATTTAGCATTTAAAATATTAAATTAAATGGGGGGAATCTATAGACACCTAAATTTGGTATTTATAACTTTGGTAACATCAACTTTGACATATTTAGACAATTCACATATATTTGACTCTGGAGCACATTTTCCTTGTATCAGACTATCCATATATTATTTTAGCCACTTATAATTTTGATACATATTTATTTAATATCAATTTAGTGTATATAAGAACACTTTTATAATCCTATATAGGTATTTTACATATTTTATATCCTTGTTTTTCACTTTTAGGATAGTATTAGTAAACCCAAATAGTGTCGATTATCATACATGTCTTACTCTTTTGATAGTGTCTAGGATCCCTTAATGGAATTTAAAAAAAAAATAAGTCTCTGTTAGGTTTCACTAGATGTTTTTCATGGGTCAGTCATACCCTCAAATTATTTAAGAGTCACCTAAATATACAAAATCACCCCTAATGTTATTGTTCACTTAAAAAAAAATCTTAGCAACATAAATGAGTCACCTAATACTCACTTATAAAATTATCAAAATAACATCATCAAACATATATATACACATATAAAATATTCAAGGATAATCCCTAGTACATTCCATAGAGCAAAATTTAAATATAAAAATTCAAAGTTACATGGTTCCAAGTATCAAAGATAATAAAAAAACAATGCATTCTATATTGATCACTATGTTGTACATACACACGTAAGTGGGAGAACTACATGTTTTTGATCCCTCTTAAAAGTATTGGAGTTTACATAATATTTATCCATTCAATGGGGAGTGGTTGGGGCTATCCAAGACAAAATACTAATCCATTTAAGGGAATATTTTGGTTAATTGAGCACAATTAGGGTTTGGATGAAATAGACAAAAATAGGTATCAATGAGAAATATTGAATAAGTATGAATAAATAGAACCATAATGTAGTCACAAGTGAAAGGATCTTAGAATTTTTAAATCCCCACTATACACAAGGACACTACCAATAAACCTTAACAATGGTAACTATCTCAGGTGCCTAATTTTGTTGGTAGTGTTGAGATAGGTTTTCAACCTTTATTTTAGATCTAAGCAGTTGATGAAGCACATATAGAGTATTCATAGATTTGGTGTCATATTATGTGAGTATTAAAAAATAATAATTATATAATTAATTTATCCCTCTCTTGTATAATCATTTTTAAACCAATTATTTGTAATATAAATTAGCCTTTTTAATTCAAATTATCATGTTTATTTCCATATTTTTTGTAATATGAATTAGTGAATAGTTTTCCATTATTTTATATCTCTTAGGTGTAAAATAAAAATAATTTTTTTTTCTAATAATGAAAATATTACATGCTTATTACAAATCATTAAGGTATATTATAATATATCAACAATAGTGGCCAAATAGAGTAGTTAATTGAAAAGTTGGAAAATGATTTAACACCATTCATTTTGAAACCAAATAAGACATTGTGTGACTTGTATATATTTTATTCAATCCAAAAATACTCAATGTGATTCTATTATTTTAATTCCATGGAATGTGACTTGCAATGTAAAATACACATGAATCCAAGAATTATTGGAAAATTCCACAATACTTTATTTGGAATGGTCGCACTGCTAACTCCTTATCAGTATCATGGTGGCTTAAATTTGGGACAACTCGTGTTATACACAAATACATTCCTAAAATTCAATCATTTTTTAATGCATCATAATTAACATAGATAAACCCTAAACTTTTTTATATTTTTTATGGCTTCTGATATGAGAATGGAATGGTATTCTTTATGGGAAAAAAATGGTTTTTTATAGGTTACAATTATAAACACAAGAATATAATATAAATCAAACATAATATAATATAATTATAATATAAACTAAACAAAATATATAGTTATGGAAATGTAATCTAACCTCAATAAATCATCTACACTTATTTTTGACTAACCAAAGCTTGATTTCGATTTCATGAATGATAATATAGCACCCAACATTGATGCTTTGGATTATCCCAACATAACAAAGGATTTTGAGTAGATTTTAAAAAAATTATTCTTTTGTTAAATTTCCTCATGATCATAAAACATATTAGGTTATTAATGATAATAATCACTAACTTAATCCTCCACATCATCATCATAATTATGATCATCATGAATAGTGTAAAAAATGATCTACCATATTTTGAAGTCTAATGCCCTCTTATATTAGAACATCTTCACCAGAAGTTCTAGGAAAAGTGGTTGCTTCTTCCAAAACTACATTTTTTAAATAAATTATTTTAATAATATTTTTGTGACTCCTTGTGTTTGTATTAGGATGCATGTCATCGTTAGGTTGACATAACAAGAAGACATACTTTATTTTTTTATTGGTCAAGGAAGTTTAACACTAGAGTCATTATTTGAGTCTTTAGTATTCAATACATTCATATTGACTTAATATTAGTGAATTATACATACACATAAACATTAACATGGATTAATTTTACAAAAACAAATAAATTTTTTCATTTACCTCAAAGAAACCACTATTTGATGGAAGAGGTGCTCTAATAATGTGTCCTCTTTTTTTTCTTATATTTCAACTCTAACCTTGATGATGAAATTGTGATGACTCTCTCTGTACATAAAATGGGAAAAATAATTTTTATATATTTTTAAAAATAAAATTGAAATAAGTATTAACAAAAACTAATATTTTGTATGTAATATTATTGTTACATATAAACTCATGTGATGCATATATACTCGTCAATTCATTGAAATGGTTTGTGGTAGATGAATATTTACTAAATGAAAATATTTATGCATGTGGAGAAGATATTTATACAAGTGAATAATATATTTGTAAAGGTATGAATGATATCTACCAGATTATGGCATACTATCTATGTGAAAAAATACAAATTGTTTAAGTAATTTGTAGTTTAGAGAAAATCGTATCTCTATGTATCATTAAAAAAATATAACGCTTGAAAAAAATAATTCAACAAAAAATTAAGACATTCCAAAAACTAATTGAAAAATCATGTAAAAAAAAAACTTCTCACCTTATTATCTCAAAAAATCAAACTGCTTTCTACTTATTTTTTATTTGAGTTTCAAAACTCTTATCCTCCACTAATTTTTTTTGAAAACTCCTATGAAAATTACATTATGTAAAAATGGGAAAGTGTATAAGTGATGTTTTATAATTTTGTATTATGTAGATGGGCACACTGATTTAATCTAAATTTACTTTAATATTGTGATACAAATGTGGTACAAATATATTAATAAATTAACATTGGGTTTTAAACCAATTTTACATCACCAAGGACATATAAAATAACAAAAACATGACAATGCTAAATTGACTGAACTATTTGGGATAATTGAATGATAGGTAGTAGTGTATTTTTTAACATTGGTCATCATCATTGGTATTTAGGTATATATTCCATGAGATTCCTCTTTCATGGGATGTTATTTTTGGGATGGAAGTTAGATTTTATTCTTTGATAAAGAATCAAGATGTGTATGAAACTTTATTTTTAAAATTGGGAACATAAATGAGCATTGGTTTTGGCATTGTGTGTGGGTTGTGTTCTTGAGTTTTGTTGCTTCTTTGACTTATATTTCATTTATGAAAAATGTTTATCTATTATGGGAGTTTCTTGGGCCTTTCAAAATATATCATTGGGGATGCTAAGGGATTGAATTATTCTTTACTTTTATCTTAATTTTACACATTATTTTACCCATCCAAGTTACATTTTATGGGATGTTTAATTTTAATAAAAATATTTAATGGTCTGTTTGAGTTACCAACATTTGTGATGTACCTATGGGTTACATGTATCTTGTGATATTTACCTTGAATAGTATAGTGTATACCTATTGTCACCAAATATTACACCCTAGAGGAGGTTTTTCAAGCCTCCTCCATACTTTGGAAACATGGGAATACTTTTATGTATGTGGGTTTACCTATAGTAG
Organism: Torreya grandis; assembly: GCA_037957365.1. Taxonomy (NCBI): domain Eukaryota; kingdom Viridiplantae; phylum Streptophyta; class Pinopsida; order Cupressales; family Taxaceae; genus Torreya; species Torreya grandis. Next base: position 1,734,794 of record JARHVA010001507.1, read on the forward strand.
ATGTAGACCTCTAGGTTTAAGGGCTAACTCCCTAAATTTACCTTGAAGTGCTTATCACCTACACTAACTATTTTATTATGGGAAAAGGGGTATAAATATGCATAAAATTAAACTATTATAAGGGGTTAATACACCATAATGACTTATAAAAGTCCATCATAATTATTTCACCAAGAAACAAGACCTACAACACTAGCTTCAAAGTCCTAGAATGCTCTAACATTATTATTTCAATATGGAGGTGATATGTATTAGGGATATCCAAGGTAAGTGAACCATAGATAAATTTTATACACTAAGCATAATTTTACTCTTAATATGACTTGCTAGAGTAGAATAACTTACATCAAACATGGAAGGATTGAGAGAAACCAAGGATAGATGAATATATCTTAATTATTCACTATACATCTCTTCAGTCACTTTAAATATATGATATATGAACTCAAAATATATTTTATTTATTTTTAAAATTAAAATTACAACATCAAACCAATAGGGCTTCACCATACATGGTTTGGAATTAGTCTACAAGAGCCAAAATAGCTAACACTTATAGAATGTGAGAGAGGAGAAAGAAGAATGAAGTCTAAGAGCCACTAGAATAGGTTTCAAGTTGAGAAAAAGAGTTTAATATTTATGATAATAAATTATGAGATATAAAATTCAAGGTATATGTGGATAAATTTCCCTCAAAGGCATGAAACTCCTCAAATGTGGGATACGACTCTTCAATTCTTGTCTAGAAATTATCTTCATCATTTGGCCTTCCATGAGTGATCCAAAATAGACTAGGGATAGGTGAGATTACTAATATATTATTTATGGGTTATAAAAATGATCCAACATGAATTGGAGGTGTACCTAGTCATCAATATTCTTCTTTCCAAGTGATCTCATTGCCTGCAGTCACAATCACTCCTCTTTCACTCACCCTTCACACTTGGTAACAACATGTTCTTCAATTTTACAATAAAATACATATATAATATGATGTGAAAACTTTAAATATCCCTCATTCACTTATATCCATCAGTTATACCTTAAAATTCCTCCCAATTGGAGTTTTCATCTTCTCACTTGGTGATCACTCCTTGTTCACTGTGCCAATTTGGATTGGCTGAGATGAAGGTGTTAACAGAGGCACTTATGATCTTATATTATGAAATAATTTAACATTATGGGTTAAATTATGTCCTATTATTCCTCCCAAAGTGAATTTCTTCCTTTAAAACCTTTATATACCTATAAAACACCAAAAAAATGTCAAGAAAAGCCATTTTCCATCATGTTCATACAAGTAGGGTAGAGCTCAAATTGATGGAAAGGATACCTGGAGATTACTATGTAAGATAAAATAATATTTAAATCCATTATAGTCTTCCTATATTCCTTTCCTTCTTCATCTTTCCAATTGGGTCCTGAACAAGGGTTTTAGAGGGTTCCAGGTGGTTTTGACCTCTAAGGATTATTCATAAAGGACTAACATTCAACCTATGAAAAATTACACAAGATGAAAGTTTGGGACCATATCTAACATCTAATATCACGTTTATCTCCCATGATAAGTTTACATACACATATAATCTTATAAATTTGTCTTCTTGACTTTCTCCCTTCATTTTACATACCTTGTTATGTTCTCAAGTCAAGAAATGACTCCTTTATTTCCTCCCATATAAACCAAAGTTTTTTCCCACCTTGTAACTTCACATTAATATTTTATAAATATTTTTAATTCTCATATTACCCTATAAATTATCTTTGACCCCTTTGAGGTATTAGGCCTAATTTAAGTACAATAGGTCTGCCTACATACCTATGGGTTTAGGCCACCCTATAGGCCTTCTATCACATGTGCATTTTTTTCATGTTGGTCCATGTGAAACACCACTTTCCAAATATCCTTTTAAGGTTCCATAAATCTTCAAATCACCTTCCATAATTTTCATTATAAACCTAAAAGGTTTTCTCCCTAGGAGTACCCTCTATCTAAGATAGAATAAAGGGTATCTAACCTATTTTCTTAATAATAAATAAGACATGATAGGCTTAGGTAGGTGGTGATGATGTTATATACCAATTTACATTGTTATAAAACATTAATTTCACCTCCAAAACTCATAAGGCCTAAAACATACTTCTATACACTTACGAACTGTGTAGGGTTTTCATATGGACTGTATGTGCATGTTACAACCCACTCTATGCTCTATTTTATTACTTTTAGGCTAAGGTGAAGTGTATATTACCACTTTAAATATCACCTTAAACATATTTATTATCAAAACTTTATTAAACCTTTAATTATTCACCTCTCACTTTTGTATGTTCAGTTATAGTCAATTGTGACTATGTTATCTTACGTAGGAAGTGACATATGTAGGTTAACTTTGCCTAGTAGACCTTATATAATATCCACAAGACATTTATAATTTTTTAAATACATATTCAAACTCATTTAGGCCTATATTCATCATTTTTATGCTACGCCATATTCAAGGTATTCATTCCTTAGGTCACTATTATACTATAGTCAACTATAGCTGACCATCCTTGAGGTAAAAGGGGTCTGTAGATGCATATCAACCCTCTAAAACCTATGTTACATGGTCTATGAATACTTTGGAGTTTTTAATCAAATTTTATCAAAAAATTTTCATGTCTATAGGTCTAACCACCAAGGTTTGACTTATAAGACTATAGGTTCCTATAGTCAACTATAGGTGGCCTTTTTGAGAAAAAGTACACCTATAGGTGTATATATAGGTCAAAAACCTAGTACTCCAACCCTTCCTAATGTTATTTGGATCCTTAATCAGACTTTATCCTTAATAGTATCATTGAACATTTTGATATTCCTTTATCATTTATCTTGGACTTATGAGGTCACTTAAACTTCAACATAATGTAGAAAACACTAACAAAGTGCATTAAATAAATGCATTACTTGGGAGCCATCTTTACATCACTTGTGGGACCAAAAACCCACTCTACTTTTGAAAGATGATACCCCTTCATTAAGGATACAATATGGATTAATTTAAATTCATCAAGACTCTATGTCACATCATCATTTGGTAACACCAAAAGTGGTTAGGACTCTATTTTGGGGTTTTTAGGAAAACAAGTCCTTGAACTCAAATTTCTTCACTCGAAGTGACTCTCAAGTCTACCTATTAATATATGGACTCAATCATGATTTTAATTCTATCTAAAACTTATAAATAACTTAATAAATATATTCAATCATGTTTGTACTCTATGCAACACTTTTTAATTCTCTGTGGGGGACCACCTATAGGTGGGTATTTTAGTATGTAGGGTAGTGGCTATGAATATGGGAAGTATACATGATTTATAGGCTTGTAACTGGTCTTAGACCTTATCAAGGTATCCAAATAGATAATTTACCCTATGAATGAGTTTAAACTAGTCACAATTCATTTATTTCCATGTGATCATTCTCTTCTAAGGCACATGTAGGTGTATATCAATGGTGTAAGACTATGTGTAGAGCTGACCTAGTTGTCATAGTCAACCACATTGAATTTGAAGGGTTAATATTATTTTTTCATGCTTTAAAAATGTTTATAACATATTTATACTTCTCATTTCACCTCCATGACTATGGTCAAATCTCTATACACCATGATTGTAGATTGAAACTTGTAGGAAGTTGGTTGTGTGAAACATTCTGACTGCAACTTCATAGATGATAGTTATGATATTGAGATTGGAAGGAGATGGGATCAATAAGACTTAAAAATCATGAAATATATCATCTCACATTTATTTTAATCCATTTCATATAAATAAACCTTTTTTAATTGATAAAACCTGACTGCAAGTCCACTTGGTGATATTAACCTACAACTTGAACTATTTGGTTCATTCAATCACTTAAAAACATGAAACCAAATTATCAAAACCATGAGATAAGGAATTAAAAATCCTATGGAATCCATTACACCAATTTTATTTTATGTATAAGCTCAAATAGAAGTAAAACCTAAAGGGTGTGGGGATTGGCAAACAAAATGAAATAGTCAACTTCTTAACAATGGTTCATAAAGCATAGATAAACATTCTATAAAATCATACCCTAAAAATGGATTAGACAAAGTTTAATATCCACCACAAATAAGATCATTTGACTTGAAACCTCTTTAACTATCCATACCATTAGAAGACCTATTGACTAGTTTTGTATGCTTAGTAGAGTAATGGAGAAGAGAAATGGTTTTGGTCCATTTTTCATGATTAAAAAGTAGATAAAACATGGAAATAGATTCAAGGAAGCCAATATATTATACCACATGCCACTCTCTTTTATAGGTCATACAACTTCCAAAAATCTTCCTTTTCACTTGTTTTCTTGATTTTTAGTTAGGAACCTACAAGTTTCAATTAGGAATAACATTCCTAATAAGTAATATGACATATTTGGGCCATTTCTAAAGTTGATACAATTTTATAAGGTGTCCACATTTTATAAAATTCCTTTAAACATCGAATATGTCATATTACTTATTAGGAATGTTATTCCTAATTGAAACTTGTAGGTTCCTAACTAAAAATCAAGAAAACAAGTGAAAAGGAAGATTTTTGGAAGTTGTATGACCTATAAAAGAGAGTGGCATGTGGTATAATAGACTAGCTTCCTTGACTCTATTTCCATGTTTTATCTACTTTTTAATCATGAAAAATGGACCAAAACCATTTCTCTTCTCCATTACTCTACTAAGCATACAAAACTAGTCAATAGGTCTTCTAATGGTATGGATAGTTAAAGAGGTTTCAAGTCAAATGATCTTCTTTGTGGTGGATATTAAACTTTGTCTAATCCATTTTTAGGGTATGATTTTATAGAATGTTTATCTATGCTTTATGAACCATTGTTAAGAAGTTGACTATTTCATTTTGCTTGCCAATCCCCACACCCTTTAGGTTTTACTTCTATTTGAGATTATACATAAAATCCAATTGGTGTAATGGATTCCATAGGATTTTTAATTCCTTATCTCATGGTTTTAATATTTGGTTTCATGTTTTTAAGTGATTGAATGAACCAAATAGTTCAAGTTGTAGGTTAATATCACCAAGTGGACTTGCAGTCAGGTTTTATCAATTAAAAAAGGTTTATTTATATGAAATGGATTAAAATAAATGTGAGATGATATATTTCATGATTTTTAAGTCTTATTGATCCCCTCTCCTTCCAATCTCAATATCATAACTATCATCTATGAAGTTGCAGTCAGAATGTTTCACACAACCAACTTCCTACAAGTTTCAATCTACAATCATGGTGTATAGAGATTTGACCATAGTCATGGAGGTGAAATGAGAAGTATAAATATGTTATAAACATTTTTAAAGCATGAAAAAATAATATGAACCAAATATGACCCTTAGATGACATAAAATGACTTAGGACTAGATTTAACTATGATCAAGGCTAAAATCATATTAAATGACATCAAATAAACCATGGCACACCATATAAAATTTTAATAGACCCCTATATCAATTTTTATACTATATGGGGTTGACCTATTTTGACTTGTGGTAAAAATAGTCAATAATACCTTTCAAGTGTAATTACAATTATAGTAGGGTTAGTGCCTTATATTAGGTTGGCCTAATCATATGTCATATTTTGAAAAGTGAATATAAAGGAAATATATTACACTACTCAATCATGTTATTGCATTAGTCATTTTTATTTTTTATAGCTTATCATTATTTATGTGCCTTATAACCCCACCACATATTTGTGTCTTCTTATATGCTTGTAGACTTAATTATTTTTTAGATCATAAACATGTGTGCATATTTTTATAGTTAATTATTTTATTTATATTTTGGTTGAAAAAAAATACTAATGAAAAGTGAAAAATCTATCATTTTATTATTATTTTAATTTTTTAATAATGATCATGGAGAGAGATTAAGATAAGAAAAAAAATTACAGGTACCAAAACACCTCACTTATCATATATGATTTATCTAAAAAGTAGAAGACACAAACATGGAGGTATAAATGTTACATATAAAGGTGTACAATTAGGATGCTACATTAAAATCCTCCAAACTTCACTTTTTAAAGAATAACTTAGATAAAATTATCACCACACATTAATTTTCATATCATTATCACAATAATAGTGGCCTCTCATTGTGGAATCTCATTTTGTATAACCTTTCCCATCAAATATGAAATATCATTACTCAACAATTTGAAATTTGAAAATAATTGGGGTTGTCACTCAAATTTTGAACTATCATGGAGTATTTTTTATGTCTAAAATGTGTTCTTGTTCATAATCTCAAATTATATTTATATATTCCACATTTAATGAAATTTTAAATTTTTGGATTCAAAATTAAACCAGAGAAACTTGAACAAAAAATTCAAAAAAACAAGCTTTTCATCAACAAATTATGAAGGCATATAAATCATATGAAAGAGTTGTTATTTTAATAATGTTCAATTGGTATCATCTAACTCAAAAATAAAATGCATGTTATAAACCCATCATCACTTAGATATTCATAATCATAAAATATTATCAGCAATATCAGTTTTTTAATAAATCCAAGCCCACGAACCTATCAATTTGGTATATGATAATGTAAGTGCATGGAGTTGGGGGATAATTATGTGGAAATTTACCATAACAATTACATGTTATAGAAATTATTCTTATGTGTAATGTCCATAATGTGTATGTATTATTTAAAAATAGGCTCAAGATTAATGAATCTAAATGTATAGACATTATAATGAGTATGTGTTTTGTTATGTGTTATTTTTACTTATAAAAAAAAATAAAAATCCCAAAACCTACACACATAAAACCATTCTCTCATGTTTTTATATTTGATATACCCTTATCCACACCAAACCACATTTGTGTTGTGCTTGGATGAGGAAAAAACATGCTATGATCACCTGTTAGCTCAAGGAATCAACAATGCCACCATAGAGGGGAGGTTATCAATCAAAAACCAAACTTATTAACACTATATTTTTAAAAAAAAAAAATCATTGTTTTATTGTTAAAATGCATTTTTTAATAGCTCATTTAACTATAAAATAATATGTTAACCATCTTTCTAACCCTCTACCTAACCCTCCTATCCCTCCTACAGTTCCATAATAATCCCCAAGTATTTAGAAGGATATTTTTGCACACTTAGTGGAAAATAAAATAAAAATTAAACAAAAAATTAAGATAATGAGGGACCCCACTTCTACCAACACCTGCCACACTTATTTATCCAATACCCTAGAGTTAATATTAGGTTAAGTTGACTTGATAACAAGTGAAATTGATAGATGGACATCATATAGGTATAGATGTAGGGATTATTATGTTTAAAAAATTGTTAACACATGAGGTGAAGGATAAAAAATATCAAAAGACCTAATGTGTGATGTATTCATCAAACCAACAACCATTCCACTATCCAAAAAACACTTATTACTCCACTGATGCCAGCACAGTTTGATTAAATATTTTTTTGGGACCGATGGTGGATGGTGTTTGATTACCCACTGTGTAACAACCATGAGGTCCCATTGAATTTTTTTAATAAAATATACTATTATTTTATCCTTAATGATATTCTTAACTATTGTTACTACTCATAATTTTAGGCCCAAGCGAAAGGCTCTATGTAAGATAGACTAGGTGAACGTTGTGTGCCTAATCAGCCTACAAGGGTCCCTACCCAAAATCTAATTCATAATGAGATCCAATTTATGGTGAATGATGTTGTGAAGAATGATATTTTACATGCTCTTATTATGCCTACTAACACACTCATTCAATATATGATTAGGCTTTCTAAAACTAATGTTATAGATTATCTACCTAGTTTGTATACTCAGCCTTATAATTATAGATATTATGTTTCTATATGAATTATATCTTTATATGATGGTAGTGGTTCACTTGAGGGATTAGATGATATATTTTTTAGCAATGTTTTTTTATCACGTACATTTGATGTTCATATGTTAGTGACTACACATATGCAAGTATATTTTATATTTGACATGTTAAATTTCAAATATATTTATATTTAAAAGCTAATAATTATTTACACAAAAAATGAATAATATATTTTATGTTGTAGGAGGAGACTGTGCCATCATATTCATGGTCCACCATACCATTTTTGGGCCAGTCGATATTTACATATGCATAACTAGGTTTTGGGCCATTTACTATTGCATTAGTTGATGTTACTAGGCTAATTTTCACATATATAGAGGTAATTTTGAGTTAATATTATACTTTGTGTACATGTTTTTATTTATATAGATTTATGATCTTGACTAACAAACATACATGTTCTAATTAAAATGTGAATGATAGTGATGTGAATGCAAATTATATGTGTGAGATGTGTTGAAATATATACAGAGAAAATCCCTAACCTAATAACCCCTAATTGAATATATACCCTATAGGGTGAATAATAGATCTTTGAATGCTTTTAATAAGTATCAACCTTCTAGAGAGTCTCCTTCAATTTATAATTGTGTCCTTCTCCCATTTTAAAAAAAAATGTATTATTCCTCTTTTATCTTCTAATTTCATATTGTTTGTGTTCCTTCACGTTCTCAAACTTATTTTAATTCTTCACAAGTTTCTTGATTATCATCTCTTATTCATAATGTTTCTTAAGTAATCAATTTTCCTTATTACCTATAGTACCACTACTTATCTTTAAAATATTTAAGTATTTTCATTATGTGAATCATAAATGCTATAGAATAAATTAAGTTAAATTTATCTATCAAATATCTCAAAATTTAAGTACGCTACTATTAAATAGTATGTTCTTAGTCTATTTTATTCCTAGGTCCCTTTGACCATTTTAATCCTAATTTTTTAATTCTCTTTTTCCTATTTTTATTATATTTGTGTGTTTACATTCATGCTAACAAGGTCCTAACTTGAGATATATAAATTTAGAAACACACAAGTGCATAGTGCATGTATATAGGATAAGGAAAAAAATCAAGAAAGTGAATAGAGTTTTAGAGGTTATAAGTGATAAAATTTTAAGTATAAGACATGAATTGAAGTGGCTAGGAAAATTATTATCTTTATTCATCAAAGTACATCATCTCCATTTGATTATTCAAGTGAAAATTCATATAAGTATTAGGTATTAATCACCATGAATTATTTTTAGCTAAATTGTTTGTTGGTTTCCAATTTTTATAGAGAAAAAAGGGTTTGAAATATATTTTAACTAATAATGGGATTAATAAAGGAGATAAATTTGCCATATATTTTCAATATTTTATATAAAACTAAGTGAGGTTGTTTTTTTAGTTGATGACCACATTGGATACTCCTCCATCTCTATAAGTTGAGCTAGACACATACATTATTTCTATAATGTCATTTGTGTAGGCAATAACTGAGGTACATGTTAACTTGTAATTTTGAATTATAAATATAGATTTATTTTAATTATTTTACTATATATTTGAGAAAATATAACTTATATGAATGTATTATGTATTTAGGGTTGTCTGATGACATCTAATAGTCCCATTTAGATGATTATCAAGGCACATTCTCATGTTTTATCCCCATTTCACATGATTTTTTGTGCATCTCAACCTATCACTAACCCTGTTGAGTGCCAAACACAAATTGAGCATGACCATGAGATTATATTAAGTGCATGTTTAAATTATTTTTATATTCTAGTTTAAAATTAATTTATGAACTTGTTTTCATGTATAGTATGTAATTTTTCTAATAATATCTATATTTGAGCACATTCAACTATAAGTGATTTATGAGTATAGGACCTATAATTTAACCTTAGAGGAATTCAAGGCATCTGAAGGATCTCCATTTATTATTAGGGCATCCCAAGGAGAGTCTTCTTTGACAAAGGCCAAAAAATGGAGACTATTTCATGAGTACGATGCCTTAGATGATATACCTATTTATATGTATATATGGCAATGTATGTTTTGGCATTTAATGTGTAAATGACATATATACAATTTGGCTCACATTATTATTTAAAAACTAAATGTTATGGTTATATGGCCATATTTAGATATGATTGTCTTTAATATTTCCTTCATGTAATTTATTAAAACTTACAATATTTCAATATGTGTTGTAATTAAAACTATATGGACTAAAATAGTATAATGTTTGAGATAGAGTTATATATTACTATGAAGTGCTTCTCATGATTGGGCTACACCATTTATAAATATTTTAATGTGGATACCCTTTATACATTGGTTTAATATCATTTGGTACTTGATATTCACATTTTATATTCATTTAATTTATAAACATACCTGATTTTTATTATAAGTACAATTAAACTAAATAATGGAATACTCATCTCTTTCATACCTTCTTTAGATGCCCTTATACATTTTACTTGTGAAAGTTTGATGAAGTGGTTATGTTATGCATCCTCCTTTGGGTTGTTCTCTCTTTGCATATGATTTTCATTATTGTTTTATGCTTCCACATTTATTAAAAGGTTGTCCTCTTCTTGGAGTTAACTTACATTCAACCATGTAATCATGAAGTGATGGTGATCTATATCCTTATCCATAGAGTTATTTCCCTTTGAATTACTAAAATATTGTAATTCTCATGTCTCCTAAGGCCTTTGAATATTTTAGTGATTATAGCTCTTTTTTTTATTCATAAATTTTTTTCTCTCCCTCTCCATTATACTTAGCTTAGACATTTATTCTCTTCTCATCATATATATACTCAACATACATGCATACATATCTACATACTTATGTACATACATACATGAATATATTCATACATACATATATAATTTCACTCTAGAGCACGTTGATGGATCCTTTGAGAAAAAACTATGGCACATGTAGTAATGGGTCCTAATATGTAAATTTTTGTAGTGAAGAGACAAGTTCTTAAGATATAATTGGAATTTATGTCTCAAAGACCTCCATGTGATAATATATCACTTTAATCATGGATATATAGGTAAATGACATGTGATCCGATGAATATGCCATCTAAATCCATCCAAATGCATGTTTTGTAAGTAAATTACTTAGATGATTCACAATAATAGAATTATATATGGTAGAATTAAGAGTAGAATAAGTAGATACACAACAACAATTGGTAAAATATTAGAATAATTGAATATTAGACTGAGCCATTTCAAGGGGGAAACCTTGATAATAATTCAATAAGAAAAAAATTCATAATATGGTGATAAAATAATAACCACTACCTCCTATATATACTCTACTTAGCCATGATCATTCCATAGGTTGACCATACTAAGTACATCGAGAAATGCAACAAGCTAATATGAATTTGTGTAAGCCACAATTCAACCATAAATATCCTTTATGCACTATAGTTTAAGGTCATAGCATGACCCTCGCTTTAAAAAAAATGGTGTACTCAACATTAAATCAAACCAAGATGTTTTTTATTGGAATACTTCATCCTCCCATGTTGCATCTTTAGAATGCAGGCTCTTCCATTTGATCAAATATTGCTTAATGGCTCTAGTCTACAGTTACTTAGTGCACATGTGAAGTATCCCCTCAGGCTCTAGAATTACTTGTTTTTTTAATCTAATTTAGGTAACTCAATTTAAATGTAAACTCTGTGTCCAATTAATTTCTTTAATCAAGATACCTAGAATACTAGATGCATGCAAGTGACTGGGGGTAATTCTAGCTTATAAGCCACACTACCAATTTTTTACAATATCTAGTAAGGGCCATAATACCTAGGTGATATCTTATTATACCTTTTTTTGCTTCAAAAACATCTATTAATATGGCTAAAAATTAATAAATACCTAATAACCTATGTCAAAATGCCACTCACTATGGTGTTGATCTACTTGCTACTTCATTTAATTTTATGCCATTACTAAATTCTTTCAAAAACTAACTAACACCTCTTGTTGATGGTCAATGTATTCCTTAATATCTTGAACCTTGGGATGCACTAAAAAAACTAAATTAATGGATGGGGGTGATACCCATACAATGCCACAAAGGGAGACATCTTGGAAGAAGTGTGAAAAGAAGGGTTATACCACCATTTAGTAAGTGGTAGCCAATGAACCCATTTATCCTATTTGTCAAAAATAAAATAAAGAAGATAACCTTCAAGAAATTTGTTGACTACCTCTATTTATATATTATATTAATTATTATATGATGAGCTATGATCCAACTTGGTACCAAAATATGAAAATAATTTAGTCCAAAAATTACTTGTAAATATGAGATCTTGGTCACTTACATTGATCTTTAGAGTGTCATGCAATTTTTAAACTATATTGAGAAAGTAGAAGCTATTATACTATAAATAAATGGATATGATAAGGAGAAAAATGATCATACTTGGTGAGTTGATCCACAACTACCATGATAACATTTTTGCCTTCAAACCAAGGTAACCTCATAATGAAATCCATAGAAAACTCTTTTGAATATTGGCTAGGCATGGATAAAGGATAAAAAAACTTGGGGTCAAATGTTTTCACCTTGATTTTATTGGCATACCTTGAATTTAGCCACATATTTTTAAACATACCATTTAAGTCCTTACCAAAATAAATATTTCTTGATTTTATGATATGTTTTCAAAAATCTTGAGAGACCTCCAAGTGGAGAGGCATAAAGTTCTTGAAAAATTTTATGTTTGAGGAGAGAATACTTACAAAGGTATAATATATCTTTATACCATAATTTTTTCCCCTTCCATGTAAAATTTCCAGATTTTTTAGAAACCTACTAAAGATTATGAATAAAATCTTTGGTAGCACTTTCATTCTCCCATTTTGATCTTACTTCTTCTAGCCAATGTGCCTACCACATGGTCATAGTGCATAACAATGCTTCAACTAATTCATCTTGTTGAGAGAAGGAATATACCATCACATTATATTTTCCTTATAAATTATTTCAAAATCATACCTTAACATTTTAGTTACCCATTTTTTTTATTATTTAGATGACAAACATTGTTCCAAAAAATATTTGAGGCTATCATGATTAGCCTTTACCTAATATTGATGATCCATCAGCTAATGTCTCCATTACTTCACTACATGTATAATAACCATCATCTCTTTCTCATATATTAGTTTCATCCTATTTTTTACTTTAGTTGGTGATTTCAAATTCTAGTGGTTTTTCTTATTGCATGAGTACAACCCCCATGCTATATTTTGATGCATCACACTTCATAATAAAAGTTTTAAAAAAATCAAAAGTAACCAAAATTGGAGTTGTGTACATAACCATTTTAAACTATTTAAATGCCTTGGTGGCTATATCAATCCATTGGTAGGACTTTTTCTTCAAAAAATAGGTGAGTGGGGTTGTAATGCTACCATAATTTTTGACAAACTTCTAATAGTAACCAACTAGAAATTCGTAGAGGTTCTTGAGGGTTTTTGATAATTTCCACTCCATCATTGCTTAGATTTTATTAGGATCAACTATTACTCCTTCATATGAAATAATATGACCCAAGTACTCCACCTCTTGGAAACCAAAATCACATTTGGAAGGTTTGGCATAAAGTTGATGTTATCCCAGAACTGAAAGCACTTATTTCACATGATTCAAATGGTCTTCCCAAATTGTTTTATAGATGAGGATATAATCAAAAAATACTAATAAAAACTTTATAAAAAATGGCCCAAAAATAGTATTCATAAAACTTTGAAATGTATATGGTGCATTTGTGAGGCCAAAATGCATGACCATAAATTCATAATGGCCTTCTTGAGTTATGAAAACCATTTTAGGTATGCCATCATTACAGATGAAAATATGATGATATCCATAATGAATATCTAACTTGGTAGACTAAATAGAACCATGAAATTCATTTAGAAAATCATCAATTAAAGGAATAAGAAACTTATATATGATGGCATATTTTTTAAATTCTTTATATTATAGGCATATCCTCAAATTATCATCCTTCTTCTACACCATGACTACTAAGGAGGAATATTCACTTTGACTATGTTTAATGATTCCTGCATCCAACATATCTTGTAACTTATTTTTAATTTCACTCTTTTGGGCATAGGGATACTTGTAGGGTCTAATATTAGGTGGTGTACTTATTATAATGAGTGTGATGGCATGACTTGGAGAAATTCCTTTTGGCATGTCACCAAACATAATAAAATGGCCATCTAACACCTTTTACAAATCAATATGTGTAGGCTCCTTGGTTGGTTAAACCTCCATAGAAAATAAGAGTGCCACAAAATGTTCTATACCTTTTCTAAGAATCTTTGTCATCTAGTAAGAACTAACTAGCTATGGATATTTATCCCATAATATATGTAGTTTAAAATTTATTAATTTTAAATGGAACCTCATGAATAATTCCTAGAAATTTATCTTCATAATTCCCAAAGTGGTGAGACACTACACTCCCAAAATAATGTCACCTCCTCCTATGGGAATAAAAAACATATGGGAATCTAATAAATAGTCTCCTATAGAAAGCTTAATACTATGGCATTTTCTAGAACTATTGACCATACCACCATCTACCTTAAGAGTTTACGGACTACTAATGCCTGAGAGTGCATGAGAGGAAATAGTAAGTTGAGATTCTTCATATTCATCCTCAAGTTATTTTAACCCTTCCCCTAAAGCCTCCTCATCTTCTTCCTCCTCATTGGCATCATCAATGTAAAATAACTTCTTTTCAACACATTGATGCCCTTTGCTCTATTTATTATCATAGCCAAAACACAAACCTTTTACATTCTTTTCTTCCACTTGTTGAGGTGTTAATATATTACCCTGATGAAATGATGGTGTTGTAAAGGTGCATTCATTAACATTAGTGAAAGGTTTTTATCCAATCAAATATTTTTAATCAACCATGTATGTCCTTGGTATGGCCTTAGATACAATACTATGATGAAACATGTGAAACTACAATTGTATGCTATCTTTGATCTACCTAAAATTAGGTTAAGCATATTTTCCTCAGTGATGTCTGCCATATGTAAGGAGAGATTCTAAAATTGATGAATGTATTCCTTAATAGTCTCATTTTGGCACAAATCATCTAGCTAGCTGAATTAGTTTTTAGAGACATTATTGTGAAAGTGGAGCTATAACTCCTTATAAAATATCAACCATGAAATTGGGACACCCTTCTTTTTATTTTGAGTACACAACCAACAATACTAAATGAATGGTCCAGGTTTTAAATATAGAGAGGCCATAACCACTTTTTACAAACATGGAGTCTAATGTAGATCAAATAATTTTTTAATTTGAGTGATCCAAGTGAGTGGATCATTACAATTAAACTTTCACAAAACACTTTTGGCAACATCAACTTAGGGCTAGAATTGGTGTTGGTATTATTTGGAGGATAACCAAACTAAAGTGGTGGAGGATTATTTTGTAGTGGCTGAGTTAAAAAATTAGCCAATTGCTTAGATATTTATTGTAATTTATACTTCATGATATCAAATTCCCCTCTCAAACCTATAGTATCCCCTTGAACTCTATCAAAGTCATATTTTTTCACCATGCCCTATACTCTAACTCAAGTTATTAAACTACCTCCAAAATATATGGATCAAAAGTTTCAGATTCCATGTCATATTTGTTAAGAGTTTTTGGATTTTATTTCTCTTTCTTACATTTATGAGTGTTTGGATCAATCATGCGTAAACCTTAGGAGGGTTTCATCCCCAAAAATGTACCAGTGGAATACACCATCATGATCATATTACCAAGATGAATCCAACTAATCCTATTATACATAAGGGTGAAAAATTTTAACCCAAAAAATGTACCAGTAGAATATACCATTGTGATCATCTTGTAGAGAAGAATCCAACAACTACTAATTTGTACAAGGTAAAAAAAATTCTAGACTTTTATTCATTTACCCAAAAAAGCATTTTTTCTTTTTTTGTAAAAAGACCTCACAAACAAAATTATGGTGATGAAAAAAATAAATTCCTCCTAGATCACAAGTTATGTTTTTCAGCCTTCTAGTGCTTAGGATGTTATATCTAAAGAATAAAATTGCACCAAATAAACTTTCCCAAATCAAAGCTCTTATACCACTTTTAAGGAAATTACTTATTATCAACAATAAAATTATATATGGAGAATTAAGAGAAGAATAAGCATATGCACAACAATTGGCATAATAACATAATAATTGAATATTATGATCAAGCCACTTTGAGGGGGAAACCTCCAAAATAATGCAATAATAATATAATTCATAAAATGATGATAAAATATTAACCACTAATTCCTATATAGACTCTACTTAGCCATGGTTATTCTATAGGTTAACCATATTAAGATCATCAATAAATGCAACAAAAAAATATGAAGGTGTGTAAGCCATAATCCAGACATACATGTCCCTATATGCACTATAGGTTAAGTGAATAACATGTTTTCATAATTACTTAAGAGTTTGGAAACACTAACAATAAATGTTATAAATTTGAAGTAAGAGTTTTATAAATTTTCCTCTGGTGATTCATGGAAGTAAAATGGCACTACCAACATGTTCAAGGTGGCATATAACATTTAAGACTAGGTTCTTGGCCTCCTTTCACACTTGATTGATAAACCCACTTCCCATTCTAGCTTGAAAAATGTCCTAAATATATAATAACTAAGTACTTTTATTAAGATTCTCTTGGCTTAAAGGATATGAAACTATTTACTAATAATGCTAACCACGTGAAGGTGGAATCTTATTTGACACCACTGACCTAAAAAAAAAATTAGTAAGTAATTAAAAATTAAATTTATATTTACTACTTATAATATCAAAAACATTTGATAAAATTGATTAGATATACATTTGACAAGTCAACATACCTTTGAATTTTAATCCCACAAACTACTAGGATTTTCTCTAATCTTGATAGTAGCAAGAATAATTTCATGGTATGACTCACAAACTTTCCATAGATTTTTATTTAATGGCCTCCCATGATATTTTAGCAATTGAATATTTGTTGCAAGAACAAAATTTGAATCATGTAGTATCTTTATATGAATTTTAAAGTCTTTAAATCACCATACATTTGAATTTTGATAGGATATTATTGAATCCAAGTTTTGATGACTACCATAGACCTATTGGGATAGTCAATGTTTTCTCCATCTATTACTAAGGAAGTCATTTTTTTATTTTGTTATACACACTCACATAAGTATTAATGTGTTCCCTCTTTGTTTTCCTCATCTATAATAAATTCAAAAACCAAGCTATGTATCCCAAAATAAAAAATTTAATGAGACTATCAAGTTAGATAATGAGAATAAATAGTACATAATGATTAATCTTATACATGATTACACTAGATTAGATACATGGTCAAAGTCATGCGATAATGTCATATTTATAAGTTATAATGTTGGTGGAACTTTATATGTGTTGATTGGAATTAGAGTTATGTAGCTCTAGTTATCCACCCACTCTTATGACTCGCACTCATTCTAGATAGTGTTTATGCATGTAGAATAAAAGCATGCCATGTGTCTCATATGAATAGTCTAAGAACTTGTATTTGAGATAAAAAAATGAGTGGAACTCACTTGATTTCACTAAATTCATAAAATCCTTATACTTTTCCAAGTGTTCTTATTCCATCAATAAAAAATGTCTAGGAATAGTATAATTTTCTTGAATACCATGCCACATGTTATCATTACACCCTTCAACAATGGTTTTTTCATCAGTAAAAATAATACCATCTTCAAATTTAAAATTATCTCTTCTAATGGATATTTTTACACTTTATCCAACATGATTATAATCCATTTTACCTGGATAGCATTAGTGAAACTCAAAATATGTTATATGCTAGTGGTAACATCCATCTTGCACAACTAGTAAAACATCTATGCATTATTGAATTTTGATGTTCAATTATCTAACCAAATGTAATGTCAATTTAAATTAATCTTCCTTTCAATAAAATATCCATATAACATCTCAAAACAACATTTCACATACTCTATACAATGTGATAATTCATAAATTATATATAAATGGTACCCCCTTAATAATTGTTAATCTTGTTATATGCTATCAAGTGCATGTATACATGTTATATGCATGAATATGGTAACCCATATTGAGTTTTAATAATGTGACTAAACTTTAATTTTTGGTTTAAATGTGTAATTATTAGAAAACTCAAATTTTGGAACAATATAACCAAGTGGGAATGTGTCTTTTCTTATCTTGAAATGTTCATCCAACCATCTATCCCTATGTGTGCCTTGCTGGATCATAAACAATTTCCTTCTTGAATTTGACCATAAATTATGAAACAAGTATCTATTTTATAACAAGCTCACACCTTTTAGATTATTTTGCATAATTTAATTTATAAGTCACATATTTGTATTTGCTAAATCTAATTAATTCATGTCCAATTGTAATTGTACTCTCCTCATGGATACATTTTTTTAATTTTGGCAATCCACCACAAGTTTTGTAATTTTCATACAAACATGCTTCATTATAAAAGAACTATCCATATATATTTTTAAAAAATTGTTGGAATAAATTCCCTAAATTATTTTGGTGAAACATATATGCCACACTCCTACAAAATATTGTTCATGTGCAAATTACAACATATATGGTGAAAAACATCATAGTGCATTGAAAATTCAACATGTTACCTACAATAAAAAGTGGTGCATGTGTCATTTATTTTTACATAAAATGGTTTGACCATCCCAAAATATCTTTGAATAATATAAATTTGTGTATATTTTTATAAAAACTTAGAGTAGAATTATGTTTGGGTCATATCCAAGAAATGTTTTGGATGCGGTTCATGGTTATGAGAACCAACTCTTCCTTTCACTACATATTTTGTATTGGGTGAAACTCTTGTATTATCTTTCCAAAATTATTCAAGTAAATATTTTAAGGACATTGGCTATAGCCTTATCCTTTCATATAATTCTACTAGAGAATGGATATATCTCAGTGGTATTGGCATCATTAAGTCTTTAGCATTTTCCAATTACTTTCATTAATGTTTCTTTATTTATGTCCAGTAATCAGATAGTTTTTTAAATTAATCATTTTTTATATTTTTGATCACATATTTCACAAGCTATAATTATATTTGAGGAAGTATTACAATATTTTTTTTGTGATTTTGGGCCTACAATATGATATACATCATGTATATTTTCAACAATTTCATTGTTTTCATAATCCATGTTAGATGTTCTTAGTCCTAGGGTGTAAGTTGTATATCTAATCTTAATCAATTTCATCAATGGAATAAACAATTAACATTTTTGAATATAAAAATATAATTTATCAAAAAAATTATCCAAAAAAAATTAGCTAATCTTCTTGAATGGTGGTCAGACATTTTTGTATGCATTGGTTTCAAAATATTTTCATCAACTTCAATTAAGTACTTGAAATTTTATGCACAATCCTTGGAGGTGTTGTTGATGGTGGAATTTGTTGGGGGGGTGTTTCAAAACAATTATGTTTATTTCTAGTTTCTTCATTATTAGTTTCATTGTTTATTTATGGGATGACATTTTATTTATTATTACTTTCATCATTATGTGTTTCCATGAAATTGTCTTCATTGATAGGAGGTAAATCATCATGCATATATTCATCATAAACATAATAAAAATAATTATACTTTGAATTTGGACTTGAAACATAATTTGGAATTCTAAGTAAATATTAATCATCATTATTAATTTCATCATTATCTACAAATTTTGGCTCATAAAATATAGTGTTTGTACCTTATTTCAGCATTTGTACCTTTTGTTTTTATCTCAACTCTTGCAATTGCTCAAGTGTTGTGTGATTTAACTTCTTCCTCTTCTTTTAATGAGATTTATCACCCATGACTATGACTAGGCAAAGAACATTTTGATTCATTTTGATGGTGGGGACCCAAAGAGCAATTTGATTCCTTTTGATGGTGGGCGACCCAGAGAAAAACTTGATTCTTCTTATCTTCATCATGGAAAACATATAATGATGTAGAGAATGTATATGGGGTCAGAATTATATAAATACAATAAAAATATAATTGAATAAAGACTTGTTTATTTAGACAAACATGTTATAGTGCGTACATGTTATAATGTGTATGTGTTATATATTATGTCTATGTGATCATATATCATATTGTTATGATATATGTTTATAGTACATGATGTAAACCTATGCTATATTACTATGTGATGAAATCCAAACTATGAAATATTATTATTTCAAGAAATATTATATGATTAACTCCATATTTGAATTTGTGATAAAATTCTAGGGTTGATTTAATAATATGTTGCATCTTATATAATTAATTGAGCCATAATTTAGGTTCACAGGGCTCCATTTGGCCCAAACATTTTTTTAATTACACTAGTTAATCAATTGGATTAATTCATGACTAATTTAGGCCTAAATCATGTCTACAATTACACCAATAAACCAAATGTATCAATTCATGACTAATTTATCTCCAAACCATATCCTACTCTTGTCTAGTTAGGTTAAAGAGGCTCAAATTATCCCCACATTCCATCTTGATTGATTTGGTGGACTTTTTGATTTATTTTGTTATGATATTGGGGTAAATTGACCCCCAAATTACTTCCATATAGTCAAAATTAGTTTTAAGGGGTTCAATTTAGTCCAACTTGCATCAATGATTGTAATAACAAACTAATTAGGTAAATATGTCAAGAAACATTAACTAATTTAGCCCCTTGAATCACATCATAGACTCATAGTTAGGTTCAAGGGTTTTATATTGGCCTCAATTACCTTCATGTTTGAATTTGTAATAAAATTAGGGTCGATTAAGCCATATGTTTCATCTTATACAATCAATGGGTATGTGCATAGAGTTGGGGGATAATTATATAGAAATTTCCCCTAAATGCATATGCATTATGACTATAATGCATACACATTATGGTCATAACATGTATGAATTATTTTAATTTAGGCTCGAGATTCCAAAGCCATAATGAGTACGTGTTATGGAAACATAATGTGTACACGTTATTTTCACTAAACTTAGTGATGATAATGCATATGCATTATATTTTAATAATACATACATGTTATTGAAACAAAAAATAAAATAAAAAGGCCCAAACCATGGGCACACCTATTTTATTCTCATTTTCAAAATTGTATTTACTATACCATGATCATGTTCTACTTGAAGGAAGACAAAAACATAATTGGATCACCTGATACCTCATTGAATTAGTAATGTCACCATGGAGGGGAGGTAAGTAGTAAAAAACTAAACCTATTAACACTAAATTTTGTAATTTTTTTAATTTTCATTGTTTAATTCCCAAATCATATTTTTTTAATAGTTCATTCTATTATAAGAGACCAACATGCTAACCATCCTCTTAACCCTTACCATAACCCTCCTAGCCCTTCATATAACCCTCCTAACCATCTTATATTTCCAAAATATCTCCCAGGTAGTTATGAGGATCTATCTACACACATTGTGTAAAAAAAATAGAAATTGAACTAAAAATTAGGAGAATGAGGGACCTCACATCAACCAACACCCACCACGCCTATTTGGTTAATACCCTAGGGTCACTATTAGGTCAAGTTGACTTGATAATGAGTCAAATTGATATATGGACATCATATAGGAATATATGTAGGGCTTACTATGCTAATAAAATAATAACATGTGAGGTGAAGGATAAACAAATATTAAAAGACCAAATTTATGCCTTATTCGTCAACCTAACAACCAATGCACCTTTTCCAGTAACCACTAAATGTTTCCCTATCTACTGATGCTAACATAATTTGATTACAAATAATTTTTGGAACTGACGGTGGATGGTGTTTTATTACCCACTATATAAAAACCATGAAGTCCCATTTTATTTTTTAAGTAAACTCTACTGTGAGTTTGTGCTCAATGAGATTCCCAACTATTTTGACTATGGTGAGTTTCAGGGATGAGGGAAAGGTTCTACATAGGATCAACCAGGTGCATGTCATGCACCTAATCAACATATAAGTATCCCTACCCAAAATCCACTTCATCTCGAGATCTCCTTTGTAGTGAAGGAGGTCATAGAGATTAAAACTTTGCATACACTTAGTATGATTATTAATACACTCATTCAACATATGAGTAGGATTTATAAGACTGATTCTATAGATACTCCACCCAATGTGTATCTGACCTCATCATTTTAGATGATATGTTGTTATATACACTAGACCTTAGGATGATGATGGTGGTGCTTTTGAGGGTTTATATTATATACTCATGAGTGATGAGTTTTTGACATGTACATTTGGTGTACACATATCAGTTAGTAAACACATTTAGGTGTATTTTATATAAATATCATGTTAAATTTAAGTTGTATTTGTATTTAAAATATAACAATTAATTTAAATATAAATTGAATAATATATATGTAATTTTTATGTTACAAGAGGATATAATGCCTACATCTTCATGGTCCATAACTATAATTATGGATTTTATTTATCTGATGTTTACATATGTGGAGCCAACTTGTGGACCATCTACTAGTTCAGTTATTAATGTTACTAAGCCGCTATTTGCATATACAAAGGTAACATTTTGAGTAAGTATTATACTCTATGTACATGTTTATATATATATATATATATATATGATCATACATATTAAAATTTAAATTTAAATGACAGTGATGTGAATACAAATAATATGTATGACATGTGTTCAAATATATAGAGATAAAATCTATAACTTAATAAGGATCGACCTTCTAGACAGTCTCCTTCAATGTCTAATGATGTCTTTCTCATATTTTTTTCAAAAAATATTCTTCTTATTCATTTTGATCATATTGTTGGTGTTCCTTTACCCTTTAAAACTTCTTTTAATGTTTCACATTTTTATTGATTATCATCTCTTCTTCGTAATGTTTCCTAAGTATTCAATATTTTCATTACTACCTATAATACTGCTACTTATATTCCAAAATCCTTAAGTTTGTTCCATTGTGTGAATCATGCATGCTATAAAATAACTTAAGTCCTCTAGAAAACTAAGTGAGTTTGTTTGTTTAGTTGATGAATATATTAGAGACTCCTCCATATCTATGAGTAGAGATAAACACAAGCATTATTTTATAATGTCATTTACACAGGCACTCATCGAGGTACATGTTAACTTGTAAGTTTGAATTATAAAAATAGATTTATTTTAATAAATTTACTACATACTTGGGTAAATATAACTTGTGTGAATGTATTGTGTACATAGGGTTTTCATATGACATATGATATTCCCATTCAAATTATTAGTAGGGAACCCTCTTATGTTTCTTCCCCATTTCACATGCACTTCAACCTGGCACTAACCTTATTGAGCATCAGACACAGATTGAGCATGACCACATAATTTTAGTAAGTGCATGTTTAGATTATTTTTATATTATAGTTTAAAATTAGTTTATGAACTTGGTTTCATGTATAGTATGTAAATTTTATAATAATATGTGTATTAAAATAGGTTCAAATACAAGTGAGCTATGAGTATAGAAAGACCCACAATTAGATATTGGAGGAATCTATGGAATTTGAGGGATCTCCATCTATGAGTAGGACATCCCAGGGAGAGTCTTATTTGAGGAAGGAAAAGAGGGGGAGACTATTTGATGAGTAGGATGTTTTACATGATGTACTTATTTATATGTATATATGGCAATATACACATTTTTGGCATTGTATGCATATAATAAATTCACCCAACATTATATTATGTTGTTATATGATGTATTTTTTTTTAAATCATATATATAAATGTATGTGTTATTGTCCTTATATACCTATTTGACATTCATCTAAAATTCTATTATGTTCTTATTTTGTATACCTTTATGTATTTGATGGATACATATATATGTTCAAATTTTTTGGTGATAATCTTTCGACATATAATTTGGCTCACATTATTATTGTTAAACTAAATTTTATGGTTGTATGGCCATATTTATATATTATTGTATTTAATTTTTCCTTCATGTAATTTATTAATACTAACTTAAAATATTTCAATATGTGTTGTAATTAAAACTATATGGAAGAAAAGAGTATAATGTTTAAGATAGAGTGATATATTACTGTGAAGTACCTCTCATGAAATGGGTACACCATTTATCACTATTATAATGTGGATACACTTGCTACACTAGTTTTATATCATTTGAGACTTGATATTGATGTTTTGTATACATTAAATTTATAGATATACCATATTTCTATTATAAGTACTTGATTAAAATAAATAATGGGATACTCATATCTTGCATACCTTCTTCAGATGCCATTATACATTTTAATTTTGAATTTTTGATGAATTTTTTATGTTATACCTCCTCCTTTTGAATTTTATCTCTTTGGAAATGCTTTGCATTCTTGTTTGGAGACTCTTCTTTGGCCCTTAAAATTGGTACAAGATTATAATTATCATGTCTCCTAAGGCTTTGGAATATTTCAATGGTCGTAGATTTTTTTTTCTTCATAAACTATGTTGTATACCTTTACACTACACTCAACTTGTCCATTTATTCCCATCTCATCATATATCTACTCCATTGTCCAAGAGCATGGAAACACTAATAATAAATGTTGTAAAAGTTGAAGCTACAGTTGGAAAACTGTACCTATAGTGCTTTGTGGGTCTAAAATATAATTTAAAACATGTTTGTGGTGGTGGATAACATCAAGGTTGAGGTTATTTGCCTTATATTATACTTGATTGAGAGACCCACCACCCATTCTGGCTTGAAGAATGCCCATCATAAAATAAGAAAAATGTAGTTTTTAGCCTAGCTTCATACAAACATAAAATAGAAACCATAATTTATTGGAAAAAATAAAAAAATCTACATGTGCATGTTAAATCCATATAATTTCACCCTATATCATGTCTATATGACCTTGGAGATGAATATGTAGCACAAGTTACTGTGATAGGTATTGAAATGCATTTTTTTGCAATGAAGAGACAAGTTCCTATCCTCCAATTGGAATTTATGCCTCAAAGACATCCAAGTGAAACTAACTCACTTTTATAACATATGGATAATAAAATTACATGTGATCCCATGACAAAAATGTTAAAAGTTACCTAAAATCATGTTTTCACTACTATTTAGGAGTGTGGAAACACTAACAATAGATGCTGTCAAAGTTGAAGCTATAATTGGAAAACTCCACCTCTGATGATTCCTAGCTCAATAATTCCATTTACAACACACCTAGGGTGTAAAATAACATCCAATACTATGTTTTTTTCATCTTATCATTATTTTTCTAGAGACCCACCACTTATTTTGGCCTCAAGGACATCCTTCCCAAAATAATAAAAATGCATTTTTTTAGCATAACTTTAGGCATGTGTATAATAGAAACCATAAGTCATTGGTAAAAATTATAAGAACACTCACACAAATTTATAATCCTTATAATTTCACCCTAGATCACTTGATGGAACCTTGGAGATAAATTCATGTCATAATTTGAAGTGACAGGTCCTAAAATGTAACTTTTGTAGTGAAGAGACAAATTCTTGTCCTCCAAATAGCATTTACACCTATAGGACCTCCAAGTGAAATTAACTCACTTTAAACACATATGGATAATAAAATTACATGTTCTCCCATTACCATGATGTTCAAATCCACCTAAAATCATGTTTTCACTATTGTTCTAGAGCATGGAAACACTAACAATAAATGTTGTCAAAGTTGAAGTTGTTATTGGATAACTCCACCTCTATTGCTTATGGATCAAAAATATAATTGAAAAAATGTATAGGGTGGTATATAACATAAAATAATATTTTATTATCCTTAGATCATTCCTGATTGAGAGACCTACCACCCATTCTAACCTCAAGCACATCCTTCCCAAAAAAATAAATATGTAGGTTTATAGCCTAACTTCAGGTGTGCATAAAATAAAAATTTTAAGCCATTGGAATGAAAAAAAATAACCCTAATGTGCATATAAAAATCCTATAATTTCACCATGGATAATGTATATTTAACCTTGGATATGAATATGTGGCCCAAGTTGTAGTGACAGGTCCTAAAATGTAATGTTTTTACAGTGAAGAGATAAGTTTTTATCCTCCAATTGATATTTCCACCTTCAGAACCTCTAGGTTTAATTTCATAAATTTTATCACATATATATATATGTAAATTAAAAAATATACCATGAACACAATGTTGAAATCCTATTGGAAGCATGTATTCACTATTGTTTAGGAGTGTGGAAACATTGACAACAAATATTGGCAAAGTAGAAGCTACATCTGGAGAACTCTACCTCTAGTGCTTCATGGATAAAAAATAGAATTTAAAAAAAGTATAGGGTGTTATATAATATTTATTACACTAGGTTATTTTTCTCCCATCATACCTAGTCAAGAGACCCACCACCTATTTTAGCCTTAAGAACACCCTTGCCAAAATAAGAAAAATGCAGTTTTTTAGCCTAAATTTAAGTGTGAATAAAAATAACACCATAATTTTTGGGAATTAACCATAAGAAACATAAAATTAATGTTTAATATATATAATTTTAAATTTAATAACATTTATGTATCCTTGTATATGAATATGTGGCATGAGTTGTAGTGATGGGTCCTGAAATGTAACATTTTTGTAGTGAAGAGATGAGTTCTTGTCCTCCATCTAGAATTTATACTTATGGGACCTATAGGTTAAATTAAATATCTTAAATCATGTTTATATATTAAAATTACACATATTACCATGAAAATGATGTCCAAACCCACCTAGAATCAAGTTTTCATTATTATTCAAGAGTGTGGAAACACTATCAATAAATGTCAAAGTTGAAGTTGCATTTGGATAACTCTACCTTAAGTGCTTAATGGATAAAAAATAGAATTTAAAAAATGTAAATTTTTTAATAAAACATACAATACAATTTTATTTTCCTTCCATTTTTCTTGGTCTATAAACCTACCACCCATTTTGGCCTCAAGAATGCCCTTCCCAAAACAAGAAAAATGTAGTTTTTTAGCCTAAATTTATATGTGAATAAAATGGAAACCGTAAGTCATTATAATGAACCATAATAACCATAAAATTCATGTAAACACCAAATAATTTCACCTTTTATCATTTAAATTAAACCTTTAGGATGAATATGTGGCACAATTTATAGTGACGGGTCTTGAAATGTAACTTTTTTAAAGTGAAAAGATAAGTTATTATCCTCTAACTGACATTTATACCTCTGACGCCTTCAATTTCAAGTCAGTCACTTTTTCCACATTTTTATAGGAAAATTACATGTTTTCCCATGACAATTACATATAAATTCACTCAAAATTATGTTTTCACCATTACTTAAGAGCATGGAAATACTAACAACAAATATTGTCAAAATTGAAGTTTTACTTAGAGAACTCTACCTATGGTGCTTTGTGGATTTAAAATTTACTTTAAAAGACATTTTTAGTGGTTTTTAACATCCAATACCAAGTTTTTATCCTCCCATAATTCCTAGTTGAGAGACCCAACACCCATTCTAACCTCAAGAACACCCTTCCCAAAATATGAAAAATGTAGATTTTTAGCCTAACTTCAGGCATGCATAAAATATTATTGATAATTAATTGACACAAAAAAAACCCCTCACATTTATTTAAAATACATATAATTTAAACCTATATTTTTCAATGGAAACTTGGATACATATCTATGGTATAAGTTGCAGTGACGCACCCTGAAACATAACTTTTTCATAATGAAGAGACAAATTCTTATCCTTCAACTAAAATTTACACCTCCAAGACCTCTAGGTGAAATTACCTTTTTTTTTATAACATATATATATATGTAAATTATAGTTTATCACATTACCATGATGTACAAATACACACAAAATCATGTTTTCACTATTTTTTAGGAGCATAGAAACATTGAAAATAAATGTTGTCAAAGTTGAAGCTATAGTTGGAAAACTCCATCTTCGATGATTTATGGCTAAAAAATATCATTAAAAACACATAAAATGTGGTGGAATAAATTTATTACCAGGTTATTAGCCTCCCATAATGTTTTATACAGAGACCCACCACCCATTTTGGCCTCAAGAATGCCCTTCCCAAAACAATAAAAATGTAAATTTTTAGCCGAACTTTAGGCATGGATAAAATAGAAATCATAATTCATTGGAAAAAAACATAATAACTCTCATTTTAATGTATAATAACTATAATTTTAACCCATATAACATAAATGTAACCTTCAAGATGAATCTATGGTAGAAATTGTAGTGACAGGTTCTAAAATGCAACTTTTTTACAGTGAAGAGACAAGTTATTATCCTCTAATTGGCATTTCTACCTCTGTGACCTATAGATGCAAGTGAATTAATTAAATAATGTATATATATGAAAATTATATGTTAACCATGATGTATAAATCCACTTGAAATTATGTTATCACTACTATTCAAGAGCATGGAAACACTAATAACAAATGCTGTCAAAGTTGAAACTACGGTTAGAGAACTCCACCTCTATTTATTCATGGATATAAAATAGAATTGAAAACATGTTAAATGTGTTATATAACATTAAATAACAGTTTATTTTCAACCCATCATTACTTTTTGAGATACCCACCACCCATTTATACCTCAAGAATGCCCTTCCCAAAACAAGAAAATTGTAATGTTTTAGCCTAACTTCATGCATGCATAAAATAAAAAATTTAATTTATTGGAAAAAACCAAAATAAATTTCACTATAATGTTTAATACATATAATTTAACCCCATAACACATTTATGTAACCTTGGAGATAAATCCATGGAACAAGTTACAGTGATGGGTCCTGAAATGCAACTTTTTTTGCAGAGAAGAGACAAGTTCTTATCTTCCAAATGGAATTTACACATCTGAGACATCCAAGAGTAATTCCCTCACTTTTATAATTTTTTATAAGAAAATTACACATTATTCCATGACAATGACACCCAAATCCACCTATAATCATGTTTTCACTACTATTCAAGAGCATGGAAACACTGACAACAAATGTTATCAAAGTTGAAACTGTAATAAGATAAATCTACCTCTAGTGCTTCACAGATTGAAACTATAATTTAAAACATGTTTTAGGTGGTAGTTAGCATCCACTATTAGGTTATTTTCATCCCATAATTCTTATTTGAGATACCCACCACCCATTTTAGCCTCAAGAATGTCCTTTCCAAAATAAGAAAAATATAGTTGTTATCCTAATTTTAGGTATGCATAAAATAGAAACCATAAATCATTTAAAAATTAAAAATAACCATCAAGTGTGTGAAAAATACATCTAATTTCATCATGGACATGTAAATATGACCTTTAGGATGAATTTGTGACATAAGTTATAGTGACGTGTCATGAAATGTAACTTTTTTTGTAGTGAAGAGGTAAGTTCTTGTCTTCTAGCTTTAATTTCCACCTTTAGGACCTAAAAGTGAAATTCCCTCACTTTGAGTACATCTATATAATAAAATTACATTTTATCCCTTGACCAAGATGTCAGAATCCAATTGAAAGCATGTTTTCACTATTGTTCAAGAGCATAGAAATATTGACAATAAATGTCATAAATCTTGAAGATGTAGTTAGAGAAATTTACCTATGGAGTGGTAGATAATGTCTAGGACCAAGTTATTATCCTCCCACCATTCTCCATTGAGATACCCACCACCCATTCTAGCCTTAAGAACACCCTTACTAAAATAATAAAAATGTAATTTTTTAGCCTAACTTTAGGCATCTGCAAAACATAACTATAAGTATTGGAAAAAACCTTAATAACCCTCAAATTCATGTCAAATATTTATAATTTCACCCTATAACACATTGATGGAACCTTTAGGATGAATATGTGGCACAATTTTTAGTGACAGGTCTTGAAATGTAATTGTTTTCTAATGAAGAGACAAGTTCTTATCCTCTAACTAAAATTTCTACATTTGATACCTAAAAATGAAAGTACCTCATTTCTAGGATGTTTAGATAGGTAAATAAAATGTGTTACCATGATCAAAATATCCAAATCCATTGGAAGCATTTTTTCACTACTATTTAGGAGTGTGGAAATATTAACAACAAATAATATCAAAGTTGAAGATATAGTTGGATAACTCTACCTCTAGTGCTTCATGGCTTGAAAATGGCATTACCATCATGCCTGGGGTGGTGGATAACATCTAGGACTAGGTTCTTGGCCTCCCATCACACCCAATCAAGAGATCCACCACCCATTTTGATCTCAAAAATACCCTTTCTATAATAACTGAGTACTTAAATTAAGTTTTTCGTAGCTTCAAGAATATGAAATTATTTACTAATAGTGTCAGCCATGTGAAGATGTAAGATTATTTGGCACCACTAACCTATAAAAATTTTTAGTAATTAATTAAAAATGGAAATTATATGTACTACCTACAAAGTCAATAAAATGTGGTAAAATTAAATACATCTAAATTTGACAACTCAACATGCCTTAGAATTTAAATCTAACAAACCACTATGATCTACTCTAATTTTGATAGTAGCAAGAATATATTCATGGTCTAACTCAAAAACTTTGTATAGATTCTTATTTAATGGTCTCCCATGATATTTGACCAATTGAATATTTGTTTCAAGAACTAAATTTGAATAGTGTAGTATCTTCCTATGTATTTTAAAGTCTTCAAACAACCATACATCTAAAAAAAATTATAAGATATCATTGAATCCAAGTTTCAATGACAACCACAGACCTAGTGGGATAGCCAATATTTATTTTCCTCTACATCTCAACATAAGTAGTAATTTTTTCACTCTTCATTTTCCTTGTCAACAATAACTAAAAAAACATGGCCTTTAATAAGATGAATAATGAGAATAAATAACTTAAGCTAGTCCCTTTTAATGATGTTGTCAAGATAGATAATGATAATAAATATTACATAATGATTAATATTCTATCTATTTACACTAGATTAGATACATGATCAAAGTCATGTGACGATGTCATATCTATAATTTGTAATGATAGTGTAACTTGATATGTGTCAATTGGAATTATAGGTCTATTTATCCATTCATACACCCACTCTTTTGATTCACACTCATTCTAAACAAATTCCAGGCATGCATAATAAAAACATTCCAAGTGTTTCATATGAATAATCCAAGAACCTACATTTGAGCTATGAAATGAGTGAAGCTCACTTGATCTCATTACAATCATACAATCCTCATACTTTTATAAGTGTTCTTCCTCCATCAACCATAAATATCTATGAATAGTAGAATTTTTTTAAAACCATAGCCTATTTTCTCAGCACACCATTCAATAATGGTTATTGTATGAGTCAAAATAACACAATATTTGAACTTTAAATCCTCTATTTCAATGGCTCTTTTTACACATGCTCCAGCACTATCATGACCTCATTTTCCATGGCCAACCTTAATGAAACTCAAAATACGTTATACACTAGTGGTATTGTGCATCCTGCTCAAATGATAAAAAATCTAAGCATTCTTAAATTATGATGTGAAATTAGTTGACTAAATGTAATGTTGATTGAAATCAATGTTACTCTCAGTTCACTATCCATAGAACTTCTTAAAACAAACTTGCATGTACTTTATATAATGTGACCAGTCATCATGAACATAGAATTGGTACCCCCTTAATATTTTTTGATCTTGATCTGTACTATTAGGTGCATGAATGAATGTTATATACATGAATATAGAAACTTTTATTGAGTTATAATACTATGAATGAACTTCCATTTGTGGTTTGAATGTGTAATTATCAAAAAATTCAACTACTAAAATAATATAACTAAGTGGAAATGTGTATTTTATTAGATTGAAATGTTCATTCAACCATCTATCCTTGTGTGTTTACCTTATATACTCAAACAATTTACTCCCTAAATTTGACCATAAATTATGAAACAAGTATTTGTTTTGTAACAAGCTCACACCTTTTAGATTTTACCATCTTTTACTTGATAAGTCATAGATTTGTATTTACTCAAACCAAATAATTCCTATCCAATTGAACTTGTACATTCTTCATGGATACAATTTTTTAATTTTGTAAATCCTTGACAAATGTTGTAATTTCCATCCAAACATGTTTTGTTATAAAAGAACTATCCATCTAGTCTTTCATAAAAATGGTCAAAATAAATTACTTGGCTGATTTTGACATAATTTTATACCACATTCCTATAAAATGATTTTAGTATACAAATTACAATGTATATGGTTAAAAAAATCATAGTGAATTTAAAATTCAACATGTTGCCTATAATAACAAGTGGTGCATATGCCATTTATTTATACATAAAATGGTTTGGCCATCTCAAAATATATTTGAATAATATAAATTTATGGATATTTTCCCAAAAACTTAGAGTAAATTATGTTTAGGTCAAATCCAATAAATGTCTTAGATGTGGTTCATAGTTACGATAACTAGCACTTGCTTTCACTAAATCTCTTGTATTGGGTGAAACTCTTGTATTTTCTTTTTAAAATTGTTTAAGTAAATAATTGAGAGCATTGACTATATCCTTGTATTTTTATGGAAGTATACCATAGAATGCCTAAAGATCATTGGTATCAACATCATTAAGTATTTGGCATCTTTCAATTTCTTTCATTACTGTTTTTATATTTATGTCTAGTGTTTAGCTAATTTTAAAAATCAATCATTTTTCCTTGTTTAGCCACTAACTGCACAAGTTGTAATTATTCATTAGGTAGTATTATAATCTTTGTTTCATGATTTTAGGCCTACAATATGATATGCATCATGTATATTTTAAAAAATTTCATTCTTTTCATCATCTATGTTAGATGTCCTTAGTCTTAGGATGTACATTGTAGGTCTCATCTTAATTAATCTCATCAACAAAATAAACACTTGACATTTTTGACTAGCAAAAAAATTATCACAATTTTTTCATCTAATCTTCTTGAATGGTGGTCAAACATTTTTGTATGCATTGGTTTTAAAATGTTTTCATCTATTTCAATTAAATACTTTTTTTACACATAATCCTTGGAGGTGATTTTAATGGTGGAATTTTTTGAGAGGGTGTTTCAAAATTCATTACTAGTTTCTTCATTATTAGTTTCATTGCTAAGCTGTGGCATGAAATTTTATTCATTATTAATTTCATCATTACGTGTTTCCATGAAATTGTCTTCATTGATATGGGTAAATCATCATGCATAGATTCATCATCAATAAAATAAAAAACTTTATACTTTGAATGTGGATTACAACATAATTTGGATATATATATCATACCCCTTCTAAATTAAAACCAAGATGTTATCTATCAACTATATCATAACAAATAAAACACTTTATTCTAAAACAAATAATTACCCTGAATATAATCCTCATGACCACTTGTGAAGTGAGACAATTGGACCAATTCATCCTTTGGAAATACTAATGTAGGTTTACATTAATTCATGCTTATTATCCATTTATTGTGTACAAAATATTTATAGTGATATTGTTTCATTGTGCCTAAATTTAAGATGAAGAAGCATGCTTGTGAAATCCATAATGCATCCTCAATCCATGAAAATTTTGAAAAATCAAATGCACTACCAATCTATCCATTTAAACATATACATAATAATGCTTCATCCCATCACTCTTTTTTAATTTAAAATTCATTGTAAGTATTCAAATTATATAAATAACTAACCCAAAATACCAAACAAGGTTATTGTCAACTAATTTTACCCCTAGGTCAAATTAAGTCAACCCCCTTTAAATTTAAAACTTTCATAGATCCTTATAGGTTATAAAATGGTCCACCATGGTCTTAAATGAGGTCACATAATATGTTTTATCTTGGTCACACTTGTTCATTATCCTTAATGTCATTTTATATCCTTTTGGGTTATTTTAATGAAATTGTACAGTTTAAATGAAAGGAAAAGTGTGTCAATGAGTTGTCTAATGTGACTAATGTCAAGAAAGTGTTAGAGTCAATTTTGAACCTAACATGATGTAGGTTCAATAAATAAAGGAGTTTATCTAAAAAAAGGGAGTTTTAGTTATATATTGCATAATAGTTTTGGCACATGTGAAGGATTTAGGAGTGTCTCTTTAGATAATCACAATTAATCTCCATGCTAAAGTGGATTTGATAGCTCTAAAAATGCTGAAAACTTATCTCTCTCTCATCACTCTCTTGGGCAAATCAAAGAAGTCAAATAATTTTCCTTCAGTATGGATAGGGTAAGCAGAGTTAAGGTGAATGCACTTGGTGGATGTTAGTACTCCCTTTAAACTTCCATTTAATTATAATAGTTAATGATATTTGTGATATATGCTCCATGAACAATATTTAATATTGTTGATGCCTTTAAACTGATTGTAAATCCCTAATGGCTTTGGTTTTCTTCTCTGTTTGTATTTGTCTATGTGAATCAAGTGGTGTGAATACTATTTTAGAGTATGTTACTTCATTCCATTTAGTTTTCAAATTGGTTTGTATATTTTATCATGGAAATTAATTAAGTTCATTCTCATTGTGTTATAAGTGAACACTATTAGTCTGCAAGATAGTGTTTTCATTAGTAGAAGGGTTTATACTCAACAAGTGGTTTCAAGTCATACAACACACTTGTGTTTCTCCCCTCAAAGACAAAAATTTAGTTTCTCCATGAAAGATTTTCATTAAAATACCTCAAGGTTGATTGAGAAAGAGTTCTCAAGATAATGCATAAAATTTGATCAAAGCCCTAATGTATATAGTCATCTATAGTCACCTATAGGTATGTACAGAAAATGGAAAATCTATCTAAAACCCAAGAGATATGGTGTGAATAGTTTCAGGACTTGAATGGATTTATCAAGTCACCTAGGGTTCACTATCATAGCCAATAACACACTCAAGCAACATCTACAGTTAGTCAAAATTAAAAAGTTACTTAATGGGAACAACTACCTTAGTTTCTCCAAAAAAGAACTATGTTCCACAAAATTTCATCTATTAATGGAAGTCTATGAAGTCTATATTAGTCTAATGACTCATTTCTTACAACCTAATAATAGAAGTCACATTTGAACATGAGGAGAAGATGTTAGGTCAAAAGAGGAAGATGGTGAGTGAAGTTTCAAATTAGACAAATCTTGATTGGGGAAATTCAATAACTATAGTGTTTTGAAGCCAAATGAACCTAGAAACTTGTAATGCATAGAATCATTATAGTATGTTGGATATAGAAAGATGGTAGCATGGTATGTTAGTAGAGATGTGTCTTTTCAATTGTATGTAATGGTCCTAATGATATTAAATAAAATTAAGGGGATAAGTACAATACTCAATCACATATAGACACCTATAATAGTCTTTCAACTTCTTCCCTAATTTCCACCTACAAGTGACATAATCAGTACATATAATGGACCAACATAAGCAATAAAAGATGCAAGTTGGTTGAAAAAGGTATATATTGAATATCATCAAGTATAAATTACTCTCTTAGTGACTCAATTCACATATGACACTAAAAGATAAAGTAACAAGGTAAAAATTTTAGCAAACTATCGTCTAACCTCCTATTCAATCAACCATACACAAAATCACTATCATAAAAGCTAGTCTTGAGGGTTTGTAGTGTTGAGAGATATATAGAGGTGACCAAGATTTAATATTTGACAAATAGGGTAACCATGACCTAAAATAGGATTCCATGATCTCCTCTAGATAATATGAACAAGGTAAGTGTCCTCTATTTTATCTCAGATAAAGGGCACTCTATAGTCAAATCAAACCTATAGGTAGGGCATATGAATGATGAAAATATGAATGGGAGAGTATTATAATAATTTTAGGACGTTTTATATGGTTCATTTGTATATTAATTTTTTTATAAGGACCTACAGTCATTAAAACCTTCACAGGTGGTCATATATGTACATACATAGTCTATGTCTACTAGACCTAGAACTAGACATAAAACCTCATGGCCTCAAACTTGAGCTATATGAACATATGATATTTCCAAGTCATGAGAGAGAATTTATTGGAGAGTGTAGAGTCCATACGAATCACTATTTTTTAAGTAATAACACATAAGTGGTCATTTTGGCCTAATCCTTTCTCAGACCTATCTAGAATACATAGAAGGAGTTCAAGATCAAATTTCATTTGATCATATATATACCAAGGGTGTATATGGTGCCTCAATAACTTATGGTTAATTAATGATGTTAATATACTCCAAATTTGTGGAATTTTTTCTAAGGTTGGACATCTAACCTTTATAAATTATCACTAAGAACTAAAATGTTTGAAAACCCTCATAAAACCCTTGTATGAATTTGATGGGAAAGATATGGAGAATTATGCATATAAAAGTGGTCAAATGGATTTTAAAGTGTTTTGGAATTATCTTTTACTCCCTCAAGATTCATGACACCCAATTTTTTTGTATTTTCACTTGTACAAAAAGACATAATTCTCTATTTTCTACAAGTTTTAATGCATTTCATAGGTGCAAAAAGGAATGGATAGATGAAATTAACTATGGAAGGTGATTAGATAATTAATATAACTCATAATACTAAAATATCACAATTTTTTTCATGGAAACCCCTCTGTTAGACCATTCATTGTAGGCAATTTGAATAAGACATTGACAAGGGAAAGTGACTGCCTAAGTGTGAAGATGAGAAGTGTTTTTTGAGTTACATTAAGGTCTATTTGATAGACCAGATGAAAAAAAAGGTATAAATAGGTGTCTAAAACCTATGAAATGGATTTAATTTATCAATTATAGGCCACCTAATTTACAAGTGTGAAGATTGAATCTTAGAGAGCTAATGAGTGACTGCAAACAGTGAACACAAGTGTCAAGAAGAAGATTATTAGTAGGAGAAGAATAAAAGGAACTACACTAATCTCATTTTAATCTTATCATGTTATAAGATATGTGTCAATTAATCCTATGGAATTTTTAGATATTCAAGTGGATTACTCATCAACAAGTCAATTTCAAGAAGGATAGTGAAGAGTCTCTACACCAACTTGAGGGAGAATGATTCATTTTTTATGGAAACTTGTCCATGATATCTTAATGACATGTTTTCCACTTCATTATCTTAAATTTTAACTATTTTACATGTATTGACACTTGGACTTGTGACCCTTCCACTTCTCTTCTTCTCTCTCCTCTCATATGCTCTATATATGCATGCCACTTTGGCATTTGTATCTAGTACACACCTAGTATGGTGAAGCCTTACTATTTTGACACCTTGATTTGTATTTGAATAAAGATTTTGAAGATGATTTTTTATTTTTAAATCTTGCATAATTATGTTAATTAGGGTATTTTTAATTTAAGTGATGAATGTCTTCTCCTTGCCTTTATTTTGATCTTGTATGCATTGTGTGAGTAATATCACTTCTTCTAATGGGTCTCATGAAGTATATGTGTTTTTTAATTATGCCTTGAAATGTGAGAGATAATAGTAGTATCTAGGATCAGACCTCCTTTTCACCCACATTTGGATATGCATATCAATCTACCTCCATGTAAAAACACTTATGATAGAAGAACATTGAGTTGAGATCAGTTTTAATAGTCTTATTTCCTAGTGTAGATGCAAGTGTGTTTGTTGACTTATATTTGGTGTATAACCTCCATTAGCATAAGTCACTTTCAGTTCCCTTCTCCCATTTTCACCCCCAATAGTGATTGGTCTAGTGTAATGTGTGAACCTAAAAGATAAATCAAGGGAGATAGCCCTTTAACCTAGAGGTTTACCTATACTATAGGTAACCCATAAGCCTAGAGGTAATCCCATGTTAGATAAATTTGGAGAGGCATGAAAAACCTCTCCTAGGGTGTAAAATGTGTTCATAATAATTTTGGCATGCCCAGTGGGACCAAGGTCCAAAAGAGTGGAAGTATTTTTGGTGTGTCCTTCTTACCATCATCTTTTGGAAGCATTCAATCAAACACCAATGGTGACTTTGAATGCAATAATCTAGTTGTAATCATCCCAGGTACTTATTATAATTTATTTTTAAAGTCTAGAGTTTCATTTGAATAATGAGGTTGATATGGTTGGATACATTGAAATGAGATGCTACAACCAATGGTGGGTTTATAGGCTTGAAAGGTGGGGAAACCAAGAAGTTGAGAAACAATTTCTAGCTATTGAAGGGCCTCAAGAAGGATATGAAGAATTTAAAAATATGTTTGAAGAACAAGTCTCTCCCTCCCATCTTCAAGAGTCTTATTATGTTCCACATAATTTTTTCATGCTCCTTATCCTCATGAAGAGTCAATTCAGTCCTCAAAAGATACTAATAACTTCAAAGTTCTAACTTAGAACCAAGTAGTGAAGTTTTGGGAAAAGAAAGATGAAGAGAATAAGGACCAAAAAGTTGATGAGAAGGAAGAAAACATTGTATGTGTTCAAACCCCATTGATTTCACCTCAATAACCTATAGCTTGTCCATCTTGGAGGTCTATCTAAGAATATTTAAAATGTGAAAAATAAGCCTTGGTTGAGAAAGTGGAATATAAAGTTATAGTAATGGAACAATTTCAAGAAGATAATGAAAATCATGAGGTGTTTCCTAAAAACAATGAAATTTATATAGCTCAACATAATATTGAAGGAGAACCCATCTTATGGGAGGCAAACAAAGAACAAACTCAATTTACAACTGATTAAGAAGATGACACAAGTGTCTATTAAGAAGAGTTCATCATAGGGACTCCCCTTAGTGAAGACAAGCACAACTCAACCTTATTTATTCAAGAAAGAGAAGATATAAATGAAGTTGTAGTTGTTCATAAAGAGCTTGATCAAGGCATGTGGCATACCTATTTGCACATGTTTAATGAATATGAAGGTCTTGAGATATAGTTCTTGAAGGAAAGCAAAAAGATATTGTTGAAGAGGAATGTAAGGTTCCTATTGAAAAAATATGTCTTAAGGAACATGATGGAGTAGTCTATGATGACTATGACATTCATGAACATGGTCAATAGGATGAGTTTTAATAGGTTGTTGTTTTAAGGAGAAAGATGGCAAAGATGATTGGAAATAATAGATTATAATTCTCCAAGAACTTGAAGAGATTTACAAAGTTGAAGGTGAAGTGTACAAGAATATAGAAACATATGTCCCCATGGAGGACAATGATGAAGATTATATGGACTATACAAAATTCCTTAAATAAATTGAATATCTTGTAGCTGGTAAGAAATCTGATCTTATTACGAGTACCATGGATATCAAAGAAACATGCCTTGTTGAGGCATCATTGAGTAAAGCTAAAGCTAGGGAGTCTCATGAGAAGATTGAGATTATTGAATTGCAAGAGGATTTCACCTTCATAGGTGATATGTTTGTAGCTATTATGATTGCATTGAAAAACATGCCAAGGAGATTGGAAAACATTAAGAAGTTGAAGACATCAAATCCAATTCTTAAAAGGAAACATGTTCAACATTTCTTCACCTCATGGAGTAAGATATGGTGAAATTTTCCCTTTTGATCTAAGAGGAGAAAGTTTCTTCAGGTTAGTTTGTATATAGTTTAGTTTGCTTAAGTTATTTGTATGTTTTCCCTAAGTGTTAATGAGAGCACATGTGTGTGTACTTTTGTCTTATCTTGTGTGTTTGTTTCATTTTATATTGGTTGTGATTTTGGTGTCTCTTCAAATGCATTTTAGTGTCATTGGTAGTGTATAGGTGACTCCATTTCCCAAAGGATAGGGGAAGGTAACTAGTCCTTACTATAGCAATCATGTTACCCTTAGTAAATTTCTAAACTATTGACTAATCTCACCCCTAGGTCAAATTAGTTCAATCCCCCTATAAGTTCAAAATTACATAGAGTCTCCTAGGTTGGAAAGTGGTACACCATGGTCTTAATGAGATCACATACTATGTTTTATCTTGGTCACACTTGTTCATTGTCCTTAATTTCATTTTATGTCCTTTTGGGTCATTTTAATGAAATTGTATGGTTTACACGAAAGGAAAAGTGTGTCAAGGAGTTGGATAACATGTCTGATGTCAAGAAAGTGTCAAAGTTAGTTTTGAAATTAACATGATGAAGGTTCAACAAATAAATATGGAGTTTATCTAAAAATAAAGGGAGTTTCAGTTGTTGTATAGACTACATAATAGTTTTGGCACATGTGAAGGCTTTAGGAGTGTCTCTTCAGGTCTGTTTCATGGAAATAATTATAGGATTGGTGATCTATTCTCTATGAACAATATTTAAGATTTTTGATGCCTTTAAACTACTTGCACATCCCTAATGACTTTGGTTTTATTTTATATTTGCAGTTGTATGTGTGAATCAAGTGGTGTGTATAGTATTTTAGAGTATGTTCCTTCATTACATATGGTTTTCAAACTAGTTTTCACATGTGATCATGGAAAGAAATAGGTTCACCCTCATTATGCAAGAAGTGAGCACTATTGGTCTATAATATAGTGTTTTCATCAATGGTATGGTTTGTCTTTAGCAAGTGGTTTCAAGTCATACAACACACTTGTGTTTCTCTCCTCAAAGCACAAAATTTATTTTTTCAATGAAAGATTTGCATTAAAATACCTCAAGGTTGATTGAGATAGAGTTCTCAAGATAATGAGTAAAGACTTATCAGATCCCTAATGTATATAGTAATATATAGTCACCTATAGGTATGCACGAAGAATGGAAAAGCTATCTAAAACCCAAGAGATATGGTGTGAATAGTATCAAGAAGTGAATGGATTTCTCAAGTCACCTAAAGTTAACTAGCATAACCAATAACACTCTCAAGTAACATCTAAAACTAGTCAAAATTGAAATGTTACTTAATGGGACCAACTACCTTAGTTTACCCAAAAATGGACTTTGTTCCACAAAATTTCATCTGTTGGTGGGAGTCTATGAATTTTGTGTTAGTCTAATGACTCCTTTCTTGCAACCTAAGACTAGAAGTCAAATTTGAACATGAGAAGAAGATGTGAGGTTAAATTAGGAGGATGGTGAGTGAATTTTCAACTCAGATAGATTTTGACTAGGAACATTCAATAAATATAGTGTTTTAAAGCCAAATGAACTTAGAAACTTGCAATGCATAGTAGCACTATAGTATGTTGGTGATAGAATGATGGGAACATGATTTGCAGGCAAAAATGACTCTATTCAGTTGTATGAAATGGTCCTAATTATATTATATAAAATTTATGGGAGAAGTAAAATACTCAAGAAAATATAGACACCTACAAGAATATTTCAACTTCTTCCCCAATTGGCACCTACAAGTCACACAGTCAGTACATATAATGGACTAGCCTAAGCAATAAAAGATGAAAGTTGGTTGGTAGAGGTATATATTAAATATTATAAAGTATAAATTACTCTCTCAATGAAACCATTCCCATATTACTCTTAGAGAGAAATAAATAGGGTAAAAATTGAAGTAAATTAGCCTCTAACCTTCTATTTAGTCAACCATACACACAATCATTGTCATAAAAGCTAGTCTTGATGGTTTGTAGTGTTGAGAGACATATAGAGGTGAACAAGATTTATTATTTGACATAGAGGGTCACCATGACCTAAAATAGGATTCCATGATATCTTTTAGATCATATGAATAGGGGAATTTTCCTCTATTTTGTATCGAACAAATGGAATTCTATGGTCTAAGCAAACTATAGGTAGGGCATATGAATGATGAAAAGATGAGTTGGAGAGTCTTGGAATAATTTTAGTATGTTTTAGATGGTTTATTTTAGTATGAAAAAATGTTTATAATGACCTATAGTCATTGTAACCTTCATAGGTGGTCATATATGTGGATACACAATCAAGGTCTACTAGACCTAAAATTAGGCCTAAACCCTCATGCCCTCCAACTTGAGTTACATGACCATATGATATTTTCAAGCCATGAAATATAATATATGGGAGAGTGGAGAGTACATATTAATAATTGATTTTTATGGAATAACACAAAAGTGGTCATTTTGGCTTAATCCTTTCTCAAACCTATCTAGAATGCATAGAAGGAGTTCAGGAGCCAATTTTATTTTCTCATGTTTGTATGGAGGGTGTGCATGATACCTAAATAACTTAAGGGTAACTTATGAGGGTCCTATAATCCAAATTTTTATAATTGGTTCTATGTTTGAATGTCTAACCTTTATGAATCAGCACTAAGATACAAAATGTCCTAAAACCCTTTTGTGAACCCAATGGAAAAGATATGGATAATTTTGCATCTAAAAGTGATCAAATGTATTTAAAATTGTTTTTTACTATCTAAATATTCTTTTCACCCAAAAATTTTGTAATGTCACATATATAAACAAACCTATTTCTATTTTTTTTACAAGTTTTGATGTGTTTCATAGGTGTATAAAGGAATGGATAGATGAAAGTGACTATGGAAGGTGTGTAGAAACCTAATATAACTCCTCATATTCAAATATCACCATGGTTGTTTACGTAAACCCTTTTTCTATACAATTCATTACAGGGAGTCTAAATAAGACAGTGAGAAGGCAAAGTGATTACATAAGTGTGAAGATGAGAAGTGTTGTTTGAGTTTAATTAAGGTTTATTTGATATACCAAAGGATAAATAAGGTATTAATGGGTGCCTAACATATCTTTAGTGGATTTCCTTAAGAAAATATAGGTCACTTGATTGATAAGTGTGAAAATTGAAGCCTAAAGAGCTAATGAGTGACTGTAAACAATGAACACAAGTGTCAAGAAGAAGATCATCAATTGGAGAAGCATAAAAGGACCTAAACTAATCTAATTTATATCTTATCATGTCAAATAATATGTGTAAATTAATCCTATGGTAGTTTTATGTAGTCAGGTGGATTACTCATCAACAAGGTAGTTTCAAGAAGGACAGTGAAGAGTATCTATGCCAACTTGAGGGAGAATGATGTATTTTTGATGTAAAATTATCCATGATATCTTTTTGACCTATTTTACACTTTATTATCTTGAATTTTAACTATTTTCCATGTCTTTATTCCTTTCCTTGTGACCCTTCCACTTTTCTTCTTCTCTATACTTTCCTATGCTCTATATATGTAGGTCATTTTGGCATTTGTATCTAGTACACACCTAGTCTCACAAAGCACTACTAGTTTGACACCTTGATTTGACATTGAACAAAGATTTTAAATTTTATTTTGTCTCTTTAACTCTTTCCTAAGTATTTCAATTATTGTATTTGTAAGTTAAGTGATGAATATCTTCTCCTTGCCTCTATTATGCTCTTGTATGCATTGTGTGAGTGGTATCATTTCTTGTAATAGGTATCATAAAGTGTATGTGTTTTTTAAGTGTGTAATTATGTGTGAGAGAGAATAGTATTTTCTAGGATCATAAATCCTTTTCACACTCTAGATATGCATAACAATCTACCTCCATGTAAAAATGCTTATGATAGAAGAACATTGAGTTAAGGTCAATTTTAGTAGTCTTATTTCTTAGTGTAGATGCAAGTGTGTTTATGGACTTATATTTGGTATATCACCTCCATTATTATAGATTAATTTTATTTTTTTCTCCCATTTTCACACCCAATAGTGATTGTCTAGTGTAGTTTGTGAACCTAAAAGATAAATCAAGGGAGCTATCCCTTTAACCTAGAGGTTTACCTATGCTATAGGCAACCCATAGGCCTAGAGGTAATCCCATATTATCCATATTTTAATAGGAATGAACAACATCTTCTAGGGTGAAAATTTTGGTCATAAAAATTATTTTTGAAGAATAATTGGTCATTGCACTTACATGAACTTACCTAAAAAATTTGTACAATCTTAAATATGATAAAATGAAAAATTAACATTCATCCTTTCTCCTTTTTCCCCTTATATATTTATAATATGATTTCCTAGTTGTCCAAAGTTGATCACACAAAAATGCACATTTTAAATTCTTTTAATTTTCATCCTTATTGGCTAAGATACCTCAAAATTGATATTCCAAAAGGATAATAAATAATATATTCCATGTTTCTTTAGTTATTTTTTAGTTTAGCTGAAAGAGCTCAAATTATCCTCAAATTCCTCTTTGATTGAAAGAACTAGC
The DNA here is from genome assembly GCA_037957365.1 of Torreya grandis. Classification (NCBI taxonomy): domain Eukaryota; kingdom Viridiplantae; phylum Streptophyta; class Pinopsida; order Cupressales; family Taxaceae; genus Torreya; species Torreya grandis. Next base: position 1,779,091 of record JARHVA010001507.1, read on the forward strand.
TATTTGGTTCATTATATTCGATGACATTAAGGTAAATTTCACTCCAAATTACATCATATACGATTGAAAATAGGTTATTATTTCTCAAATTTTAAAAAAATATGTAACTAATTACACTATTTAACTAATTAACTCAAATTATGATGAAATCAAACCTAATTTAGCCTTAAATCATGTTATATAGTTACAATTAGGTTTAAGGGCCTCATATTCACCCTAATTTCCTCCATAATTTATCCAATCAACTATTTCATTCATTATATGTTGACATTCAATTTTACTGAGCCCAAAACCAAATCATATACATGTCAAACTTGCATATGCCATTAAACCAAATGATTCTTTGCTTTATTCTTTGATAAAATTAGAGTTGATAAAACTCCAAATCACATTTTATAGTCATGCACTTAGGTTGAAGGCACTCAAATTATCTCTAATTTCCTTTAGATTCAACCATGGCATTTTTTGGCTTTTTAATTAATACATTGGTCAATAGACCCAAATTAAATCCTTCATAGTCAAAATTATGTTCACAAGGTTGAATAAGTTTAAAATTGAATTAAGTATAAATAAGTTTATATCATGATAAATAAATAAGCATAAACATGTAAAATTAGTCAAACTTTGTTTTCTTAATTCTATGAGATAATAACGCTATGCATTATGTTCATTTTGAATTCAAAAACCAAACCTTTTGGCTCAGAAATGGGTTGGATTCCTGAGCCAAAGGCTTGGACCTATCAACACAGTTAAATCTAAGAATTTTGATAGAAAACAATATAATTCAAATTCCATTTCCAAATACACTATGAGTTTCAATGAGAAAAATTGGAAAAATATTACCATGATGACAAGCATGCTTTCCTCTTTCCAAATATATGTTTTTTTATAATTTTTGGACTATTTTTAGGTTTTCATCTATGTTGATTTATAAGTATAGTTTTTTTTAGCCCAATACATGCCACAAATATGCATGCCCTATATCTCTACTTATCTTTTTTTTCATTGATACAAATGCAAAAAATATATATGGTTACAAAATAGGCCTAATTATACACACATTGAAAAAACTATTTTTCAATTTTTTTAGTTAGGGAGGGAACACAGCCAGCTATCCATTTTTTGTCAGTTTTGAAGATATATTTACTTGTAAAATTAATAAAATAATATATTCATTAATAAAATATAAAAAAATATAGCTTAAAAAATAGATGATTTTATCTAAAGTTTCACCAAAAAAATTTAAACAATATTAAATCATGTTTAAAAAATGAGAGGTTGGACATCTAGCTATCTACTCTATTCTCTTAAAAAATAGGAGTTTATATTAAATTTTTAGATTTTTGACCTATTTATACTTAACCATTTTTTTTAAAAATGTGTTTTATAAACTAGACTCGAAATTCTAAAATTCATGTTCTCACACCATCCTTAAATTTTGAGTATAGCCATCTCAAATTATCTATAGAAGTTCAGATTTCTCAATTTAAAAAAAAAACATGTTCACAAGTAGGCCCTTTTTTTCCCTCATATTTTTTAACTTACCCCAATTGACCCATAAATTAGGTTCATAGGGCTTAATTTTTGCCAAATCATTTCCCTAATTACACTAATTGACTAATTAGATCAATTCATGTTAGAATCAAACCTACTTTAGTCCTAAATCACTTCTTGCTCTTGTATATATGTTGAAGGATCTCAAATTACCCCTAATTTCATTTATGATTAAATTTATGGATTATTTGATTTTTTTATGGTATTTGGGTTGATTAACCCTCTAAATTACATCTTGTATAAGCAAAATTAGGTTGACAGGATTCAAATTCATCCAACTTGCATCACTAATTCTAATAATTGACTAATTAACTCAATATGTTAGTAAATATGGGCTAATTTATCCCTAAATTACATCCTAGACTCATAGTTAGGTTAGATGGGTTTAAGTTGACCCTAATTACTTTCATGTTTTCATTTGTGATAAAATTGGGGTTTAGGTTTTAAGGTTGTAATAATTGACTAATTGGCTCAATATATTAAGAAATATGAGCTAATTTAGCCCTAAATCACATCTTAGACTCGTAGTTAGGTTCAACAATTTCACATTAGGCCAAAATACCTTCATGTGAATGTATTTGTGATAAAATTAAGGTCTAGGTTTTATGGTTTATATTTTTGATAAAATTAGGGTTTAGATTACATTAGGGTTTAGGGTCAACATGTTAGGAAACATGAGTTAATTTAGCCCCTTGAATCACATCCTAAACTTGAAGTTAGGTTCAACAGGTTCAAATTAGCCTCATTTTCCTTCATCTTTGCATTTGTGTTAAAATTAGGGTTGATTGAGCCATAAATTAGGTTCATTAGGCTCAATTTGTCCCAATCATGTCTCTAATTTCACCAATTGACTAATTAGATCAATTTATGATGGAATTAGAGATAATTTAGCCCCAAATCACATTGTACTCTTGTATTTAGGTTTAAGGGGATCAAATTCATCTTTGATTAAATGAGTTAACTATTTGGTTCATTATATGATGACATTAGGGTCAATTAAACTCCAAATCACATCATATGAAGTTGAAAATAAGTTCACATTTCTCAAATTTTTAAAAACCATGTCACTGATTGCACCATTTGAATAATTAGCTCAATATAGGATGAAATCAAAGCCAATTTAGCCTCAAGTTATGTTTTATATTTTTAATTAGGTTCAAGGGCCTCATATTCACTTGAATTACCTCAAAATTTGAACCAATCAAATATTTCATTCATTATATGATGACATTCAAGTTTATTGAGACGAAAAACACATCCTATACATGGTAAAATTGCATATGTAATTGAACCAAATGATTCTCTACATTATTCTCTGATGAAATTAGAGCTAATCAAGCCCCAAATCACATTTTATAGTCATCCAATTAGGTTGAATGGGCTCAAATTATTTCCAATTACCTTCATATTCAACCATTTGACTATTTCACTTATTTATTATGATATTAGGGTTGACAAAGCCAAATTAAATCTTTTATAGTCAAAATTAGGTTCATGAGGTTGAATTTCACTCAAATCATATCACTGATTTCACCAATTCAATCAATCTAAGCCAACCTACCTTAAATAATATTATATACATGTAGTTATGTTCAAGGGATCAAATTGATCAAAATTTACTCCATAATTAAAAAAATTGACTCATTCATTCATTTTATAATGAAATTAGGTATGGTTGAACCCTAAATCATGTTCTATATAGCCAAAATTATGATTGCAAGTGCAAACTCACAAAAATTACATCACTTTATCCATGATGTCTTTTTTTGGGTAGTGTATATCATGACACACTCTAGTTTAAAATAAAAATATAAAAATTATAAATCTGAACTAAATAATTATAAACACATATAAATTTGAATTAAATAAGTATAAACATGAATTAAATAAGTGTATATCATGATACATATATATGTATAAATGTGTATGAGTAGAATAAATTTGTCTTTTTATTCCATGTCATCATATTACATATTTATTATGCTTTGTTTGAATTAAAAAACCAAGTCTTTTGGTTCATAAATAGCTTAAGTTTATGATCCAAATGTTTGGACCTGTCATCACACAATAGAATCCAAGAGTTTTGATAGAAAACTACAAAATTTAATTTCCATCACCAAATACACTACAAATTTCAATTATAAAATTCATAAAATTAATACCATAAGGACGATCACACTTTCCTCTTTTCAAATATATGATTTTTATAATTTTTGGAATACTTTAAGGTTTTAATCTATGTTGATTTAGAACTATATGTTTTTTAGGCCACTACATGTTATAAATATACATGCATATATATGTTTTTGTATATTTGTTTTCATTGATCCAAATGCAAAAAGTATATATATGGTTACAAACAAGGCCTAATTCTACACACATTAACAAAAAAAAGTATTTTTCATTTTTTTTGTAGTTAGGGGGGTTGGATGGTTGGCTATCTAATTTTTGTTAGGTTTCATGATCTATGTACTTGTAAAATTAATTAAAATTTTATAAAAATATATAGGTTACAAACTAGATGATTTTATCTAAATTTTCACCAAATGATTTTAAAAATAATTAAATTATGCTTAAAAAATGAAGGCTGGACGACTAGCTATCTACTTTATTTTCCTAAAAAAATCAAGAATTCATATTAAATTTAGATGTCTGACCTAGTTATACTTAACCATTTTTTTCTAAATATTATTTTAGAAAATAGACTCAAAATTCTATAATTCATGTTCTTACACCATCCTCAAATTTTGAGTGTAGCCATTTAAAATTATTTATAGAAGTTTAGATTTCTCAATTTTCAAGAAAAACATGTCCACTGGTAGGCCCCTTTTTATCCCCCAACTTTATGCACTTACTCGATAAGAGTAAAAATATCTCCTAGGATAAAATAATATAATATGAACACCAATCTCAACTATACAAATTATTATCAATCCCAAGTATAAAAATGGCCATCAATTATGTATGGTCATAAATAATATCAAATATATATAGACATGCTTTGTTATCAATCAGTTTCGAACCTTAATCCTATCATTTCTTCCTCTTCGGTTGATTCAGATACTACTTGTGTCTTCATAATGAGACCTTAATGTTTCTCCCTTTCTTTATATGAAGCATATTTAAAAATAAGTGTGGGGAATTATGGGTAATGAATTTTTATAGGTGATCCATCCATATCTTGATAATATAAACCATGTTTTCTAAGTACATAAATAGGCTAAACATAATCAACAATTTCTTAGATTTTTTTTCAGACTCATTTTGTATTTCTGAGTCAGTGCATCAACTTGGAACTAATATTCCCTTATGTTTATCAAAACCATCAAAATGAATAATGATATCATTATAAAAATAATGGTATTGATATATTTGATTAAAATCAATGCCTTGTACATCATGAATATAATAAAAATCATCATTGAGAAAAACAAGCACAACATTAGTAATATAAAATTTATCAAAATATGTTTATCACTACACACTTTTTTCCTTTTTCAAAATAAGGAAATTCCATAATAGTAATTCTTGAAATTCAAGATAAGGGATGGTATCATGATGGGATGAAGTGGTTAAATAAATAAGGGATTGAATATGTATATAGTATCAAAGAAATAAGAGTCATACTATAATTAGTATAAAATAAGGTATAAAAAATATTTGATAATATTTAAATGAGAAAATGAGATTTTACCAATGTGAGATCAATCCAATTATCACCTACACTAAATAAAATTCCCTACATAAAATACTTATCAATTGTCAGTTGAATTTAAGATTTCACCATCAAACACTTGAAACAAGGACATCAAAAAATAAAAAATAGGAAGAGCATCTATGCTTTCTCTGCAAATAATGATAAATGAAATATGAGAATCATATGATGTTGTACCACCCTACATATGAAAAATTAATATATTTGTATTAATTACATCCTGAATATTTGAATAGCCTTCATAGTTTACTAGTCTTCCATCTGAAAAAATAAGCATTGATATTAAATATGTCTTAGAGCACTAAGAAAAAACTTTGATAGGATATAATTGATACATGTAGTGACAACCTTGAGGATAAAATGGTAGATAATATACAAAAAATTTTGGGTAATTATCATGTATACATTTTACTTTTTACCATAGATCCAAAAAGGTCTCTTATAAATGAAAATAATATGTTTTCTATTATTTTCTATTCTTCACTAATTATATAAACTTTATTATCTTCATGACACTAGAAATGAGATTATTTAATATTTCAAATTAATCATATTTATTATCTAAATTATAACCATAAAGTAAATTTCATAATTATTTGAGTTTTATACCTTTATTTACATAGGAGGTTGGATTAAAATTTTATACTAACTATTTCAACTACTCTTCTACATCAATGATTTATCAAAACATTCAACACAACCACATGATGTCATTTTAAAATACTTGCACTTGTTTGATTACTAAATTTTACCATTATATTTTTAATTTTCTTAAGTAAAGGTGATTTATAGGGATTGAGAAGTTCAAATTCAAAGAATCAATGCATATCTAAGTATGGAGGAAGATTAAGGATAAACGTGTTCTCACTAATAGTGAAAAACATGGCATAAGCACCAAAATACAATGGTTTGATATTTTAGTGAAGAAAAAGAATCCATTATTTTTGGAGATGGATACAAATTATGTCACCAACTTGAAAGGCATGTGGGGTCTAGGTTTGGTGAGCATCAAGTTGGTCCTTTTATTTTTAGTGGTGGTGAGCTAATATTTGTCAATCCTATTGGTGTTTTTATAAGGGAGGTTAATATTCTCCCTATCATTCACTTATTGAATATTGTTGACCCTATAATTTTACTTAATTAATTTATTTTTTTTCCATGGATTAATGTGTTAGAGATATGTGTTAAATATTTTGGGATCTTGTGTGCATAAGGATAAGGGTTGCACAAGATACATGATACGTAGCGTGTATACACACCAATCATAAATTGGATGGAAGATACATGTGAGGAAGAAAATTAATGGAGGAGATGTTGATGCTTGGTATTCATCTAGGCAAGGTGAATATAAATTTCAAGAGGTTAGATCTAGGTTTTAAAATGAATAATCTAGGAGGGAAAAAGTAATATGTGACTGCATGCACAAATGTATGAGATATATAATATAATATCCATAAATTCATATACATTTATAAAAAGGATGAGTTGGAAATAGATATGAATGGGCCCAAGGAAACCTATAAATAGGTATCTTGGCCTCCCATTTTAGGAGATCTTGTAAGTTGGCTACTTTGGATTTGTTAAGTCATAATTTCATGTAGAGAAGCATTGAGCTAGAGTTTGAGTGTATAACCTTTAACGTTAAAATTTATATATTTATTTGAAAGGATCATTGTAGCATGGGATAATTATTATTTTATATTATTTTTATATTAATGTGATTATATGAATGAAATAATGGATTTTGGATATGTGTAGAGTATTCTTCTCTTGTTTTTTGTTTACATTCATGATATGTATTACCTTTTATTTATTTTCTAATATTATGAGTGTGCATATTTATATTTTATTTTCATAACAATGGTTTGTATGTTTTTTTATGCTTTGATTGAGTTCTTATGTCTTCAATCTTAATTTATAGGCCAATGTGTAATGGTTGAGTGTTTAATATTTTTTGTGTTTACCATATATTTCACAGGGATAAATTAGGTAAAAAATTAAGCATAACATTTTGGTTCCATTACTATGACCTTGTTTAATGGAATATGAAATTATTATTGTGAATGGATGGACACATCTCTCTAGAGCATGTGGAATCTTAATTTGGTTCAAAATATTTAGACTTTACAAATAATGTTATTGTAATCAAGGGTTTGAAGCCAAAGGAGTGGATACAAGAAAATATTCTTAGCGATATTTATAAATTCTTCTTTTATGGGTTTTCATATCACATCTAAACATGGTTAGATACATTTGTGGTTGTAAAGAGTTGGAGGTTTTATATAAATTATGTTTGGAATAAATATAAATTCAATATATTGGAGTTATATGAAGAGTGGACATCTATTGGAGAGGCATGTTTAACAAATATTGTCCATAATTGTTATTTTGACATACATATTCTCGAAGGAATTAAATTTTTAATTTTTATGCAAACCTAAAATTTTATTTATTGTAAAAAATATGACATATTTAAATAGTCCCATTTATTAATAGGGAATAAAAAACATGAGGATTAGTGGATAGAACTACATGTATTTGGGGCTAGGAATAAGTGTGAATAAGAGTAGAGTGATTGTTATGTGAGGATTGGTGAGAATATAATTTCAAGAGAGATTGAGTCTCTTAATAAAATGGAAGAAATTATGATAAAATATAATGACTACAAATATAATGAAATAATTTTAAGGATCCTTAATGGCAAGGAGGGCCTAATCAAATATATTTCATTGTAACTCATTAAAATCAAGAAAAAAATTGATATTCTCTCATAAATGTGAGAGATTCTCCTATGAGTATGGTGATGTGTGAATGGAAGGCTACATATTTTAGGAATATCCATGGGAAGAATAAAAATGGAGATCCCAATATGATGATGTTACAAGATGATCATAGGGTGAAGTAAACTCTGAATCTATTTTAATGGATGCCAAAACCTACACACTCATAGATTTATAAATATAAAGTGATCTAGAAGTGTTTTAGGTAAAGAGTTTTTATTTGATAAAAAAAATGAGAACATGGTTTTGGAAGAGATTGTATTCCAAATTATTATGGATATAAGTGCATAAGTAGGAGATAAAATAGGGAAATCAAGTGAAATGATGAGTTATACAATTTTATATAGGAGAGACTTATGCACAATGTCCATTGGCTAGAGTGAATATCCCTATATTTTACCCTAAAGTTACAAATCAAGGAGGCATTGTGAAAGGAAGCATAGGGATGATTGTAACTATAGGATGAGGTAATACTATTGGGTGAGGGGGAGGTATTGCATTGGAAAGTAATATGTAGCATTAAAAACAAATAATGACTCATATAAAAATTGTGTTTGAAATTTTTATGAAGTTACTAGAGTATCAATGGATTAAGGATTCCACATACCAAATCCTAAAATTTGAGATTTCATGGTGCACAAAAGGAGTAAATACATAGGAAAAGAAGGCAAGATATTTCATAATGACATTGTTGGCTTGTATACATACCTAGTATCAAAAGTACAACCCAAATAAAATGGTGGTTAACTTCAAAGAGTTAAATAAATTATTTATTAAGTAATTTCATATCCCTAAGTTTGAACATGAGACTATCTCTACATTAAATTAAATCAAGTAGTATGTAATCGAGAGAGTCATTGTGTATGATGCACATTTTAAGACATTGTTTTCAAAGTTATCTCATGAAATCCACCCAATGAAACATGCACAATGGTTTATTAGTGTATTATTTCTAACATTTATAAGATAATAAATAATTAATAATTTATTTGATGCACAAAATTAAATATTGTGCTCAAAATCAAATTTACTGGGAAAATATGTACATGGATAAACATGTTTTTTGAAGCACAAATTTCAAAGATGAAAACATAGTTGTAGATTTTGTAAAAAATTTTAACATAGGAAGTGCTGAAATAATTATGTCACACCACATGTGAAGTAGGTGGACACTCAAAGGATCATTTCACAAATAATAAAGTGTAAGTTGTGTCATTGTCTTATGAGGTTTTTAAGGGAGACTATGAGATACACCATCATCGATTACTACAACATACAAAATAAATCAATGGCACTTGATACTATAATATTTGTGACTTGAATATGCATAATATAGTTAATTTTAGGGTGATATATCAGATCAAGTGAATAAGAGAAATGGGTAAATCCTAGCTTCCATCGTGACACAACCACAATTTCAAGGTGGGGAAAATTTTGGTACAGATTGAATTCGGTGACAATATAATAAAATTTCATTACTATTCATTAAGACAATTACTTACATATATAAAATTATCTCTTATAAATAATTAGTCATCATAACCCCTAAAAATACTCCACTAAGCTAATCCTAAATAACAACTCTCACACACATCTACGATAATTATTGCATACCATGCATGTAACAATATTCAATTTTAATACTCACAAAAATAATAGACACTAATGTGAGTATTAAATTCTTAACATTCCCCTCATTATTAATAACATTAGAATTTATGAAAACACAGAGAGAATAAATTTATAGAGGGAACCTATCAACCTCTCATCAACTATTCACATAAGAACACATCAACCTTAGACTATGAATAAGAACTATGAACAAGCATATACATCTATTAAACATATATATCTATAATAGATGGACTTCATGGATGTATATATCAACCATCTAAGTATGAATAAAAATGTGTACCTTTGTTCATCCTCCACACCTACATAAGTAAGCACATGAATTCATAATTGAGTAAAACACATAGGAAGATAGGAAGTGTTACACCAACATACATTTATTGAATTTCTGACTAATACTGTAAACAAAAAATGAATAAAATTGAGGACTAGGTCCTCATTATCTCATTTGTAGCCACTTCACATGATCACTACTACTCAATCATGAACAACATAAATGATCATCACTACCATTGAGAATCATCCTTGGTATTATCCATTTTGATGCATATTGGTTTTTCACTTACATCCCTTTCATTAGAGATGAATGAGATGAATTGCAAACACATGATATTTTTTAACTTTATCATTTACTGATGATTTTGCTCTTGAAGGAACCTATTGAGTTTCAATCTATCTGAGTGCATGCCTTAAAGGGTGTAGTAGGAAAGGTGTGGGCAAACCTTTGGCACTTCATAATACTTTTGGCCCCTATACCATTACTTTAAACCATTATAGGCTACTTTTATTCAACTCCATAAGTAATTAAAACCCATTCATACTCTCCTCTAAGTAATTAACCTTCCAAAATACCCCCTAAATAAGCATACACCAATTTTTATTCATTTTCTTAATATGTCAGCCAAGTCAATCTTGTTTGGAATTTAACACACATTATGGAACTCCATCAACCCAACTAACCTAGTTTAAAACCTGACAACTATATTTCCTACCAAGCAAGATTGACCTAGCTGACCTTGTTGAATAAATTCTTAGGAGGGTTTATGGTCGATTTAGTTATACATACCCCCTTCACTTCATTTCAAATGAGAGGAACATTTATTTTTTCATTGCTATAACTCATAATTCTATTATTTTAACACTTGAGGAGTCATTGATTAGGGTTTGACCTTGGAAGGAGAGAAGCTTATCTTGTGGGAAAGTATTGGATGCAAAGTATGAGTCTTTTAGCCTAGAGATGATTTCAATAATATGGACCTTACAAAGACACAATGACTTTTATAAAGCACCATTAGCTAAGGGATATTGAGGCATGACATGTTTAATTTAAATTAAGTATTCCTAACTTTTACTCTTTCATTTAGTAGACTAGATATTAAACAAAGTAGTATGATGAATATTGTACTCCTTACTTAGTTTAGTTATACATTGAATTGAGTAGATTTATCTTTACATGTTTTATTTTATTTGTTATTAACTATCCCCATTTATGCCATAGGCTTTAATGAGTACTAGATTAGATCTCTTTTATGTATTGTACACCTAGGTAGGGTTATAGCATAATGTCATTTTACTAGAGGCTTTAAAACCTTTTAGTTAGTGTTGTGTGATAAGATATCCCTTAATTAGGTTTAATGGATCCTAATTGATCATGTTCCATATAAATAACTATGTAATGATTTTTTTTGGTAATACTACCTTATCTAATCTTAGAATACTCTAAATAGGACAAGTTATAGATCCATCCTAATTTTTTTCATACATTTTCCTAAACTTGACATGAATCTAACCCTTACAAATTTTATATTTCCATTTATAGTCAATTGGATTGAGCATGTTGATCTAATTTATATTTTCTATTTTATGTGTGCAAGTTTTTCAATTACATCAACTGTGTCAATCCAATTTTGTTTTATATGCATAGAGTTTTTAGTCTCGACCAATTGGATTGAATTGATCAATCCAGACATTTTTATACATTATGTGCCTAACTAAATCAACTTGCTCAATTTTTTACATTTATGTATTTCACTTTTAGATAACTAAATTGATCCAATCGATCTAAATTTGTTTTCTTATTTTTATCAATTTTATTTAAATTAGATTAACTAGCTTGATTATTTTCAATAACATTTTTCTCTACTTTTATAGGACCAAAAACTTGATTAGACAACCCAGTCAAATAATAATTCAACATTCTTAGGAAAAATTACTACATCAACTTGGTCGATCTTGTTCTATATGTTTTAATTGTATAGTATAGGCAAAGGAAACTAACTGCTATTTTATGATAATTTCAATCACTTTAGTTTCTAGCTGGTTATTTTTTTATTTACATTTAAAAAATTCAAACTTGGTTTTTGATAAAATTAATTTTTGCCTTTATTTTCATTTTACTTGGCTTTCCCTAGAAACTGTCCACTTGTAGTTTTAAAACTACTTAACTATTATCATGAAGGGTTATGTGATATTTTTTGTATAGTCCTTGTCTATTGTTTATAGATAGCATGGCATGAGGGGCTTGACCCAATACTCATAACCATATTACAAATTTAAATACAATCTTTAGTTTCCATGTACCTCATGGTATTTAATAAATTCTTAGGATTTCCCTTTATATTGAACCTTAAGAATCCATCCATCTATTTGATTGTGTGGTGAATTAGTTAGCAGTTAACTCTAAGAAGTTACTTCCATCTTATACTTGAACTAGGTTTATTAGGATATGGGAATGGAATTTCCTCGATAATTATCACTCTAAAACATTAGGCTGACACTATCCAATGGACAAGCTAGTATCTTTAGTAGTCTATACTATCAATCAAAACCTTTAATACAAACTTCTTGATATTTTTTTAAATAATTAGTTAGCATCTAAATTAAATTTTTTCTACTTGTTATTTACCATTCTATATTGTATTTCAAAATATTTTTCATGGGGATAGACTCTATAGTATAACCATATAGCACTGGGTCCACATTTGAGCCTATTTTCTACCTAAAAACCATTATTTAAAGTCACCCAAACTATGCCTGCCACCTAAACACTAACCCAATTCACCTAAACATATGAGTGTTGATTTTACAACATCAATATGAGTCCTCAACTTGGTCCATCATCACTTAAACAAGTTGGACTCACATGGAGTTGCATCCTAAATTGTATCACTCATATCAGCCTTTATCACCTTTGTGAACCCTAAATTTTGCAATGGACAAACATTTACCTTGGCCATGGAGCTCCTTGAGCTCCCTAGACTATGCTTCATGTAACTACCCTAATTGAGGGTGTCTCTAGATAGCATTGATACAAGTTGTGTGATGTGTTTCAACTTTGAATTATTATTTTATCACTTTTCTAACTAGATCAACTAGTTCAATCTAATCAGTACACAAATTATTTTATTCTCCTACTTTGCCAACTAGATCAACCAGATTGACCTAGTTAGATTACAAATTGTTCTATTTTCCTACTTTGACAACTAGATCAACAATCTAGACCTAGTCATTTTATAGACTATTATTTTTTCTTATTTTCCTAACTAGATCAACTAGCTTGACCTAGTCAGTACACACTATTCTATTCTCTTATTTTCCTAAATAAATCAACCAACTTGACCTAGTAAATATATAGACTATTTTGTCTTCTTACATTTCCAATAGAATTGAATAACTTGACTTAGTCTATTTTCATATTTTTATATTATCATGTTAATCTAACCATATTGACTAACTTGATCTCATTCATTTTCAGCTTCTAGATCTATATTTTTTTAGTAAGTGTCTAGATAAGATTTTCATCATGCAACATTTATTTGATGAAGTTTCACAACAAAATAAAACTAAAATGATGAGTCTTACTAATATTCATAAATCCTATAATATGCATCCACCATATCATGCTATAGATAATCTCAATCTTAGCAATATCTATGTTACTACTATAACTAACAACTATGGGACTCCCCCTATTCTAATTATTTTAATCTGCTACCCCTAAAAATAGTAGAGGATGAAAGTGATCTTGAGTACATGTATGAAATTATTTTATTCACCAAATAAAACCCTCAACATTAGGTAGGACCCCATAGTAATTTATAACCTCATGATGGGACCTCATATTGGCGAACCCCATTCACCTTCACCTAGTTTTGCTACATGATTTGGGGTAAGTCATTCTATGACTTCTGCCATATTTTTATCCTCTCTCATTCCTCCTTACACTAACATTGAATCATATTCCATGCCTTATTCATTATCCATGCAAACTATTACTACAAACATGGAAGGCATGACCTTTAGTGGGTCTACTTAGAATACCCACACTAATACTCAAATCCATACAACTACTAGTTTATCTTAAGCTACTAGTGCATTTCAAAATCTCAATGCCTTGAATAATGATAATTCATCCCATGCTATTTCCACTAGTCAAAATACCATTAACACTAATCAATTATTATTACAAACTTTAAATCAAATGGCTAGTTTTAAAACTAATAGTGCCAATCAAATGATGCAAATGCAAAATCAATTAATGCATTTCCAAAATCACCCCCAACCTGCTTCATGGGGGGGGTGAAGGGTGAATAGCCATAATACCATATGCACCCCCTCCCTTATATATGCACATGATAAACTTATACCACAATCACCACTTCTTAACAAGGCTATTAAATAATTATAAAATGAACCTCTAGTTCCTTAAATTACAAACATTGACATAGGTTGCATAGTTACCACTATTAATTATAATGGATCCACTGATTCAACCTTGTATTTGAAGACTTTTATAAACCTATAAAAGGATTGGGTTAAAATTAACACCTTTTTCACCACCAAGCTATTAGATAAAACCTTTCCTAATTATGCTATAGATCGGTATAATCAACTTAAAAATCACTCTATCACTAGGTTGGAAAACTTAGTCACTACATTAGTTCAATAATTCCAAACTAATGATTTTCATAGAAACAACCTATCTCATTTCATCAATAAAAAATAATTATAATCTGAAACAACATAATTTTTCATCAAATGATGGAAGGCTTTGTCTAATAAATATGAGCATAACATGTCTAATGATAATCTATTTCATTTATTCACTAATTATCTTCACTCCAAATTACAATATTGTGTGAGGACCCTTTTTCCAAAATCTTTATATGAAGCCCTCAACCAAGTTAAACATCAATATTTATTTATACATCAATTTGAGCCTTCATGCCCTCCAACAGGGATCTGAATGCTTCTAAAAGCCAAAAAATAGACATGCAAGGTGTTACAAATACCTATGATTCCATACACACCATTTAATCCTTTTCTCCAAGTAATCCCATAGAGCCTTCTCCTTCATCACAAATTTTCAACAATTCTCATCCTAGTTCTACATTTTATCAAGTAAATAACATATATATCCATAAACCACTTTCATTAATAGAGATTCAAAAGCACATTCCTTAACCTTAAACACAAGATATTTTTCCTACTTTCCCTACAAAACACTAGTGTGATCCACACAAATTATATTGGTATCATGTAAGTTGGGGCCACTCTCATGAAACTTGTCACCAATTATAAAACTTGATATGGACTATATTTTTGGAACTAATTTTGATCATTAATCACTCATATGCACATATCAACAATATTATGAATTAGTAGCTAAGTCTCATAAAACTAAAACTAAACATGAATCCCTTAACCAAGCAAATGCTCATTTAGCTATTTAAAAGGATCCCCTTCCTAGTTACCAAGTTAATTCTAATCAACCTCCCACTATGAATAATGTCAAAAGTTCTATGGATCCTAACATGAATTATGAGAATGTTATTAATATGAACAATATGAGGATATTAGTTTCCTACATCTATAATTATCCAAATTTAAAGTGCAAAAATTTCCCAAAGTTATATACTATTCAATATTTTTACCCATCTTGTCTCATGGAATTGGGGCAATCAGCACAAATTCTAATAAATTCAAAAACTCACAAGCGTAAAATATAAAAATATATTTAAATAATAACTCGCATACTTTTGATATAAATTCTACTCCTCCTTTAACTAAGAAACCTCATTCAGAAACACTGAAATCTTCTATCATTGCTACTTCTTCCTCTCAAACACAAGAAGTAATTAATGATTAAACCACATATTCTAAGACAAAATAATTAGATACAATTAGTCAACCTACATTAACTAAAACTCAATCAAATACACCTTACCAACGTAAATTTCAATTTACTTATTTTACACCCTCAAAGGACTTACTTCAACATTATGCACCTTCATCAGATAAAATTCTAATAGGACATGATGAATTTGATCCTATAGCTAAAATTTCACATCTCCCATCTGAAATCCCTTTATTAGAACTCATGATAACTTCTTCTCATCATTATGATCATGTAATGAAAATTTTATTCAAAATGAATGTCCCTTGTCCCCCACATACAAGTCAAAAAGCCACTTTGTCAGGGTTTGAAGATAACATTAGTCAATAGTGCAAATAAATTTCTATCCACATTGATGAAATGTTATATACTTCACTTTCACTCAAATCCCCTATCTCTTTAATTATTATTGATGAGATATTACTTTGTGTAGATGATCCTCCATTGTTCATTAGCATCCAAATAGTATGTATCCAAGGTAAATGTGCATTAATTGATTAAAGGTTCAAGAAATTATGTGGTCTTCCTTAATTTAATTAAAACACTTGGATATTTTGAATGTAATATAAAATCTACTCAAAGTGCATATAAAGGATATGATAGAAGAAAAATGCCTCCTTTAGGGTGTGTTTAACTTCCTATCATAGTTCCCCTCATCATGGTATGTGTCTAAGTCATGATATTTAACTTCTCGCTTTATTATACCATTTTACTCAGTTGACCTTAGACATAGTACATGATAATAATATCCTCATTAGCATTCTAATGTGTTACATTTCACCATAATGGTGTTATAAACAAGATCCAAGGAGAGACGAATCATTAGAATTTTGAACACATCCAAGAATGAGGTGTTTTGAAAATACCTAAACTTAAACCTTTACTTAGCATATCATTTCATGAATCACAATGCTTTAATAATCCTATCAACTCTATTAGAGGTTACAATGGTCACCCTAAATTAATATGAAACATATCATCTAATATTTTAGATTCAAATGATGATGAACCAGATGAGATCAATTTGAAAATCAAAACTTCTAATCTCTCTCCTCATATAATTGTGTAAATACCTCCTTTTCTATGACTTGGTCTCATTAACAACCATTAGACATAAATTTGACCACTCTAAAAAAAACTAAACACTCCATTTACCATTCCTCTTCGATCGATAAATCATTGATACATGTACTATAGATATTCACACTCATAATTATGTTGATGGATATTATTTAGATGACCCTTTTTTATCTAGATTTTCCCAAGCTAAAAATGTTGAGATACTTAGATATCATTCTTCTTTATATCATTCTCTTAGATATATTCATGTAGTTTTTTATCCTTTTATAATACCTAATATTAGTTCTTTTTCTTCTAATGTTCACAAATCTAAGATGGATCACACACACTACTACTCCAGTCATTGGTAACCCTCTTTGGAGTATGCTTATTGACAATGCTATGACATGAACTTACCAATTTGATAGATATCACAATCCTTACAACTTACTTCCTTTAGAGATTTTAGATACTCTAAATTGACTTGATTTTAGTTCATATCTGGATGCAACCCAACCTAATACTTATCCTATTCTAAGTTCTCCTCTTATTGGTGATGGCATCCTACCTTTTTCTAAGCTTGATCCTCTACCAATATGATGGGAAGATGATCTATATTGTGAGATCCATAGATTTATTGGTCATTGTGACAAGTAATGTTGTGCACATCAATAGTAGCAAGCCTTGGGGTCTACTTATACTATAGATAGTTGACCTTCATAGTCTAATCCTTTACATATCTATTGTTTTCATGGTACACACATGTATTATTCTACTGATTGCTGACAGCTTCATCAATACATTGATACACTTCACCTAGATATGATAGAGTCTACATACAAGAGTTTTCTTCCTCCTAAGACACTTATAGAATACATCCCTAAATATGGGTAGGTTTATTATCTTTGGCATCAACATACTACACATTATATAAATAGATGTTGATTACTAAGATAACACTTTGTGATTTCCCATGACTTGTGCCTTCACTGACTCAACCACATACTCCAAGATATTTTTGGACAAAGGCTCAACCTTCTCCACAACCCACATTTATTTATAGATATAAGGATGTTCATCATTATTTTTTATGAGTTCCTTACATTGATTATCCCTCATAGGAACTGCCATATGATCATAATTTTTCTTCTAATATACCTAATTTTTTAATAGAGATAGTGCGTTAGGAAGTCTTTTCATAAATTTCTTCAATATTGATGATATTTTGATCAAAGTTAAAATATAGTTACACAAGGATGTATTGTATGTTATGGATGATGTCTACCATGAAATTTATCAGTACTTGTGAACATCATGGTGTTTTATCACATTATTTATTATAATTTCATATGATTAGGATTTTATTTATGAGCATATATTGATCTTATATTTTACTTATCACTTGGAAATGTTTCATGGATTAATTTCATTTTCATTTATTTTTCCCTTATTTCTCTTTAGGATGATTTATTTTATGCTTTTTATGTCATTTATTTCAATAAGATAGTTATTATTTTGGCATGGTTCTAAATCCACACCCTTTTAATATCTTATCTTTTCCATATGATCAATTGATGAGCATATTTCTCATTGTATCACTACATACACATATCTATTTGATATCCATTTCCCCCTTATTCTCCCTTCATACTAACACACATAAAGTTAGTCTTGAGATCACATACTTATTTATGGGTAATCCTAATTATTTATCAACATGACAAAAATTTTAGGTATTTTGTGTCCTATAACTAAAGCCTAAAGTTTATCTATGTTTGTCACTTTTATCACTCATGTTTTTTTATTATGAATCAGTATGGATAAGGAATCAAAAAATCCATAAAATTCTAAAATCCAAATCATTTAAAAAAAGGTAATGATAAAAAGGAAAAAATAAAAATTCAAAATTCAAAATCATACTAAAAAATGTGATTCATATCTTAACACATATCTTATTTTAATTAGAAGCTAAAAATTCATATTTTGCCTTATAATAGAGAATATGTCCATTGGAGTGTGGTAGGATAGGAGGTCTCAAAATTTCTCTATATATGCTACCTAATTTCTCATGCAAATACCCAATCTTTATAGTAGACCAATGGCTTTGTAAAGGGTCTTGAGGAATGGGGAACACATTATGGGAAGGTAGGACCATTATTATTATTATTATTATTATTATTATTATTATTATTATTATTATTATTATTATTATTATTATTATTATCCTTCATGAGATGATATTAGCACTACACTTATTTTCCTAAAAGTTTTATGTTTATTGTGAAAAAATATGTATTGAATTTTCCATCCAATAAATTTTTAACACCTACCTATTTACTTAGCATGTCTCATACCTAATAATGTTTATTACAAACACCTATGTCATGTTTTTTCCACTCCTTATTTCATTATAAAATTAACAATATTCCTTCTTGATGAATATTTTTTGCTATCTGATCATACCCCTTTTATTGTCCTTTTTGTGAGTTATAATATAAGACCTTGGATAGGACCAATCCTTTCTCAAAAACATACTATTTACCATCTATTACTATTTCCCATTATTTACCTTACTAGTTTACCCTTTGTGATTTGCATTGTAATACCTTGGATAGGACCAGGCTTTCCTCATTAAGTATACACAAGATTCATACCATGATTCAATCATAAAATAAATATAATTCTTTTAAATAAGTGATTTACACAAATTTATAGGTCGATATACTTATTATTTTATTGCCACTTATTTTATGGTTTACACACTTCTCAGCTTGATTTATTATGCTTTATATTTTCATTATTATAATCCATTTATTTATGTTTTACATGCTTCCCAACATGATTTAGTGTGTTTTACATTCTATTTTTATTCATGAGATCTAATATATTTTACATCTATACATTTTACACTTTTATATCATTCTTTTTAACCAAGCATTTATCCACAAGTGATAGAAAAGAATATAAAATACATCATATAGTTTCTCATAACATATATCAAAAATTAAACACATATCAAAAATAAAATACATATATCCATAACATCATGACTCATAATAACAAATATATATCTACATATATCAATGGATCCAATGTTTGATACAATACAAAAACATGTTACAATCATAATAAAATAATCTCTATGGTTGTGGTCCACCATGCATATATCTTGGATGAGCCACACTACCAATTGATCCCTAAGACTACCCCCTCTAAATGCTATGCTATAATGACTTTTTTTTATGTATGAATCCCCTCAATATGGACCTATAAATTAGACACCTATCCATGTACACATGCCAACTCTCTAGATGTATCCAAATGAGTGGCATGTTCCTCAGCCACAGTCTACCATGCCTATAACTCTCAACCACCCACTCCTAGAGGTAACTATACTACATCTCCTCATCTCTAAAAATCTTATGCTACCTCACCAATAAATAAAAACCAATTAACATATTTTTAGTTAGAGATTAAATTAGTAGCAATCATATCAATAATGTCATGATGTAATAACACACCATCCAAAATATCATGGTGGTCATAATTAGTTACCAATCATTTATAGAAAAAATATGTGGTTTACTCATAATTATGTTATATAAGCTCTTTTTACAAACCCTAAAAATTTATTGAATCCTAAAAATGTAGATAATTTTTCTATTCTTAAGCCATATTTTTGTAAAAATTTTGATTTTCTAATTTAGTTTTTATGTCTTCCTAATGTCCCGTATGATGTATGCCTCTTCCATTTACTTCATTACAACTATTCATTTTCAACAAGGTAAGTGAAGGTATGTATTTTTTAATTATTTAATTTATTTACATTTCCACTTTTTACTATAATTTATTATCTCAGTATTATGCATTGTTATATTCTTTCTCAAAGCACCATCCCATGTTACAACTATGTGATATGTGATGAACTTTGAGTGGGGAATATGTATACACATGATATTTTTTAACTTCATCATTTACTAACACTTTCTCTCTTATAGTAACCTACTAAAATTCAATCTCTTTGAGTGTATTCCTTAAAGGGTATACTAAGAAAGGGGTGGGCAGACTTTTGGTGCTTTGCAAGATTTTTGGTCCCTATACCATTACATAAAACCATTATAAGTTAATTTTATCTAGCTCTCTAAGTAATTAAAACTTGATTATACACTCCTCCAAGTAATTAACCTTTCAAAATAGCCCCTACACATACACCCCTTTTTATTCATTTTCCTTCTATGTCATCCCAATCGATCTTGTTGGGAATTTAGTAGACATTACATAACTATATCAGCCCAATCGAGTTAGTTTGAGGCCTAATGATTATATTTCTTACCAAACAAGATCAATTTGGATGACTTTGTTAGCTAAATTATTGGGAGGGTTTAGGGTCATTCCTTAGATATAAATACCCCCTTCACTTCATTTCTAAAGAGAGGAACATTTATTTTTGCATTATTACATCTCATAATTCTACTATTTATACACTTGGGGAGTCATTGCTTATGGTTTTACCTTAGAGGGAAACAATCTTGACTTATGGGAAAGTCTTGGATGCAAAGTAGGAATATTTTAGCCTAGAGATGATTTGTATAGTGTGATATTTACAAATCCATAATAACCTATTTAAAATCACCATCGACCAAGGGAAATATTGAGGCACAACATGTTCAATTTAAGGTAATTATTCCTAAATTTTACTCTTTTATTTAGTAGATTAGATATTGCACAAGGTAGTAATATAAATGTTGTACTTCTTGATTATTTTACCTCTACATTGAATTGAGTATAGTTCTCTTTTAATGTTTTATTTTATTTATTATGAACTATCCCCTTTGGGTCATAAGCTTTAGTGAGCACTAAATTTGATCTCTTTTATGTATTTTAGGCATAAATAAGGTTATTCCATAATGTCATTTGCCTAGAGGCTTTGTAACCTTATCCTTTGGTTTTTTGTGATAAGATATCCCTTGGTTAAGTTTAGCAGATCTAAATTGGTCATGTCTTGATATAAATAGCTATGCAATGAATTATTATGGTAATATTACCTTCTATGATCTTGGAATCCATTAATTATGAAAATTAGTTGATCCATCCCAATTCATTGCATACATGCACTATTAGGCCTCTTACCTTTGTTGACTCCAACCTCTGGTGTATCACTGCTCACTTAGTTAAATAAACCTTTGAAGATCATATGCATGTCATATTTAATAACATTTAATCCCCCATAAAATGGATGTTGTCTTCACTCAATAATGAATCCATATAAGAGGCTATGAATTTGACATTGACATAGATGTTGATGACATACAACTAGTTTATTCATACATTATACTATATATACAATGACACTAAACTCAAAATTTGACACTATTGACACA
This sequence comes from Torreya grandis, assembly GCA_037957365.1. NCBI lineage: Eukaryota > Viridiplantae > Streptophyta > Pinopsida > Cupressales > Taxaceae > Torreya > Torreya grandis. The sequence goes on from JARHVA010001507.1 coordinate 1,801,387, forward strand.
TAATGACTCGTATTATATACTCAACATGACATTGACAATTAAGACAAGCTTTATTTGGACTCAATATAATCTTTTAAAAAATGAATAAAAACATTAATCAACTCATAATAATGGACTTATTATGAATCAATAAATTATAAACCTATTATTTTTTGTTATTTTTTTAAAAAATGACCTTAAAACCTAAATACTCCAAATTATTAATAAGAGAACCTAGGAATACAAATATATATTGAAAAAATTTCTTATGAAACTACAAAATAACATAATTTTATTAAAAACTATTAAATTATACAATAAACAACCTATATGACTATTATTTTCACTAAAAAATTAAACCACTTAACTATAAAATTTCCAACTTTTATTAAACACAATGCTAATATGAACAAGTGTCATGGTGTGGCTTTAGTACCTATTTCTAGGATTTATTTTAATGGGTAAGTTAGTAAGTTAGATAATTTAAAAATAAGGATTAAAAGATAATAATAGTTTGTATTTTGTAGGGATATGTTTAATGCAAATATTTTTTGAGTTGTAGTGAATGACATATAATCAATAATAGATGTTATTTCCATAGAAACAAAATTAAACATGATAATTTCAGCACAAAATTTGTTCATCAATTATGAAAATATATGAGAATATGGAAATTGACAATGTTGAATTCATTGTATATGATGGATAAAAAATCTAGTAGGCATAAATAGTTATAGACTTAGAGTAACAAAACATTTTACCTATGTCACAAATCTAATACCATATAGGCACTTCAAGAATGATATCTCTCAATGTCTTTTACATATATTTATTTAAGATATGTATGCTAGTTTATTTATTCTAAAATCAATATTTTATTCATATATTAGATATATTTTTCTTATTTCCTTATCTTTTTATTATGGTTACCTTGGAAGAAGAGTCAATTTTTCTAACTCAAATCATAGACATTAATTTGAGACAATTTGATGGTGGACCGATGACCATAAACCTTTATATATACTCATTTACATATTATGTATATATTCATTATTCAATTATTCTAATATTAATATCAATAATTATTCATTTAGATAATGTAAACCCTTGAATGAGAATTCAAGGTTCTAAAGACATATATTTTTCATTATTCAAACTTTGATAATGTTTGACAACATACAAATAATATGTAATGAAATATAATAAATGACACTTTATTTTTATTACTTGTTTTTATTTCCTATTGCTTTCCCTGGACATGGAATGTACATTGAGTACTTGTTCCAATAAATAACCCTACCCCCCATGACTTCCATGAATACCATCTCTTTTTCCACCTCTAGATGCAAAAATTTACACCTATATAGGCCACCATCTAATATGTCATTGATGGTAGATCATGGGATTTTTAGTCTATACCATGAAGAAAATAAATGTTAGAGGTGGTGAAGATGTAATTGGGCTAAACAATTCTAGTTTTTTAGACATAAACAATAATGACCCATCAAAAATTATCAGAATGATCCCCACATGGGCATTCATAAAGTTGATAGGAATAATGTTACAACCATAAATGTTAGAGGTGGTAAAGATGTGATTAGGGACAAATAATTATATTTTTGCATATATAAACAACAATGACCTCTCAAAAATGATCAGAATGATCCTAACTTGGACATCCATAGAGCTGATAGGAAGAATATTACAACCAAAAATTTTATAGGTGGTGAAGATGTTACTGGGATAAATAATTAAAATTTTATAGACATAAACAATAATGACCTCTCAAAAATGAGTATAATGATTCGTACATGGGCATCCATAGAGCTGATAGGAAGAATTTTACAACCAAAAATGTTAAAAGTGGTGAAGATGTGATAGTTTTATAGACAAACAATAATGAACTTTAAAAAATTATTAGAATTATCCCCACATAGACATTGCAAATTTGATAGGAATAATGTTATAACTAGAAAACTATAGATCTTACACATGTAGTTAAAAAGAAATAATGGTAGAAGATCATGGATGCACAATTGGATATTGTAGATTTATGATAGGAATGGGTCTTTAAAGCATCAAGATGCACCAGAAGCATAAGGAGGGAGGATATTTAAAAAATAGTATCATGTGAGGATAAATATGTAGGTGTAGTGAATGTTAATGAAACAACAACAAAATTCAAAATTATCACAAAATAATTCAAATCCTTTACACATTTCAACCTCACAGTAGATTTAGATAAGCACTTGAATTCCAAGAATGAAAGCAGACCTCAGAGATTAAATTTTATGGTCACCCCTACCCATCAAGAATTTTTTGTGATGGTTTTTAACGAATGTCACTTTGTACATGACATTCATTTCTCATTTTTTACTTTCATAATTTTCATATAGATACACAAAAATATATTTTCATATAATAAAATGATATAACAATAAATATATTATTGATATAAATGAAATACTATTCTATTTTAAGTATGTATAAATATATCTAATAAATATTATAACCTATTATCATATTTTTTATGCATTTACAGTATAACCCATAGTCATCCAATGAAACAATTTTGATAGAATGTATGAACTAATTTAGGATTAAAAATAAAAATTTCAATATCATTGTCATAATAAAAATAATATTTATCAAAATAATTGAATATTTTTAAATTAAACAATAGTATGATAAAAAATAATGTATTCTTCTTTTAATAATAATGTCCATTAAAATAAAAAATTTAAATGGGTCACATGTCATCCCCAATATATAATAATGTATATTCAAAAAAATAAAAAAGTATGGTATCATTTTTTAATTGATAAAAATATTGTAAAAAAATTATCATATCATTCTAGATACACATTAATATATCTTTAAAAAAATCAATTGTATATCACTAATTTTGACTTGAGAAAGTACTGTTAAACAATTATTGTAAGCAAAAAATTGAGTGTTCATTGGCTCATATGGAATTCAACACCATTAAAAATATGTCCACATATAATATTATATGATATTTTAAATCCTTATTTATTTAACATCATTCCAAATTTCATAAATCCTACTCCAATCCACCATTGACATATGAAGTATTGTCAATGAAACTCACATCAAGGGATCTAATGTATCCAATGATATTTTCTTATATTATATCTTAAAATCCATTCTTACATGCCACTATAATTATTGTAATGATAAGTATGTATTACCATATTTTTGTCATATTTATAAATCTTGTATGTGAATCTGTGGCACAAAAATCCCTCTAAGTTTCTTTCATGAAAAATCCTTCACAACTAAAGTAAATATTATCAAAAAAAATATACAACTCTTTTGAATAACCTTCAAAATCAAATAAAGGATTTTCTTCTCCCTCATACAAAGTATGTTGCAAGTGTTCAAAAAATTTATGAAGCCACCTCTTTGAATTTTATTCTATATTATGTGCATCCTCTAAATAATGTCAAGGGACAAACAACTTTATATAATTGAAAAATGAAATATTTGGGAACCCTTCATTTAAACAATCTACAAGTTTTTGAACATATTATTTTGTAATATGTTTTTTTAGCTCTCTATTAACCCATCAATACAAAACGTCATTATTATTTTTGGTGCATCAAAATAATCATCACACACATTTTAAATTTCCACAAATTGTAATTCATGCCTATGAATGTATCCATCTTAATTAGTAATTTGTAATAACCATATTTTGAGATATCTAAAAATTTATACAAGTAACTTATGTCATTTTCAAAAGTGTCAAACCTTAAAAACAACCTACTTAAAGTTTATATATTAGAATATATGGTTTCCCCTAAATATGTGACATCCACCTTCTCATCTTGAATTTTTTAATTCAACTTATTTGGTTCACACTATACATATGCAAGCATATGTAATAAAAAATGTATTGATATTATCTTAGACTTATCATACCATGAGTCTCTATTCTCACTTTTCCACAAAGTCAATAATGGAGGCATTAGCACAATAAATTTTCCTATTGAGAGCCATCTAACTCCATTTGAAGATATTGAACTATTTTGAGTTGCATGAGATCCTAAAGAGAAATAAGTTCAGTATGTCTTTTAGTAGAATTTTAGAACAAAGAATACACCTTTTTGTCAAATTTTCAACAAACACAAATTCAGGTAATTTTTTAGTACCATCTGATGTAGTTAAAGCCTCATGATGAAAAATGCAATAAATACCTATAATATTATGTACATATTATTTTTAAAGAGTAGAAAATCCATTTTCACTCCCCATAATTGATGAAGTGCCATCTATAGAAACTAATATCAATATTTTATTTTAAATACCCCTTTCTTTCTTTCTTCAAAATGCATATTTCATCATATATTGTTTCCCTCTTTCATCACACACATTTATGAGCTTTAAGAATTTTGAAAAAAGTGGACCCTAAATTTTTGAGTCTATAAAATTAGCATAAACCATAATATGTTTTTCTAGGCTTTGATATGTACTTTCATCCAACATCAAAGAGAACAATATATTGCCTAACATGTTTTCACTTTATCTCTCTTAAATATACTTAGATATGGAAAAAGGGAAGTCATTTGAAGCCATATGATTTGTATATGATTTATAGTATTTATTTTTTAGCATGTCTGGTAGTACATTTCAAAAGAGAAAAGGGACTCATACTTTGAGAGGGGAAAGTCTTCTTGTACAATCCAATAAACTAATTTCATGGTTGTGATGATTCTTTCCTTATTATTGTCATCAATGTTTGCAATGTGTTTTAGAATTGATTTTGCTTTCCTTTCATTTTCACATACCCATTTTTCTTGTGAAATTTTATGGATGTTTGAATCTACATGAGTAACTATTGCATCATGTTTCAAAGTAGTACAACAAGTTCTAGTGTCCCATGGTCTTGTATACTTGTGTTCTTTATAATGTATGCATTTCATGACTATTTTACCTTCATGCATGTCACACCTTTATCACTTAAATTTATCTTTCCATTCATCTATAAATGTTCTTTTTACTCTAGCATTTTTTTATTTTATGTTGAAGCTTCCCAATTTTTGAATTCTTCACCATGTTCACAATAATACCCTAACATATTTAAGTCTTCATTTAAATCAAAATTATGATCCTCTTGAGATGAATCTTTTGATATTCTAGACCATGTAAAAAACTTCTTGACTAAAGATTGGTTCTTTTTATTTTGAGACATTTTAAATTATATAGTACCTATACAAACCAAATAATAAGAAATAATTAGATATGAAAAATTAGATGTAACTATATAAATTTCATAAGTTAGTTACATTAATTGTTACAAACGAACCCCTATAAAGAGATAAATGAGCTAATTAATTTCAACTACTTTATTTAATTTTTTTGGTAATGTAATACATACTTTCAAACTAGAAAATTAGCTAAATTTCAAATATAAAGAAAAAATATTTAAATTTTATTTATATACACAACAATCAAATAAAGAGATAGATTTTAATATAACATTAGAGATTAAACTGATAAAAATGATATTTTATATTTACCCCACAAACAAATGATAATCTTGACAAACTATAACTAAATACTATTATTACCAAATTATCCTTTTAGGGTTAAGTTAGTTCAACTAATCATTATTTGGGTTTCAAGTATGATTCACATCACATTAGCATTTACCCAAAAAAATTATACATTGAAATATTTTTAAGAGAGTGAATATAACATAAAATCCAACATGAAAAGTTAGAATATAAAGTATTTTTGAGAAGATAAAAATAAAAATAAAACTGATGAAAAAAATATTTCTTCTAAAAAACATTTTAGAACAATATTCTATTAAAAAACTAAATTAGTTGGAATAAAAATTAAAATTACAAGAGCTTCGACTAACAAATTATAAATCAATATAACTAGTTTTTATAATTTAAATAGAGAGATGTATTTAAAAGGTATATTTTTTTGATGAGATATTTAACTACATATGGTAAATTAGACTTCATATAAAAACACCCTTGTAATCTCTATAATAGATTTTACTTCAACATAATCCATATAAATAAAATTTTAATTAAGTAAATTTTAAGATTACATTGATAGGAAGTAAACATAAAAATTCAACTAATTAAAAAGAATAGAGAATAGAGTAGTAAATAAGCATAAACTCTCATATTCACCTCAAGGTAAATTTTAGCGATAAATATTCATTAATTCATGAATATTCTAATTTTTAGATTTTGGAATTGGCAAATTTTTAGGGTTGGTAGATGAGATTGGATCACCAAAATTTTAGGGATATAAATTATTTTGTGCATCAGATCACCAACCTTTTATAGAGTTATCTTTGAAAATAGTTTAATTTTCCACACACACACACACACACACAATACCTCGTGATCCCAATATCAAATAAAACAACACTTCCAAATCTTGATATAGCTAAATAAAAGTGTCGACTGACAGTGTCAAATGATAATTCCAAATGATAGACTGAATGATAGTGCTAAATATAACTAAAAGGACATTCACCAGGGTTAAAGCTTAAGGGTATGGTAAGAAGAAAGGAAAACAAAAAATTCAAGGACTATGTTCCCAAATCCTACCAGGACTAGGTGGAAAATAATAAGGAAAAAGAAATTTGAAACCTTAAAAGATAAAACCATTAAATGTACCTCACCAATTTAAGGATACTAAAGTGACTTTCAATGGAATGTAAAAATAAAACATTGCATGTGCACCTTTACATTTGCCTGAAAATCCTATAGAAATAGGAAGTTCACATTTTGTTAAAGGATAACTTTTTGATTATGAAGAGAAATCAAATTTACAAGAATTTTATAAGGGGATCAGATTCCATGTATCTGTGGTAATAAAAAATGATGATGCATCTTCTACAAGGATTGCCTTTGTTTTGAAAACTAGTTGATATGAAAAAGATTAAATCAGGAACTAATGAAGCTACCTCTAGTAACTATGTCATGGATCCATTGGATAGCTTTAGAATGCATCCAAAATCATATGATCTAGCTAAAAAAATGGTTGACAATGTCTATTATGAAGATGTGAGGCATGATTTAGATGATAGGGATAATGAATAACAAGAGATGGTAGTTAAACAATGATTAGAAAATAAAAAAGATGACTGGTGACATAAAGATTAAATTGTTGCATGGAATCTAGGATTAGCAACCACCATATAGACTGATCCTAATCCCAAATTGCATGCAACACTTTAATCTTTATGTCACTAACATTTTTATGTTTTTTATTTTATGATCTTTGTTCAATCACCATCTATTATTTTTTGTTATCCCTGTCATCTAAATCACACCCCATAGCTTCACAATAGACATTCTCAACCATTGTTTAGCTAGCCCATATGATTTTGAATGTATTTTGGAGGTATCTAATAGATTCATAACATTGGTTACTAGAGGTAGCTTGACCAGTTCCTGATTTCATTTTTTGCATATCATCTAGACTAAAATAATGGTAATACTTGTAGAGGTGGCACCAAACTCCTAACACATGGAATCTAAATTTTAATTATGAACCCCTTGTAAATTTAATTTCTCTTCATATTCAAAAATATCTCCTTGAACAATGTGAACTTCTTATTTCTATAGGATATAACCAAGTAAATATATAGGATATTCCTCTAATCATTATACCATGTACACATTTGGTATTGGTTATTATATGGTCTTTAAACTAAATGGGCTTGGTATGGTGACAAGTACATCAAAAACATATTTTATTACTATGGTTAATGGTGAATTCTTGCAAGTGGCGCTGAGGGAGACATGAAATAAAATGCATCAAATGAAGGCTAAGGGCATATTTATAGGACCCCTTAGAGGTAATTAGGAAACCTGACAGCAGACCAACCACACTAGTAACCCTTCATCTTGGCCATAGACACCTAGTAGAACCATTTAGCTTAGCCTCTTAATAGAGTTATTTAGATTAGGCATCTGGTAGAGCCATTTAGCTTAGGCATCTATTAGATCTATTTGGTTCAACCAAATGATAGATTTATTTGGTCAAACTAATTGATAGAGCTACTCAGCTTGGATATTTGGTAGAGCCATTCAACTCAACCATTTAGCTCTACCGATGGCTACACTGTTTAGCATAACCATTCGATATGGCCATTGATATGCCATTTGATAGTGCCATTTCATGCCACTATGTCAAAAGGACTCTATCAAATGGCACAATCATTAGTCAAAGCCAAGTGATGTAACCTTTAGTAGAGATAAATGGTGTAGCCATCTCTAGAGTCAGGTAGTGTAGGTTGTAGCCATAGGCAAAGCTAAATGACATAGCCATCGACTCTGCTTATGGTTTCACAATTTGGATAGGTCATTCATCCACTTCACACAACCAAGTAGAAAACCTAAAATATTTTACCTCTTGGATGGAACCTATTAACATAAAATGTGTTTGGATAAATGGGCAAAATTTTTAAACCAACCAATTTTCCAAGGTTGTAAATCAGATTTACCTAAATGAATTTTTAGGGGTTTTAAATATGGGATCTTAAAATTTACCCCAAATCACCTCCATGGACCAGGTTACAACTAATTCCACATATTCATCCCTTTTGACTCCTCACATACTATAATTATGAAATTGTGAAAGGTTTGAATTTCTACAACTTTGCTAATTAATTGATGAGGCCAATGAATTATGAGGGTATATATTTAAGATGGATTGTGGATCAAAAAATAAAAGCCCAAATTTTTTTCATCTAATTATTTTACTTAGTGATTTTTAAATATTAATTATAGATATATAAAAACTAATTTAGTCTAAATTTGACAACATGAATAATAAAAATGTATAAAATATTAAAAAAATAGTAAAAGAAAAATGTGGATCATTGTGAATAGTAAACTATAAAAGTGACATGTATTTAATATATGAAAGATAATATTAATGAAATAATATTATAATCCAAATAGAAGTTAAATCAATGCACATTAAATTTTGAAAAGTATGACTAATATTTACAACTATAAGTACCAACCTCCCATCACAACTAAAACTGAGTGAATTGTATGTATTTGTTAAATTCATTACCATAATAGTCACATTGGAAATGGACATATAGCCATAAGACATAGGTTGCAGTGTGTTAGATAATGTCACAACCCTCTTTTCTTTTTTACTACAATTCAATGCATTAATATACTAATATTTTTAAATCTCATATTCTAAAATGGCTATTTTTTTATTATGAACATCTTATTGATAGGTTGTGTAAGTTTTTTCCCATCCTTTAATATGGTTAAAAATATAATTTGAATTTATTTTATGGTTAAAAACCTTTAAAACATCTAAATAGATGTCAAATTTAACCCTTAAATATAGTGTAGTATATATGAAGATCTGTTAGATCTGATCTATCAAAGATATATATGTAGATTTGGTAGATTTTATGGGCCAACATGATTGGAGCTAAGACACTTAACATAGCTAAAATACATTGGCAAGGATCTACACATCGTGATATGACTTACATGCACAAAAAAATTAGCTTTGTATATACATGGCATATAGAAGTTTATAAGATATTATTAGTAAAAATTTCACAAAGATTATAAGGATATAAAGAATATTCAACATAGTACCATCAATACATGTAAATATTTCCTTATTATTCATGAAATAACCTTAACATGGCTAAATTACCAAAATTAAAAATCTCTTAACAATATCCTCCAAATATTTTACTATCTCACATGAATGGGGATGATTAGTGAAATCATGAGGTGACTCCTCTTTTTTTTACTTATCAAAATTCCATTGAAACCTCCATGCTCTGATACCATATGGAAAAATTGGTATAGATTGCACTAAATAATAATATGGTAAACTTTCAATATCATTTAATAACATAATTGTTTACATATAAACAAGTATCTCCTATAAATAAGGAGTCTTCCCAACTCCTATAAATACTTCACTAAGCTTATCCAAAATAACAAATCACTCACATCTATGGTAGTTATTACATATCACACATACAATAATATTTAATTTCAATACTCATAAAAATAATAAACAATAATGTGAGTGATAAATTCCTAATAATTATCTCAACTAAATAGGTTATAATAAAACTCAAGGTGATGTGTTTAGCCAAAACTAGCATGAAGGATATTATAAAATACAACATGGTGGGAAAATCTAGGATGAAAAGGGAAGTTATAATGAAGGCATATATTAAATTGAGTTGGAAGAACCTTCAATTGTGGAGGAAGAAGAGGTATAGGTAAGGTATGAAGTCTCATAAATTGTTTCAAGTGTGACAAGGGTCACTACAAAAGGGATTGTACCAAGTATCCTAATTATGTGAATTATAGTAATGACAATGAGATTTATGATTGTGTGGATATATAATTAAAAACTATTCATAAAGAGAAAACATAGAATGTTATGAGGATGATTCTCATTGGGTAGGAAAGATTTTAGATATAAAGGCAAGTGGATGAGAGGTATGGTGGAGGTACCAAGGTTATAATAACAATTGGGAGTGGGATGGAGACATGAGGCCTAATAATGTCTAACCAAAACCATATAAAGGATAATTTTCATCTCAATCAAGACATTAGGAAGAATGTGTACCCTAATATGCATGTTAAAAAGGATATCCTAAGGGAAGAGCAAAAAATTATAAGAATTTTATAAGGTGAACTGCATATTGAACTTGAGATAAGGTAAAAATCCAAGGAAGGTATAATAAGGGTTCCTCATCAATGTGGAATGGGAGAAAAAATATTTCTCCTTTCATTACTAAAGATTGAAGGGATAATTCCTTTGTTAAAATCATATGTTCAACAAAGAGTGGGGGAAAATTAAGAGTCAGTTCAAGAAATAAAGAATGTGTGAAAAAATAAATATGCCATATGATCAAAAGTGAAATATTGATTCCAAATTTAATGATTGGGAGATGAATAACATATTAGTTGATACAAAGTAGAGGTAAACATATTGATAAAGGAATCATGGAATAACATGGGAAAAATAATATTTAATCCTTCATGAAATATGTTGTTCATGAAAAAAAAAACCAAGTCAAGACTTATTAGGGTCTTGCACAACATAGACTTGGTGATAATAAGGGTATCCTTCTTAATGAATTTTAAAGTAATAGAGAATGGCTAAGGATGATAATTATCCAATGTTATTGGGAATACCATGGTGATATAAAAATCAAGTCAATGTGTGCTTTAAGTGGTAATATATGAGCTTTGAGAATGGGGAGCAAAGGGTTGTCATTCCCTTGGATAATTAGTATAGACTAGAAAATGTGTAAAAATTAAACTTACATGAGGTAGAAAGTAATCTATTCAATGTTGTTTCATAGAGAAGGTAGATGGAGAGTTTACAAAAAAAGAGAGTCTTGAGATGGATAAGTGAAGAAGAAGTATCATATAGTCATAGCCAAACATGTGCTTGTTTGGTAAAGGACACATTTAAGGTTATAAGGGGAAAATGTGTAAAGGTTAATAGTGTTAATTCATCTTTGGTAAAGTGTAAATTGATAAGAAGTCACAAGATGAAGGATGAGGGAAAAAGGAAGCCAAATATGGTACAAAGAAGGGTCTTGTGTTCTTCAAAACAACCAATGGAGGGACCTCATGAGAAGAAGGAATAAATCAAACTATAGTGTATAAGGATTTTTATGTCATGGTGTATACACACAAGAATGGATATGTAGAGCATAGTTCATAGAAACTAAGGGTGACACTAATCATGTTGAATCTAAAATATAAGGCACAAATGAAAGTAGAGTTATTTTATCAAATTTTGGATTTATGTAAAAACCCTAAATGATAACACTACTACATAAAATCAAGGGAATAATATAACAATTATAACATTCACTAATTTATAAATAATTTATTCTATAAAATTATTAAAATTAGTAAAGTATAAGGAGAAAATAAAGATTTAGCTGAAAACTATGCCTTTGAGAGAAATCAAGGTTTGAATTTTGCTATGTAGAGAGGTCTAGTGACTACAATCAAGATTTTAGAACTAGATCTAGACTTGGACAACAAAACTAAGAAGAGGAAACTAGAGGGGTGGTGATCCTATCCAACATAGGGAACTATTATCCACTTTTAGTGAGGAAAATAGGGTTTTTGGGTTCTCTATACCTTTATCTATAGATCCTATATCTAGTGTGTGAGATTACAATCACTTATGGAGAATATTGTGTAATTGATTTTCCTTTAAAACCCTAGCTCTTTGACATGTAAATACTAATTTAAATGAATGTTGAAAATTGAGTCAATGATTAAAATTGTGTGAGACCTTAACACCCCATGTGTTGAGTGCTACCTACATACCAATAGTCTACAGAGGGATCAAACTTCATGCTGTTATCCCATGCTATGATGATGCGTGAATAAATAGTGTAATATGATAGATGCTAGTGAAATACTATTGTGATTAGATGCCTTAACCATGACTTATGACCTATTAAATGTATTTAAACTTTATATCTAGGCTATTATAGCTATATGCAATCATAATTAGGAGGAATAGGTATTCTTCTGTCAATGTGCAAGTGTGATTTTGATATTTTTAGGTGTAGAAGCCTCCTATGTGACAAATGGTTTTAAAAAGTTTTTATATAGTCATATCATTGAAAATGCTTTAAATGGGGTTCATTAGGTGCATGGGATGATCTTAATATACCTCTAAATTTAGAAAATTAACCATTATTTAGTAGGAAGATAGGAGAGGGGGGAAGAAGAGTAAAGTAGTGCACTCTTGTCCCCTAGGGCACTCCTATCTAAAGGGTCATTTTACCATATTGAGGGTTAGGCAAGGCCTAAAAGGTGTTTAAGTTTCATAAAGATGGGGTTAATTTCATTTTGGTGTCATATATTATATTAAAATAGTGTGCAAGGTGGTTGAAAGTGATCAAAATGGGCCTTAAGATAGGTTTAAAACTAAATGTGTAGAAAAGTGGTCATAAGTGCATTATTTTAGCTTAAATTTTAATTTTATGTGTCTATATTTTCCCCACTTTATTGGATGATTCCAAGATCAACCAAACATTGAAGCTTGCATGGAAACCCTATATGGAGAACCTGTATAAAATAGTAAAACCCTCAAAATAAATAAACTTGTCTCGCCAAAGAGAAGTTATAGAAAGAGTATTTTACATTGGCCATAAAATCAATAGGAAATGTAAATTTATAAGTGAAAATTAGATATGTCCCTACATCCTCATGAATGTGGGATAAAATTTCACTAATGACCAATAATAACTTAAGAAAGATAAAATAGATCATGTAGGTAAATCCATATAGTAGGAAAAAATTCTACACTAACACCCCCCATAAGCATAGCTTAGGTGGGTAGAAGAATTGGGTCCCAACAATGAGGCTTGATGAGGTAACCAATTATAATGTAACTCCCATAAATTAGATAAAAGGAAAAACCCATAGGAATAAAACTCCTCTCCAAAAGAGAGAAAATAATAAGGTAGGGCTAAAAAGTCCCACTAGAATCTATAACTACCTAAAGTCATACTGTGTCTGGAAATGGAGTGATTTAGAGTGACTGTGGATCATAAGTAGATCATAAAGAGAGGACCACCTTGGAAAAATGAATGAGTCTACCAAGTGCCTGATGGATCTTCAACTAAGGTATGATTCCTACACAAGGAATTTTTCTCCTCATGCAAGGTGTGAGGTCCAACTATTTTATGCCATGATGGCATATTGGAGGTAGATGCTAAGAAAGACTATGGTATACCCTAAAACTATGGAATAGATTTCTTGGTGTATGATGTGTCCTAGATCATAATACATGTTACTTTTAATGTCTAAATTATACTAGAGGTAGGTGGATTATTAAATAATTCCTCAACATCTAGAAGGTGACAAGGAGATGGTGGAGGTGTGTCCCCATCACTATTGTAGTCATCTGTAAAGGAAGAGTCATTAGTATCAAAAGTGATCCCAAGCTCAAAAATGTCATCAAGTTTAGGTGATTCCAAAGAATAAGAGTCTAAAGGAAAGTCAAGAGAAAAGTATGATAAGTTATATAGTTGATTCTGATGATCAACCATTCCCACTACCAATATAGTGTCACTATATATCTCTTTAACATACACTGAATCTAGAGTGAACTCAACTCACATGCCCAGACCAAGGTGAGCGATATGGTAAACTCATAGGAGATTAGTTGAAAGTGAGGGAACACTTAGAAAATTATTACATGTTTCACCAATCACTTCAATGGACCCTTTCTTGAGAACCTTTTTAGAAGTGTCATCACCCAGTTGTATAGAAGACATGTCACATGGTTCCAAGGAACTAAAATCAATCTATGGAGAGGCCATGTGATGTGAAGCACCAGATTCAATGACCCATGTAGAAGTTTAAGAAATAATATTAACTATGGCCTTACCCTTTGCTTTATCATTACTATTATATTTTGCCTTTTCTTTACCATTATCATTTACCTTAGAATATTCATGGGTTGATGAATTCTAAATGGTAGAATCAAGAATGTTGATGTTGTGTTTCTCAATCATCTTAGTCATTTGATTAATCTATTTATTCAAAAAATTTATTTCATCATGCTTTCCTGAGAAAAAATTACATTTGATCCAATCTTTCTTAGACTCAGAAATGGAAAAATAGGTATCATGGTTGGATTTTTAGGTGGAAGGATTTACATCCTTCCCTTATTCCTTTTTGTTATATTTCTTCTCTCTTTTTCAAATCCTTCTCTTTCTTACCAAATATTACATGAGATTTTTAATACTTCATTGTGCACATCTGTATCAACTTATCTTGATCCCAAGTCAAGTTGGCAAAAAAGGTACCTAAAGAAGGAATCTTTCATGTGGCTGTAAGAACACTTTTTATGTCATGAAAACTGGACACAAAAATAAAATAGTCTAGACCTAGTTTTGAGAGTATATATGTAACAAGTTGATCATATTTCTTATCTATTCCACATTCTCTTAACTGCATACTCAAATATTTAAACTTTGTGAATAAGTCATTTAGTGTGTCAAAGTCACCTAGGCTCATACTGATGAGCTCATTCTCCAATTTATGACCTCTCATAACATCCTAATTCTTAAAGAGTTTTTCTAGTGTGGTCCCTACTTCATTTGGTGTTTTAGCATATTCAATGTGAAAACGTATGGAGAAATAGACAAATTAAGATAACCATGTGCTTGATCACATTTATTAAACCATTTATTTTTATCTACATCTATTGTAGTTTTATTTTCCTCATTCATATTAATCCTATATAATCCTTATTTTCTTAGATCAAGTAGCACATTACTTTTCCATTCGTTATAATTAAATTTTGTAAGAGGAAGAAATGATAAATAATTTTTTGTGATGAAATAAAAGA
Organism: Torreya grandis; assembly: GCA_037957365.1. Lineage (NCBI taxonomy): Eukaryota > Viridiplantae > Streptophyta > Pinopsida > Cupressales > Taxaceae > Torreya > Torreya grandis. The sequence goes on from JARHVA010001507.1 coordinate 1,816,768, forward strand.
GGTTGATGTTGAAAGTAATGAAGAAATGCATAAAATAAAATTACACAACACCACATAATACCCCCTTAGAACTATTAGAATGACCCCTCCTTAATTTTTAAATACAAGCATGCTCATATAGACATAAAACTCAGTTGATAATGTGTCTTAATCAAATGTGTGTAAGTATGAAAGCTCTAGAAGGACATTAGTCTCGATCCATTAGGGAAAATTTAGATGTAAAATGGGCCTCCTAAACAGTTCTAAAAAAAGTTTTTATTTCATAAATTAATTGAATATAAACAATAAGAAATCACTTAACCACATGAGTTAAGTGGGGCCACATATTTATATAATAACTCATAAATATATTTTTTCATTGTACTTTCTATGTTTTTTACATACTCTTTAAGCTTTTTTATCTTTCAAAAATCAAAATCAATATTAAGTTTCTAAAAGTTACATAAGTAAAAAAAACATAAACATATATATATTTCTAACTCACAATTTTATAATATAATTTATGTTTCTAAATCTAAAAATATTTATTTTTAAATTTAAATAATAAAGATTTAACAAAATTATATTTTGGAAGAAAACTACAACTAAAACTTGAAGTTAAAAAATAATAAACATAAATTCACTTAGATTTTGTCAATCAATGAAAATAAAAGCTTTGATAAAATATATTTTGAATTATAGTGGATGTAGTTGTTGTAGCTTTAGTTAAGCCTCCACCATCCATGTATTTTTTTATGGTTGAACAATTAATCACACAATTAGTGGAAGATATGCAACTATTTTTTGAATTATCCCATGGATGTGAGCATCTCATTAACCCCAAAATTTTAAATGGTGGACTTGGTTTTTTTTTTGAAAATTCACAATTATGTTTTTGCTTTTCCCTATCATTACACTTTCATGGCAATTACATGAAACTAATTATTTAACAAAAGAGTTGCACAACTTGAAAGTATTGGGAATAAAATGTTTGAAACACATATATTCCATGTTCATGGGAGGTGTTATAATGAATCCCAAGGTTAAAATCCAATGCCATTTCATTAACATTTTATTGACCAAAGGAAGCAGATTTGATGCTATATTTTCCTTAGATGTAGAATTATTTCTTAGAGTGGATAAATCAGCCCATTGTAAAATTTTGATGGAGTTAGAGTAATAACCCTTTCTCTATGAAGCGTGACATTTTTTTATAGATAAATATAATCTAATAAGTGGATCGAAAGTCGAGCGAGTCCATCTTCATAATTGCAACTTTTCATTTAATAGAAACCAATTATAGTGGTGTGAATTTGATTTTTGCATGAAAAATGTGTGTTACATTCACTCTCACATCTATGTATGGTGAGAATAATGAGGTGTCCTAGGTGTAAAAAATCATCTATAGTGTAAATGTTATGAACTTTGAGCTAAATTGGACAATGTTAAAGTTGAAATCCTATTGGTGTGAAGATATTGAGTTCAAATCCTATAACATGCTCTCTGATTCTATAGGGATTTCAGTATTTTTTTAATCTCCTCAATCCAAAATGATAATGCACAATGAGATTTTTTTTCAATTATCCTTCATCAAATGAAAAGGTAAAAACTATGTGCAATTTATTATTCAGTCAAAGCATTCAATAAAAAATTAGAAACTAAAAATTGACAAGCCATTCTTTATTAAAATGATCATATAAATAGGTTGTTGATGTGATTATGTAATTTATATGAGGAATATTACTGAAAACCATGTTTTTATGCCTACCATTTTTCTAAATCATTTCATTCTTGATCATGTTTAACATTTATAACACCTAGGTACTAATTGTTATGAGCTTTCTATCAACTTATAAATATTAAAGTGATTTCTCAAGCTTCATTTTTGGACAAATATTAATTTTTATCATGTAGATCAAAACCATATGTAAAAATTGACTTCATAACCATAACTAGCTTGGTTGTAACAGATCCAAATTCTATTTTTGTTGGGATTGACTAAAGAAAGAACCAAAGAAAGTGAGGGCTCTAAATGGTGATGGAAATGCTTTATTGAATGCTACTATATATGTGCTTATAATTACTAATAAATATATTATTTATCTTTTCATTTACCATATAAGGGTATATAATTGTTAGTAGAACATATATTATTGATATTAAAGTGGCTTGATGTTAACAACTTATATTCGTGCAATGGTAGAATTTATATTATTGTTCCATAGTGACCAAAGTAGGTTAATGGGATTGAAAAGTACATTAAAATATAAAAATGAATGATTAAATGAATATTGATCAAATCCATTATATCAAGAAGATGTTGTAAGTTAGATTGGGATTGATGATTATAAATATAGAAAGGAAAGACTCAGAGACACAAAAACTTGTAGCAAATCATGTGATTAAATATTCAAGTTTTACTTTAATTCTTTAAAATAAAACTTTTTTTAAAAATAATTATTTCACTTAAATTTAAAGATGGATCCTCTAATAATTGATTTTGAGATCAGAAGAACATTACATGATAATTTTAAAACTTTAAATTTATTCTTCTTTGATGGATGAAGCTTGATCCTTAGGTAAAACTTTAATTTTATTAATATTCCAACTATGTTTTCATCAAAATCCAATGAGTATGAATCAATGGAGAAGTGAAGTGAATAATGTTATATGGACAATTAATTCTCCAAGTTAACATGGCATATTGATTTAATTCTACAAACTTGAGAGTACAACATTGAAATGGATATTTATAATTCCTAAAGAAACCTTTAGGTGTACAAAAGCCTTTGTATTTCCAACTGAAAGGAATCGATATATATTTTGGGAAGATACTACCATATTTAATGATACAAATAAATTATTATTAAAGTATTGGTAAATAAATTGAAAGGAGTTATATTTAAGTTATAATAAGAGTTGGAAATGTATGACTGTCTTAAAAATCATTTTAAAAAATATTAGTTATACTTTAGAAGAAATTATATGGGCCAATGAAACATTCCACAAAGGAATTTTCTTGAACATCAATTTTGAAAAGGGTTTATAACATAAATAAGTATACATTATTCTTGATATGCTTTTTTAGTTGGGTTTGGGTTTTGATCCAAATATTAGAATTGTTATTGGGATGGTTTTTAGCAAGGCATCTATCAAAGCTCAAGTGAATGGGTAGTGGTGTTCCTATATTTGAAGTCAAATATCTATCACTAAGGGGTTTCCTTTAGCTCCTCTAATTTATATTATCGAGATGTTTATGCACTTGGTTATTTATTATGAGTAGATAGGGTGTAAAACTATCCTTCTAAAATCACTTTACCAAATAACCAAAAAATGCTTAATGTCCACCTTGCAGTTTCATCTCTTAGACATTTAATTGAAACTTTTTTAATGGGTCTATATGATTTGTATGTGTGCCATGGATTATTTTAACTCACTCTATAGATTGAACATCTCTAAAAGTGGAAAACTGCATAGGGATCCTTTAATTAGTTGGTGTTATGACAAGGCTACCATCACATCTCATCCAGCCATTTAGGTTCATGGGTGATTAATGTGCCTCAATATTTATAAAACTTTTCCATGCAAATAGATTAAAAAAAAATGCATTATTAGGGAAAAAACCTGTAAAGATTCATTTCTTTTCTAAAGGATTAAATTGTTTTAGAAACTGTCTTAATTGATGTCATCAAATTTAGTGTTAAGAACCTTAATAATTTATATCCTTATTATACCACTAATAAAATTTAAGTAATAGGAATAATGAAAGTCATATAATTCAACATCATTGGTTGGATTTGGTATTCCCCTTCACCAATTTAAGGTATGTTCACACTAGTTAAAAGTAGAGATAAATCACCAAAAATCATGGGGTAATAGGATTTATCATATTTCTTTCTTACCATAGATGTGCAATTTTGAAATCTAATATTTTATTTTTCTTCTTGGGCTTATTTTGAATTCTTGTATCATTCCTTTAATTTTATCACCTTTTATGGAAGGACATATAGTAACCAAGGACCAATAGACGTGGTCATTTTAATCCAATTCCCTTCATCATCTTTTGTGCTTTAAATGATAACACATTTTGCCTCATTGATAGGTCTTCAAAGTTTCATTATTCATGAAATTTTAATTCAAGATAAAAATGAAATCTTGATTTTGTTGGGGATCAACCAACAATGTTGATTACACTATGAAATCAATAAATGTGGAATTAAACCAGAAAGATAAGTAACTAGAATCAGATAATAGCAAACAATAAGAGATACAAGAAACCACCCTAAAACATTGTATTAAACTCTTTACATAAGGAATACAATTGAAGAAACTTCTTTTCTTCCACACCTCTCTCAGATGTACAGATGTCTCTCTAGATCTCTTTCCCTCAAGAGCTCTCTCTCTCAATTACAATCACAATTCACACCTTGAATTGTCTATCTTACAATATCTTGTACTATTCAATTAAGCTATGAAGATTTAATCCTATATATAAAATTAGGAAACATGAGCATGCATTTACAACAAATAGTTATGCCTCTTAAACAAGGGCTCTAAAATAGTCTTACTAAAGATATAGATGCGGACTTAAGACTATGACTTAATCCTAACATGCAAACATTTTGTTCTGTCCACGAAAATAGCATTCTAGACGCATAGGTAACCGACATCAGTTCCTACCTATTTGCCTGTGACCAACGTCGGTCGATCCATGACCAATGCCGACATCTCCTATACTACTCCTGACCGACGTCGGTCACTCCTGACCAATGTCGGTGACTGTGTAAACCTGTGACTTTGTAAAATGCCCTTTGGTGAAGCTTTTAGCTCCACACCTTAACAATCTCCCACTTGGAGATAAACAGTTGCACCAGTACCTGTACAGCAACATCTTCTAGTTCCTCCATCTTCAAACTCAATCATGAAGACCAATAGAAGTTGAATGAATATTCAAATTCTCCTTTGTAACCGGCTTGGTTAACATATTCACAGGATTCTTATCTGTATGGATCTTTTCCAGCTTCAACTCGCCATCTTCCAATACCTGTCTAATGAAGTGGTACCTAAGCTTTATATGCTTTGTTCTTGAATGAAAGGCTGAATTCTTAGCCAAATGGATTGCACTCTGACTATCACTGTATAGTCTGCAACTCTCTTGCTCCTTTCCAAGCTCTTCCATGAACCGTGTCATCCATATCATCTCTTTGCTAGCCTCTGTGACTGCAATATATTCTGCTTCTGTAGTTGACAAGGCAACAACCTTCTACAACTTTGATATCTAGCTAACTGTCATTCCACCAACAGTGAAAACATATCCTGTGGTGCTTCTACTACCATCTAAATCACCTGCCATATCTGAATCTAAATAACCATGTAGAGAAGTATCTGAACCTCCATAGCACAAATGCCTACTGCTGGTCCCTCTCAGATATCTAAGGATCCACTGAACTGCTTTCCAGTGCTCCTTCCCTAGATTGGCCATATACTTACTTACAACTCCCACTGCTTGGGCAATATCTGGTCTAGTACAAACCATTGCATACATTAAGCTCCCTACTGCAGAAGCATATGTAACTTTACTCATGTACTCTACCTCATCATGTGAATTAGGACATTGTTCTTTACTCAACTTAAAATGTCCAGCCAAAGGTGTGCTTACCGGTTTTGCATCCTGCATATTGAACCGTTTCAACACCTTGTTCACATAATCCTCTTGAGATAAAATCAACCTATGATTTTTCCTGTCTCTCTTAATGCTCATGTCAAGGATTTTCTTTGCTGCTCCCAAATCCTTCATGGCAAATGTGTGAGCTAATTTCACCTTAAGCTCAGAGATATCCTGCATGTGTGATCCTACAACTAGCATATCATCTACATACAACAACAAAATAATATATCTACCATTATCCAATCTCTTAAAATACACACAATGGTCAGATTGACACCTACTCTAGCCATGCTCAGTCATAAACCTGTCAAATCTCAAATACCACTGTCTAGGAGCTTGCTTGAGGCCATACAAGCTTTTCTTCAATCTGCACACTAACTTCTCCTTACCTTTGACCTCAAATCCTTCTGGCTGATCCATATATATTTATTCATCCAAATCTCCATGAAGAAATGATGTTTTAACATCAAGCTGCTCAAGATGCAAATCCTCAATAGCAACTAAAGACAATACAACCCGTATAGAAGTCATTTTAACAATAGGAGAAAAAATCTCACCAAAATCAATACTTAGTTTTTGTGCAAATCCTTTCACTACCAACCTGGCCTTATATCTCATCTTTCCATTCTCACCTTCCTTCAACCTATAGATCCATCTATTCTTCAGTGTCTTCTTTCCCGCTGGAAACTCAACCAAATCCCATGTTTGGTTCTCTCTCAAGGAATCAATCTCCTCATTCATGCCTAGCTCCCACTAATTCTTGGATTCCACCTGTATTACTTCATCAAAACTCTCTGGTTCTCCACCATCAGTTAGAAATAAATAGAATAATGAAGGAGAATATCAAATTGGAGGTTTACTTACCCTTTATGACCTCTTGATGGGCATCTAAGACTCATTCACAACATGCTATCTGCCTAAATTCTCTGACAGTGACCGACCTCGGTCACTTCCAAGCCTGTAACTGGCTGACGTTGGTTCTGCCTAACCAACATCAGTTCCTACCTGGCTGACGTCAGTCACTGTCTGACCGACATAGTTCCTATATTGCCGATGTCAATTCCTACTTGACTGATGTCGGTTCATGCCTGACTGACATCGGTCTCTATGTTTTCTTGTCTATGATTAATTTTTCTCGTGAGCTCATTTTGGACCGTCACCTCATCTAATTCTCCATTGCTCTGCCCAGATTGATTTAGCTTCCTCAGCTGATCACTATACATCACTTTTTCATTGAAAAAAACATCACGGCTCCTAATTATCTTGTTAGTTCCTAGATTCCAAAACCTGAATCTGAAATCATCAGAGCCATAGCCAATAAATGTGCACCTCATAGACTTAGCATCCAGCTTCTTTCTATTTTCCTTATCAACGTGCATAAAGGCTTCACAACCAAAAACTTTGAGAAATGAGAGATCTACATTTTTACCTATCCATGCCTCTTCTGGAATTCCACCATCCAGAGCTGTAGAGGGTCCTCTGTTAATCAAGTACACTGCAGTATCCATAGCTTCTACCCAAAACTCTAAGGGCAAACCAACATGCAATCTCATACACCTTGCATGCTCCATTATTGTTTTGTTCATCCTTTCAGCAACTCTATTTTGCTGAGGTGTCCTTGGAACCATCCTTTACCTGCGGATTCCATGCATATAACAATACCAATTGAACTTATAGCTACAGAACTCACCACCATTGTCAGATCTCAGGCACTTCAATCTTCTACCTATTTCATTCTCAACCATAGCTTTCCAAATCTTAAAAGTCTCAAATACATCAGATTTCTTCTTAATACAATATACCCATACCTTTCTTGAAGCATCATCTATGAACGAAACATAGTACTGTGATCCTCCAATAGAAGCAACCTGAGCCGATCCCCACATGTTTATGTGAACAAGCTGCAACTTATGCTTCTTCTTTGTTGACCCAGTCTTGAGAAAACTTACCCTCTTCTATTTTCCAAACACACAATGCTCACAAAAATCCAAGTTTATGCTTTTCAAATCTGAAAGCTTACCTTTTGACTTAAGAATTGACTTTCCCTTCTCACTCATGTGGCCAAGCCTTGAGTGCCACAACTTTGCATCCACATCTGAAGTAGATAATACATAAGGAGAATTATTAGTAACACAATTACATAAATAGAGAGTACCTACTCTCTTACCTCTGGCCATTACAAGTGCACCCTTGGTCACCTTCCAAGATTTAGCTGTGAGAGTTACTGTACAACCCTCATCCCCTAACTTTCCTACAGAAATCAAATTCCTCTTCAAGCTAAGAACATGCATAACATCTCTCAACACCCATGTGTTGCCATTCTGCATTTTCAACTGCACTTTTCCTTTGCCAATAATTTTACAAGGCTCATCATCCCCTAAATATACTATTCCAAAATCTCCATGGACATAGTCACTAAAATATTCTCTATTAGGGGTTGCATGGAAAGATGCACCAAAATCTAAAACCTAAGATTCTATATTATTATGCAAAGAGAATATAAGAGCATCTTGTGCAATACCTACAACTTTTGCTTCTTCCTTACCTTCATGCTAATTGTCCTCCTTAGGCTTTGACCAACAATCTTTGCTTATGTGCCCTATCTTTCCATAATTCCAGCATTGTGGCTTCTTGCCATTTCTGGATTTAGATCTACCTCTCACCTTTGACTTAGACCTTGATCTCCTCTTGCTCTTCTCTTTTTTCCTTCCCCTGCTCTCAAAACTTAAAGCGTTCCCTGATGTTTTCTTTATGTTTTTCTTGTGAATTTCTTCATTCAAGATTACACCAACAACATCCTCTACTTTTAAAATATTTGAAGCAGATGCAGTATTACTAACTGCCATTACCAAGCTATGCCAGCTTTCAGGCAAAGAACATAATATTAAAAGAGCCTTAATTTCATCATCAAACACTATATTGACTGAACTTAATTGATTTACAATTCCATGGAAATTATTTAGATGATTAGATACAGATCCACCTTCTTGCATACACAAATTAAATAACTACTTCATAAGATATACCTTATTAGAAGCTAAGGGTTTTTCATACAAATTTTCTAAATTAGTCATCAACTCTACCATTGTCTTTGCCTGTGATAAATTAGATATCACAGTAGATGCCAGACTCAGTCTTATAGACCCCAGAGCCTTTCTATCAAGAACTTCCCATTCTTCATCATCCATGTCTTTGGGCTTCTTTGCAATCCCACCTAATGGTAAGTATAGATCTTTATGATACAGATAATCCTCTATCTGCATTCTCCAATGTTGATAATTCTTGCCATTAAACTTCTCCATTCTCAATTTACTTTCTTCTGCCATTGCTTCTCCCACTCAAATAGAAATCCCTGTGAGTACCCTGTAATCAAAAACACTAACCAGATCTGAACCACCTATTAGTCAACCTGAGCTCTGATACCACTTGTTGGGGATCAACCAACAATGTTGATTACACTATGAAAGCAATAAATGTGGAATTAAACCAGAAAGATAAGTAACTAGAATCAAATAACAACAAACAATAAGAGATACAAGAAACCACCCTGAAAACTTGTATTAAACTCTTTACAGAAGGAATACAATTGAAGAAACTTATTTTCTTCCACACCTCTCTCAGATGTACAGATCTCTCTCTAGATCTCTTTCCCTCAAGAGCTCTCTCTCTTAATTACAATCACAATTCACACCTTGAATTGTCTATCTTACAATATCTTGTACTATTCAATTAAGCTATGAAGATTTAATCCTATATATAAAATTAGGAAACATGAGCATGTATTTACAACCAATAGTTATGCCTCTTAAACAAGGGCTCTAAAATAGTCTTACTAAAGATAGAGACGCGGACTTAAGACTATGACTTAATCCTAACATGCAAACATTCTATTCTATCCACAGAAATAGCATTCTAGACGCACAGGTAACCGACATTGGTTCTTACCTGTTTGCCTATGACCGACGTCGATCGATCCATGACCGATGATGGCATCTCCTGTACTGCTCCTGACTGACGTCGGTCGCTCCTGATCGATGCTGGTGACTGTGTAAACCTGCAACTTTGCAAAAAGCTCCTTTGGTGAAGCTTTTAGCTCCACACCTTAACAGATTTTTTATTCTAAGTTATATTAAAATATGATATATTGAAATTAAATGAAAATTAAAATAAAAATTGATGTAATGAATATAAATATTAAAAATAAATGTTTAAGTGTAATAAATGGCTCCAATAAAAACAAATATTATAAATAAACATTTGATGTAATAAATAACTCCAATGAGTAAAAATATTAAGAATAAACATGTAAATAGTATTGAAAAACCACATATTTTCTTATAAAAATAATTTACATTTTAAAAATTTTAAAATGGTGGTTTTGATTGTTTTAAGAGCTAGATCATTCTTTTGGCACAAAATTCATCACTAGGTCGATATGTTGTTAGGTTATTTTTTTAATATCTATTTTATAGTAGCATGGAGGATTCATGACATTAAACTAATTTTTAGGATGTTTGTACATTATTTTTTTATCATTTTTATCATATTAAATATATCAAACTATTTAGATCTTTTTTAAATTTCTTTATGGTAATTTGTTTTAGTAATGATCATTGAATAAAAAGTACATTATATAGAATCAGACCATATATTAGTCATTTTAAATATGAAAAATTATGTTAAAGATATGGATAAATATCATTTTCAAAGTTCATATTCCAATCATGTCACAAATACAATATATGCATTTGTAAAATGATATCTCTAGACATCTTCAAATAAGATTTATCTAAGATATGTATTTGTGTGTGTGTGGGGGGGGGGGGGGGGGGGGGGGGGGGGCGTGGTGGGGTGTGTGTGGGTGTGTGTGTGTGTGTGTGTGTTTAAATAATATATTTTCCTAAAGATAAAGTTTTGATGATTTATTAAAAAGATGTAATATATTATGGAAAATTTAGTAAAAAATATTTTGAGGTCTCCAAATAATTTACATTATTAGTTATACTGATTATTTTTTATTTTATTTATTTTAATACATTTATAGTTTATCCAACCCACTTCCACCTCAAAAAATAGTTGGATGGTACTTTGAACCTTACAAGGATCTTTATCCCTTTCCTATATAATATATCAAAACCAGAAACAAATGATTTAGCATGTCTATTTCTTCTGTAATGATTTGGTATCATGTTGTAAACATAGTGAACCCTTTCAATTTATAAATCAATGTCTTTTAATCTTTAAGTTTATTATTAGTTTTATTATAGTATACATTTTAATTTATGAATATTCTTTTTAACCATTAAATTTGATTTACTGGTGATATCTAGGAGTCTTAAAAGCAACAAAATTGGGAACATGAAAAAATTAAATAACAAATGGCTATACAATCTAGGTTTTACCACAACTTATACTCTCATCTCATCCTAAAAATACCTTAAAACTACTTACCTCAATATCCAATAAACCAAAATCACATCCATGTGTATATATTTCAATTTTTACACAAATTATATACTTACTACCAAGGAATTATATATGTAAGCAACTACTTAAGCTATATATTTACACAAATGTTTCAACTACTCATAATTTTGAGTAATATAATTATTAAATAAATTGTTTAAAAACTTTATTTCTTTATAGTTGCACTTGACCACATTTTAAAGAGATACTTGCACAAGTTTTGTTTTATTGTGTCAAATTTCATTAAATGACAAGGAAGGTGATAATGTCTAGCTTGATGCCTATCTATTACATTTACCAAAAAATAGCAAGGGATTCCCCACCCTAATCATACATTCCATATCCTAAAATCAATGAATAACATGAAACCAAATCTCTTGGAGACATTTTATCAAGCACCTAATGTGCACTATATCGATACTCCCACATTTGGAATACATGTTTGTTAGTGAATTTCCAACAAAAATACTTGACACAAAACTACTTTGAATGATGTAAGAATGAATCCATTCACCATGTTGTAGAGATATTAATTAGTACATATAGAAAACCCTGTCACCATGGTAACCAATTTAGGTTTGACATCACTCAATTGCATTTGGTTAATAGTGTCAATTCTTTCTTTGCATATCAGTTCTGTGCATAGCTATAAATCAGTGCATTCTATCAATTAGGTAAGTAATCACAAAAAAATCAACCTCAAAAAAAATTATAATCACATAACCATGAATTCCCTTCCCTAATTATGAGGCTCCTAAATAACCACATTCAAGAAGAAAACTCACAATAATAATTCCATTAGGTTTTTGACCTATTTAAAGAATATAATAGAATAGTGCCAAACCCTCACTGTCATCTCCACATTGTGTATACCCAACAATAATAACATTCCATGAAATTACATATCTTATAAACATCTTATTAAATACATAACACACAAACTCCTTATTCCCACACTTAGCTTACATGCATACAGGTGTTGTTTAAACAACATGATATAACTCAAATTCACATATTCTAACATAAGAATGCACAAGTTTTTCAAGTTATATAATTTCAAAACATACACAAGTGGGAATCACATTCAAAATAGTGACCAAATTGGGTATGGTCTGAATAAACAACATTTCCTAAAAAAATATCAAGACATCATCACAATTCCATTTCTAAATATAACTAGCAATATTTGCATTGCAAGAAATAGCATTTCATTTGGACATTATGTGAAACACTTGCATACAGACTTTATGAACCCATATTTAGAATACATTTTTATGAGTGTAGTCTCTATATAAACACCTAGCTCAAACCCACCACATATTATGTGTTTATGCATTTTTTTCCATCTTGTCAAGCTATTAAATCAACACATTCATTAAAAACCAAAGGAAAAGCTTACATGTCTGGTTGCTCACCTACTTTATGTATCTAATAATAAAATGAAAGAGCCTCATTAGGGAAACATTTTTTGGAATATTTTCTAATCATGGCATTCCATTCAAAAACCTTTGTTTGGTGTATTTTTTAAAACATAAGGAGTGTATCCTCCATGATGCCATTCATGGCATAGATGTTGACAAGATTATTAAATAAAAATACATCTAGGCCTGCTCCTTTAAAATTAAAGAGATAATGACCATAATTAATCTAATAGCATTATGCCTTATCAATTCCCACTACTTATAGGAATTAAATAGATACAACTAACTATTATTGATGTCACATTTGGTCAAACATGTAATAGCCAATGATCAAGAATATTTGGTATTCAAGAAATGACAGAATAAGTCCATTGATGTTTTTTTTACTATATTATTTCCATATATAGGATGATTTAACCCTATGATATAGATTTATATACATTTTCTACTCTATTCCAGATTCTGATACCTACATGCATCAACACTTGAAAGTAAAATTCATCTTCTTTGGCTTATATGTCAATTTTCTTCATTCACAAGATTTCATGTCCTACATTTTTTAGGCTCTAAGGCTTCTTGGTTTCTCTTATTTCCTTTGAATCTTCTATAGTCTCCACATTCTTTTATACACCTCATTATTTTCACCTCTACCACTTACACACTCTCTAATTGCCTTCTCCTTGTGATTCACTCCCTCACACTTCTTTTTGTTTGAAAATAACACTTATTTCTCTCTATATATTTCCTCAACACACCTCTGAGATTCTATAGGTTGATTGGATCATATTATAGTATATTCAACTTGGTTTCAACCCATATTATATCTCTAAACCCTATAAGTAACTCTACTCTCCTTGGTATATCCTTGTAGCCTTTTTTGTTTATTTTACACTATATGGAATTGTACTATGAAATCTTGGAAAACTAGTGTGGTTTTGCCTTTATGGTCTTTGATGAAGTTATTTGTGTCTAAAATTATGCAGGACATTGTGTGAATGGTTTTTTTTTTCCAATATTCAAACCTAATCTAGATGGTTTGAATTTCTTGAGGACATGCCTATACAGGTAGACTCTGTCTACTATTACTTGAGATCTAGTGATATCACAAAAAGTGTTTGTGTCACTTGATGTCATTGATAGGTTATGGATATCATCATTTGAAGTGAGGAAGGCATTGTTGACATACTCAATCCTATACTCAAGCATTTTGGAATCTATATTGATAGCCCTACACACAATGTAATCTCCTACCACCTTATTCCCTAATGACTTGAACAATAAAATCTAGTAGCCTCATATCACCTATATACACCCTGGTCGCATCCCTCACATCCTGCCTCACCATCCTCTTCCTCTCATACTTATTCAATGACTCCATGATCACTTATGTCACTATTTATAGTGTCTTCATCAACCACTAGCATGGTAGCTTAACCTCAGTTATGCTACTCAATATCTGCATGGGGCCTTCCACATTTCCCCCTATCTTCTATTTAATAATACTCTGGTCACAAAAAATATTGATATAACCATTTTAATGGAAATGGCACTTCATCAAAGGACCTACGGATTACCTTAACAAGTAAATTATATTTTGAGTATATATGTTTATGCAATATATGGGAAAAATAATTGCCATCGAGAGTAGACTTTATATGTGAATCAGATTTGATAAACACTGACATAGGTGGTGTTTAAGGTATGTAATGATGTAGAATTATGAATTGACACCATTGCTATGCTGACTATTTTTCTCATATGCTAGTAATCTACAATCATACTTACCTGGTTTTTTATTAAAACGTATTAAATCATTTTTAAAATTGTTAAAAAAAAGAGTTTTTTTCTATTTTCATTGAATCTCTAAAAAAATAAAAAAGTATTACCTTCTATTTTGCTTGAAGATGATAAAACAAAAAATCTTTGTACTTTCCATTAAAAAAAGAGATGGGTTAAAAAAAATAAGGTTATATTAACCAAGGTGAGTTAGTTTATATGATTTATAATGTTTTTTATTAAACAAAAATTATTATTTTTATTTTAGGTGACTCAGCTTAAGGGAAGGTGTCATCTTTTAAGTGATTTGTATTATTTTCTTATGTCATATTTCATATTTTAAGAATTTTCTTTAGAGGACTATTGTTAATTAAAATTTCCTATAATGGATAATGTATCCAAGAATGTATAATCATTGGTTTAAAGAGAGCTCAAAAGGACCCCAAAACACCACCAATGCATAGATCACAAAAATAGGTACTTTTGAAGGAGATGGTACTCAAAAAGGAGTTACCAATCAAAAGTTATAGCCATTTTAGGATTTGATCTCACATAAAAATTGAGTTTAAATAGTGTTGGAAAAAATAAGATGCACAAATTTGAGAAAATTTTGGTGTGAAAATAGTTGTGAGAATTTTTCCAAGAAAAAGTTAAACCCCCATAGGTTGGGTGAAACCAATGGCTAATTTTCCATATGGCCAAGGGATAATGTATTTTATTATTGAAACTAATGGCTAATTAATAGTACTATCATCCAAAAAATGTAACCATATGAAAATTAATAGTACTAACCAAAACTATCTTAAATTTTACATCCAAATGGTTGTTATCACGTGTTGGAAAAGGCCATAATAATAGGGAGGGAATGGATAGTCTATTACATGTGCATTCATGTGGAAGGGTCACTTGAGTCACTGTAAGGTGGGAGGCTAGGCTATTGGAATATCTAGCCTTTGGATTCATGATCACATAGTTGCATGAGGACACGTAGCTTTAGCTTCACTACATCAGTGAGGGTTAGGATGGAAGACCTACTAGCCTATGAAGTTATGGATGTATGATGTGAATACTTGTCACATCACCACATAGTTAGGGGATGGTTTTATGATATGGTGGACCCATGTAGGTGAGAACATGCGTAATAAAAGGCCTATATCATCACAATCTTGATAGTTAGTCATCTAACCCATGAAAGTGTGAAGACATGGAGGTTGGGTCAGGCATGTCAACATGTGGTAGAAGGCTAGGAAGTTAGTTCCACATGGGCATGAAGGCATAGAGCATGGATGAAATGAAATCTAAGTCTATAATTTTTTGTTGCAATGACCTAAGTGGTAAATAAAGCCTACAAGAAGAACCTAGATCTATGAAAATTGATTCATCCTTCTATAAATCTGGCAAAGACCCACTTGATAATCTATAAAACTCATAAAACCCCAAAAATTATTTTTAGATTGAATACTCCTGTGGTATATAAATGCATGAAAGCTAAGAAAACTACCTAAAACCCTCCAAAAATGGCCAAAAAGCTTTTCATGAAATTAGGTCAAGTTTTTAACCAATCTTAAGGTTTTGACACCCTCTAAATCCAATGACACTATCTATTTTTCATCTATATACCCAAACTATAAAGATCTACATAGGTTTTTAAGAAACCCCACTAAACCCTTGAAAACTAAAGTCAAGAAAACAACAAGAATGCAATGAATAGATCCCACTAAGATTTAAATAGCAAATAATTGTCAGAATTGCTTTGATACCATGTTGAATGCTACCAAGATCAATTGAATAATAAAACTTACATGGAAAACTTGTATGGATAACCTACATAAAATCTTAAAACCCTTAAGACAAATAAACTTGTCTCACCAAAGAAAAGTTGTAGAAAGAGTATTTTCATTGGCCATAAAATCAATAAGAAAGGTACATCTATAGGTGAAAGTTAGACATGTCCCAACATCCTCATGCATGTGGGATAGACTTTCACTAATGATCTATAATAACCTAAGTAAGCCAAAATAAACCATGTAAGTAAAACCACATAGTGGGGAAATCCTACACTAACACCCTTTTATTCTAGTAATATAACAAAGTGAAAGTACTAGAGTAAAAGTAAAAAGAGTGTGTACCTAAACTTACCTATGGGAAAACATCCTAGATATAGGCTACAATGTTAAATTATGTTCCAATTAAACTTGTAGTGAAACATATGTAATATCAATTTCTACTTGGGATGAATATCAATAATTAAAAGATTAAAAAATAGTGTCAAGGAATGAATACACCTGATCAAGTATGTGAACCATTGTCCCTTTTTTGGGGAAAAAACTAGTGTAAAAATTGGTGACTATGGCATGTTGTGAATTTGTATTAATATTCTATATCTTGGATTGAACTATACATGCCCCAATCCTTGTTGATAAGTGGATGTGATTAAGAACTTAAGGTGTGATTGACTCCATCATCATCATCTACTATTCCCTTAACCTATAGTGAGTCTAGGGATATGTGTGGCTGACTTGTGTCTTACACATCTTAATATTAGCTTATTGCATTTCCCAATGTTCTTTGTATGGTCAACCTATGGAATACCATGGCTAAGTAGAGTATATATAGGAGGTAGTAGTTAGTATTTTATTATCATATTGTGAATTTTGTTATTTTGAATTTTTTTGGAGGTTATCCCCTCAAAGCGGCTCAATCATAATGTTCAAGTATTCTACTCTTTCACCAATTATTGTTGTATCTATACTAATTCTACTCTTAATTTTTCCCTATATAATTATACTATTATGAATCATCTAAGTAATTTCCTTACAAATAGTATTAGAGCATTGATTTTGGCAAGTTTATGTAGTGATTTTGTTTTGGATCTAGCATCATGAGCACCAGAAGGCCATAAAAACATAACTTGTGATTCGAGAGGATTTGATTTTTCATCACCACAGTTTTATTCGTGAGGTTTTTTTTTAAAAAAAGAAAAAACATTTTCCTTGGTTTAAAAAAGTCCATAATTTTTTTTACCTTGTGTAAAGTAGCAATCATTGGATTCATCTCTATGAGATGATCATAATGGTGTATTCCACTAGTACACTTTTTCAAGTCAAAATTTTTTACCCTTGTGCACAATAGTAGTAGTTAGATTCATCTCGATGAGATGATTTCAAAGGTGTATTCCATCAGTACATTTTTGGGGATGAAACCCTCCTAGGATTTATACATGGTTGGACCAAACACTAATATATGAGGGAAAGGGCAAGAAACTCCAAAAACTCCTCATAAGGATGACATGGAATTTGAAACTTTTTGTTTATCTATTTCATAGGTTGTTCATAAACTTAAATCAGAGGTATAGGGCATGGTGAAAAAAGATTATTTTGATATGGTTTAAGGGTATATTACAGGTTTGATAGGGGACTTAGATAGTGTGAAGGATCAATTAAAACAAATATCTAGGTAATTCACCAACTTATCAGCTCATCCACTATAAAATAATCCTCCACCACTTCAATTTGGTTCTCCTACTCCAAATATTACCAATACCAATTATTTCTCTAAGCTAATGTTGACAAAAGTATACCTATACAAGTTTGATGGTAATGATCCACTCACTTGGCTCACTCAAATTGAAAATTTATTTGATCTACATCAAAATCCATGTTATTAAAAAAAAGGTTATGGCCCTTCTATCTAGAACCTAAGCTATTCATTTGGTATTTTTGGTTGTGTACTCAAAATAAAAAGAAGGGTTTCCTAGTTTCATGGTCATTATTTTTTAAGTTGTAGCTCCACTACTAAAATAATGTCTCTAAAAATTACTTCAGTTAACTAGCTAAGTTATGCCAAATTGGTACTATCAAGGACTACATTTATCAATTTTTGAATCTCTCCTTACATGTAGAAGACATCATTAATGAAAATTTGACTAAACTATTTTTAGGTGGCCTTAAAGATAGAATCCAATTAGAGGTTTGCATGTTTCATCCTAGTATTGTATCTAAGGCCATACTAAAGACACACATGGTTGAGGAAAAAGTGTTGATCAGACATAGACCTTTTACCAATGTTTTTTAATGCACCTTTATAGCACCATCATTTCATTAGCCTACTAGATTGACACCTCAATAAGTGGAAGAAAATCATGCAAAATTTTTTGTGTTTTGGCTATGATAGTAAATGGATCAAAGGGCATCAATGTGCTGAAAAGAAGTTGTTTTACATTGATGGTACCAATGATGAGGAAGAAGATGAGGAGGCTTCAGGGGAAGGGTTAGAATAACCAAAGGATGAATATAGAGATTCTCAACCTATCTCCCATCATGCACTTTCAGGCATTATTAGTCCTAAAAATATTAAGGTGGTGGGATTTTTAAAGAAATAGAAGGTGACTGTGTTATAAGACTGTGTGAGTACACATAACTTCATCAATAGTAAGTTGGATGCTCATTTACCCAACTCCAAAATTGTAGGTCATGATTGTAGATGGTGGTATGGTCAACTATTTTGGAAAATTTCATAGTATTAATCTTGCTATGGGAGACTATTTGTTATATTCCTCTATGTTTGCTATTCCCATGGGAGGAGCTAACATTGTTTTGGGAATGCAATGGCTCACCACTTTGGGCACTATTGAGATGATTTTTTAGGAATTATTCATGAGGTTCCATTTAGAATGAATTACTTTTTAACTAAATGGATTATGAACTAAATATACAAAATTGGTTAGTTCCCACCAGATGATGAAGCTTCTTAGAAAAGGTGTAGAAGGTTTTATGGCACACTTATTTTCCATGGAGGTTCAACCAGCCAAGGATTCTACACATCATAATTTTAAAAAAGTGTTGGATGACCATTTTTTATTTTTGGTGACATGCCAAAAGGACTACATCCAAGTCATGCACATGATCATGCCATTAGACTCATTTTAAGAAGTACACCACCCAATATCAGATCCTATAAGTATCCCTATGCCTAAAAGAGTGAAATTGAAAATATGGTACAAGATATGTTGGAGGCAAAAATCATTTGACATAGTCAAAGTTAATATTCCTCTGCACTGCTCATGGTGCAAAAGAAGGATGACAACTAGAAGATGTGCTCAGACTATAGAGAATTTTACAAATACACCATCAAATATAAGTTTCCTATTCTAGTAATTGATTATTTTCTATATAAATTAAATGGTGTTATTTATCTTACCAAGTTATATCTTTACTTTGGATATCATCAAATTCACATCTGTAATGAGGACATACCTAAAATAGCTTTTAAAACTCATGAAGGACATTATTAATTTATGGTCATGCCTTTTAGCCCCACAAATGCACCATCTACATTTTAGAGTTTGATGAATATTGTTTTTAGTCCTTTTTTGAGAATGTTTTAGTTAGTGTTTTTTGATGATATCCTCATCTACATCCCAAATTAGGAATACCATTTTAATCATGTAAAACAGGTGCTTTTAGTTCTAGAATAACATCAACTTTATGTCAAACCTTCCAAATGTGATTTTGATGTCCAAGAAGTGGAGTACTTGGGTCATATTGTTTCACATGAAGGGGTAAAATTCGATCCTAAAAAAATCCAAGCAATGATGGACTGGTAGGTTCCCAAGACCCTCAAGAACCTCCATGGGTTTTTGGGGCTAACTGGTTACTATCATAAGTTTATCAAAAATTATGGTAGCATTATAGACTCACTCACTTATTTTTTGAATAAATAATCCTTCCAGTGGACTAATCCAGCTACCAAGGCATTTGAATAGTTGGAAATGGTTGTGCACAACTCTAATTTTGGCTACTCCTAATTTTTCAAAAAAAAAAATTGTGGATTGTGATGCATTAGGATATGGCATGGGGGTTGTGCTCATGAAAGAAGGTAAACCAATAGTATTTGAAAGTCACAAACTTAAGGGAAAAAATAGGCTCAAACTAATATATGAGAAAGAGATGATGGTTATTCTATATGTAATGAATTAATAGAGACTGTATTTGATGGGTCATCACTTTCACATAAAGATTGATCATGATAGCTTCAAATGTTTTTTTAAACAATGATTTTCATCTAAAGAACAACAAAAATGGATGACTAAAATGTTAGGATATGACTTTGAAATAGTGTATAAGAAAGGAAAAGAGAATGCGGTGGCAGAAGCCCTGTCTCGGTAGGATGAATCAATTGAAGCATTGTTATGCACCATGACCATGTGGCATGTAAATTAGTTAGAGGAAGCAAGATCAAAATGGGAGAATGATAGTGATACTAGTGATTTGATTCACAATATTCAATAGGCTTCTAATGAATCTAAAAAATTTACATGGAAGGGGAACACATTATGGTATAAAGATAGATTATACCTTTGTAAGAATTTTATCCTAAAACATAAAATTCTTCAAGAACTTCATACCTCTCCACCTGGAGGACACTCAGGATTTTTGAAAACATATCATAGAACAAAGTAAGAATTCTTTTGGGGAGGACTCAAAGGGAATGTTCATAAATATGTGGTTCAATTATTGGTATGCCAATAAAATAAAGGTGAAACCATTAAGACCCCATGTCTTTTATAGACTTTATCCATCCCTAACTAGTGTTGGGAAAAGATTTTCATGGATTTCATTATAGGGTTACCAAGGTTTGAGGATAAAATTTTATCATGGTAGTTGTGGATTGACTCACCAAGTATGCTCATTTTTTCTCTTTATCACATCTATTTGTTGCCAATATAATAGCTTCTACTTTTCTCAATAAATTTCAAAAATTACATGGCACTCCAAAGATCATTATAAGTGACTGAGATCCCATATTTACTAGTAATTTTTGGACTAGATTATTTGAATGTTTGGGTACCTAGTTAGCTCATAGCTCATCTTATCATCCTCAATCTGATGGACAAATAAAGGTAGTCAAAAAATGTCTTGAAGGGTATCTTTGTTATTTTATTTCTAACAAATAATACAAATGGGTTCATTGGCTTCCACTTGTTGAATGGTGGTATAACACTTATTTTCACACTTATTCAAAGATGTCTCCCTTTATGGTATTGTATGGGTATCACCCCCCATCCATCACTTTAGTTTTGACAGTGCATCCCAAGGTTTGAGATATTGAATAACACATTCACCATCAACATGAGGTGTTAGTCATTTTATGAGAGAATTTAGTAATGGCATAAAATAGAATGAAGCAACAAGTAGATCAATACCATAGTGAGTGTAATTTTAACATAGGCTATTAGGTATTTATGCATTTACATTAATATAAGTAGATGTCTTTGAAGTAATAGAAAAATGATAACAAGTTATCACCTAAGTATTATGGTGCTTACTAGATCTTATATAAAATTGGTAGCGTGGCTTACAAGTTAGAATTACCCCCATCCACTCACATACATCTGGTATTCCATGTATCTTGATTGAAGAAAGTAGTTATAAATAGAGTTTCCACTTAGACTAAGTTACCTAAATTATATGAAGAAGGTAGAGTCATTCTATAGACTTAAAATATCCTTCACATATGCACTAAGCAATTGTGAACCAGATCCATTAAGCAGTATTTGATCAAAT
This sequence comes from Torreya grandis, assembly GCA_037957365.1. Lineage (NCBI taxonomy): Eukaryota > Viridiplantae > Streptophyta > Pinopsida > Cupressales > Taxaceae > Torreya > Torreya grandis. Next base: position 1,838,643 of record JARHVA010001507.1, read on the forward strand.
AGAAGAACATTCATTCTAAAGATGCCACATGGGAGGATGAATAATTCCTATAAAAACTTCTTGATTTGATTCAATTTTAAGTAAAAAAAAATTTTGAAGGGGAGGGGCATGATATCCCCTTAACCTATAGTGCATCTAGGGATATGTGTGGCTGACTTGTGTCTTACACATCTTCATATTAGCTTGTTGCATTTATCTATGTTCTTTATATGGTCAGCCTATGGAATAAACATGGATAATTAGAGTATATATATGAGGTAGTGGTTAGTATTTTATTATCATATTGTGAATTCTATTCTTATTGCATTATTGTGTAAGTTACTCTTTTGAAGTGGCTCGATCATAATATTCAAGTATTATGCTCTTTCACTAATTATTGTTGTGTATCTACTTATTCTACTCTTAATTATAATCTATATAATTATACTATTACTAATCATCTAATTAATTTCCTTAAATCATCCCAATGTAGTGGAGTATCTTTGGATCCATGTATGAATATCTATATATATGGCATAAAAATTGGTGTAGATACTGGTACAAATAATGAACCAACCACTACAGATGGAATAAGGTTAAAATTTGATGAAAAAATAGAACAAAACTAGTGTAAATACTAAGAATAATTTAGGTCTAGTGTATAAAACATGGAAATTGACATGAATTTTGGTATGAGGTGATATCAAAGATCTTAATCTCCTAATCCAACTAACTATACTACAATTTTGTTATCTTATCTCTAGGTATAGTTATTCTTATTCTTGTACTAAAATCATAAAACAATATTTTAATCATTAATTATACTTCATTAATTGAAATACATGACATTAATATCAAGTTACAAAGTTTAAATCTTCTTACCAACTAGTTTCTCATGAAAAAAGACAAAAAATTATTTTAGCCCTGTTTTAGGCCCAATTAAGGTCTAAAGAATACATAGTTCTTTGTATCTTTTCCTATAGATATTATCAATCTCTAAAACCAATTTAATATTTATAATAAATTATAATGGACATATCCACCAATTTTTAGTAAATTTTTAGGGTTAGTTTTTTAGATAATCCACTTTTTGTAAACTAAACCCTGATTTAGGGTTTTGCAAGATGTAGGTGACCTGAGAGGCTAAATTTGGTGAAATATTTTTTTAAGAACATTAAAAATACTCATATAACTTATATTATTTATTTTACATTATTTATCAACCCTCTCAAATGTAAATTAAGCTTGAACTATCAAAAAACATACAAAAAACACTTTACTTCCTAAAATGTGCATAAGAAACTTTGTTTTAAGACATCTAGCAATTGATAATAATATAATATTTATAAAAAAATTTATGAAATAATAAAATACTTTATTTTACCTATTCAAAATCTTTATAACTCATATATATCATCACCAAAGTTTGTTTATTTCATAAATTTCTTGAAAACATATATAGACCTGTAGACAGTCTTCTACATTTACAATTACATACAACCACCAAACATAATTATGATATTTTATTTTTTTAAATAATTATTATGATCCTCCCATAATTGTTAAAGACTGATCAGATGCCTAAGATAATTATCAACTTATTTCATGCATCAAAATCCTCTCAACTGACTTAAGTTGATAATTTAAGGTAAAAGACAATTTAAAACATTTACAACTAGGGTAATCCATAATTAACATTTAAAATATGTAAAATAATCCTAATTATCCCTTAAAAATGATAATTAACCCATGAAACATGTTAAAACATACCAAACCACTCAAAACTAATTTAAAATTTTGACTTTATTGGTTTTGGTAGGAATGTTTAAAACACCCCTAAATGACCTAAAACCAACAACTAAATCCTAGATAATATTTATTATTGATAAAACATGACTTATAAGACATAATAATACCAAAAACAAACACAATTTATCTATTTACAATGATGCACCTACATAAAACTAACAGGGAATGAAAATATTATTCATGAGCTCCTGCTTATGAGTTCTTAAACACTATTATCATTCTTGATTATCTTTGAATGTGTCATCCATGTTTCATACTAAAGTGTATGGTTATTATATGTGACCAAGTACTATAATTTATCTTTTTACCTTATTTTTTTCATTACCTTCTTGTCTAGAATGACTTCTAGTTGATCTTGTTATACCTTTGGTAGTTGTTACTCCCAATGGATAGTCTAATCATTTATCTTCAAGTGATTTATCTAAATTATCCTCTTCTCTAAAAGGATATATATATATATATATATATATATATATATATATATATATATATATATATATATATATATATATATATATATATATATATATATATATATATATATGTATATATATCTTTTTAGAGAAGAGGATAATTTAGATAAATCACTTGAAGATAAATGATTAGACTATCCATTGGGAGTAACAACTACCAAAGGTATAACAAGATCAACTAGAAATCATTCTAGACAAGAAGGTAATGAAAAAAATAAGGTAAAAAGTGAACTTATAGTACTTGGTCATGTAGAATAACCATATATATATATATATATATATACAACATTAAAAATGGGTGATATTCCAATATCAATTAGAAGCTCCAATTCATAAGAATTAACAAAAAAAATTCTCAAGACCTTACAAGGTATAATATTTTTCATTCTCAACTTGTTATATTTTCCTTTGGAGAATATTTATTTCATAAGGTGATCAAGAAAAAAATCACCTAATTAAAAAGGAACTTCTTTTGTTCTAAAATCAGCACTTTGTTATACTTGTACTTTTATCTAGTTTTTGCTTTACCTACTCATGTAATTCTTGCATAGTTATTGAAAAATCCTCACCTTCTCCACTTCTTCTCTCCTACTTTCCCACGTTCCTCAACTCATAAACTCCCATCAGATGGATGTCATACATAATATAAAATGGGATATAACCTATACTTCTATTTGTATAATTTTTTAATTTAAATTTTACCTGAATTAGTACTTAATTCCACTATTTTGAATGGTCACTTGCTAAAATTTTGAGTATGTTTCCAAGCCTCCCATTGACCACTTTAGTTTGAAAATCAGTATAAGGATGGTAGGCTTAAATAAACCTTAGAGTGGTTTCTAATTTATTCTATATATTTCTCCAAAATTTTCCCACAAATTTTGTATCCCTATGTAAAATAATACTCCTAAAAAGACCATGTAATCTCACTACTTATTTGAAGAATAGGTTAGTAATATGATTTTCATCACTTGTATTTATACAAGTAATAAAATTTTCCATATTATATAACTCATAAACCACTATAAATATATAATTTTTACCTTTTTGAGTCTTTGAAATCCCAAGTACAAAATCCATACTTACTAAATCCCATGCCCTGCTAAGAATGGTCAGTGAATGATATAATAATGTGTTTTAACTTATTTTTTTACCATACTAACATATAATACTTATATCAAAAAATATATTCACATTATATTTTATCCCTATCAAATAATAGTGTAAACTTAATTGCTCAAGTGTTTATCTTGCCCAAAATGTCTTGTCAAGTTACCATTATGTATCTCTTTTAATAGATACTCCCTCATGGATATTTTGGTATGCATAATTGAATGCCCTTGAATAAAAATCCCTATTCTAAAATTTATTCCATTAATATACTCCTATATTTTATTATTATCTCCTCACATGATTCATATGCCTCTTTGAAATCAAGATATTCCTTGGAAAATTCTTTCAACATGTCAAATAATAATATATTCACTTGAGACTCCTAAAAAACCAGACTTATACTACTTAAAGCATATATAACTTTGTTATTTTTCCCACTCTTATGCTTGATAAAAAAATAATTTTTTTGTAAAAACTCAAATCACTTTACATGCCTTTGAATTAGTTTATTTTTACTACTAATAAATTACAAGGCATGATTATCAGTATAAATAACAAACTATTTAAGCATCAAATAATGCCTCCATTTCTTCAAGGCTTGAGCTATATCATAAATATCTTGGTCATGTGATGAGTAATTATTATTTTCCTCATTAATTTTCTCTCTAAAATAGGTAACTGGTTTACCTTCTTGACTTAAAACAACTCCTATGGCATGCCCGCTAGCATCACACTCTACTTGAAAAAGTTTACCAAAATCAGGCAAAACTAGGATGGGTTGCTCTGTAATCTTATTCTTTAGAATCTATAAACTTTTCTTATTTTCCTTAGTCCATCTATATGTTTTTTTTTTCATTTTATTATTTCCACAATTGGATCATAAATACTATTGAAATTTATTATAAACTTTCTGTAAAAATTATCCAAACCATGAATACTAATTACCTCACATGCACTCCTTGGTGTGGGCCATTCCACTATGGCTTTGACCTTCTCCTTATCCATATTTAGGCCTTATTGTGACATTAAAAATCCCAAATAGATTAAATTTGTCTTCATTAAAGTGTAATTTTTGAGTTTTATTAGTATCTTTTCTTCTTCTAGCTTACTCAAAACCATTCTACAATGTTCAAGATGCTCTTCTTTTGATTGACTATAAATAAAAATATCATCTAGGTAAACAATAAAAAATTTACCAATGAAATCTTTGAGTACCTCATTTATAAGCCTCATGAAGTTTCTTGGATCATTAGTCAATCCAAATGGAATTACAAGCCATTTATTGAGCCCAACATTTTTCTTAAAGGTTGTCTTCCACTCATCTCCCTCTATGATTTTGCTTTGATGATAGCCACTTTTCAAACATATCTTGGAGAAGTACTTTACACCACTTAAGTAATCCATTATATCATCAATTCTAGGTAAAGTAAATCTATACATAATGGTGATCTTATTTATAGCTCTAGAATTTTTACACATTCTCCAACCACCATACTTCTTAATTATTAGGACTATTGGAACAACACAAGGACTCAAACTCTCTATGACTAACCCCTTATCCAATAATTATTGCACTTGTTTATTTTTTTCCTCATTTTCCTTTGGTTCTATTTGATAAGTTACCTTGTTTGGTATATTGGCTCCTAGTATTAGATCTATGTGATGGTTTATGTTTCTCCTTAGAGGTAGTTTATTAGGTAAGTCATACATAACTATATCAATAAAATCATTAATAAATTTATGAATTTCCATAGGTAGATCAATCAACTTAGTATTTTTTATTACTATTTTGGGCTTGATAATAAGTGTATAACATACCTCTTCCATTTTTATTTTTTATACAAACTATTTACCACTTGTCAACAACACTTTAAGACTATCTTCCATTATTGCATTCTCATCCTTAAATGATATAAGAGTGTGCTTCTTTCAATCTTTCTCAAAGGTGTAGGTATTTTTTCTCCCATCATGTATTGACTTCTTATCAAACTTTCATGTTCTACTCAAAAGGACACGGTGGACATCCATATGCATTGTTGAACAAATTTTGCATACATACCAAAAATGTGCCTAGTATAAGAGTTCAGTGGAAGGATTAGGATCCTAATTGAAGAGTGGTCCAGTGATTCAATATAAGTATAATTCATGATGAAACCAATTAGTTCAAGGTCATGGAATAAGTCTACACAAGATTTAGTTTTTCATAGTTCTTTCAGGCCTTCAAGGATAAAATAACATTTCAAGTATAAGTTCAAGTAAAATCTAAGTACAAAACCTTTTTGGGCTAAGTCTTTACTTGAAATTATTTCAAACCTTTTATTTGACTAAGTATTGAATTCTTTCAAAAAAATTGTCCAAGACAGTTTCTAAAGGTTTGAATTCTTTTGGAAAAAATGTTTGAAGTAAAGGATGACGACTTATTTATTTTGGGGAAATTGTTACACAATAATTTCCCTAAAGACCTATTTATTTTAGAGAAATTATTCATATCAAAAAAGGCTAAGTGTCATTTATTTTAGGAAAATTGTCTGAACAATTTTCTCAAAGGCTATTTTGTCAAGAAAAGTGGCCAAAACACTTTTCCCAAAGGGTATTTTTAGGAACGTATCACAAACAATATACCTAAAGGGCCACTCTTGTAGCAAATTATCCCTAGACAATTTTCTCAAAGGGTATTTTCTTGGGGAAATGGTTTGATTCAAAAGTTTGAAAAGGCATTTCATCAAAAAAGTGTCCTAGATAGAATTTCTGAATGGTAAGTCTTCAAAAAGGTGAACAAAATGAAAATCTTGAAGGGCCATTTATTTTAGGAAAATTACTATAGACAAAGTGTATAAGGGTTATTCTCTTAACAAAGTGCCCTATACAATTTTCTTGAAGGGTCATTTCTTGGGGAAATGGTCCAGTTCAAGGGTTTTGAAGGGTCTTTTCTAAGGAAGGTGCCCCAAAAAAATGTCTAGTAAAAGGCTCGAAGGAAATAGCCCATAAAATTTGTGATCTAAACAGTTGCATAAACATCAATTTTAGGCTATAGAAAATAGAAATTTAAATTCAAAAATTCAAGGACAGCCCCACAAGTGTCAAATTAAAGCACATAAGATTACTGTTGGTTTTCAAATATGTAGTGATAGTTGCATAGATGGCAAATATGTTTGTATAGATGTGAAAGTTTAAGCCACAACAAATAGCCATTTATATTTCAATGGGTTTAAGACTGGTGGTCTACATTAAATACAAGAAAATATCTAGTAGCACACTTGAAGTCAATAATACATTCACGTAGATGTCAAATTCAAGCCACAACAAGTAATCATTTAGGTTTAAAATGCCCTTAAAAGGTTTAAAGTTGGTTAAGATCTAATGGTCTAGAGCCCTTATACTAACACATGATATCTAATGGTACATGCTAGATTCAAACAAGTCAAAAGGTCCCTAGGTTAAATCCCTTAAAGAGATGTAAGTTTGAAAATATCCTATGGTGTGGGTTTATCAATCTGAGATCCAATGGTGTGCATTCACTAATAAAGGGATGGGTCTGAGCTAAATCAATGATCTACATTTGATTTTATAGAAGTTCCAATAGTGAGTGGTGATTAGAAGGTTAATGGGCCTAAGTATATCAATGGCACACATTCAATCATAGAAAGGTGATCAATGGAGTGAGATGAGTCAAAGGAGTTATGGAATCTAGAGGAGAAATGTGTGAGTAACAAATGCCAACAGTGCATCAGATTAGAAGGAGATCAATGATTAATGGTCATCTATATTGGTAGGATCTAATAGTATGAGATAATTTAAAATGTTAATGATCCAGGTCAATTTTTTATAGCCAATGAGAGAGGGTATCCCATGACATTTTCGATGGTAGTCAATGAGCCAGTTTTCAACCTAGATAGGCAAATATAAAGTAGTTAGTTTCAAACATAGACCAAAATAAAATTAGGGTAGATATTACAAAGATCAAGGGTCACCATTAGGTCTCCATGGATACATAATAGGTCTTTTATACCTATTATATATCAAATTTAATGATTGAATGTCAAAATAAGATCAGATAGCTAGTGAACTCCATCTCTTTGACATGATATCTATAATAAAACCAATAAATATGATTGGTTTTCAATCTATAATGAAACTTGTGCTCATATATTTCCTTGGTAGATATGTAATTAATAGGAAGCTTCTTGTCCTTCAGCATGGTCATTTCCTAGACAAACATATATTTAAAGCCACCAAAGATAGACCAAGCATGGCTCTGTCAATTCTAAGACATGAATATTTTATCTTTATAAGCAGATCAAGAAGAAGATGGTGTAGAGTCCCAAGAGTATGAGTTGGTTGGATAAAGATCATGGAGCATTCAATTTTTTTATGGGGACCTTCTTTATTGATAAGATCATGAGTTAACATCCTTGAAAATTCTAATCCATTAAAAGTGGTGGGGACTCTTTCAATGTACAACTCTCTCTCTTTCCTTTTTCTATAAATACATGTTTCCAATCCTTAAAATAGATGCCTTTTTTTGGTATGACCAAACTCTACTAAAAATTTTATTGTGACACTTTTTTGATGAAATAAAGACTTAATTCCATCCTTTTTCTAATATGGATTGAAGTGTGTTCCATTAATTCATGTATTGTGGTTAAGTGAATGTATATTCCTTGCTTATGTCTAATTTTTTATCACCTTTAGGAAGTGCTTAGTAGTTCTTATAGGTCATTATAAGTGCAATTTATAATTTATTATCTAGTTTGAAAGTGGATATTTGCCCTCTCTTGTTAATTAGATAAATTATTGATGCCTTATTCTAAAATATTTATGTGAGATTGATATTCTTTGGTCTTAAAAGTGTCTCATAGTGTGTATTATATGAGTTTGAGTGATCAAATCATTGGTGCATCACCTTTTTACATGCTTTATAAGTTATTATCAAAATCTCTTTCCCTTTTCCAAGCAAGAGCTATTTTAGATTTAATATAGGTGATAGATCCAAAATGAATTTGACCTTCTCCAAAGGTATAATCCATTATTAGGATACCCATAGCCTAGGATCAGTCCCATGTTGGACTAGATTTGAGTATAAAGATCTGCATAATCCCCTCCTTAGCTAAGGTGCAAATCTAGAATACCAATAGTTTTGTCATACCTAATGGGACTAATTAGAGCTTTTCTTGGTGTAATTTCAATTTTATAAGTTTTATTCATGAAGAATTTGGTGATTCCAAACTCAAGGAATTGTTTCTAAAAGTCTAGGTAGTTTCCAAGTAAGTTCATTTTCATTGCATTATCCTTATGTTATTTTCATGGATATGTATGAAGGAAATCCCTATGATATAAATTCTTATCAGCCCTATGATGAATCATATCAACCATATCATGATCCATATGAGCCTTTGTATGAACCCAATCAGACTTACTAATAATTTTATCACAGCCATGATGAGCCTTATCAAGTTTCCCATGATCTTTATTATCAAGAGCATAACTCTTACTTTCCTTGTGAACCATATCAGTCTCAAGACTAGATTTCACCTTTCCTATATGGATATGAGTTTTAAAATGAGTAGAGTTATCTCTAAGAAAATATGGATGAGATATAAATCAATTGTATAACATATGAAAGAAAAGTATGTTCAGATTCCCAGCATGAAGAAGTAAATGAACGGTTTCAAAATGTGTCTAATAATCTAGAAGAGAGGCATGAGTTTTGGACTTTTGTATTAGATAAAGTAGAGTATTGTGAGAGGCATAAAATTAAATTGAATCATTTATCTTAAGAAACATCTTGTATTCCTTACCAAACTTTTTGTGTTCCTTACCCTCATAAAGTTCTTGACCAAGCCTAGTGTATTCCAATGAAGATTCCTAGTTGGAGTCAAGAACCTATTCAAGAATCTATTCATATGCCATTCAAGAGCCTATTAAATAGTATAAAACTTATTATAGTCCCTTTCTTCACCACTTACCCATAAATATCAAGTTTTCTATGAGGAAAAAAGGGTTTCAGACCTTGATGAAGTAATGGACAAATGGAAAGAGCAGAATGTAGAAGTTCTCAAAAGTTTCTCTTTCCTTCCTCTTCAAGATTCCCTAAATGATTTCATTTCACTCAAGATCCCAAAATCTGACCTTGATCAACCTTCCATGCTTCATATTCCCTCTCAATAAAATGAATTTCATCACCCTCCCACCATTTCCCTCCCACCATTTCCCTTATTCAAGAGGAGCATGTTCTATGGGAGATGGAGAAAGAAGTTACAAATGCAAGTTAAGATCTTAGGGAATGTGAAGAAGATGCTTTAAGTATATAGGAGAATGTTTATATTGATATGTAATAACTCCATGAAGAATTGATGCAAGTTGATGTCATAAATTAGGTTGATATATCTCCAATTGAGAAAGATAAAGGTGTCTTTTAAAATGATCCTATTTAGGTTGATCAAAAAAAGGATGATTGGTAGTTGTACTTTGAATCTCTACAAGAGATTAAATATCTTTGTAAGGATATGTTTCCCATTGGGCAGAATATTATTAATAAATTTGATCAATAATAGCCTATTAAATATCATGATGTAGCTTGGGTTGATTATTCAGAACTCCTTGAAGAACTAGATGAACTTGTAGCAGTTGATAATAAAGCTAAGGTCACCCAAGAACAAGGCATAAATGAGATGTCACATTACAAGGTTATAGTTTACAAACAACATAAAAAGGATTAATAAGTGCATGATGAATTTTTATTTGTTGGTGATTGGTTTGTTGTTGATGGCTCATTTCAGGAGATGTTAAGGGAAATAGTTGGAAAGAGGAGTGCTTCTTCAAATGTCATGTTCAATAAACACCCCAATTTGTAACTTGTAACTTCTCATAGAATGATTAAATCCATGAATTTACATTTTTATCTAGGTGGATCATGTATTGTCATGGTTAATTATATATATATATATATATATTTTATATTTTTCCCAAATAAGTGTTTTTATTTGCATAGTTGTTTAGTAGTTAGTTGCCTTTATTTATTATGTTAGTTTCCCTTTTAGTTTATTTTTTTCCCTATTGGTTAGAATTATTTTGTCTTTGAAACTCAAGAGGTTGTCTTGCAGTCAATGTAAATGGTCCATGTATCATGTAAATGATCTAAGAGTCATGTATATGGTTGAGTTATCAATCATAACAAACATGCTACCTATCCAAGTCGTCAAAGATGTTGACCAAATTTGGTATACATACCATAAATGTGCCTAGTCCAAGAGCTCAATGGAAAAAGTAGGATCCTGATTGAAGAGTGGTCCAATGATTCAATATGAGCAAGCTTCATGGTGAAACCAAGAAAATCAAGGTCACGAAATAGGTTTGTACAAGATTCAAATTTTCATAGTTATTTTAGACCTTTAAGGATCAAGAAACATTTTAAGTACAAGTTCAAGTAAAAGATAAGTAAAAAACCTTTTTTGGTTGTCTTTACATGGGAATTCTTTCAGACCTTTTATTTGACTAAGTGTTCATTTTATTGGGAAAATTCTTTCAAGATTTTATTTTGCTAAGCTAAATTCTTTTGGACCCTTTTTTGGCTAAGTGTTAAGTTATTTCAGATAAATTATCCAAGACAAAGTTTTTGAAGGCATGATTTTTTTTGACCAAAATTTTTTAAGCAAAATACGAAGTCATATTTATTTTGGGTAAATTATTCCACAATAATTTCCTCGAAGACCTATTTATTTTGGAGAATTTTTTGCATAAAAAAAAGAATAAGTGTCATTTCTTTCAGGAAAATTGTCTGAATAATTTTCCTAAAGGGTATTTTGTCAATCAAAGTGGCCAAAACACTTTTATTGAAGGGTATATTTTTGGGAAAGTGTCCCAAACAATTTCCTTCAAGGATCACTCTTACAGCAAAGTGTCCCTAGACAATTTTCCTAAAAGGTCTCTTTCAGGAAAATGGTCTGATTCAAAAGTTTTGAAAGGCATTTCACCAAAAAGGTGTCCTAGACAAAATTTGCAAAGGGTAAGTATTCAACAAGGTGGACTGAACTAAATTACCAAATGGCCATTTCTTTCAGGAAAGTTTCACAAAGTCTCGCAGGGTTGTTCTCTCGACAAATCACACTATATAATTTTCTTAAAGGGTTATTTCTCAGTAAAATGGTCCATTTCAAGGGTTTAAAAGGGTCTTTTTCAAGGAAGGTGCCCCCAAAAAAATGTCTAGAAAAAGGTTTGAAGGAAATAGCCTACAAAATTTTTGATCCAAATAGTTACATAAACATCAATTCCAGGCTATAATAAATAGTTGTTTAAATTTAAAAAGTCAAGGATGGCCCTACAAGTGTCAAATTCAAGCATAAAAGATGAAAATTGGTTTTAAAATATGTAGTGATAATTGTGCATATATAAAATACATTCATGAAAATGTTAAATTTCAAGTCACTTCAAATATCCATTTATATTCAAATGGGTTCAAGATCAATAGTCTACATTCAATTCGAGCAAAGTTCTAGCAGCATATGTGAAGTTAAGAAGTCAATAATACATTCATGTAAATGTCAAATTCAAGACATTAAAAGTAACCATTTAGGTTTAAAAGTCCCTTAAAAGGTTTAAATATGGTTGAGATCTAATGGTTTATAGAAGACCTCATACTGACACATGAGATCTAACCGCCTGCATTGGAGTCAAACAAGTCAAAAGGTTCCCAAGTTAAAGCCCTAACAAATATATACAAGTTGGATAAGATCCTAAAATGTAAGTTCATCAAGCTAGGATCCAATGGTGTATGTTTACTAATAAAGGGATGGGTTTGATCTAAATCAATGATCTATATTTGATTTTATAGAAGATCTAATAATGAGTAGTGACTAGTAAGTTAATGGGCCCAAGTAGATCAATGGCATGCATTCAATAAATGAAAAGAGATAAATGGAGAAATATGGTTCAAAGGATTCAGTGAATTTAAAGGGAAAATGTATGAGTAATAAATTCCAATAGTGCATTAGATCGGCAAGAGATTAATGATTAGTGGTCATCTAAACTAGTAGGATCTAACAGGTGCAAGAGAAGTTAAAATGCTAATGATCCAAGTTAGTTTTTGATAGTTGATGAGTGGAGGGTATCCCAAGACATTTTTGATGATATTCAATGAGCCAATTTTCAATCTAGATAGGCAAATACAAAGTAGTCAAGTTCAAACATAGATTAGGATCAAACCAAGGTTGATGTTATAGAGATCAAGGGTAACCATTAGGGCTCTATGGATATATAATAGGTCTTTTAGACCTATTACAGATTAAATTCAATGATTAAATGTCAAAATAAGATTAAATAGATGGAAAAATCCATCTCATAGACAAGATAGCTATAGAAAAACTATTAAATATGATTGGTTTTTGATTTATAATGAAACTTGTGCTCAGATATTTCTTTGGGGTAGATATGTAATTAATGGGAAGCTTTTTGTCTTTCAAGATGGTCATTTCCTAGATAAATAAATATTTACAACCACCTAATATAGACCAAACATGGCTCTATCATTTCCAAGATATGAATATTTTATCTTCATAAGTAGATGACGAAGAAGATGGCATAGAGTCCCAAGAGGATGAGCTGGGTGGATAAAGATCATGGAGCATTCAATTATTTTATGAGGACCTTCTTTCTTGATAAGATTATGAGTCAGCATCCTCAAGAATGCTAATCCATCAAAAGTGGTTAGGCCTCTTTCAATGCACATATCTCTCTCTCTCTCTCTTTTCTATGAATACATGCTTCTAAGCCTTCAAATGGATCCCTCTCTTTGGTATGACTAGATTCTACTGAAATTTGTACTATGACACCTTTTTGATGTAATAAAGACTGAATTCCATCCTTTTTCTAAGATGGATTGAAGTGTGTTCCATAAATTCATGTACTTTGGTTAAGTGAATGTATGTTCCTTAATTATGTCTGAGTTTTTCTCACCTTTAGGAAGTGATTAGTAGTTCTTATAGGTCATTATAAGTGCAATTTACAATTTATTGTCTAGTCTTAAAGTGGATATTTGCCCTCTCTTACTAATTTGATAAATTATCAATGCCTTATTTTGAAATATTTATGTGAGATTGATATTATTTGGTCTTGAAAGTGTCTCATAGTGTGTATTATGTGAGTTTAAGTGATCAAATCATTGGTGCATCACCTTTTTTACATGCTTTATAAGTTATTGTCAAAATATCTTTCCCTTTTCCAATCAAGTGCTAGTTTAGGTTTAGTATAGGTGATAGATCCAAAAGGAATCCATCCTTATATAGAGGTTTGATCTATTATTAGGATACCCACAACCTAGGATCAGTCCCATGTTGGACTAAATTTAAGTAAGAATATTTGAACAATCCCATCCTTAGTTAGGATGCAAATCTAGAACACCAATAAGCATGACATCACACATAGCCTCTCCTTGTAGCTACATATCTAACTATCCACCTTACATTGTTTATTTGCCAGCACTTGATGTCCTTTTTACAGCCATGACACCTTATAAGGAGTAGGGTGTGTTGATTTATTCAAGCCTAAATTGTCAACCATTTCAAAAGATAAAAATTTATTAATATGTCCACTATCTATAATGACTTTGTATCACTTACCATTTTAATTTTAAGTGGTTCTGAACATCTTTATTTGTGTAAGCCCCCTGATCTCCTTATTGTGCTTGAAAAACACTCTCTTCATGCACAAGGATTATCCAACTTAAGGTGCATATTCATGAGAAGGTGATCCCACACTCTCCTCATTAGCTTGGAAAATTTGAGCACTACCTTTACTCATTTAAGGATTCTTTGGGCACTCATAATATTTATACTAATACTTGTTAATTTGAAGCATCTACCAATAAAGCCTTTTCCTCTACCTATAGTAAAGGGCCTTCTTCCTCTAAAATAATAGCCACCTCTTGTAAAATGATTTGGTCTTCGTGAGATACTAGCTTCTTTATTATGTGCATGCAACTGACTTCTTCCACCATGTTGTCTTCTACCTCTAAAATATTTTGCTCTGCCTCTTGAATGTTGAGGTTGTTTCCTAGATATTGTATCCTCTACCTTAAGATCAAATTAGTATTCCTCCTCAACTGATCTTAGTGATATAATAATTATATAATATTCAATTTTAAACCTTAAACCATTGATGTATCTATCCACCTTTTAGAATCTTCTTCTATATTTCCTATTATGATGGTTAGCTTATAGAACTCCTCTATGTAAAACTTGACTATCATCTCCTTTTACCTTAGGTTTTAGATCTTATCAAAGAGATTATTTTGATAATATTTTTTCATGAATTTGACTTTCAACTTGGACACCATTCTATCATAACTCTTTATATTTTATTCACCTTTCCTTCTCTTGTCATTAAATCCATCCCACCATAGGGATGCATGAACTTTCAATATAGTAGTAGAAAAATTTACCTTTTTGTTAATGAATTTATTCCTTCATACTCAAATTATTTGTCCATGGAATTTATCCAAGTGACCATATCCTCTACATTCAATATACCTTCATACATAGGTGCTTCTAATTTGGGCTTGGAGCTAGCCCCCATTACTGCTCTGATTAATCTCTTTTTTGATCTATCTTATCCTTCTTATTATTGTTATTCCATTTATTCTTAAGGATATTCCTCTTCTCTATCACTGATATATCCCATCTCAATTCCTATTGTTTTTCCAATTTCCATGGCCTATAGCCTATCTTGAATGTTTTTTGTTTACTCACACAATACTGCCTGAGTAGGTTGCCTCCTCTGACCTCTACCTCTTGCTCTTATTGACATCTTTATAAACATATGCTCATATATTTTAATTAATACCTTGAATTAATTCTATAAAAACTTTTATAAAATTTATTTTTTTCTCTGATACCACTATGGTGTAAGGTGATCCCAAATATCTTGATCCCCTAATAGGATTAATTGTATTATAGGCTTGTTATCTTGTCTTTAGGTCTAATTATTCTTATTCTTGTACTAAAATCACAAAAAATATTTTAATATCATTAATTATAATTTATTTATTCATCAATATTATATTTATATCAGTTTATAAAGTTTATATCTTCTTACCAACTAATTTCTCATAAAAAATGATAAAAATGTATTTTAGCCCTATTTTAGGCTTGATTAAGGTCTATAGAATACATAATCCTATTTATATTTTATTATGTATATTATCAAGATATAAAAATAATTTAATAATTTATAATAAATTATAATCAACCTATCTACCAATTTTTAGGAAATTTTGAGGGTCAGTTTGTGAGATAATCCACAATTTGTAAACCAACCCCTGATTTAGGGTTTTGCAAGTTGTAAGGGACTCGAGAGGCTAAATTTTCTGAAATATTTTATTTTAAGAATTTTAAAAACCTAATATCACTTGTATTATTATTTTTACATGATTTATCAACCCTTTTAAATGTAAATTAATCTTGACCTATCATAAAAATATATAGACACTTTACTTCCTAGATTATGCATAAGAAACTTTATTTTAAGACCTTTATCAATTGAGAAGAATATAATATTGAGAAAATGCTTTAAAAAAAAAAAACCTTATTTAACCTATTAAAAATCTTTATCACTCATATAAACCATCACCAATTTTTTTTTATTTCATAACTTTCTTGAAAACATATATAGACTTGTAGACAATCTTCTTCATTTACACTCACCTATCACCACCAAACTTAATTATGAGATTTTCTCCTCTTTTTAAAGTGTTATTAGTCTCCTCCCATAATGGATCAATCCTTATAATATTCCCAAAGTAATTATAAACTTTTTTCATGAATTAAAATCCTCTCAACTGACTTAAGACTCTTCTAACATGCTTGATTTATCCCTTTTTCTACATAGCTTAAGACTTATCAAGGTAAAAGACAGTTAAATTTTTTATAAATAATATAATGATTGATTAACTTTTAAAATATTTAAAATTACCATAATTATCCCTTAAAAATTATCATAACCCCATTAAACATGCTAAAATAGACCAAACCACTCAAAACTAACTCAAAATTTTAAATTTCCTGGTTCTGGTAAGAAAGTTCAAAACACCCCTAAATGAACTAAAACCAAAAATTGAAGCCTAGATAATATTTATTATTGATAAAAAAATGAATTATAATAACTATTAATACCATAAAATAACTAAATTGAGATATTTGCAATAATTCACTTGCATGAAATTATCATTCCATCTATGAAACTAGTGCAAATAACGAATCAATATGTCATGCACATGACCCCAATTGATATCTAGTGCATATAGATTGTGAGACTGAGTCAAGAAATCATTATTATAATAATAAACATGTTTATTCAACTATAAAAATATTTTGTGCATGATTTCCCCCAAACTAAGTAAATCTAAGATACAATGTTTAATTCTAAGTAATTTTGGGAACTAAGACTATGAAACTACTGAGTATTATTCTGAGTAAACTGAGGTTCTGAGAAAATATATAAATGCATTTTTTTATGCATTTTTAGATTAATTTTAGGAAGGATAAAAGAGTATTTTTCTCTTGTCTAATGTGTTTTTCCTATCCAATTTGACTTTATGTGTGTTTTTTGAGCTTGAAATTGTGTTAACTATGTAACATCTGTTAAATCCTATTTGTGTATTGATCTGGGAATCTTGGTCTCTAAGAAAAATCTCTATGAATTCCACCTCTTTTGAGGTGATTTTTTGAGCCTATAAAATAACTTAACTCAAAATAAAAGGTTATGCATTAGGTTGTTATGATGTAACATTATAAATTTGAATAATATTGACACCATGAAAAATCATGGAATCATTATGTATGTAAACAAAGCATAATAATTATGTATTATGCATGTGAAAATAAGAATTCACAAGAAGTGTATATAGATACATGTGATAATGAAACACATAAATAATTGATCAATTGATTATATAACATTTAATGCAACTACTTAGGTAAGAATGTATGATGTCCATCATGGCATTAGAAGGGGTTGGGTGCATTATGTCCAACATGGAATCCAAATCTAAGAAAAGAAGCAAGCCAAGTGTTATGTACATGATGCACACAATCAAAGAGTACACACATAACACATAAAACATATAATATAATTCCAAGGGGATATAAATAAGGGACTTGTTTAAATTTCACTCAATTGAATAGAAGACATTTACAAAGTCATGTTAAAATTCCCTCACACGCATACAAGGAAACAATGGAGGCTTAGAGACACATATAAGGACATGTTTAAATTTTTGCATACATGGATAAAATATACACACAAGGACATGTTAAAATTTTCTCACAAGCATACAAGCAGAGATATAAATTCTTATATCCATTTGGTAAAGACATATTAAAATGTCCTGAAAGTAAATAGAGAAGTGTATGCAAGACATGAAGCTAGGAAAAACACATAAAAATCATGCATGATTATGTATTATGATTAAGAAGAGATAAGTTATAATGTGAGAAATATTCAATAACTAAGATGGGAAATATATATCATAATTTTAGTGAGTGAAAAGTATCATAAGATGGAATACAATGTAAATAATAAGCATGTGAGTAAGATAGTGTAGGCAAAGAAGGACTAAACATGTGTTTACTATACCCCCAATGAGCTATATAATGAATGTACATGTTTTAGTAATCCTATGTGAAGTATAGGAGTGAGTAGTGATAGTATGAGCTCACTAGGACAAGTGTGGGGTGAGGGATACTAGATTACTACACTTTTATCCTCCACAATGCTCCTATTTGAATATAATTTTTGAGCATGTAATAGTAAAATCACTTGTGACTAGTTCTATAAATGATGTGCTATGTAATATAAAATCACTCATATACATTGGTGAAACAATTATGATATAAAAATGGATAAAACATATATATAATACTATGTATAATTAAACTAATGTGTGACAAAGTGCATATAAGCATGCATAGGTCCTGATTTGGTGTATTTTTTAGATAACAATTTACTATATATATATATATATATATGTGAAAATAACATGTACAAAGTGAAGGAGAGATGTTAGCTGATGATTCTTACAAGGGAATCACAATCAATAGGCCCTATATTTAAAATAGGTATGATAACCTTGTGTCAATGGAAAAGGCTATATTATTGTCACTGAATTGAATTGAATTTTGAAGCTGGGTACTGATTTCCTTTTATACAATGATTATAATTGTTGTAGTAATTATTCATGCATTTTTGGGATGTATTGATTGATATATTATGCCTCTTACTCTCTACTAATTATATATTTAAAAAAAATGTTATTCTAAGATACCTTTGATGAATTTTCCTCATACTATGGTATTGACCTTTATGATTTCTATTATGCAATGAGTATTGTATCCTTTGCATTTATCGATATGAAATTACTTGTATATATTTGTATGTTAGCTAAAATTATGCTTTTTTTGTTTATTTGGATCTAAATGTGTCCCTTATTTTGAAAATTATTTGACCTTGACTTTATGATCAAATGATATATAACCTTTATTTTAATCAATCATTTCTCCTATTAATTTTAACCATGAATCCTCCAAGAACAACATTGTAGGCACTTGAATTTAAAATAACATGAAAATTAGGATAACACTCTTTTGAAGCAAAATAAACTTTTAACTTAATTGATCCCATACATGTTTTAGATGCATTAGTTTGATCCAAGTGTTGATGGTTATTCCCAAGAGATGTAGGAAATGACATAGAACAAAAAATAATTTCTTGATATTCCTTAACCTTGAAATTTGTAAATTGTTTTCCATCTATATGAACAATGTTAGTGAAAGGGTCTTGATATGAGGAAAGGCTTGGAATCCTTCCCCCCCTTTGTGACCAAATTTGAAACTACATCTTTTTTAGGTATTCCATGCTTTTGAATTTTTTTTTTGTTATAAATCCTCTTCTAAGAATGTTTTTTTGTTTATCTTGAATTTGATTTGACAACTTCTCTTGTACTAATTTCACTTTCTCTTGTTGTAACATGTGTTTTTCACATTGTTCCCTTTGTAATTGATATTTTTGATCTTGTTACTTTTGTTCTCTTTATTTATCTAACTTATCTTGTTGATTCTTTTGTTGTTTTATTATTCCATTTGAACCTTTTTCTACTCTAATTTACCCTTTGGCAACCATTTTTTTACTAATTCTAATTTTGCCACTTTTTGTACTTGTTCTTGATCCACTGTGGGTTGTTTGATTGATGTATCACTTATATGATCACCATTATAATTACATTTTGTATTTTATTTTTCAAATCCAACAATGATAGGTATGATGTCCATGCATTATATTCTATGCATAATAGTATTTTGATCTCCTTAGAAGATGTAGAGGAGGTAGTTAGATCAAATTATTTTGAATCATTTTCCTTAGATTCTCATTTTAAATCTTATTATTAATTTGAATAATTTTTGAATAAATTACTGTATATGTATGATATTTTAGTTTCTCATTTTGATATGAAATTTTATTAGGTACAACATTGGTAGAGTGATATGCACATACATGATTAATACTAGCATATTTTGGATTCTTTGCACATGTAATTTGATGTTCTAATAATGTAATATTTGTACTAAAAAACTAATTTTTCTTTTGTAACTTTTATATTAACTTTCCCACACTAATTATTTTATATTTTAGAGCCTCACAAACATAAGCCCTATGTGATTTATATTAAACATTCATACATATACCCTAAAGAGGAGATGGGGGAGGTGGAGGGGTCTAAAGAAGGATAGGTTGGTTACCTTCATTTGGAACTATAGGATGGGATGCCTTACCTATCAGGATAGTGATAGCATGGACCTGGTTAGAGGGAAAGAATTCATCACAACCTTGAGATTTATGAGGAGCTTCTTTGTTAACCATGTTAAATTTTATAGATAGTAAAATGATAACAAGAAAAGAGATACATAGGAATGCTATGAAATAATCCAACATGATAATAAAATAAGAATTGAATTTGAAACCCTAGGAGATAAGATTTTAGAAGGAAAGACTATGTAAAACTAAGGCTTTCTATGTTCAACAAAAATAGGGTTCACCAATATGTTTTATCAAATTTAAGATTTATGTAAAAACTCTAAATGACAACACTACTGTGAAAAATTGGGAGAAAAATATAAAAATGGTAACTTTTACAAGGCACTCCTATCCAATTTTAGTGAGGAAATTAGGGTTTCTAGCTTCTTTGTGCCTTCATTTATATAGCTTGTATTTGGTGCAAGAGATTATGATCATTTTCAAAGACTATTGTGTAACTAATTTTCCTTCAAAACCTCAACTCTTTGACATGTGAAGACCAATACAAATCAATCGAGAAAAAGGATCCGGTGATTGAAGTTGGGAGAAACCTCACCACCCCATGTGTCAAGTGTTGCCTACATACCAATACTCCAAAGAGGGATCAAACTCCATATAGTTATCCCATGCTATAGAGGTTTATGAATAATCAACAAAAAAAATACTAGATGCTAACACAATACTGATGTGATTATATGCCTTAATCATGACTAATGAATTGTAAAATATATTTAGACTTGATATTTGGGCTATTAGGGTTGTATATAATTAGAATTGGGAGGAATAGGTATTCTACTCTTAATGTGCAAGTGTGATTTTGGTTTTTTTTGGTGTGAAAGCCTCTGATATGGAAAATGGTTTAAAAAGTGTTTATATAGTAATATCATTGAAAATCCTTCAAATGGGTCTCATCAAGAACATGGTTTGACCTTCATATAACATTAAATTTATAAAATTAGTTGTTATTTGGTAGGAATATAGGAGATGGGGGAAGGACACTAGAGCAATGCATATGTATCCCCTAGGGTGATCCTATCCAAAGGGTCATTTTACCATGTTGAGGGTTAAGAAGGGAAAAAAATATGTCTAAGGTTGATAAGGATATAGATAATTTCATTCAAGGGTTATATATCAGCTTAGAATAGTGTGAAAGGTGGTCAAAAGTGATCAAAATGGGCCCTAAGATAGGTCTAGAGCTAAGTGTGTAACATAATGGTCACAAGTGCATGATTTTAACTTAAATGTTAGTTTTTTGTCTAAAAGAGTATAAAATAAAGTAATAATTGTGCATGAATGGGTGATGCATAAACATAAAGGATACCAATGAATAAAAATATGAAGATTAGAATGAAAACCAAGTATATGTGATCCAAGAAGTAAGTCAATGAATAAAATTCACTATGGAAGTTTAAGTGCACATATAAGGGTAAGTAGATGATCCATGTTGATAATATATCACCCATTAAATTTATCCTAATTAGCATATGAGAGAAGAATGTTAAGACTTGGCATCTTGAGAGTTTTTCCATTGAAATATTATTGGGAATAGATGAAATTTTTCAAATTTTATAAAGTGGAAGAACATAGTTAAGGCAACATTTATGTGAAGATGATATTACAAAAAAAATATTTCATAATTTCTAGATTATTTGTTTAACATGTTTTATTTTCTTTATGTCAATAAGCATAGAAAATCCTATAAATCTAGCTCAACGAGGTGAGCTAGGAATCTCATAGGATTATTATGTAGATGTTTAAGTATATTTGGGAGGGGTTTCTTTGTCATGTGTAATAAAAGAGATAAAATATCATTGTATAAAATTTTGGTATACAAAGCATTTAAAGTGCAAATGGAATCAAAATTGAGGACTTTATCCAATAGATCAACAAAATTGGAAGATTATGGTATGGTATAATGTTGTGTGAGTAGGAATAGATTCAATAATAATTCTTGTGAGATAAGTGTAGAGATAGAAAAATAAAATAAAGACTAGTTTGACATAAATTAAAAGGAAGGTGTGCAAATAGAATGGATTGATAAGGCTCTAAAGTGTGAAAAGTGGAAATTAAAATTATTTATTTGGTTATGGGATAACATTTTAGTTCCATAAAGAGGGAAAACATAATGTATGATGCCTAATATTATATTGGACCAATAAAATAAGGTTCATGATGTACAAAACACTAAAAATAATATATGATGTGCATAACCCAAGAATACAAAATGAAGGAAAAGAGAATTGAATGGATGGCATAATAAGGATCAAGAACATAATAAAATGAATGGGTATATTAGGTAATAAATTAACACATAGGTATAAAGGTTCAATGGTGCATTTAAGGTAGTCATTTTCTAATTGAAATATTAAAGAGCCAAAGTAGAGAGATGAAGAGTTAAGTGAAAAATAATCTCATACTGGAAGTTTGGAAAGGCATCATGAGAAAGAAGATTTACATAGTAGGTGAAAAATGACATAAGGGGATACATCATAAGTTTTAGGCTATGTGGCTAAGAATATTCATGATAATAAAGGTTGGATTGGTTGGTTTAGATATTAAAATTGAATATTTTTATAGCATCTTAGTCTTGTACATTTGAAAAATATCAATCAGGGCACTACCCTTAAATTTTAGACCTCTTTACTACTAAAAGTCTCAAATTATCCCTCTCATTATGCCTAAATATTATCCATTAGTCTAATACATATCATTATAATGTCATGGGTATTCTACACTACAAAAAAGTCTTAAAACTTGATAAACATTATTCACTATAAGTTTTAGATCCATTCATGTTTTCTAGCCTTTTAGACACTACTGACCACAGATGGACACTACCACTGACGATAATGTCAAGATATTTATCTAGTGTCTAGTTGCCAAAATTCATCTAAATTAAAAAATTATTAAAACCCATGATTCAAACTAATTATCTTAGAACCCTACTATGAGATACTTTCAAAAGGTATGGTATTAATACAAGTTTAAACCTTCTCATTCCTCATCTAGTAAATACCAATCAAACACCTACTAAAGCAAAATCAATAAATTTTAAAAGCACTCTATTATGCTCTATTCATCCCTTTTTCATATAAAGTATAGGAGTAATCATACCACATGTTTTAATCATTCAAAGAGTAGCCCATGAACAATATTTGTCAAATTACAAGCCAGATCACTATGTGCATATTCATATAGTTTATTTCACCCTTGTACACACACTTTATCACACATAGGGGATACATACAAAATTATGAGGCCCTCCTTAGAGTATTGGCTAAGTAGGCAATACCTATCAACATATAAATCTATGGGTAAGCTTGAAACTACTATCTCACTAACCCATTTTTTAGAAAACTCAATCTAAGAGTGAAGAAGGGTTAATAGGTAGGGTTTGATAAACTAGTGAAAAGTGACAACCTGTATCCCATATTTGAGTATATAAATAGAAAGGTTACATAAAAAAATTTAAAAAAAAAAAAAAAAATGTTTCATATAGATCCAATACTTATTATGTATTGGACACTTGAATAATAGTAAAAAATAGAATCAATAGTAGTGTCCAGATCCTATGGTAGTGTCTACGATCATAGAAGTGCAATTTCTAGAATATGATGAATAGTATAAAATATTTTTACTACATATTTTACACATGTTTCCAGTGTTCCTACATATTTTACACATGTTCCAGTCCAAATTTTTATATGCATAATAAACTAGCTAAGTATTATTATTTATTATTTATTATAATATATTTTAATAGATGTACTTTAGTATTTATAGTAATCTCAGTTGTATAAATTTAGAATATTATTTATCTAAGTTTTCTATTAATTAGCCTGCTATAGACTATTTTATCACCCTTATGTTATAACTATTTATATATTACTAATACTATACCCTACTTCTAATTTTAGGGTTAAACATTTTATGAACTTGTCCTCTATGTCTTTCTATACAAACCCTAGCTTGGCCTAGAGAATTCAACCTACTGATATTTTTCCTCGTTATTTGTTTCTGAATATATTATAGTATTTGTATTAAGCCTAAGTGTATCCCTAGATTAGGTGGTGTTTCTATTGAACACTTAGATCTTCTTCTAATTCCACCTAAGATGGCTCAAACCAATGAAGTATCAAATCATCTACCTAATGAAAGTGCCAAACATGAAACTAAACTAAATACTAAAGATGTTATCATAGAAAATTACTCTAATCATAAAAACAATGAATCTAATGCAAATCATGAACATTAATAAATAGATCAAGACTAAGTATAAGCTATTACTATGTTTTGAGAGCATAAATATCAAAACCCTAAAGATCTTGATGAGATCCTCAAAACCATATTAGAAACTAAAAAATAAAAAAACATAGATGAACAACTAGGTACATCTATTGATCATGTTATTAGAGATATGGGACATCCCCATATTCTTGTAACTTTCCCCATGATCACATCATCACTTCCTACATCCAATAGAGACATGTGTTATGTGTTTACACCATTTTCCCCCAAAACAAACCCTACTATTGCTACATCATCCATCGAAACCATTAAAACTTTAACCCAATTACCAGTCACAATACTTATATCAACTCAAAACATGGGTACACCCCCTTTGGTGACCTATCAAACTTCAAATCTTAGTGATCAAAAAGAGCAAGTGTGTTATCAAATTTGGGATAACATGATCCTAGATGAAAAATTGATGTGTAAAAATTAGATGGAATAATATAAAAATATCAAACACTTACTAATTTGAAACTATGAAATTTTGGAAAATTAATAAAAATAGAAAAAGTGTGATAGATAAAAAATATTTAACTAAAAAATAATATTACTAGGTCAATCAGATACTGAGATTTGATGTGCAGGGGGATTTGGTGACTGGAAATAAGAATAAATAACTTGATCTCAACCTAAAGAATAGCATCATGGTTAGGATGCTAGAGGGGTGGCAATCCTATCCACTTATATATAGGAAATCAAGGTTTTTAGGTTCTCTATGGCTTTGTTTGTAGAGCTTATATCTAGTGCGAGAGATTATGATCACTTATAGAGACTAATGTGTGAATAATTTTTCTTCAAAACCTTAACTCTTTAACAAATGAAGACCACTACAAATCAATAGGGAAAATGGGTCAGAATTTTAATTTGGGTGAGACTTGAACACCCCATGTGTTGAGTGTTGCCTACATACCAATAATTTTAAGAGAGATCAAACTTCATGTAGTTCTCTCATGATATGGTGGTATGTGAATAACTTATGAAATATGTTAGATGTTTTCACAATACTAATGTGATTAATTTCCTTAACCATAAATCATAACCTAAAATATGTATTTAGACTTTAGATCTAGGCTACTAGGGATGTATGCAATAAAAATTGGGAAAAATAGGTGTTTTGCTCTTAATGTATAATTATGATTCTAGTGTTTTTCAATACGAAAGCCTATTTTGTGAAAAATGGTTTGAAATGTGCTTATATAGTTATATATTTGAAATTAATTTGAATGGAGATTACTAGGGACATAGGTAGATCTTTTTATAACTTTTGATTTTGTAAATTAATCATTATTTGGTAGGAGGACATGAGAGGGGGAATAAACACTAGATTGGTGCATTATAGTCCCCCATGGAATTGTAGTCTAATGGGTGATTTTATCATTTTGAGTGTTAGATATGGCATGAAATATCCCTAAAGTTGATAGGAATATAGATAAGTATATTCAAAGGTCATTTATCAGGCTAAACAAGTGTGCAAAGTGGTCAAAAGTGATCAAAATGGGCCCTAAGATAGGTCTAGATCTAAGTGTGTAAAATAATGGTCACAAGTGCATGATTTTAGATTAAATGTTATTTTTTTGTCTAAATTATCCCCATTTTTATTCTAGTAATGCATAAAAAGTGTAAGTACTAGAGTAAAAAGAAAAAAATGTGTACTTTAACTTGTGAAGAGGAGTCTTGGATGTAGGCCACAACATTGAGTTGTGATCTTAAAAAATTGATGATGGAACACATGTAATTAATTAAGATGAATATAAAAATTTAAAGATAAGAAATTAGAGAGTGATAAGACATAAATATAGCTTATTGGGTATGCAAACCATTGTGCTTTCCTGGTGCAAAACCTAGTGATTATAATGGGTTTTACCCTTGGAATTTTCATTAACATTAAATATCCTAGATTGGACTATGCATGCCATAATCCTCATTAATGGGTGATTGTGATTAATAAATCAAGGTGGTTTGACTATATCATTTCATACCCAAATTATTGAAGTAATTTAGGATCCTTGTATGAATCCCAATAGATAATTATGGTGAAAAAATTGGTGAAAATGTTGGTGAAAATAGTGAACCAACCACTGTAGATGTAATAAGGTTCAATTTTAGTGAAAATTTATGAAAAAATAGTGTAAATAATGAGTATAATCTAGATCTAGTATATACATCATGTAAAATGACATGAATTAATTCCATTTGTAAAACTATTGCAAAACTAAACAATGAGGAAGCAATGTGTCACATGATAGAATTGCCCAATAGTTGATCTCTGGTAGAGTGAAAACACAATTTTTTTGTTTCAATGATAACCTTGCTTGTATTAAAAACTATTCAATAATAAAATCAATAATTTCCTTAATCATATTGATTGAAATAGCTTTAGGAAAGGTACATATATAGGTGGAAGATAGATGACCCAACATCCTCATTCATGTGGGATTATCTTTCCCAGTGACCTAATAACATCTAAGCAAGCTAAATAACATGTGTATGGAAAAAATAATAAATATAATAAAAACCTATACTAAAACTCCCATTAATAATATATTAAATGGTTATAATAATTGGATCTAAATAACTAGGCCTAATAAGGTACCCAAGTACAAAACAACTCTCATAAAGTAGAAAAATTGAGAAAACTTGTAGGAAAAAGTCAACCCCCCCCACAAAATAAAATATAATAAATAAGAGATAGCTAAAAATCCAAAATAAAAGCTAAAACTACCGATAGCCACCATGTATCCTCTAAATGATCTCTATGGAGTGACTGTATATCAAAAGCAGATGCAATGAAGAGTAGATCGCCCTAGACCAATGAATGTATCTATGAAGTGCCTGATGGATCTCCAACCAAGGTTTGGTTTATATACAATTAATTTTAATCCTTATAGATATTATATGATACAAATACTCAATGAAATTATGGTACATTAGAATCAGAGGTGAAGAAGGTATGTGGAATGCCCTACTCTATACTAAACTACCCGATATCTGATGAGTCATTGATCAGTGTACCTATTCCATGCAATGTTTGAAGTGGACCAAATTTAGGTGGATCAATAAATAAATCCTCAATATTTTTAAGGTGATAAGGATATGGTAGAGGTATGTCCCCATCAATACTATAGTCATATATGCTAAAAGAGGAGTCCTCATCATCAAAGAAGTGAGAAATGTCATCAAGTCTAGGTGAGTCTAATGAAGAAGAATTTAAAGGAGAAAATGTGAAAAAGTATGTGAAGGTATATAGTCAATTATGATGATCAATTATTCCCACTACCACTATAGTATCATTGTGTGACTCTTTGACATACATTGAATCTAAAGTGAACTCAAATCACATGCCCAGACTAAGATGAGTAAATTTGTAGACTAGTAAGAGATTAGTTAAAAGTGAGAGAATATTTAGAACATTATTGAATGATATAATACTCACTTAAATATAATCTATCCTAAAAACCTATGTAAAAGTGTCATTGACCAATCAAATAATGGACATGTCATATTATTCTAAGGAAGTGAACTCTACCCATGAACAAGCCATGTGATGTGATGCACCAGAGTCAATAACCCATGTAGGATTATAATTTATAACTAAATATAAGGCCATTCCTTTTACTTTATCCTTACCATATTATTTTTCCTTTTATTTACCATTAATATTTGCCTTAGATGATTCTAGGGCTGATGAACTTGGTTTGATAGACTTAGGAACACCTATATTCTTCTTCTTGAGAAGGTTAGTTAGGTTGTTAATATTATTTTTTTTAAATTTTAATTCATGATGATTTCTCAATAAAAACCTACATTTTATCCTCTATTTCTTAGGATTAACACTAGAAGAGGAGGTCTCATTAGTTGATTTAGAGGTGAAAGTATTTTGACCCTTTTCCTCTTGATCCTTTTTATTATGTTTCTTCTCCTTGTTATTTGAAGCCTTTGTTTTCCCATTTATAGAAATTAGATCATGTGGTTTTTATGACTTCAATGTACCCATATTTATTAACTTATCTTGATCCCAAGTCAAATTAGAAAAAAATCATCTAAAGAGGGCATTTTCCATGTAGCTCTAAGAGCACTTTTGGTAGCATGAAAAGTAGAGACAAACATAAAATAGTCAAGACCAAGTTTGGACAGTATAGAAATAACTAATTGATCATATTTCTTATACATTCCATTTTATTTAAAATACAATATTAAATACTTAATCTTATAGGGTGTCAAAACTACTAGGACTTAAGCTTATAAGTTGTTCTTTATCTCATGACCTCTTATCACATCTAACTTCCAAAAGACATTTTCCAATGTGGTTCATACTTCATTAGGAATTTTTCACATTCAAATGAAATAGTATATCAAGAGACACATAAAAATACAACAATCCAAATGCTTCATCATGATGGTTAAACCATTTACCTTTTTTTGTATCAGTATTTTATTGTCTCAGTGGCCATAGTTATGTTATGTAAACCCTTGCTCCTTAAAATGATTTACATTTTATATTTCCATTCATAATAGTTAAAAGGCATGAGAATACTTATTAAATTAGCATCCATAATGAAAAATTAAATTTTTTGTTTTATAAATGAAAATAAGGCATGAATAGAATGAAAAGAGACCACAACACCCCCTAGAATTATTGTTCATAACCCCCCAAGATTTTGGCACTTTATAATATTTATGTGATTACAAAATAGACATCCAAGGAGATGAGTACAAAAAAATCACTTTTGAAAAATGGGTTCCTCAATCTGAGTTTCCTATCAAAATTTACAAGGATTTCAATTTTCCACTATTAATGCCTATTTGATTAAATTTGCACTAAATTTATATGTTCCTTTTGCTAAAACCCTAGTTTTAGTATAAAATCAGGGATGGGAAGATGTGAATCAGATTTATGCTACCCATTGAATAATTCATTTGTCTTGCTAGAGAATTTTTAAACTTGTACATAGGTCATAAGATGGATCTGAGTATATCCCTAGCAATAAATTCCTAGTGCAAGGATGGTGAGGGTAGGATTCAAACATTGGTGGGTAGATTTGAATAGTGATGAGAATATTTGAGTGATGTATTTATTTAAAACAAATGGTGAGGAGAGACCATTAATCGATGAATGGATGATAGAGAGTTTCTTTAAGTGATGAAGGATACCCAAAACATATCCATATCTAATCCATGGTAGCATCAAAGACATAAAAAAAAATTAAATGTTGAGTCATGGGTAGATTGGATTGAGGATATGTGCCAACATATAAAAGAGAGGTCATTTATTTGTTTGATCAAGTGCATCAGTAGGAAGAAGAACACCATGATTTATTTAAGAGTATCATGCCAAGGAGGAAAACTCTATTTCTTTGATCCTTTGATCATTGTCAAGGTTTAAAAACAAAAATATACATTTGATGAAAAAAGTTCAAAAAATAAGAATTTAAACCCTCAGCAAGAGTTCCTTGTCCAAACCTAAAGATCTATAAATCTGAGTTTGATCAATTCTATTTAGAATACAAATCATAGATCAAACAGTATTTTCAATAGACAAAATGATTCTCATTACCAAAATGTGGATGCTCTAATACCATGACAAAATTTTCCAATATTTGATCTCTGATAGAGTGAACACACTAAAAGTCTATTGTAATGATAACCCTACTTGTATTCAAAACCATGCAAGAAGAAATGTAATAATTACCTTGAGCATATTGAATATAATAACTTTAGTAAATGTACATATATATGTGAAGGATAAGTATGACCCAACATCATCATGCATGTGGGATTATCTTTCTCAATGACCTATAATACCTAAGCAAGCTAAATACCATATGTAGGGAAAAATCATTAAATGGAATAAAAAACTACACTAACATTGTGCACATATCCCAAACTTATATATGGTGCATATATTATGGGATCAAGTAAAATAATTATAGATTATGATTAAACATGTGTGCTAACTTGTAAAAATATGACATGCATGATTGCCCCTAAAATAAGTCATTTTGAGTAATTCTAGAAACTAATTGTGAAATTTTTGGATATTATTCTAAGTAAACTAAGGTTTTGAGAAATTTTGGAAATGCCTTTTTTAGGAATTTTGACAATAGTGTTATAAAGGACATTAGAGTAGTGGTGTCTTGTCCAATATGGTGCTCCTATCCAAATTGACTTTTTGTGTATTTTATAAGATTGAAAGTGTGTGAATTGAGTAATCAATATTAAATTTTTTCTATGTATTGATCTAGGAGGTTTACTCTCTAAGACAAACCTATGTGAATTCCCCCTCTGTTTAGGTGAGTTTTTGAGTCTATGAAAAAACTTAAATCAAATAAAAAATTTATGCAGTAGGTTGTTGTGATGTAAAAAAGTATATATCAATAATATTGATAACATGAAAAAAATTATGGCATCATTATGTATGTAAATTGAGCATAGTGATAATGTAAGACGCATGTGGAAATAAGTATTCATAATAAGTGTATCTAGTTAAATGTGATAATGAAACATAGATAATTTATTAATTAAGTATATAATGTTTAACATAACTACTTATTGAGGAATACATGATATCCATCATGGCATTAGAAGGGTTGGGTGGATGAATTATGTCCATCATGACATCAAAATCTGAGTAAAAGAGTAAGGTGTCATTTTTATGATTCAAACAATCAAAGAGTACATGCACACTACACAAAACACAAAATATAAGTCCAATGGTCCACATACAAGGGACATGTTCAAATTTTACTCACT
Organism: Torreya grandis; assembly: GCA_037957365.1. Taxonomy (NCBI): domain Eukaryota; kingdom Viridiplantae; phylum Streptophyta; class Pinopsida; order Cupressales; family Taxaceae; genus Torreya; species Torreya grandis. Next base: position 1,869,899 of record JARHVA010001507.1, read on the forward strand.
CAAATATAAATCACATACAAGGACATGTTCAAATGCCCTCACACATATAGAATCAAATAATGGAGACTTAAAGCCACATAGAAGGACATGTTCAAATGTTCACATGCATATCATACACACATAAATACATGTTCAAATGTCCTCACACACATGGAATCAAATAAATGAAGGTTTAGAGATACTTGGAAATGACATATTCAAATGCACTCAAAGCAAATAGAGAATTCATAAAATAGATTAAGCTTGGAAATCAATATGAAAAACATGCACGATTAAGTAACTTGATCAACAAAGGTTAAATTGTAACCTAAGTATAGTCTCTAACTAAGATAAATAGTAGTATATCCCAATATTAATGAATGAATAGTATTAAAAGATGTAATTATATATAAATATCTAAGCTATGAGTAAGATAATGTGGGCAAATAAGGATAAAACCTGTGTATACCATGCCCCTAATAAGCTAAATGATGAATGTAAATGCATAAATATTATGTGTATTCTAGAACTAAGTGGTGATATTTTGTTCTCATTGTGATAATAGAAAGGTGAGGGACACTAGAGCATTTCACTCTTATCCACCACAATACTCCTATCTAAATTCTGTTTTGAATATATAACAATAAAAGTACCTATAATTAAATTTGGGCTGATATTAAGTGAATCTACAATCACTCATGTATATTGGTGAAGCACAGATGGTATAAAAATGGATACAAAAAGTATAAAATATTTTACATATATGATCTATTGTATGACAATGTACATATAATCATGCTTAGGTCCTAATTTTTATTTTCTAGAATATTTTATTGATTTTGTATTTTTTAAATATATATGAATGTAACTATGATATGAGAATATAGAAATCAAAGAGAACATCTAAGGTATGTGGATAATCAAAAGGTGGATCTAGTGGTATATCATTGATTTTTAGGTATTGGATCTAGCCAAACTCAAATAAATCATCATCATTATGGTCATCATACCACTCATGCTCTATAAGTATAGCCTTGTCTTTGGCATTGATCTAAATCATGTGCATTCGAATAACATGTTTCTTGACTATGTAAGATGCAACATTTATCATTTAGGATATATCAAATTAGATCTTGGCATCTCATTATAGAATATGTGATTTTCACCAAAACCATCATGGAGAGGATGAATAATGTTTCCTTTGAATCTGAATGTGAGACACCATTGTGCTTCATCCATAGTAGCTTCCATTTATGATAACCATGTGCTTCCAAATTTAGCATCTATTTGATTTCATGTGCTCATAATGAATAGTAGGGTGTTCACCACCTTGGGACCACATGAAACCGGTATTGTAATGTGGCCTATGGAATCTTATAAAAATATGACATGTCATAACTCATCACGGCCATGCTCTATATGTTGTAAAAATGTAAATTTACATGTATTTGGATTTGAGTCTTCATCAATGGCTATATGTTGTCAATACTAATTCTCAATGAAAACTTGAATAATCAAAGCCTTATTCTTAGAATTCTTTCAATTTTTATGTGTATGAATTATCATTGAGCCTTACTCATCTTAGGTGGAGGATGTATAATATGTATAGTACCCTTAGACTTATACTTCCCAAGTTTATATTGTAATGTTAAGTATGTATCTATAACATGTCCTATGATTCTATTGAAATTATAAAAGGGGTAACCATATTGATTTTATAAGAGAATAACAAATATGTGGAATACTATTAACAAATCCATCAATCCCCTATCAAGTAGCATATGTAACATCACTTACAGTCTATGTTGTGCACTATTTACTTATATTCAAATAACTAATTCAATATACATAGATGTGATATTGTTTACTAAATCTGATAATGGTGGAAAACTATATGGGGGATGGTGCCCAATTTATAACAAATATTCTTTCCATTATCTATGTTAGTAGTGACTACCTTCTTTGTATCTATATGTAATAGTATGATGGCCTTAGAATCATCTTAATATTCTCATGGGCCCATTGGTGTGAAATTCAATCCACATAAATAATCATCAATATTTATTAGATTTTTATTTGTGTCTTCTTTTAAAGTAGCCTCAAAATTAGTATCAAAAATTATTTATGTAAAAATATTTTGGATCTTTTGAATTTATCAATAAAGGTAATTGTCACATATGTTCCTCATTGTCCACCTTGGGTGGTGACATCTATGGTATGGAGTTATTTATGGATGGTGGTTGAGGATTATTTGTCATATACTCACCAACCTCATATGTATTCATATGTTATATATAAATAATATATGGTTTTGGCATTATAGTAGGTTGGGTTGCCCCCAATGGTGATGAACTATGAGTAGTATGTTTTATAGCCTTACAATATTTGAAGGGTTTATTGATGACTAGACAAGTGTAAAAATATCCATCATGAATAAACATGACACATCAATGTAATATGGAAGTTAATGCCTCCATGTCATGCATCCATTTCCTAAATAATGTGAAATTATAATGTAAATGATTATACATTACCTAAAACTATGTAGATAGGGTTTTTGGGGCCACTTTAATATCTAATGTCATAGTACCCACAGCTTGGCTTGGTAGATCATCAATCCCTTTGTTAGTCTTATTTTTTTTTTTAATGGATGTCATTTTTATGCCCATTTTTATATAAATATGAGATTGTAAATATTAATCCCTAAACCATTGTCAATTAGGACTTTTTTTATCATTGTGTTATTGATTTGATCTTGTATAAATAATGGTAAATTTTGATTAATGGTTAATTATGATTAAAAATAATAATTGACAAAAGAAATAACATTCTCAATATCCTTCAAATTATTCACAACATATTCAAAATAATAAGGCTTTGTGTTACAAGGCATAGATGTTTGATTCAATGCTTGGTAAAGAATATCCTTAAAAATTATAGGCTTCTTAAGAAACTCTAACATATAAATCTTAGCTGGTGTATTCATTACTTGATCAAAAATATTTTATTTGGGATGATGGATTATTAATTAATCATACATGGATTCATTTAATCAACAATGGCTAAGTCAGCTTCAATGAACTATTTCAACATTTTTATGTATTTATGCTATTTAATTGAGATAAATTTTCTCAACATCGTATTTATCCTGATGATGAGCCTAAGTGGTGGATCAAAATGTTGAAAATAATATGGATTATATCATAGAAACTCAAATTAGTGATGTCAATTATAATCATTAAAAATTCTCAACTAATAACTTAATATGATATGCTCCAATTTGATCCCTTAATCCCATTAGATTAGGTTGGGGATGAGGAGGGATTATCTGAATGTGTTCCTCCTATCATGGTTGAGGAGGTACCCAAACTCATCTAGAAAAAATATCTCAAACCATAGGATCTAATATAATCCTATGGAAAATATTAAGGGTGATATATGAGAAAATATAGCTAGAGGTTCTATGTGCAAAAGGAACAAAAGGAACCATCTAAGCTTGCTGACGTCTAATAGTAACTAGTGGTAACTCAAATGGATCCATACAACAATAATCTCTATAGAATTTTTCACCAATAGGTTTTGGACCAATAGATGATGTAATTTGTGCCTTAACATGATGTATCAATGTTATCACATACATGTGCAATATTTTATAGATAATAGGTAGGGAACATGTAAGCAACACCAAGAAACAAGGCACTAAGAACTAATAAATGAACTTAGCCATGATAATCATGGTGAAGTAGATAAATAAGGAAAATAGAGATATGAAACCCTAATATAGGAATGGAATGTAAGGAAACCTTAATGGTAATCTAAGTTTACAATATTTGACAATTATTGGGTTCAACAATATGTTTTATCAGTTTGGATAATAATATCCTAGATGATAAACTACTATGTAAAAATTAAAGGGAATAATATATTAATATCGAACATTTATTGATTCAAAACAATTCAATTCTTCAAACTTATTAAAAATAGAAAAAATAAAATAGATAACAAAGACTTAGTTAGAAAAAATATTGTGGGTATAATTAGAGATTAAGACTTGTTTTCATGGGGATTTGGTGACTGGAAATAAGAATTAACAACTGGATTTGGGCCTAGACAATAGTGTCAAGGGTAGGACACTATAAGGGTGGCTCTATTATCCACTCTAATAGAGCTCATGTCCACTTAAATTGAGTAAATTAGGGTTTTTAGGATCTTTGTGTCTTCATTTATGTAACCTATATCTAGTGAGGGAGCTTGCAATCACTTTTATAGACCACTAGGTGACTGATTTTCCTTCAAAACCCTATCTCTTTGACATGTGAATACCAATGAAAATCAATGGAGAAGGATGGGTCAATGTATAAATTTTAGAAATATATCAACACCCCATATGTAGAGAACTACCTACATATTAATACTCCAAAGTGGGATTAAACTTCATGTAGTTATACTATGTTACAGTGGTGTGTGAATAATTAGTGTAATATGCTAAATTTTTGGTGTAATATTGATGTAATTAAGTGTCTTAACTATGATTTATGACGTAGAATATGTATTCAAACTTGATATATGGGATATCAGGGTTTCATGCAATTATAATTGGGAGAAATAGGTGTTTTAATCTCAATGTGCAATTATGATTATGGTGTTTTTTTATGGGGAAGACTCTTTTGTGCAAAATGGTTTAAAATGTGTTTATATATTCATATATTTCAAATTCATTAAAATTGGGATTACTATGGACATAAGACAACCTTTTCATAACTTTTTATTTTAAAAATTAGTCATTATTTGGTAGGAAGAAAGGAGAGGGGGAACAAACACTACAACGAGGCACTATTATCTTTGAGGGAACTATAATCCAATGGGTGATTTAATCATGATAAGTGTTAGGTAGCACCTAAAATATGCCTAAGGCTAATATGAATAGAGAGGATTACATTCATGGGTAATTTATCAACTCATAATAGTGTGCAAGGTGGTTGAAAGTGATTGAAAAGGGCCCTAAGATAGGTCTAGATCTATGTGTGTAAAAGAGTGGTCATAGGTGCATGGTTTTAGCTTAAATGTTAATTTATGTGTCTACAACAAGACCTTGCATAAACTATAAAAATTTATCATGATAAGGTTACTAATATTGAGTAAAATTATATGAAATCATCTTATATTATTGACTCATAATATGTGTTACATAATCCTCTTGCACCTAAAATATTTTTGCACCCTTTACCAACTAATTTTTTTGTGCCCAAGTTCACATTTATTGATGTAAAAGGTGATATTGAATAGATTTTTTTGATATTTCTATGTGGAATATCTTGATTATTCCTCCAATAATAAAATTTTGAATAAATTCTTTCTATATATCCTTAAGGATTATGCTTTATGATAGTTATATGATTTACTTCTCTAATCAGTGAAAGCATTCAAACCTATAGTCGATCAATTCCTAACACATATTTCTATCGACATCACTAAAAATATGTCATATGCTCAAATTTCAAACATCAAACAAGGAACCAATGAACCTATTAATGAATATGTTTTGAAATATAAAATAATGTTGGCCAAAATGATAAATAAAATGGTAGATAAAGAACTTCAAGACATATTTAATCAAATTTTTCTTCCCCCATTACATGATCCCACTATTTTTAAAAAGTTAAAATATTTTGATGACTTATGCCATATTTTTTGATACTATGAAATGAAAATTATTTCCTTAAAAAAGATCAAGTATGTAATAAACACACTAAATACATCCAATACCAAGTTTCATATCAAACCAAACTACAAGGTAAAACCCACATAACCTAAAAAATAAATAACCAAAATGGTTAACATAATGTCACAACTTCATCTCATATCTCTCCCTCCTCCCATAGAGGTTGGTATGAGTCAACTTCTACCCAAAGGATATGATGTTAATGCATATTGTGACTATCACCAAGGCCTTGAACATTCTATGAATATATGTTATACCTTGAAGTATAAGATTCAAGACCTCATTGATGATAAAAATATTACCTTAAATAATCTTCCAAAGGACTTAGGTTCATTACCTAGTTATTACTAGAATCAAAAATATTTATCTTTTACAAGATCATTGTAAGAAAGATCCAAAAATATAAATGTCATGCAATGCACATCCTCCTCCATCACATTATGGGAACCTATTAGATGGGATTATTGATACTTATACACACACTTTACACCATATGGTTTGGAGACCTTATATTAAATATGATGATAGTGAAATAGTGTACGATGACTCAGATATTCATTGATTATTTATTTGATCATACCTTGACCATAAACCTATACATAGTATCATGATTTATAATAATTCTAGTGAGAACATATATATCATAACACTAGTTACACATTTGAGATATAAACATGATGATTTACACCATTTAACCAAAAAAACTAGATCATTTGATGGGACATCACAACACCTTATTGGTAAGATTGAATCACCTTTACTTGTTGGTCCAATATATGTGGTTACCACCTTTTTAGTTATACCATCTACAAGAGTGTTTGATATTTTACTCAGAAGACCCTAGATACATAAAATATATGTAGTACCTTCCATAGTGCATGGGTGTATTAAATACATTCATACCAACATGGTAGTCATAGTTCCTATAATTCCATATGATAATTCATTTGAAAAAGAGAAGTTTATTCCAAAATAGTTAAGTATAAAACCTACTAAAATTAATATTTCATGAAAGGGTAAGTATTAGGCATGATAAACACATTTCAAATACTTTTGTGAAGGGGTGAAATAATAGAATGGTGGTATTTAATGATTTTATGGATATTATAGAGGAGCTTATAGCTCAAGTTATTGGGATCAGAGTGGAGGTCGTCAATATTTTTAAAATAGGTAGGGATTTCAAGGATGAAAAGGAAAAGTTTCTACTAGATGGGGAATAACTCATACCTTTACATAATGGCTTCTCTCTAGAATAGTTTCTAGAACTTGTGAAGAAATGTTCAAACATGTCACGCTATATGTCATGCTTGAAGGTAGGTAGAATGTGGTTCATATGCCTCATTTTACTTTTATAAACTATTTTCAACATCATATTCCTTTAAGTTTACCCTTTTATAGTTTGCATTCTCTTTAGATATTGGTCATGGATGTCAATAGGGGAATAAAAAATATCCCCTCCATCAAGTTGTTATTTTCATAATTCATAATTATTTTAAGGGTATGAACAAGAATCCAATGTGTTTACCTATGTCAGGAAAGGACATTTTCATGGGAGGGTATAAATGAAAATTAAGGAGTTCTTTAAAAATAAATATTTCTGATCTAGGTGGAGGGTTAAATATAGATTGCAAAGAAAATTTGAATGATAATCTAATGTATATATAGGAATATAATGAGTAGAAGGTAATAGAGGGTTTACATATGCTCAAGACTATAGCTACTTTTCTAATTATAGGGGTATAATGCCTGAGATATGTAAATTTAAGGAGGGGGAAATTGAAAATGAGAATGTCATTCCCCATAAGGTTTTTAATTTTAGTATAAAAAATAACCTCAATGTTGATTTTGATATTGTATCTGAAACCTTGAGAAGCTAAAGAAAAGAAGCTAAAATAGGAAAAAAAACTATAGATTTTTAAATCAATTCTAAGATGGTCCATGTAAGAGAATTACACCATAAATGAATATTTAAAAACCTTGTTTTAGTATAATAACCATAAATAGAGTATGATTTATCACAAGGAGATGGAAAACTAGGTAAAGAGACTTAGAGAGATAGTCTCTACATTGGATTAGGAAAATAATGAGTTGAAGGACAATATAAATATTCTTTTGGATATGATCAAATCATCCATGAAAGATAGTTTATTTTCCATAGAGTATCTCATGATACTATTGGGAGATATGATGGAAAAAGTCAAGACCAAAAAGAAGGTTAAATGCAGTGAATGTGATAAGGATATTGGGAAGACATCTTAGGTGTATCATCAAATGGACATGAAGTTAAAAATAATGATCAACAACTAGGAAGAGGCCTTTGGAGGCCAAAAACTCTAGACATTCTATAGTTATTTATGTGTTGTTTTTTTATTATGTTCATACTATGATGTAATCTCTTTATTTTTTAGCAGACTTTACTGATTGTCTAGGCTCTTGTGGCTTTATTTACATGTCTCTTGTATAGGGTTAGGTCCCTATTTCAAAAAACCATATTTTTACCCATTAAAAAAATAAGCACTCCCTTTTCCTAGGAAACCCATACTTGAGAGGCCTTTGCATCAGAGACACATAGTGGATTCAATGAAATCTTCATCTACACCTACACAACATACATAATTATATAGCAAAACTAAACATGTTCTAATTACAGCTACTCTAAATGAACCACATAGCACTAAATGATGGGTTCTATGAAACCCTACTCCTTTTATTATTTGTTCACAAACATAGAGTCCTATTGTACATATGACTATAAATTCTACAAATCTAGATATGACACCCATGCATAATCCTTGGTAGTACCACAATTATCATTTACCATATTCCAAGTTTGGAGATACATATGATCATCCATTAGATGAGATCATAGGATATAATTTTTCCCATCAAATATTTTGACAATACAAAACAAATATTCCAAAAATACAAAAACATTCAAATAATTATAAAATACAAAAATATATATTTAGCATTCCCAGACTTTACTATATCCTTAACATCTTTGTTGTTTTATTTATGTTAGTAGATATAATATCATTACATTACTATATACATATGTTTCACACATATTTGATTTTGATACAAACATACCTAGACAATTATCTATGCATTCTAGATGTTGGATTTTTCCTCTACTCACACCATATAGTACATTAGGGGTATTTGCTTATTTGATCATGATCAATACATGTTACATATCATTTATGATCATTTTTATATTATCTTATTTTAAATTATATTTCTAACACATGTTTATATCCATTGTCATATATTTCATAGTGTATTTGAAATGCTATACTACATAATGCTTTTTCTAACACATATATGCAATGACTAGTATCATATGCTTAAGCTTCATTTTATTATCACTTATTTGAGTGTATTTATTGTTTTTCATTGTCTTGTTTGTGGAACATTTGAATATATTTTTTACTTTTTTTCTCATGTGCCATTATATGTTTTGACATTTGAATATGCCATTCTATGTTGATTTAATATTTGAATATGTCATTCTTTTTTATTGTGTAAAATATTAACATTCTCCTTGTATGAGGTTTCCTTGGACCATTAATTTTTAGTCTATTGAGTGATATTATGTGTGTGATTTAATTCTTACTGAACTTGTATCATTACCCTCTATACATTACCATGATTTATATCATGCATCTTAGGACTTAATGTGATCACATAATGTGAGCCAAATTGATATATCTACTTTGACATGTTATACCTATGTGTTACATTATTCATACATATGTTATACAACCACCTTATTATTATGAAGTAAAGTACCTTCCATATTCTAGTTCTCTCACCTCAAAATTGGGGGTATTTCATTAGGGGCATGTAATAAAAACATGACCTCCACACTTACATACATTCTTAGTTTCAGATTGTAATGGGGGAATGTCACAAAGAAATGACCTCAAAATTTATAAATTTACTTAGTATCTTTGAATTTAAATGGTGAACATCATAATAACATGACATCCACACTTGCACAGTATCTAGTTTAGTTTCATGATCCAAATATACATTTGGATCAGAATCCTATACATTACATAGATTTTTTCATAGAATCAAAACATAGTTTTTTAGATTTATGACATGTATAATCTATTTAAAATATTTTATAGGATAATATTCCATGATATTTCACCAAAAATTGTAAATTTGATCAATTATACTACTCACCACGATGAACCAGTTATAGTAGAATGTACTATTATTGAGTATTTCCTACTATAGTAGTGGGTTCATTGTATAACCTATTAAAATAATTAAATCATTTAAGTTCACTAGATTTATATGTTGGAGTGATTAAATCATATAATATCACCATATTTATAGGATGATTTGATTAAATCACTCACCCTCACTAGGTTATATATATTCACACTTGAGTTTCAATATTGAGATATAATGATCTCAATGGCCATCTCACAACTCATCCTTACATTATATTGGGCACATAATACCTTCCAAATTCCCTCTTAATACCTCAAAATTTTAGGTATAAACCTTTCTCCATCTCTAATTTTTCATAAATAATCATTTTTACTGAGTCAAAACATCAAGAGGCAACATAGTTGCATGGACACACAGGTGTACTCCTTCCTTGCTCTCTTTATTTTCAAGCATTTTAATTATTTAAAATTTTAGATTATATCATTGATTTACATTGTTACATTCTCTTTGTTATAGTTCATACACTAAAAAACCACTTAAAATGGGCTCAATCAAAGGCAAGGTATGTTATACACACCCAGTTATGCATTTATATCCTTTAACCTTGTAATTAATCTTTATACATTACTAGATTAAAGGGTGGAAATGTATATACTAAAATTGAATATTTATAGCATCTCAGTCTTGTACATTTGAAAATTATCAATTAGGGATCTATCTTCTAGTTCTATACATATCTATCCTTATGCATTACTAGATTAAAGATGGTAAATGTAGACACTAAAAATGAAAATTTATAGCATATCAATCTTATACATTTTAAATATATCAATCAAGGATCTATACTCTATTTATAGAGCTATTTTCAATAGAAAGGATCACATTCATCATCTTATTTTGCCTAAATTCTTATCTCTTAGACTGATCCATATCATTTTAATGACCTAGGTCTCTTTTACTACATAAAAAGCTTAAAACCTTTATATATATATCATTCACTATCAGTTTTAGATCCATACATGTTTTATAGCCTTCTAAACACTACCAAATATTGAGGGACACTACCAATGATGGTAGTGTCTAGATCCTTATCTAGTGTTTAGTAGCCAAAATTCATCTAAATTACAAAATGGTTGAAACCCAAGGGTTAGCCTAATTGTCATATTGAATACTACCATGAGATATTTTTGAAAGGTGTAGTATAAATAAAAGTGTAATACTTTTCATTCCTCATCTATAAAATACCAAACAAACACCTACTAAAGCTAAATCAATTGACTATAAAATCACTCTATTCCTCCCTATTCATCCATATTTTCATATCAAACATAAGAATAGTCATGCCATAGGTTTGAAGCATTCAAATAGAATCCCATGAGTGATATTTTCAAATTTTAAGCTAGATCATTGCATGAATATTCATATAGTATATTTCACCCTTATGCACACACTCTCTCACAAATAGGGTAGAACTACATAATTATTAGTCCCTCCTTGAATTATTGGTTATGTAGGTAATGTCCATTAATAGAGGGGTCTTTTGGGTAGCTCAACACTATGAGACCACTAACCCACTAACCCAATTTTCAAGATATAGGGTTTGATCAATCAACAAATAGTGACTTGTATCCCAGATATGAATACATTAGCATAAAGGTAATATAAACCTAGAAATAGTGAAGTTAGTCATATCTAGATCTAATCATTATTCCATACTAGACACATGCATTGTAGTCAAACACTAGTATCAATGGTAGTGTCCAAATATAATGATAGTGTCTATGAACACATAAATACATTTTTTATAATCTTATGGCTGATCATGCATACTTTACACATGTCTCTAGTCTAGATATATCTATGTATAGTAAACCATCTAAGTACCATTATGTATACAAGTGAAATAAGACACATCTACAACTTATTCTACTTAGTAATATCAAGCTCAGATAAGGTAACCATCTAACAATCCACTTAGCAATACTTTGTTATATTAGGGTCATGACCAATGATGGATCTACTAGACCTAAACTAAGGGATCTCTTACCATACAATGGAAAAGGAGAGATTTCCAAGTCCTTTAGTCAAATTTCATCATACAATAACCCTATCTAGGTCTTATGATTATAATAAAAGTAATAAATCTAATCTACTAAATAAACATGTAAGCTAAACTAGTGCTCACCAAAGCTTGTGGCATAAATGGGGAAGATAATAAATAAGAAAAGATAATTCTATTCAAGATAATATATAAGTAATCTAAGTAAGGAGATATAAAATTCAATCCATTAATTATAAAACATCTACATATCAAAATGAATGGGTTATGAGTTTACTTACCTCGTTGAAGTGAACCCGTCATGCCTCAATATTTCCTTTGGCCAATGGTGACTTACAAGACTTAATTTTAGCTTGTAAGGATCACAAAGATAGATTAGTTCTAGGCTATAAGATTTTTAATATGCATCTAATACCTACATAAGATAAATATTACTAGTCCAAGGTAAAACCCTAAGCATTAAAACCTCTAAATGATAGTATAAGAAGATTTTTGAGTTATAATGATGTGAAATTAAATGATTATCTCTTCATAAATGAATTTAATGGGGTATTTATATCAAGGAATGGCCCTAAACCCTCCTGGTAATTTATCCAAAAAGGTTGATTGGGTTGACCTTATTTGGTAGGAAAAAGAGTCATTAGGTCTTGTTGAGGTCAACTTATCCCCATTTCTAAAAAATGGGGACCCTTGTTTTAAATTGTGCAAATTTGTACCTTAAAACTAAAAATTCACTTGATCAGAGTACCTTTGGAATGTTTTCAATTAATTATTTATTTTAAGATCACCCACAGCTATTTTGGTTAGCATATTCATTCATGATTCTAGTTTTGTATTACCTAAATTTGCTAACATTAGATCTCTATGTTTTAGGTTATAGATCTAATGGGGTCCATTTGGAATGTGAAATGTCTTAGGTTCCATATCTTAATGTTAATTTAATATTTTAATAACCTTTGGTCTTTTGAAAATCAAATTAAAGTCATGTTTAATCATCTTGAAACCCTCATTCGAATTACCCTAGCTCAGGTCCCTTTGAATCAAATTCAAATTTGCATGGAGGAAATTTACATGAAAATGATCAGTTAAGTCATAAAAATAGTTTAATTTTTATCCTAAGGTTTAGACATGTTTATCAACATGACTAAACCTTAGTCTAAAAATTTATACTTAGTCCTTTATGTCCTAAGCCCCTTTCATTCCTTTTATCTCTACATAATCTAACTAACTGCAAGGCCCCTTTTCTAATGTTTTAAGCCTTATATTAAGACTTTATGCTATCTCTTTTATTATTTGTTGGGTCCCTTTTATCATTTTAAAAAATTATCTTAAAATGTTTATCCTAAGGTCTTACATGTGTTTATTAACATGAAATAAAACCTTATCCTTAAAACTTTATGCCAAGTTCTTTATTTTCTTGAGCTTGACTTAAATATCATTTTCATTCACAAGATCAATGGTCCATGTTTTCTTGGGAAATCAATATCTAATGATGTGAGATTAAAGTTGAATATTTAAATCCTTGACCCTAATCTAAAGTTTTAACATCTTCCAAAGATCAACAGTATGCATTTGATCAGGTAGGATTGATCTAATGGCATGTATTGAGTCAAGACTTCAATGGAGTCCCAAGACAAGAAAAAAAGTGACAAGTGTCACACTCATAACCAAAGAACACTTATAAACCAATGGAATTTGACCTTGTGGATCAAAATCAAATAGAAAAAATTAATCTGACCAATCAAGATCTGATGGTTCATGATGAGGGTTGAAATGTCAAAATCCCTGAGGATAAACATAGAAAAGACATGTGGAATAGCCATAAGACACAAAATAAAGCTAGATCATCTTTAAAAGATTGATGGTATGTGGATGAGAGTACACATTTAAATCAATGATTCGTAGAGTAGGATGGATAATTAATTAGTTCAATATTGATGGAGTGTGATTGATTCATACAAATGAGATCAATGGTGCAAGATCAATGTTAACATTTAAATAAAGCTTAGAGTAAATGCCAAAGTGATAAGTGTCATAACCATAGGAAACATAACAAGTAGCCAATGGTGTTCAATACTTTAGATCAAGATTAATAGTTTATACTAATTTATGTAAAAGATAATCTAACGGTGCAAGATCAAGGTGGAATTTTCAAAAGATAATGGTTAATTTTTAAATATTAATGATTAAAGTGCCATGAAAATGCCATAAAGATGCCACAAAGCTCATTGTTTGATTTAGCTTCTACCATTAAATCACTAATAAGACCTTAAAAATAGCCCTAGCATGCACTAAAGCCCTAATTCAACCCTATATTGATCATAATTAATCCTAAAAGAGTTAAATTATCATTTGTGCAAGAATAATTCAATCCAAAAATGAAGTGTAGACCACTAGTGATAAATTTGAACAAATTCATGACCACTAAGGCAAAGTGTAAAAAATCCCTAATCTGCACCATCTTTAGGTAATAACAAAGTCTATCAACATCACTACATGAATAGCTTAAGCCATGGATTGTGTCTCTACAAAATGAAGAGGAGAAGAGAATGGCTACCCATAAAACATTAGGTAGGGCAGAAATAGAAATGCTAGCTCCAAAAGTGACTCAATCATCAGTGGGGTTTTAGTTTAATGTAGAGACCACCATCTTGGAAAGAGTGATAAAAAAAGGCCATGATTGATGAAGAGGAATTCACCTTTTAAAAAGTGGAATCATTCACTAGTTTGACTCTAGTGAAAGGGTAGAGGCCTGGTGAGGTTCCTATATTTAAAGAAGACTCATTAAAGCTATCTCAAGCATAATCTAATAAATTTTAGGATATCATCAAAGGCATGATGCAATAATAGAAAAAATTATAAGAAACTACCATATTGTCATTCCAAGAAGACATATTCAAGATATTTTAGGACACCATGATTGACTTATTGAATTCCTTAAAGTTAGTCAGAACCAAACAAAAGGTAATAAGTAAGCAAAATTCCATGGCTACAAGCTAAGTTGGCCAATGGAAAGCTTCAAGCTATCAAGTGAAATACTTAATCAAAGCCTTGACCAAGAATCAAGTCCCTAAATTGAGGATAGTCAGCGTATCCCATTTAAATATGACTATGGTTTTATTAGTGGACAAAATCAAAGCCCTGAGTAGTTGGCCTAAATAGATGGAGGACATTTCCAAGGACAACAAACAATAATAAGATAAAATGCTACACACATTGGATGGCTTAATCAAAGAGGCCACCTCACTTAGTCCTTTAGGCCTTATCACTAATGAGGAGTTTAAGCATAGAAATTCTCAATTCATGTATGAGGTGAGGAACTAAGTCAATGGAAGATAGGGTCTGATAATAATAAGATCATAGGCCTATTATTGTCATTTGAGGAGAAGATAGGAGATGTTGGGAGTATCAAACAAGCTTTGGAGAGAGATGAGAAAGATCTCAATAACCTAAGATATCAAGAAAAAGATTTATTCATGAGACCCATTGTTGAGCTCTATCTAACCAATGAGCAACATTATAGAATGAAGATCCTGTAAGGAAGGTAGAAGGCTACAATAACACTAGGGTCCCAAAGTTAGTTAGATTAGTAATTTATTTTACAACTAGAATTATATTTTTTTGAAAAGGAATATTCTTTTTATAAAGGCATGTACATCTTATAAAGTACATTTCCTATAGGTTAGTATATTAGAAAAGGTCATTTGTTCTAGAATGTAACAGAAAGGATAGCTATCCTATACACATATATAAATGTAATTTGTCATTATTGACCAGTATACCTCATGAATTGTCTATAGAAAGAGGTATTAACAATTGAAAAAAGGAGGGAGTTTTTACAATCAAAAAACTATTTGTAACTTTTGAGCAAATTAATATAAGCAAATAATTCTATAAAGTTTATTCACATTTGCTTGTGTGAATTAATATCATGGTTTCTCTCTCATTTGTTTGATATTATCTTTGGATTTGAAGGGTTCTTGTGAATTTTGGATGTGAATATTTAAATGTGGAGTTGCTAATTTGTGTTAATGCTAGATTAGTTTAAAGTTCTTAGGTTTACTTCACTTTCTTTGCTCTTTTTGCATCTAGGCTAATTTTATTTACTTGTAGGGGTAAAATTCTTAAAGTAAATCTTGTTCTTATTTGCATCTTTTCATACTTTCCTTATATGTTTTCCAAATGTGTGGTAGGATTTGAGATTATGATACTTCATGTTGCCAATTGTTTAAATGCATGTTCAGATGAAATTGTAACTTTGTCATAATATTTGAAACAAATATCAACAATGCCTCTCTTTTATTCCCTACACTTCCTTTTACTCCTTTTTTATCAATTCACCTTAGATTAGTTTCATTTTGAATATTCATCTTAGTTTAACTTTATAATTAGGTTTTGAGAATAATTAAATTTAAATAGCATAGATCATCTTCAAAATCAAAGATTACCCATTGAGCCACGGTGGTTCCCAGCCACTAACTAATATAAATTTGTGAAACAATCAACTTTTTATGCCTCTATTCCACCAATGATAACAAGATTATCATAACTAACAACTCATGTAATGTATTTTGTTAATCCAAAAATGATAAGTGTTTCTTAAACACTATATGAACTTACTATTAAATGTAGGTGCATCAATAGGGGGAAAACTAGCAACAAAAGGAGGGTGAGTTAAATCTTTGAAAATTTGAAACATCTTTACTAATTTGGTGAATTATGTTCAAATATTGATGTATTCTTTGTATATTTGTGTTTATTTTAGCATGTTTATGTAAATATCATTGATCTTAATAGTTTCAGACTAGTCTTTGTGATTATTTAGACAAAGATAGGTGTTCTTTGAAGTTTTATGTTTAATTGTGGTAAAGATAACTTAAGATATATGAGTCCATGGCATTTGAGGTTAGTAATAGATAATTTTTTCAAAGATTGATTGTATCTCTAGAAATTTGAGTTTATTTGATCTTGATGTATGTAAATATCATTCATATTTATGTGTTTGGACACATATTTGAGTTAATTTAGTTAAATATTGATGTCCTTTGCCATTATTTATACATATTTGTACAAAAATTTCTTAATGTGCAAGTTTGATCATCATTATTTTTAAGGATAAGGCTTACACATTTAATTTCAAATAGGATTCAAAGTTTTCAAGCTAGAATTACTAAGGATAAGGACCAAATTATGCTTAGGGATAAGGGTTCCTCTTATTTAAATATAAGTTAATAGGAGAGCTAGGTGAGATAAAGATAAGTGTACACTTTCAAAGCCTCAACAAACTTCACCAATTCAGGGTGCTCCTATGCTTAATCCCTATCAAGGTATGGCTTAGCTAGGTGGTTTTTAAATCAATGTTCCAAGTGTGGTACATGACCTTCCTCATAATCCTAAAAAGTATTTACCTACTTTTAGTCCTAATGGTGTTATAACTACTAAAGAACACATTAAATCCTTCAAAGCTACTTTAATACTTTTGAATGTTGTTCATGAAGATGTGGCATGCATATTATTTCCATTTAATTTTTAAAATACTACATATGAATGGTTCCTTAACCTTCTTAAAAACTACATATCTAGCTAGAATGATTTTAATAATTACTTCATTGATCAATTTGGAAAAATCATTAGTCCATATGTCTTATACCAACAATTTACCATAGTCAAAAGAGACTCAAATGATCTTATAAGAGCATTAATGTTAGATTCTAGAAAGTGATCAAGAGAACCATAGTTCCTTATATACCTGATAAATCTTTATCCTTAGATATCTACAAGGATTCTTTGGATCCCATGACTTTTATGTTTCTCAAAATATCTACTCATGTTATTAATACATTAACCCTAGCTTATGTTGAAGCTATGATCATTAATGACCAAATTTAAACCCAGGGCCAAATGGCATAAATTATTCCTAACATTAATCCAAATTTACCTATTATAAGTGTCATTACCAATGATATTATGCATGCCTTCAATCATCTTTTAGTTCTGAACCTACTGCCTTTAAACTATGCACATCTTGGCCAAAACCTAGGATTATTAAACAACTCTACCAATGGATCTCATCCACAAGACTAGAGAGCTTTGATGCCTAGAGATAGTATCAATACTCAAGTTCATAATTTTTAGTCACCCAAGAATTATAATGATCCTACCTTGAAGATGGTTCAAAAGCTAAGAACTGATTTCATTCAGTTGTAAAAGCAAGTTGGCAATACTAGGGAAATTTCCAATAGGATCTTCTCTTTCCAAAGATTTAATAGGCCTTCAAATAGGTTTCAAAATAATAAAAATAGTAGACACAATAATGAGTCATCCTCTAATATTAATGTCCCTAATATAAATATTGATGATGTAGCTTTGCCTAATTATTATAGAGTGCATTACACTTCAAAACATGGTGAATTAGATTGTCTATAATTTTGTAAAGATTTTCAAGATTTTCAATAAATGGTTACTTTTGAAGTCATACCTAATAAAGACAATGGTTTAGGTACCTCAAGTTCTTCAAGATCATCTAATTTGTTGATTCAACTCTCATAGTGGAGACATTTTATTTCCCATTCCAAGAAGAGAATGAGCCTGAGGATATCCCTAAATAAATTCATGCTTATTAGCAATATCTAAAGAAGACCTATCCTCTAAGGAATAAGTATTAGAAATAAACTTTAACTACCTCAACTCCACCAAATAATTTTGACACTCCTGATACTACATCATATAACAATCCATAGCCTCCTAAGGGAAGTACCTCTAAACCTAATGTTGATACATCTAATTCTTCCAATAAGATTGGATATAATATAGTAGAGGACACAAAAAATATAAAAGCTAACATTACCTTTCATGAATTGACTCATATTATAGGACAAAGGGATCTTTTGTTGGAATCTTTGTCTAAGAATCTTGGTAAGTCTCAAAAGGCTTCACATGATAATATTATTATACACAAAAATAAGGTAGATGTTCCACCTTTCCTACTCATAGTCAGGATCTTTGGTAATAATTTACACAATTGCTTGGTAGATTCAGTTGCATCTACAGACATCATGCCTAAAGGTATTTATGAATAATTAGGTTTGACTCTAATTAAATATGCTAAGGTTATGACTCAATTAGATAAATCAAGAGTCAAAGTGATTGGTGAATTATTGAATTTTCACATGCAGATTACTTCTAAACCAAGGATCTAATAATTTATTGACATCCAAGTGGTAAACATCCTTTATTCTTATGGAATGCTATTAAGTAGAAACTGAACCAAATATCTAAATGGTTACATTTCTACTGACTATTCACACATGTGGCTTCCATGAAAGGGACTTCCAAATTAGATTAGGATAAAAAGGGAGCCCAAAATGAACCATATGATCACTAAGTACAATGTAATTAATGAGAGGTTTAACATGCTTAACTTAGATCTAGGTGTTTACACTCTTGACGCCACAAAGATATGTAATTCCAAAACTTCTCATGCTATGCCTAGATTATGGAAGCTATATCTTGATGGTGCTAGATGTAAATTAGGTTCTATAATAGGAGTGGTATTAATCAATCCCATTGGGAAACAATACAATTCCTCTTAAAAAATCCAATTCCCATGCACTAAAAATCTCACAGAGTATGAAGAAATTATTCTTGGATTACAATTTGTAATCAAACACAAGGTTAAGGAGCTATTAATTTTGGTTATTTTGAACTAGTAGTTAATTAGGTCAAGATTAAATATCAATGCAAGTTTTCCTATCTTAATAAATATAAATTTAGAGTGTGGGACTTAATTGAATGTTTTGATGCTTTTAACATTGTGTCAATCCCTAGGGAGGAAAACAAAGATGTTGATGAACTTTCTTGAGTTGCATCCAACCTTATGCCCAATCAAATTTCCAAGTTACATATCCATACCATTGAATTAGTGCCATGTCCCTTAATACTAGATAATATCACACACTTTCAAGTTTTCAATGATGATTAGTAGATCATAGACTTCATGACTAGATCAAGAGTATTTGAGGCTCACATCATTGATGAAGCTAGTGAAAATACCCTTGATGATGAAAATTTTGAAGGCAAATTTGATGACAAGGTCATTCATTTGAGTGAAAATAAGGTCTCTAAAGGGATGATAGCCTTAGATATATTGTTTTATTCAAACAAACTAGATGAGACTATCAATATTCCTAAAGTAGATGGGAAGGACTACAATGCAATAGACCTAGGTTCCCAAGGTCAACCTTAGTTGGTAAATATTGGTATAGTCTACACAAGTATTGAAAATAAGAGATCTAAATATTTTTTGACCAAGTATAAGGATGTAATAGCATGGTCCTATGATGACTTAAATATCTTTGATCCTAGGGTCATAACCCACACCACATCTCTAAAGGAAGCCTATAAGGCATTTAGGCAAAAATAAAGGTCTATCAACCTTGTCTTAGAACCAATGATATACAAAGAGGTCAAGAAGTAACTAGATGCTAAGATAGTGTTTCCCATTAGACACTCCATTTGGGTAGCTAACCTAGTACCAGTCAAGAAGAAAAATGGTGAAAATAGATTATGCGTTGATTTTATAAATCTGAATACATCATCTGAAAAGGATAATTATCCCCAACCTTCTCTTGACCAAGTAATCCAAATTATTTCTAGTTATACTATGATGTCTTTTCTTAGTGTATTTTTAGGTTATAATCAGGTGCTAGTGAAAAATAAAGACAGAATGAAGACTACATTCATAAGTAAGTGGGGCACTTTTGCCTACAAGAGAATGCCCGTTGGATTGATAAATGCAAGTTAAACCTTTCAAAGAGAAATGGATCATGCATTCTAAGGCCTCATAGGTAATTTCATTATTATTTATATGGATGACCTGACTATCTTTTCAAAAAACAAGAAATATCACATCATGCACTTGTAACAAGTATTTGAAAGGTGTAGAAGGTATGGAATTTCTCTCAACCCAAAGAAGAGGATTTTTGTGTAACTGAGGGAAAATTATTGGGACATGGTTTAACTAAGGATGGGATATCTATAGACCCAAATAGATTAAATTCAATATCAAAGATAAAAGCCCCTAATAATAGGAAGGAACTAAAGTCTTTGTTTAGTAAAATCAATTTTATGAGGAAGTTTATTTCTAGTTTTACAAAAATAGTGAGACTTTTGAATGATATGCTTAAGAAAGATGTTAATATCACTTGTAATTAAGATACCAAGAAGTCCTTCAAGGAAATCAAATAAGTAATTAGATAAGCCCCTTGTGCTGATAAGTCTAGAATTTACTAAAGACTTCTATCTTTACTCTTTCTTCTAACCATACAATTACAACTATCCTAACTCAGAAGATAGATGGATGTGATCATCCTATTACTTTAATGAGTACTAATTTTAAAAATATTTAATTTAATTATTCTCTTATTGACAAATAAGCATGTGCTCTAGTCAAGGTAGCGAATAAATTTAGGCATTATATCCTTATAAGGTACATGTAATACTACCAGACCCTACCACTAATATCATTCTTAGTCAATGTAAACTTGGATGAAGGAGAGGTAATTGGATGTATGTTCTCCAAGAATATGATCTATGGATGAAGACTAAAAATTTGGTAAGATGCCAAAGTTTAATTCAGTTTATTTCCAATAATAATCCCAAATTGAGTGTCATATAAGTAGAATAACAAAATTTTCAGCCTAATGATTGGTATGATCCTATTGTTCATTTTATAATCAATGGATATTGTCCTAAATGGTTAAGTAGAGATAAAAAGAGAGATTTAAGGCTCAAAGTATCTCATTTTTTTATCAAGGATGGAGTGTCTAGGAAGAAATTTGAAGGCATTTACCTAAGGTGTGTTTCCAAAGAAGAGGCAACTAACAACTTGAGTACTTTCCATGAAAAAATGGAAAGTGGACATCCATCCAAAAGGACAACAACCCATAAGATACTTAGGATTGGTTAATACTAGCCCACTATCTTCAAAGATGATCACAAGCATGTGAGAGAATGCCACTCATGTCAAATATTCAACACTAAAGAACCCAAGGCAGCCATGCCATTAAAGCCAATAATGATTGATAAACCCTTTGCCTAATGGGGACTAGATTTTGTGGGGTTCGATAACCCCAATTCATTAGATGGTCACAAGTGTGTTCTAACTACTACTGACTACTGCACAAGATGGATTGAAGCAATGAAAATGAAGTAGTACAAGACTAAAGAGGTGGACATCCATCCAAAAGGACAATAACCCATAAGATACTAAGGATTAGTTACTACTAGCCCACTATATTCAAAGATGATCACAAGAATGTGAGAGAATGCCACTCATGTCAAATATTCAACACTAAATAACCCAAGGCAGCCATGCCATTAAAGCCAATAATGATTGATAAACCCTTTGCCTAATGGGGACTAGATTTTGTGGGGTTCAATAACCCAAATTCATTAGATGGTCACAAGTATGTTCTAACTACTATTGACTACTGCACAAGATGGACTGAAGCAATGACAACGCAGTAGTACAAGACTAAAGAGGTGATCAGATTCTTAGAATAAAACATATGCACAAGGTTTGGAACATCATTATCTCTAGTCTATGATAATGGATATACCTTTATATCTATTGAGATGATAGAATGGGCATATGACAACAACATTGTTCTCAAGTTCTCATAAAACCATTACCCTCAAGACAATGGGGTTTATGAATCAATGAATAAGAACTTAATGAAATCCATAAATAAGTCTACAATTTATCAACCAAGAATATGGAACAAGCTACTTAACTATGCCCTTTAGGTGGATAGAACTAAAGTCAAACAAGCTCTCAAGGCATCACCACTCTTGCTAGTTTATGGTCAAGAACCTATATTTCCCATAACACTCAAGATGACAACCTATAGGTTCATGAAAGAGTAAATGGAGGAGGATCAAGAATTTTTAAGTTCAAGGTTGTTGGACATCATATAGATGGAGGACGCAAGAGAAGAAGCTTTCACCAATTTTAGCAGACACCAAACCATAGTCAAGAGGTGGTTTATTCAATGTTCAAATATAAAGGTGTTTAGACAAGGATATTTAGTACTTATTTCAGATAAGGCCTCTAAACCCAAGGGTAAACATGTAAAATTCACTCCTTTGTGGATTGTCCCATATCATATTATAGAAACATTAAGATACAACACCTTCAAAATAAAAGACTTTCAAGGAGTAGAGTTTATATTACCAATAAATGGGCAATACCTCAAGCACTATTTCTCTATTGTTCCACCTAGAATCTTCATGGAGTGAACTATAAGACTATTTATATTTAATGTAGGTAGGCTTAAATTATTTTCTTTCTTATTTTTTTTCCTTTTTATCCCTTGTTTGTACATGGTGTTTGTATATATTTGTTTGCTTGTTTTCTTTGTGATTGGTGTTTTTGCTTTCCACACTTCGTTTCTTGCTTTCAATAAGTCCTTTTGGATATTCCTAAACTCAAATACATTTATATTCTCAAAAGGAACTCTATAATTTAAGAATGAAGGTATGTCTTCTCAACATTGGTTGATCATGGATTATTGGAACATGAGCTTAATGTTATAGTTTAGAGAAACTAGTAAATACTAATAAATAGGTTAATTGTTCCTTGAGATTCTAAACCTTGTTCTGATCTAAGTTTGGTTCTAATAAGGATTGAACATATAGGGCAAAATCTTAAATTATTAGGACAAATCCATGTTTTCATTTAAAAAACATTAATTACTTGGGACAAAGTTTACAGCCAAAGATGATTGATTAAAGATCAAACATTCAACCAAATCCTAAAAACTGGCTAATCTAGTTCCCAACCTTTTTTTGAAAGTCATAATATCTAAAATTATAAAAATAAGAGCTTTATTGAAAAAAATCAAAAGTATTTCTATGCAAATTTGATTCTAGTAATCTCCATCGGGGCTATGGATGTTTGGCTAGTAGTGGAGCAAAGCCTTGAGTGGAGCCAAAGATATCTTTGTCACGGATATGGATGCTTGATTGGAAATAAAGTAATGCCCAATAATTCCTTGAGTTAAATCATGATTTTTAATTAACACCCAAATATGTTGTAAGTCAATGTTAATGGTTAAGGTCATGCATCTGGAAGTTGTTCACTAAATCATATGTCAATCAATAAGTGGAATTAAAGCACACACACAACATGGCTATGTCTTGATGTTTGATCTTAATTCTACATTTGTAATATTTATTCTAACTATGAACTGATCTTAATAATGGTGCCTAATCATGTGGATTAATTAGCCTAGTTATTAGTCTAAATTAGAGTCTCTAAATTCTAACATATTTCTATATTCCTCTAGAATTCACCATTTTTTGAGGTCAACATAACCCCATTTCTAAAAAATGGGGATCCTTATTTTAAATTGTACAAATTTGTACCTTAAAATTAAAAAATTCACTTTATCAAATTACCTTTGGCATGTTTGTAGCTAATTCTTTATTTCAAGATCACCCACAACTAGTTTGGTTAGCATATTCATTCATGAATATGGTTTCATATTGCCTAAATTTGCTAACATTGGATATTTATGTTTCAGGTTATATGTCTAATGGGGTCTATTTGGAATGAGTAATTTCTTGGGTTCCATATATTAATTTTAGTTTGATCTTTTACTAACATTTGGTCTATTGAAAATCAAATTGAAGTCATGTTTAATAATCTCAAAACCCTCAATTAAATTACCCTAGCTCAGGTCACTTTGAATCAAATTCAAATTTTTGCAAGAGAAATTTACATTGTAATGTTTAATTAAGTCATAAACCTAGTTTAATTTTTATCCTAAGGTTTCATCATATTTATCAACACAACCAAACCTTAGTCTAATAATCTTGATTGGTACTTTATGTCTCGAGCCCCTTTGATTCCTTTTATCTCTGCATAATCTAACTAATCATATGGCCCCTTTTCTAATGTTTTAAGCCTTATCCTAAGACTTTATTCCATCTCTTTCATTATTCATAGGGTCATCATGTTTAAAAATAACTTAAAATGTTTATCCTAAGGTCTTACCTTTGTTTATTAACATAAAGTAAAACCTTAGTCTTAAAACTTTATGCTAAGTTCCTTATTTTCTTGATCCTTACTTAAATATCATTTTCATCTATAGGATCAATGGTCTACATTTGCTTAGGGAATTGAGATCCAATAGTGCAAGATTAAAGTTGAATAGTCAAAGCCTTGGTCATAAGTTAAAATTTGAACATCTTTCAAACATCAACAGTCTACATTTTCTTGGGTAGGATTGATGTAATGACATGTATTGAGTCAATAATTTAATAGAGTCTTAGGACAAGAAAGAAAGTGGCAAGCATCAAACTCATAGCCAAATAACACTCAATAACTAATGGTGTTCAACCTTATGGATCAAGATCCAATAGAGTGCATTGATCAGGCCAATCAAGATCTGATGATGTGTGATGAAGGTTGAAAGGTCAAAATCCCTAAGGACAAACATAAATATGACACATGGCATAGCCATGAGCCATAAATTAAATCTTGAGAATCTTTCAAAGATTGATGGTATGTAGATGAGCTTACACATTCTAATCAATTATCTATGGAGCAAGAGGTATAATTAAGTAGTCAAAACTAATGAAGTGGGATTGATCCATGCAAATCAGATCAATAGTGTAAGATCAACATTGACATTTCAATCTAAACCTGTTTCGGGGCCCCTTCAAAACCTATTTTTACCTCAATCTAAAACATTGACATTTCAACAAATCTTAGAGTGAATGTGGAAGTGACAAGTGCCACAATCATGGGCAACATATCAAGAAACTAATGGCATTTGATCTTTCAGACCGAGATTAATGATTCATATTGATCTATAAAAAACAAAATCCAATAGTGTAGTATCAAGGTGGAATTTTCAAAATAAAATGATCACTTTTTAAATATTAATTAGCAAAGTGCTATGAAAATGCCATAGGGATGCCATGATGCTGACAGTTTGAACTAGTTACCACCATTAAAGCACTAGGAAGACCTTTAAAAGATCCTGAGTATGCACTAAATCCCTAATTCAACCATGTATTAATCAAAATCAAGCCTAAGAGAGTTGAATTATCATTTGTGAAAGAAGAATTCAATATAGAACCAAAGTAAACACCACTAGTGATCAATTTGAATAAATCCATGGCTACTAAGGCAAATTGCAAAAATTCCCTACTTTGTACCATTTTTGGGTAATAACAAAGTCTATCAACATCACTATGCAAGAAGAACTTAATCTATGGATTGTGGATCTAAAAAAGGAAGAGGATAAAATAATGGTTTCCCCTAGAGCATTAGGTGGAGCACAAATAAAAACCCTAGCTCCAAAAGTGGCTTAATCATCAGTATGGGTTCAATTTAATACAGAGACCACCATCTTGGAAAGAGTGACAAAAAAAGGCCATGATTTTTGGAGAGGAATTCACCTCTCAAAAAGTGTAACCTTTCAGTGGTTTGACTCCATTGTAAGGATAGAGGCCTGGTGAGGTTCTTATTTTTAAAGAAGACCTATTGAAGCTAGCATAAGCACAATCTGATCAATTGTAAGTTGTCATCAAAGGCATGATGTAATAATAGAAAAATTTAGAAGAAAATACCATCTTGTCAATCTAAGAAGACATATTCAAGCTATTTGAGGATACCATGATTGACTTATTCAATTCCTTAAATTCAATCAAAACTAAACAAGATGTAATAATTAAGAAAAATTCCATGTCTGCAGGCCAAGTTGGCCAATGGCAAGCTTCAAACTATCAAGTGAAAGACTTGATTAAAGCCTTAACCAAGAATCAAGTCCTTGAATTTATGATAGTCAGCCTATCCCATTTAAATATGATTATGTCTATATTGGTTGACAAAATCAAAGCCCTAAAAATTTGGTCCAAATAGATGGAGGACATTTCCAAGGACCTCAAATAGTAGGAAGATAAAATGCTACACATGTTGGATAGCTTAATCAAAGAGCTGACCTCAGTTAATCCTTTGGGCCTTATCACTGATGAGGAGTTAAAGCATATAACTTATCAATTCATGTAGGAGGTGAGGAACCAAGGTCAAGGGAAGATAGGGGTTATTAATAAGAAGATCATGGGCCTACTATTGTCATCTAAGGAGAATATAGGAGATGCTGGGAGCATCAAACAAGATTTGGAGAGAGCTGAGAAATATCTCAGTAACCTGAGAGATAAAGAAAAAGAGTTGTTCATGAGACCCATTATTGACCTCCATCTAATCAATCAGCAACATTATAGAATGAAGATCCTATAAGGAAGGCAGAAGGTTGCAGTAGTACCAGCATCCCAAAGTTGGATTAGGAATATTCTTTTGTAACTAGTATTGTATATTTTTGAAATGGAATATTTTTTATAAAGGCATGTAAAATTTGTAAAGTACATTTCCTATAGGTCAATATATTAGAAAAGTCCATTTCTTCTAGAATGTAAAAAAAAGGATAGTTGTCCTATACACATGTACAAATTTAATTTATCATTAATGATTGGCATACCTCATAAATTATATATATAAAAAGGTATTGCCAATTGAAAAAGGGAGGGAGTTTTTAGAGCCAAAAAACTATTTTTAACTTTTGAGAAAATTAATATAAGCAAGGAATTTTATATAGTTTGTCTACATTTGCTTGTGTGAATTGTTATCATGGTTTCTCTCTAATTTTTTTGATCTTATCTTTAGATTTGAATGGTTCTTGTAATTCTAGATGCGCATATTTAAATATAGATTTGATAATTTGTGCTAATGCTAGATTAGTTGAAAGTTCTTAGGTTTACTTCACTTTCTTTCATCTTATTGCATCTAGGCTAATGTTATTTGATTGTATTGGTAAAATTCTTAAAGTAAATCTTGTTCTTATTTTCATCTTTTCATACTTTCCATAGATGTTTGTAGGATTTGAGATTATGTTACTTCATGTTACACATTATTTAAATGCATGTTTAGATGAAATTAGAACTTTGGCATAATGTTTGAAATAAAGATCAACAATACCTCTTTTTTATTCTTTATCGCTCCTTTTACTTCTCTTTTATCAGTTCACCTTAGATAAATTTCATTATTAATATTCATCTTAGTTTAGATTTAGACTTAGGTTTTTATCATAATTCACTTTAAATGGCATATATCATCTTCAAAATCAAATATTAACTATTAAGCCATGGTGGCTCCCAACTACCAACTACTATAAATTTGTGAAATAGATAACCTATTCTCTTGTATCCACCAAGGATAATAGGATTATCACAACTATAAACTCATGTAATGGATTATTTGAATTCAAAAATGAGAAGTGTTTCTTAAACACTATATGAACCTATTGATACATTTAGATGCATCAACAAGTCTCAAACTAGGTTGTTTGGGTCAGCATAGTTTTGTAACATGTGGATTAACACATTTTTTAACAAGGTTGACCTGAATGACTCCATCAAATTTTATTTATTTATCTAACATATTATGAATTGATGGATTAATCCTATTTGACATAATAAAATGAGATGAATGATAGAGTTAGCCTAGTTGACATAGTAATAAAATAATATAAAATAGGAAATATAAATAAAAATAAATATTTAAGTATAAGTTTACATTTAATAATAAACTATATGTCCATGTCTAAATTTTTACTTATACTTTAAGTTATACATTATATTTATAATTTCAAGATGTTTGAGAGTGGTTTCAGACCTTTAGGAACTATAATGCAAATTCTAGATTATGGAGGGTCCTACTAGATTTCATACTTACCCATATTTCAATATTTCAAGATTTCAGGGATGAAACATAGAATATAAATGGATAGAAACTAGAAATAATGAGGTTGGACTAATAGTAAGATTGATACAAAACCATAACAATCTTTTAAATTACCAATGGTCTACCCACCCCTTTTTCGGTGCACCATTTAAGGCATGCACTCAGAGAGATTGAAACTCGATATGTTCTTGTAAGAGAGAAAGTGTTAGTAAATGATAAAGATTAAAATTATTATGTGTATACATATTTTTATTTATTTATTGTAATATCTTTCAATAGTTTTACTTTACTATTTTTTGCAATCTCAATTGTGTAAACTCAAAATATTATTTATTTGAATTTTTTATTAATTGGTCTATTTTAGATTAGTTTATCACCCTTGAATTATAAATATTCCTATAATTCCTAACCTTGGATCCCCATATCTAAAATTTAGGGTTAAATAATATCATTCATTATCTTCATGAACATCACTAAAGTGTTGGTCAAGATGAAAGGCATAACCAGCCACTCAAACAAGCTTTATTTTACTTTGAATGTAGTTTTCCATGAAAATAAAGGTTTTATGGGAACCTCATTATAACCTTACTTAAGTTCCATCTTATAAAATAACTTACCACCATAAATCTAGTTAAGTAGGTCTTTTATCTTTAGAAGTGATTAATCAACAATGGTCTTTTCCATGGTTTTATTCAATGCTTTATAATCGATGTACAACTTCCATGTGTAATCCTTTAATGCAAAACTTGGTAAATAATTTGTCAATGCAAAGAGATTATAAAGTTACATGTCCTTTAGTCACAAGTTCTTGAATTTGTCCCCTAATTTCCCTATTCTCCAAGAATAAATGTCTATAGAGTGAAACAATAATAAGGCCAATCCTTCAATCAAATCAATCATGAGTGTTGTCAAATAATGCACCAAAATAGAATTTTTAAATATAACAAAATCCTTGATTTCATCCAACACTTTTCTCCTCTACTTTTTTTCTACTGGAGTTATGGCATTAGCTTGTTACTAAAAAAATGTATGTCTTCTTATGTTTATATCTAACAATCAAGGGAATAATTTTATTACTATGGATACCAACTTATTGCATTGCTTGGTTTTCATGAGTGAAATCTTAAGGACTAATTCTCATGTGGATTCTAATCACCAACATGAATGACAAAATTTGTAGGATTTTCTCTATAATTTCCATGACATTGGTACAATATTTCCAAAGTAAAACATTACATACCTATAATGTTAACATCACAAAGGACTTCATGAAAATTCTTTATTTTTTACACTAAATTACATAGATAAGTTACTCATTTCTTATAAACCTCACTTGAAAATCAAAATACAATGAATTTCCCTTTCTTCATCATAGAATATAAACCAATCTATACAACTTACATAATTTTTTAACATGAATAAATCTAACTACATACAATTTTAAAAATATAAAGAGCTTTTAAGGAATAAAAAACATTATACATATTCATTTTTAAATGATCTTGAAACTTTTGATTATAATTGTAAATTTACAACACTCATTATATGGTTGTCTCCAACAAACTATTGTTAGTAAATATCATTGATGGGTAACCAAAAAATATTGAACAAATTCCACCAAAATCAAGAGATCTAGGTTAATTTAGAATGATATATATTGCAAGGGACCTCACACTTAAAAAATAAATACCAGAGTAGTGACACATTGATAGTGAATTTGGTCTAAGACTAGTATATAACTCATAGGCACACTGCCAACTTCTTGTCAACCTTCAACATGAGTAAGGAGTGGATTACTAAAATTCCCTTGGTGTGTCCCAATAACCATATAGAGGCCCTTTATATTCTTTCATCCCAAAATTTTTAGATTTTCTCCATCTCACTATATTGTTCCTATATTTTGTGATGATACAACCACCCCTTAGCCCCATGTCTATGTGTCCATCCCCATTTAAATGTCATTTATATGATTTTGGAATTACTTCTAAGCATCCCTTTTGCATTCCCTTATTATTCATAATTCTCTATTGTTCCTTATTATTTTTTCCTAAAGGAAAGCCTATTATTTTCTCTATTTTTTATCTTTTTCACGGCCTCTTGGGCCACTTTTAGCCATTATTAGATAATTTTTAAATTTATTAAATTATAATCTTTTCCAAAAATCTTGTTTATAGTTATTCTTGGCTAAGGAGACACACTATAAATAGTGTCTCTATTATACTAAATTCACCCAAGATCTAGACCTAGCCTCATCCATACCAACTCAAAAGGCTCTAAATTAAATTTTAATTTAAAACCTACTTATATAACATTTACCAAAATAGGAGTGGACACATTGAAAGAGAAAAAAATATTGATAATTTAGTTTATCAACCCCTACTTTCCAAAATTGGTATTGGTATAAGCATTTGTATTATGAAAGCAATACTACAATATGCATTTAGGAGTAGAAACATTTCACTGATTAAATTGAAACTACAACTAACAAGATATTTTTCATTTCATGCAAGGGGAAAATGAAAAATATTACAATATGGTTATTGGGAATGTGAAAATTATTATGTAGATAAACATACTTCCTCCTTGTGAACTTTAAATAGTAAAATTCTACCCAATTTACATACAGAACATTACTAACATTAACCCTAATTCAAAAGAATATATAAAAACATTTAAACTTTAAATGTAACATAAAATTAGTGTAAATTGAAAAAAAAGAATATAATGCTAACATTATATATGTAATTTTATTGTCACTTATAGTTTCTATAAAATGAGAAGCAAAACTAGAATAATAATAATGAGTGGGTGTTGATTTAGTTATGGCACATTAATGCTTTTTCATTTAAAATCCACCTATCCTAATAATGATTAAATAGTTGATAGATCATTACTTATTGATGACTTAATTATAATGCATTACAAGCATTGAATATATCTACTTATATACTATACATTTGTCTATGTATCACTAGTATTTTTAATGTATTTTCTATTTTTACCTTTATCTATGACTTGTATTTGATTTACAATTAGATGCATAGTGAATAGTGGGAATAAGAGGTGATCTCATATGTTATAAGCATCTTACATATCTAAGTAAGGCTCTTAGCATTGTAGATCTTAAAAATATATTTTCTTTCCCTTTGTTTTAAGAAGAATCAAGATTTTTTACCCTTTGATAATTAAAACATATTTAATTTGTCGATATTAAAGCTTACTCTAATATGAGTAAAAGGATGTAGATATAATCGATGTAATTACATAAGTAATATGCCCTGCATGAGAAACATGATATAAGAAATATAAAAATTAAAATGTCATGCATAAGTATGGACTTATAGACACATAAGTTTGGTATTAAAAACTTGACAATGCATATCTTGACCTATCTTCATCATAAATAACTTGTGTGTACATATATGCCTCTTTTCCACACTTCTTAGCCATTCACCAATATGTGGACTTGACCTTCCTAGTTTTTTATAAGTCACCTACATGAATTTATATTTTATGTTTAATCTATTTATTATCCTAATAAAACTATCACATGATCAACAAATCATTATTTCTTGCACCTTAGATGCTTCCAATTATATTTAGATAGATCAAGTTACTAGATTCATCCACCTCTACCGAATGCTTGTGAAACTCTTGATTCTAATGTTAAATTTACAAAACTCATTATATGGATCTCTCGATCAAACTATTACCAGTAAATATCATTAATGGGTAACCAAAAAATACTACATCAGGTCCTCATTATAGCTATCTTTTACTTTGAATGTAGGCCCTCCTTGGAGAATTTATATTTTGTGTTTAATATACTTATTATCCTAATAAAAATATTATGTGTTCATCAAATCATTATTTCCTACACCTTGGATGCCTCCAGTTATAGTTGGATAGATCTTTCTACTAGATTCATTTACATCTACTCAATCTATCTATGTACCCTATACCGTTCATTTTCCTAAATTCATATATTTTTTATGTTGGCTTGTTTGTTACACATGTTGGTGGTAGATAAATTTACCCAAAGAATCAATTATTTATACACACTAGATTAAAGTATATTTCATATCTAGAATTTACTTGAAAAAATAGTATTACCATGAGGAATACATTTACACATTGAAAGGAACAACCATAAATCTTTCAAATCATAAATCCCTCAAAGGAACAGGCCCTAGCCAAGTTTGAAGCACCCAAAATTTAAGTCAAGTTTGTATTTTATGAATTGTTGAAATCTAAGTTACAAATCCACCTAACTAAGATAACTAAATGTAGTTTGATACCTATTTGGATATTTTTAAATGTAGGAAGTGCTCAACCATTTAGCAGGGGATGGTTGAGGTCTACTCAACCCATATTTTCCAACACTTTTTTAGATAAGCCTAATGTTAAAAGTGGAGCTAGGATTTCAAGGTGAAGGAGATGAAATTATGGGATTATACACATCATCAAGCTTATGATATTACATAAAATAATGGATTAGAATAAACCACAATGATCTTTGTCAAAATAATCTGGCACACCTCATAAGGACATTTTTGGTAGATGTTAAATACTTTTTATTACCATAGGCTTCCACTTACTACCAAGGTCATCTAGGTAGGTGTAGACACTCAAATTTAATCATTAAGTGTTTGAAAATGTTTAATATTGATATTATTACCTCATTTGGTCTATTCACCATTCCATTAACTTGTAATTCTATAGGCACATTCACTATTTTATTCAATATCTCATAATTACATAGAACATCATTCATACATCCCAATTTTTATCATAAACATCTATCAGGCCATTTTTAATAGTCTTTGTTCTTCTAGGATAATGCCATACCATGTTGGATAGGGCCACACTATGACCTTATCCACTAGTGCAACCTTATCCCCTGCACCCCATCAGTAACTTTTTAAATTTGAGACATTGAAGTTTACCCTTATCACACTTTTATCAAGGTCAATTAGTAGAAATATTAAAAATATTACTCTATATAAGCACATCAAGGACTCTCTACAAACATCTAATAATCACTTAGAAATTATACAAAACACTAAGCAAAAGAGCACTATTCTTTCCAATTTCAATTATGTTGCATCCTAATAGTCATGGGCAAGGTCTAAATATCTTTTATTATAGGTCAAATTCACTCAGTGTCAACCATTTAAACAATCTATCTATTTGCATCCATCTATCAAATCCAAGATTCACAAGCTCACTAAGGAGGGAGAACCACATCAACTTGAGGCTTGTTTGGGCTATGTGGGTAATACTCAAATTATGAGAGATTTTTTAGGGTAGCTTGACTATTCCCCTAACACTATTCATCCTTTTTGGCATTTTATCTCAATTTTTTCATGTGCATGAATTAGGTTTTTATATTTTTTAGGACTTACATGCATCAAATCAATGCATATAATTAGACAGTAAGTCCTCATAGACATATGTACACACCAAATCTAAATCACTGTATGAATCTTCACATATTATATTACACCCTTATGCACACACTTTCCTACATATATAGGAGAAATACATAACTTTGAGGCCATCCTTGGAGTATTGGCTATGTAGGAATCACCCATTGTTAGAGGGATCTTTGGGGCAGCTTAATATTGTGGGTTTACTAACCCATTTTTTAGAAAACTCAATACAATGGTAAATAAGGGTGAAGAGGTAGGGTTTGATCAATCAAAAAATAGTGAAAAAATATATCCCAAATCTGAATACATCATCACTAAGGTAATAAAAAAACTAGAATAATGAATTTGGTCACATTAGGATCCAATCAATATTTTGTTTAGTGGATGTATCCCATCTTGGGTAAACCATGTTAAATTTGGTGTCTCTTGTTATGTGCATGCTTATGTTTATTTTTATAAATTTTTATTAATTTATTTCATAATTTCTATTGTATGTAATTTGGGGATAGATTTGGGTTTTAATTTATCCTAATAGTTATTTTAATATCTATCATAGTTGTACTTTCTATCTTTATCATCTAAATATAATAAATTTAGTATATATTCTATTTGAGTTTCACAAATAATTGGTCTACTTTAGAGACAGTCTACCAATTTTTATGCCCTAGGCTATCTCTACCATTTAACCCTAGATTCCCCCTTAATCTATGTTTTAGGGTTAAACATTTGGTGAACCTAATTTTTATGAATGCAAATTTTCCTAATACTTAGGGTTTTTAGTCAGTTGGGTCTTTATGTTGTTTTACTTTTTCATTTCCTACTTATATATTTTGCATGCAACCAAGGCATAGCCCTAGATTGGGAGGTGTGCCTATTGAACACATTTAGCTTCCCCTCCCACCATGTAATATGTCTACAACCAATGAGGAATCTAATCCTATGGATCATGGTGATACCAATGTTGAGAATGAAAAACCTATTAATGAGGCTATCATAGAATAAGATTATGATAATGAAAAACATGAGTTTGATGAGATCAATGAACATGAGCAAATAGGTCATGAGCAAGTGAAATAAATTACATTTTTTCATGAGTGTATTCATCTAAATCTTAAATATATTGATGAAATCCTAATAACCATATTATAAATTAAAAAATAAAAAAGTGTAGATGAATAAGTAGGTTCATATATTGATCATGCTATTCAAGCTATAGTTTATCCCCATAAATCAACCCTCCACTTGAGCTAATTATCACTTCATACTTGTAATGGGGGAATGGGATGTGTATTTCACCATTTTTTCCCTAAAAATAATATTGCCACATCTTATATGGGAAACCAAAATGATTCAACCCAACTTCCAGTTTCAATGACTATATCTACCCATCTTATGGGTAGACTTCCTTTGATGACTTCTCAAATATCTAACTTAAAAGACCAAGAGGTGAAATATTTTGTCTAAACTATATAAAATCTAAAAAATAAGGTTATAAATATTGAAAAAAATGCTATAAAATATCCATATGATATTGATTCACAAGAGGTGTTGTATAACTCTCTTGCACCAAAGATATCATTGTACCCCTGGACAATTAATTTTTTTGCACCTAAGTTCACATTTTATGATGGAAAGGGTGATCCTGAACAAGATCTTTGATATTTTTATGCATCATGCCTTGATTATGCCTCCAATGATAAATTTTTAACAAAATTATTTCCAAGGAGCTTGAAATACTATGTTTTATAGTGCTTCTTTCATTTACTAACTCAATCAGTAAATGCCCTCAAACCCCATGTGGATTATTTTTTGGCACACCTCTCTATTAACATTATCAAAAAAAAATCATATTCCCACATTAAAAAAATCAAACAAGGAACCAATGAAACTATTAATGAGTACATCTTGAGGTATAAAATAATGTTGGTTAAAATGACCAATCCAATGGTAGATAAAGAGCTTCAAGATATTTTCAAGAAAATTTTACTTACTCATTTACATGATTCCATTATGTTCAAAAAGTTCAAATCTTTTGATGACTTATTCCATAATGTTCATGATCATGAAATTAAACTTATCTCATCGAACAAACTTAAATATGTATTAAATACACCCACTACATATATATCCAATACCAAATTTTCTATCAAACCAATTTATAAGGTCAAACCTCCTGAGACTATAAAAGAAATAACCACCATGGGTAATGTGGTGTCACAATATCCTAATTGGCTTGTCTTATCCAATTCATAATGGAGACAATTTACACACTTACCTAATTCTCCTACTTCATTACTCTCACAACTTGTAGAGTGTCATCTTATATTTCTCCCTCATCCTATAGAGGTTGATAAGAATAGACCTCTACCCAAAGGGTATGATGTGAATGCTTATTGTGACTATCACCAATTCCCTAGGCATTCTTTGAAAAAATGTTTTACCATGAAGCATAAGATCCAAAACCTCACCAATGACCCAAAAATTACATTTGATGATCCTCACAAGGAATTAAGTTCACAACCTGGTAACCACCAAAAGAAAAAAATATTTAACAATCCTTTGTAATATCATTCAAAGGAGGATCCATAAGTGAAAGTGTCATATAATGTGCACCCTCCTCCATCTCATCATGATCACCAATTGGATGGGATTATTAATACCTATGTAGCATACACCTCCTATGGTTGAAATACCCTCCATTACTTTCAATGATAGTGAAACTAGGGATGATGACTCATATCTCCATTCCTTATTCATTCGAGCATACCTTAACCACTATCATATACATAGTGTTGTGATTGATAATGGTCCAAGTGAAAACATTTGTACCATGACATTACTTAAATATTTGGGTTGTACAAATAATGATTTACATCTTTTGAATAGATCAGTTAAAGCATTTGATGGGACCTCACAATAGGTTCTTGGTGAGATTGACTTACCTTTATAATAGGTCCCACCCATATGGTTATTACCTTTTTAGTTATACCTTCCATGGGTATCTTTGACATTATATTTGGATGACCTTGGATACATAAACTTTGAGAAGTGTCTTCTATAGTGCATGGGTGTGTTAAATGCATTCATGCCATTCAAGAAATTATATTTTCTAGAACTTCATATGAACATCATCTCAAGCAATAAAAATTTATACCCAAGAAATTAATTTTCAAACCTCCTAAGTTTAATCTTCCACAAAATGGTAAGTAACAGGAAATCGTATTTACTAGGAGTCTATTAATTTAATGACCATTACATCAAAGATCCACAGTGGATTCCATAGAATCTTCATCTATTACACACCATATTCAAATATCTAGAGAACCTACACATGATCCTATTATTTTTATTCCAAATAAACCATAAAGCACTCAATGGTGGTTCCATAAACCCTTACTCATACTATTTATTCATGACCATAGAGTCCTATTACATATCACTAATACCACAGTGATAGATATTGCACCTATACATAATCCTCACTAACATCACTAGTTTATTACACTAGGTTCATAATAGGGATATATCTATGAGCATCATTTCGATGTGATCATAGGATAGTATTTTCTCACAAATCCCAAAAATAATTAAAAAATAAAAAAATTCCAAAAATCCATAAATATGTTTAGCATTTACATATCATATTATCTCCTTGGCATATATGTTGTTAGTTCCATGTTGGTAGATGGCATATCAGTATTTCCTATATATACATGTTTCACACATATTTTTAGTGTCATTCAAGCATATATAGATATATGATCTATGAACTTTTGGATATTGGAATTTCCCTCTACTCACATCACCAAGACATTGGGGCATCCACCTATTTGATCATGACATATTCAGGTTATATCATTCTATGATCACTTTACATTATTATGTTTGATTTCATATATGTACTTACACATGCCTTTATCTATGCTTATATATTTTGTAGTGTCCTTGATATGCTATGTAATTAACATTTTTTTCCAACACATATATCTAGGGAATAGTATGATATGTTCACTTCAGTTTAAGCATTTGAATATGCTCCATTGTTTGTGGCCCCACGCCTTTATTATCCTCTTTAACATTTAAATATTTCATTATAAAATTTGTATGATAACATTTTAATATGTCATTTATTACTTTTTGGACATTTTAATAAGTCATGTCCCTTAGATTGTGTGTCATTTAAACATGCCACTTCTTTACAGTCTCCTTGGACTTTGTCTCTTGATTTTATTTTTTGAGTACTCTTGATTTCTTCTTAAACTTGTATTTTTAATATATAGATTTTACCATTATTTAAATATTAAGACTTGGTTTGATCACATTCTTCATGCTTCAATTATATATCTACCTAGGCATGTTCTGTCTATAGGTTATCTCATTTTAAGGTAAGGTAACTACCCGTTGATACTTATTCTCACCTCAAAAGGAGGGGCATATCAATTGGGCCATTCCATAAAGACATTACTTCCACATTACTTCATATATTTATATCCACACTTATTCAATATGCAACAAACCCAAATTATAATGGGGGCATGTTTTGGAAACATGTTCTCCATATTAGCACTTATATCATTTTTTAGATTTATCCATATATATTAAGGACATGTTTTGGAAACATGTTTTCTGCACCTACACCAATTCTCGGATCCACATTTGGACTTACACTAGTTCTCATATTCAGATTGTAGTGGGGGCATGTTATGGAAATAGGTTCTCCACATTGGCACTTATATCAATTTTCATATTTATCCATATATAGTTGGCACATTTTTTGTAAGCATGTTCTCCACACTTACACAATTTTGAATTGGCCAAATTACATAGTTATATGATTAATATACACATTTATGGCATAATTATATACATTGGTACGATTATTATACACAATTTTAGTGTGAGACATATCTAAGGTGCATATATTATGTAATGTGTGCTTAATATTTTAAAATCAAATTAGGTTTAGATTCCAAACACTTTTAGGGACTATCACCACCACTAGGTTGGACTGATACTACCCATATTGATCCAATCTACTATAGTAGTTGGTTTTATTTTAGTATGATTTAGGTCATTAAATCACTCAATATTGCCAATTTTATAGGTTAGCCTTGATTACATCATCCAGCCTCACTAGTTTTATAATTTGAGTTAACTTGGTTCACTCACACGCACTAGGTTATAAGTATGATTGGGTTGCATGATTGAGCTAATCTCAATTGTCGAGTTTCAACTCATCTTTTCTCCAAGGTTGGGGGCATGTGCCCTTCAATATCTCTCTATCTATATAGATAAATGTACTTTCTAGATTTATATCAGTCTTAATCTCAATTTTAGTGATTAATAATAATACATATTTAAAATTAAATTACCAAAATGTAGGATAGTTGCATTGATACATAGGTTAGCCACCAACAAATCACTCAGGTTAGACTAAAACAAAGTCAAGGTGTGTTATACACACACATGTATGCATTTCTTCTCCTTTAAACCATAAATTTAATTACTAGATTAAAGGGGGGAAATGTAGATATTATATCTAAAATATATAACACCTCAGTATTGTACACCTAGAAAATACATATCATGGATGTACCTTTAGCTTCTAGACCTTTCCCACTACCAAAAGGATCACATACATAATCTCTCTATGCAAAATTGATTATCTCTTGGTCCAACCAATATTATTCTAATGAATCAAACCTTTTATATTTATTATAATGTTAAAACCTATTTATCTTCCATATTTTCATGTTTTGGACCCACACTTATTTTCTATCTACCCAGACACTTGCATCTTAGTCAGATGCTTACGTCTAACACAAATGTCCTATCCCAATGCAAGTGTTCATTTCCCTAAAGTCATTCAATTTTTAAATGAAATGTATCCTAAAATATCAGACTAAGTGCTTTAATGTGATATATTCTCCAAAGGGATTTCTATAAATATAAGATCAAACCTCATTCATTACAAACCTAAAAACACCTAACAACTCATAAGGCTGCTTACCAAAATCACTCAATCAAGAACTCAAGTGATAGAGTATTCTCTATTTTATTATATTTCCATATAAATCATAGGGAAAACACATCTATAGGTCTACAGTACTGAATGAGTATTCCATGAGCCACATTTTCTAAGTTAAAATATAGGTCATTTTTGTACTTCCTTATCACACATTACATGATTCAGAACAAACCAATACATAGGAGATAACTACATAAGTGTGAGGCCCTCTTTAGAGTATTGGCTATGTAGGTAATTTTTATTTATAGAGGGATATTTTAGGTAACTTGACACCCTATGACTAGTAACCCATTTTTTTGAAAACCAATATGAAGATGAAGAACTAGTATTTTTTATTTGACAAGGAGAAATGGTTCATGACCCAAAGCTAAATGCACTAGAGTAAAGGTGACATAGAACCCAAAAGCATCTAAGTAGTCACATTCAATTTTAGTATATAGTCTATATTGGACACCTATGTCCAAGTCATAAAGTAATGTTTATGTAACCATCCCAAGTCGATGTTTAAGTGTCTACATATACAAAGGCACAATTTTTATAATTAGGAGATTGATCTAGAATCCAACTCTAGTTTACTTTCTAAATGTTCCAAATCTAGATATGTATTAGAATCAAAAATATTATCTTATTTCATTATTATTACAATATCTAGCATAACTATGCTTTCTATATTTAACATCTCAGTGTAATAAATTCACTATATGTTTTATCTAAGTTTTAAAAATAATTGGCCTATTTTAAAGATAGTATACCATCCTTGTGCCCTAAGCTATATCTAACCCTTTAAACCTATGTTCCCCCTTAATCTATATTATTTTTTATCTAAGTTTTATAGTAATTTCTATATTTTAGATTAGTTTATCACCCTTATGTTGTAAATACTATAATTATTAACCCTAGATCCCCATATCTAAAATTTAGGGTTAAACAATCACTCATCATTTGCATGAACATTGTTAAAGTGTTGGTCAATATGAAATGCTTAACCAAAAATTCAAGTGAAATTTATTTTACTTTGAATGTAGTCTTCCATGTAACTAAAGGTCTAGATGGAACCTCGTTATTGCCTTACTTAAGGTCTATCATGATAAATAACTTACCACCATAAAGCTAATTCATTAGGTATTTTATCCTTATAGG
This sequence comes from Torreya grandis, assembly GCA_037957365.1. NCBI lineage: Eukaryota > Viridiplantae > Streptophyta > Pinopsida > Cupressales > Taxaceae > Torreya > Torreya grandis. The sequence continues at coordinate 1,911,257 of JARHVA010001507.1, forward strand.
TGATTAATAAACAATGGTCTTCACCATGGTTTTATTAAATTCTTTATAATTAATATATAGCCTCCGTGTGTTTTCCTTATTTAACATATAACTTGGAAGATAATTTGGCAATGTAAAGAGCTTATAACATTACATGTCTTTTAGTCACAAGTTATTGAATTTATCGCTTGATTTTCTTATTCTCTAAGATTAAATATTTGTAGAGTGAAACATTAATCAAGGTATTCCTTGAATCAAATCAATTATGTGTTCTATGAACAATTCACTGGAACTTTAATTTGAAACAAGAAAAAAATCCTTGTGTTACTTGCACTTTGCTCATATGCACTTTTTATACTAGAGTTGTGTCATTAGCTTGTTACCACAAATATGTATGTATTCTTATGTTTATACCTGACCATCAAGGGTACATTTTTTATTATGGTTAACAACTTGTATTTTTTGGTGTTGATGAGTGAAAACTTAGGAACTACTTACCTATGTGCATTCTAATCATGAACATGAATGACAAAATTTATAGGATTTACTCTATAATTTCCATGACACTAGTATAAGACTACCCAAGTAAAACATTACATACCTCTAATTCTCACATCACAAAGGACTTCATCATGAAAAGTTTTTATTTTTAACACTATATGACATAGAAAAGAGACTTATTTCTTCAAAACCCACTTGACAATCATAATACAATGAATCTCCCTTTATTAATAACATAATATAAACTAGTATGCATAGCTTACATACTTTGTTGACATGAATAAATTTAAATACATAAAAATTTTAATAGATAAAGAGATTTGAAGACATAGCAACCATTATACATATTCATTTCTAAATGCTTGTGAAACTTTTGATTCAAATGGTAAATTTATAACACTCATTATATGGTTCTCTCCATCAAATTATTACCTGTGAATATCATTGATGGGTAATCAAAAAATCTTGTAGGAGGTCCTCATTATATATTTCTTTAACTTTAAATGTAGGCCCTCCTTGGAGAATTTATATTTGGTGTTTAATATACTTATTTTCCTAATCAAACAATCACATGATCATCAAATCATTGTTTCCTACACCTTGGATGCCTCCAGCTATAGTTAGATAGATCTTACTACTAGATTCATTCACCTCTAATAAATCTATCCATGTACCATATACCAGTCATTTTCTTAATTTCATATATTTCCTATGTTAGCTTGTATGTTATACATATTGGTGTTAGAGTAATTTACCCAAAGAATCAATTTTTTATACATACTAGCCTAAAGGCTATTTCCTATCTATCATTTACTTGAAAAATCACTATTACCCTAAGTTATACACATGCACATTAAGAGGAACAACCATAAACCTTATAAATAATAAATACCTCAATGGAGTAGGTCTTAGTCAAGTTTTAATAACCCAAAATCCAAGTTGGTTTGCATTTTTTGAAGTGTCAAAAGCTAGGTTACAGGTTTCATCCATACTATTGGATCACTATTGTACATATGTACCTAACTAGGAAAATGATATGTGGTTTAAGACCTCTTTAGATTTTTGGAAATTTAGGCAATGATCAACAACCTAGAAGGGGGTGGTTGGGGTCTACGCAACCCATATTTCCCAACTCTTTATATATATAAACATAGTGTTAAAAGTGGAGCTAGGATTTAAAGGTGAATGAGATATAATTGTGGACTTTTTCACACCATTAAGCTTATGATATTACATAGAAAAATGAATTATAAGTAGGCATAATGATATTTATCATATAAATATAGCACACCTCACAAAGAAATTTTTGGTAGATATTAGATGCCTTCAATTACCATAGGCATCCATTTACTACCAAGTTCATCTAGGTAGTTGTATACACTTAAATTTTATCATGAAGTGTTTGATAATATTTAATCTTGATATCCTTACCTCATTTGGATTATTCACCATTTTGTTAACTTACAATCTCTACAGGATCATTCATTATTATATTCACTATTTCATAACTAATTAACATCATTCATACATCCCTATTTTGCTTAAAAACATATTTTAGACCAATTTTAGTAGTATCTATTCTTCTAGGACATGACCACATTAGGTCAGATAGGGCCGTACTATGGCCTTATATAGTAGTGCTGCCTTGTCCCCTAAACCCAATTGTTGACTTTCAAAATTTGAGACATTGCATTTTTACCCCTCTCAGACTTTTATCAAGGTTAATTATCAAAAAAATTAAAAATATTAATCTATATAATCACATCAAGGCCTCTCTAAACACATATAATAATCATTTGGAAATTCTACTATAGATTGAGTAAAAGAGCACTATTCTTCTAATTTTAATTATGTTGCATCCTAATAATCATAGGCCAATTTTGAATATATTTTATTGTAGGTTAAGATCACTTAGTCTCAATAATTTAAATAAATTTTCCTAGTTTAATTCATCTATCAAATCCAAGTTTAACACACTCACTATAGGAAGGATAGTTACACTAACTTGAGGCCCATTTGGGCTATGTAAGAAACACTCAGATTACATGGGATTTTTTTAGGGTAGCTTAACTATTCCCCTAAGATTATTTCTCCATTTTGGAATTTGATATTTTTTTATGTGAATTAACTAGGTTTTTATATTTGGTAGGACTTGAGTACATCAAATCAACACATAGAATCAGATAGTATGCCCTTGTCGATAGATGCACACACTAAAATTAAAAAAAATCCCACAGTCAACTAGGATACAACCATCATCAATAGAAAAGGACACAATGTATCCTTTTCCTCCTCATGTGACCTTATCCTATCTCATTTTGAATTCCTATTTTTATTCACAACATAATTCATAGGTCTTTTTAGGTAGTTTCTAGTCATAAACAACATGTACATTCAGCATAAAATCAGTTTGATGAAGGTTTATACACTTGTTTGTCAATTTACTATTTTTAGCTCATTTCTAATTATGTAAATTTTGTACTCTAAATTTAATTATGTATATTTTTTTATATCTAAATCAATTTTTAATAATTTATTTGTTCTTATCATTTCATTACTAAATAAAAAATAATCCATTAAATATTCTAGTGAACCTATTATTTTTAGAACACTGACTAATTGTTTGGTTAATTTTTTTGTGGTCAAGGGTTTTAGATAAATTTTTGATTTCATAAAAAATATAAATTCATGATTCATTACACACAAAAAAATTGGATCTTATTTTCTATATGCTTCTTGCTTGATTTTAGAACTATGTTCTATTATTTGTAAAACTACCTAGTGATTGTTATTATGGGCTATGTGATGATATGTTTTTCAAACATCATGGTGTGAGGAGTTTTACCCAAATACCCATAGTCATTGTACAATACTAAACATGGAGTTTATTTTTCATGTACCTCATGGTATATCATAAATTCTTAGGGTCCCTTTTTTATACCATAGTAAACCTCCTTTAGCCATTTGATTTGTGGTTCATTTGAAAGGAGCATATCACCTCAGGAAGTTACTCTCATTGTACCCTTTGAGATGGGATAATGGACTCTATGGATGGCTTATCCTTTGTATTTAATGATCTAAAATATTGATCCAAAACTAATATATTAATGAAGAAGTATATTCAAAAGCCTACATAATCATTCAAACCCTTACCTAGATCACCCTTCATACCTTTATTTTTGATTGTATTGTATACATATTCATTAGTTATTTTGTATTTGTACAATTAATTTATATCACTAAGTGTTTTATTTTTTCTACTTGTTTTATTTACATTTATTTTATATATCATGGATAGTCAAGTTTCCTTGTTATTTAATCATGTCATGCCTTTTACTTATGATAATGAATGGACAAATCATAATAATAAAAAACCTATGAAATAATCATATGTCTATAATTATTATTTTGGAAATATATTAGTGAATATATAATTTTTTTGTGAACAAAACTGGTAACATGATTCCTCTTCAAATTCACCTTTAGATTCCCCTTGGGATCATCTCTTGTTTTCTTCCTTAACTAATAATCTAGAGAATAAATTTCAATTAAAGTCTCACATAAAGTAACATTCAAAGATAAAGCGACCAAACCAAGATAAATTTATTTTCAAATAAATAATTTATTAATAAGGGCATTTTGAAGAAAGATTAAATCTCTAAAGTGACTACTCATAATAATCATGTTATCTCTTCTACTTTACAAATAGTGGATATTGAGCCTACATGTTATAGCTCTTCCCCCTTATCAACCAATTAGGATGAATTTCCTTCCTTTTCCCTTAGCACATCATCATCTACAATTGAAAGCCATGAAAATATTTCTAACACATATTATTACATATCCTCTAATTCCACCTCATGTTTATATTCACATGATAATAATTCATCTCTTACTGGTGTTAATTCTTTCAATGTTATCAATCATTAAGAAATAAGTAGCTCATTTATAATTAATGAATATTTTAATACAAAGGAAGAGCCTATACCTCCCACACCTCCTCTTGATGGTGTTTATATGCATATTCAATTATATATACCTAAGTTTTGTACTTTTTAATCCCTTCAAGGTCAAATCATCACCATGAAAATTTTAATAGAATAATTGCAAGATAAAAATCAATATTTCATTTCAAAGATAATATCACTTGAAAATAATAAAAAATATACAATGAATCTATAGTATAATAGATTCAGTCATGTATCTTCATCTAGATATCATGTGACTCATAAGAAACATACATATAAATTTAATGCTTCACAAAGTATATAAATAGATAATAAGAGTCCAAGTGAGCTTTTAAAAGAGATGCTTCAAAACAAGCTGTTTACATTACCTTATATGCCTCCTCTAAGAAGATCAAAATATTATTGTGCATATCAAAGAATACATGGGCATCATACATATAGTTTTTTGGATTTGAATAAAAAAATAAAAAATATCATTGATAGTGGTGATCCTATAATAGATAAATCAATTAAGCAACCCACTTATATTTCATATCCTAAAAATTGAGTGAAAAAATAAACATAAAGAGAAAAAATATATATAAAAGGAATATTGAAAACAAGAAAGATTAAAAAATCAAAATTAAAGTGAGAAAGATTGAAAAAATAAAAATTTCTAAAATAATAATTGCATTAACAAGTTTAATATAAGTGAGATAACACTTTTTTGAAAAGGTTTGTCACGAAGAAATTTTCAAAGTCTAATGATACAAATATGGTTGCTAAGGAATCAAGCATTATATCTTTTTCATGCATACAACATAAAGATAAAGTCAAAACACAAATTAATTAACTTCCTATGTTCAAAAAATTATACATAATTCATATTTAGTTTAACATGGCATGCAATATCCTTACAATGATACATATATTCAAAAATAAATCCAATCTATGGTGTAGTGAGTTTCACATACACAGATGTAAAAGATGATCAAAATAACATATCACAAGTTCAAGATCAACATAAGAAGTTAGCTCATTCCTACGATAATGATTAAATTAATGATTATGATCTTAATAATATATAATATTTTTATGATCTCAATGACATAGGTTTTATACATAGGCATCCCCTTGATGAGATCTTTAACTTATAGTTACATATTTTCCTTTGTACATAGTTTCATTTATTTTAGTTGATTACTAATTACTGTATCCTTTATCAAAGCATTATTCTATTCCTTGGATATATTTTCACTTTATGCACTTACTCTCTTGTTTTACAAACCAATTTAAACAATCCAAAAAATATATATTACATTGCTTTCAAATGTTCAATCCACTTGTTTACTATTGCATATATATCATGTTATGGTTTACTTTGTGCTTACACAATGACATTTATATCTTAACCATTTGGGGTATCTACATCCTCATCTATGTCACTCATTTGTGCTACATTGTAATGATTCATTTGCAAATACATTGGGGGAATTTTCCTTGCCTTCCTTCTTACCACATTATGCTCTAACACCTTGTTGAGGATTTTTAGAATTTCTCCCATTTCCTATATTTTTATAAGCCTTAATTCTTATCTATTTTCAAACCTTTTAATTTAAAATATTTAAAAAAATCTAATAAAAATATTATACATAAAAAAATCTAAATTTTAAAAAAAAAATCAAAATGAGGACCTACAAATTTTAATAGTTTATTTATATATGTTTTTTATTTCATGATAAGTAGATAACATATTTTAGTTTTCAATACACAATGTTTTTCATGAGGTATGTCAGTGTGATATAGGACATATTAACATGGTATTTGATGTTGAGCTCCCCTTTTTACCCAACAACCATGATAAGGTGGGGACATCTCTTTATTCTCTGTGAACACTTCAACATGTTGTATCTATCTAAAACCTCTCCACCATGTTGAGTTATATATCATAAAAATGTTTTTCAAATCACTCATACTTTATATTGTGTCACATGAATATGTTATTTTATAACAATGATATTGATACATGTGGTTTATGTAGATTAGTCTTATTTTCTTTGTGTTTATTTATTACTTTCCTACATGATAAGTTAGGACTTGATTGCTTATTGTGTGCAAAATTTGGCCTTGTGTGTGTAAATATATACATGTTCTTACTTGTATAGCATCACCATTCCATTTGAGTGTAGACCTTGTCCTTGCACACTTATGAAAAATTCACACATCTCTTGTATGTGGTTTTTAGCCTTATATGTGACATCATATTTAAATTGAGTGAAATTTTATGAAATTGATCTATTTTTCATTACTTATTACTATGGTCACATGATTCATATCATGGATTACTTCCATTTTCCCACTCTACTCTTGTTCTATGATATATATCATGTATATCATGCTTATGTGTTTCAATGTTATATCTATCTAACGCATGTTTCATATACAATTCAATACTATGATGCATTACAATTCAAATGTTCATATGCTACTACATGATTATATCTTTTAAATATGCTTTATTTTGAGATAAGTGTTTTTCAGGCTACCTCTCTCATCTCAAAAATGGGGCATCACATTGGGCTTGTGTTGAAATTTTAAAGTCCTCATAAACAACAATTTTTTTAGATTTATGATAATATATAGGTTTTAGATTGTAATATTATTTAACATTTTCATATTATGGGGGAATGTGGCATGAATGTGCACTCATTCCTATATTTACAAGTTTTAAAATAGTTAAAATTTAAAATGGAATCCACTATCATTCACTATAGATATAGGGGGCATGATATTCAATCATGTTCATGTTCCTACATGGTAATTTCAAATTTTCAAAATTTCTCAAGGAAAAGTTGTAAAGGTGCAAACATTCAAATAGAATCTAGATACATCTACAATGGTGTGATTTGTATAATTTTTCAAGTGGGCCATGTTATATTATAGTGATACTTAATGTCTATGTTTTTCACTTTTCCTACAGTAGTGAGCCACATTTGGTCATTCCAACCCTTCAATTATTTTACAAATTACTGTACATGGCCAAATGAGAGTTGGAACATAAAATATTTTCAATTCACGATCTTTGAAAGGTTTAAAAATTGAGACTTGATCACTCTTAATTCACCATAGGTTCAACAATTCTCTAAATTACTCAACAATGTGGCAAACACTTCTTCACTTTCAAATTACATGGAAATAATATTGTATACCCTTTCAGGTATATACATTCCTTAATCTTTGTTTGACCCCAAAATGCATATCTAAGGTGATCTTATCATTAAACCTAGATTTTGATTAAAGGGCATATAGAAATGAAATGGCTTAAGGATGATAGATATACAATAGGCTAATTATATGCTAAACTTAGATATAAGTATAAACTAAATTTATTATGCTAAGATAGTCTAAATATGGAAAGTAAAATTATGCTAGATATATAAATGACAAATAAGTGATGTACTTAGATTGCCTTGATATTAATGTAGTTATATATCTAGAATAGGTAAAAATTAGGTTGGAAGGAGATTCTAAAATAGTCATAAAAATCTAGATCTAACACTTATGGTTATCTAGACACTAACATCAACCTAAAATAGTCTAGGTTCAATATAAGTCTCATGTATGGAATACCTATCAAAAAAGAATATGACCATTTATATGATTCTAGGTTTTTTTTCACCTTTACTCTGATGAATTCATATTGGGGTCATGGATAGTCACTCTTTGTGAATTGGAAAAAACCTAGTTCTCCATCTCCATAGTGACCTTGGGGAAATGGGTTAGTGGGCACATGGTGTGAAGTTGACCCTAAAGACCCCACTATCAAATGGAATTATTTCCTACATAACCAATACTCTATAAGAGGGGAGTCAATATACTACCCATGTATGAGAGTTGGATGGCTGCGAGTGGAGGAAGGGAGAGGGACGGCCTGGGTGAGGGCTCTAGAGGTGTGAGACTACTGTAGCATGAGAGTCTGAAAGGCAAGGAGCCATTTTATGCTAATGGGCACCCCAGGGTTGCTAAAATCAATGGTTGTTTTCCATGGGCATAGGACAGACTACTTTTGGTGATTCTTATAGAATCAGTCAAGGAGGATGTTGATTATTTGATAGCCCATACCCTGATATGCAAGTTCATGGGTATCCAGATATCACAGGTGGCTTTGGAAGCGTGGTTGCGCCGGTCCTGGTAGGTCGATGGAGAGATGGATATTATGCTGGCTGGAAACAGTTATTTTTTGGTAAATTTCTCCTCGATCTCAGATAGGAATAAAATTTTTGAGGGAGGACCTTATTTTTTCAATTAAATTAGGTTGTTTATCAAGCCATGGCATGCAGGTTTCAATTATGTGGAGGATTTACCTACACGCGTGCCTGTGTGGGTCCGTCTCCTGAGACTTCCTCTAGAATTTTGGAGAGAAGATATCCTCCACTAAATAGTAGCATTGCTTGGAGCTCCAATTATTGTAGCGCACCAATCACTGGATAGAAAACTCATCTCCTACGCTCGAATCTATGTTGAAATGGATTTGAATAACCCTTTACCAGATGCTTTGGAAATCTGCCTGGGAGGTTCATCCTGGGTCCAAGAAATTGATTACAAAGCTTTACCTTTTCGATGCAAGATTTGTCATGTTTATGGGCACCTACATCACCAATGCCCCTAGGCTGGACGATTTCAATGAGGATGAGTCTAGTAGAGGCAATGAGGTGGGTCATTTGGCCCAAATGGGTACTTCAAAGGCAGCCCCTGACAATGCATCAAAAGGAAAGTCTCATTTGAATGTGGGTAACCCATCTCATGGAGAACCCGATGTCAATGGACCAAATAATGAAGGATTTACCCAAGTCTGGTGCTGTGTCAAAGGCCGGGGGAAAAAGCAAAGGAACCAAGATAGACCTGGAGTTGGGGTTTAACCGGTTCAAAACTTTGGACAGCATTGCTATGGAGGATGGCATTCCTCCGGAGGAGCTGGTAGGACCCTTGGAGGGTGAGGAGAAGAGCGCTCTACCCAGTGAGCCCCAAGACATGGTGATTCAGATGAATAGAGAGATTGAGATGGTGCCAGAAGAAGGGGCTATGGTTGTCATAATAGAACAGTAGAATAAGGATGTCAGATGGGCCGATGTGGTGAAAGACTCAGACACGGCTTGGAAAGACAAGGGATCAGTACCAGCGTTGGGTTTAATGTAGAGACCATTCAAGAAAGTGTCCATCACCACCCTGGCTAAAGCAAGGTGCAAGAAGGATCAAGATAAATTACAATGCACAGGTGACTTATTGGTTGAATCAGGGGCGGTCAAGACCCTGGATGAACACTTCACCCAAATTTCTCAATAATAGTCCTATCTTGGAATGTAAGGGGATTGCATAGCATCCCTAAACAAAGAGCTATGCAAAAATTTGTTGGTGAGCACTCTCTGGATATTATATGTGTACAAGAGACCAAGCTCTTTTTAGATGCTATGTTCAGCTATGTGTCTAAGTTTTGGGCCTGGGGGCAATGCCAGCATGTGGGAGCTAGAGGTAGTGCGGGGGGAGTGGCAATCTGTTAGGATCCTAAGAAGATCATGCCGCTTCAGTGGATGGCAAGTGCCTCGACACTTTCTATGATTTCTTTAGCCCTGGAGTGTGGGGAGTTGACCTTGGTCACTAATGTTTATGCACCTGGGGACATCTCTAGACAGCACAAGCTATGGAAACATTTGCGGTATGTCAGGAGCTATTTTCCTTATTTGTCTTGGATAGTGGTTGGTGACTTCAATGCTGTTCTTAGCATAGAAGAGAAGAGGGGAGGGATACCATGGCTAGATCCTTCATCTAAGCTCCTTAGATATAATATTGACCACTTGCATCTAGCAGACATCAAGCCCAATAATGGGCTCTTCCCCTGGAGTAATCAAAGATCAGGTAAGGATGCTATTTCTGAGAGGTTAGACAGATTCTTATTGTCTTGCTTCTGGCTTTCTAGTGCTTTTTCTCTGGCTTCCAAAATCTTGGATTGGCATGGGTCTGACCATTGGCCCATCAAGCTGACAACTAGTTTTATTCCCGTGCCCAAGAAACCCCCTTTTAAGTTTTAGCTTATGTGGCTTTGGGATTCTACTCTTCATTCTCTTTTGACCACTTGGTGGAGGTAAGGGGTGCTAGCCTATGGGACTGCCATGTTTTCCTTTGCCAAGAAGCTTCAGTTTGTGAAGAGAAAGCTGCAAGAATGAAATAGAAATAATTTTGGTAATCTCCATGTTATGAAGAAGAAGGCGCAAGAGCGGCTAAACATTGTCACCAGGCAAATTCTTGACTTTGGATTGACAGAGGATCTTCATAAGGGTGAATTTGTGGCCTTGAATGAACTTTCAAAATGGGAACTCTGGGAAGAAATCTTCTAGAAGCAGAAGGCTCATAATGACTAGCTTCAAGAGGGAGATAGGAACACGGCATTCTTTCACAAGTCAGTCTAGGTGAGGTGCAATAAGAATTATATATCTTCTCTTGTGACTGTGGATGGAACCTGAGTAACTTCATCTACTAATATTTCAGAGGAAGCTATGGGTTTTTATTCAGAGCTCCTTTCAGGTGGACCACCTGCTGTTGATCCAGAGGAGAGGGAGGTCTTGGCTTGCATACCCCCTCTCATCACGCCTGAGATGAATGAAGCTCTAATGAGACCGATTGAGGTGTAAATTGAACACATTGTGTTTAGTATGCACCGAGGTAAGGCACCAGGCCTAGATGGTTTTCCAGCTGAATTTTTTCAAGAATTTTGGAGTATCATTTGCCAGGACTTAGTGGAAGTTGTACAGGAGTCTTACTGAAAAAAGAAATGCTTAGAGCTTTTAATGCAACTTTCTTGGTGCTGATTCTGAAAGAGAAATAGGTTAATAAGTTGGACCATTTTAGACCCATCGCACTCTGCAATATGGTCTATAAAATTATCACTAAGCCCATTGCAGAGCAGCTCAAAGTTTGGCTCCCCAAGATTATCTCAAAGGAACAAGGGGGCTTTATTGCAGGAAGGAAAATTTTGGATGGGGTGGTGACTACTTTGGAAGCTATCCATTCTGTGTATTCTTCTCAAGAGAGGGCAATGTTTATAAAGCTTGACTTGGCTAAGGCTAATGACAGGGCTGATTGTAGTTTTTTGCAGAAAATTCTTCTGGCTTTTGGCTTTGGGCAAGACTAGGTAAAATGGGTTCCTAGTTGTGTCACTACGCCTTCCTACTCAATCCTCATTAATGGGGGGCCTTCCAGAATTTTTGGATCCTCTAGAGGGCTTCATCAAGGTGACCCGATTTCTCCTTGTTTATTATTCTTGCTGAGGGTTTGGGCCATTTTATTAAGTCTCAGGCTGCCCAAAACATTATTCAAGGCTGGCAATGGGGAAATGGGTTAGCTAAGCTGACTCACCTCCAATTTTTGGATGATACTACCTAGCTAGTAAAGCCCAGATTAGGGAGGCGTAAGCATTATAGAGTACCTTGGATGTTTATTTAGTGGCTTCAGGCCAGAAGATTAATGAGCATAAATCTTCCATTTTTTTCTTCAATACTTATGAGGTAATTTAGAGAAGGATTGCAACCATCCTTAGATTTCAGATACAGCCCCTCCCAGTGACTTACTTGGGGATTCCCATTGTGGTTGGCAGGCAGCCCCAACATTTTTGGCAGAATGTTTTGGATAAATTGAGGCAGAGGATTAATCATTGGACTCACCATTGGCTCACGACCATAGGAAGGGTCACTCTTTTGTAGTTCATGATTCAGGCATTGCCCATTTATCGTAGTATGGTCTAGGTAGCCCCTATGTATTTTCTTAAGGAGTATGATGCTCTTTCACGACAATTTCTATGGAGTGGTAATCTTCAAAACTCGAAATGGAGTCTTGTTGATTGGAACACTATTTGTCATCCTAAAAAGGATGGTGGATTGGGGCTGAGATTGGCTATTTTATCTATTCAAGCTCTTGAGGCTAAGTTGTATTGGCAGTGGTGTACCAGCCAAGATCACCTTTGGGCCTGTATTCTATCTTTGAAGTACTACCTAGGGGTTAACCCATCAGAGATTACCAGGGTGCCCCTTGCAGGAAGAGGCTCTATGGTGTGGAACGCCCTTAAGCTTGGAGCACAGTTGGTGCAGCCCAACCTCTTTTGGATCTGTAACAGAGGTTCAAAAGTACTTTTTTGGGAGGATTCTTGGAACGGAGCGCCCCCACTTCGGTCCTCTCATCCACAGCTCTAGCCTTTGTGTGATTCCTTTCTCAACGCCGGATGGATCACTATGGATCAGTATAAAGAAGCTTACAATTTGGGGCCTATTATTGCTTATAAATGGAAGAAGGAGACGGATTGGCTGCAGGGAGGGAACGTGGAGCTCCGACAGGAGTTAGCTCATATCCTTACTGGAAGAAGCTGCAGTTCCCTAATGGAGAGTGATATCCTAGCGTGGGGGGGAAGCCAATGGTCAGTATTCAATCTCTTTGGGTTATCAGGGGCTCACAAAGAACTGCTTTAGAGGTGTGGATTTTTCCTGGGGAAAGAAAATTTGGGATTTTGCCTCTTGGCCGAAATGCAACTTCTTTCTTTGGATGCTTACTTACAACCGCTGCCTGACGTGGGATAATCTATGTAGAAAAGGATATTAGGGACCTTCAAGGTGCGTTCTCTGTTGTAATAGTGAGGAGAGTGGGGCACATCTATTCTTTCATTGTCCCTTTGCCAAGAGTTTGTGGCATCTGTGGTGGGAAGCTTGGGGCTGTCCCTATTGGCATGTCTCCTCTTTGACAGAATTTTGGCAGCGCCTGGGTCGACCCCCTATCAAAGCGACTTCACTTCAGACTGCGTGGGTTATTGGACCTATGTTTATCCTCTGGAATATATGGATTGAATGAAATGGAAGGATTTTTTTGGAGTCCTGTGCTGCTCCTAGGAAGGTGTGGCTGAAGGTCCTAAGTGCATTGCAGGAAACTATCCATATCAAATGTGATCAATCAGCAGATTTGGACCCTATTGAGACCATTATTTTTAATCAGATATCCCCTGTCATTCAGGCTAGTAATGCCTCTCTTCACAAGTCATGCCCCACGTAGAGGACTAGGCAGCAGGCGCGCCCAATCAGTTGCCTGGGTTGCTAGATGCCTCCTGTAGAGGGGAGTATTAAAGTAAACGTGGACGGATCCTCCAAGGGCAACCTAGGGCTGGTTAGGATTGGTGGTGTGGGAAGAGACCACAGGGGTTTGATTCAATTTTTGTTCTCCATTTACAAAGGCCAGCATACCAATAATTTGATGGAAGCTGTTGTAATTGCGGAGGCGGCTCAATTTTGTTGCAAACAGGGTTATCTTAGTGTTTTCTATGAGTCTAATTTGCAAGTGGTTATTAACCTGTTAAATAATGGTAATATTGATAGTGTTGATTGGCAGCTGGCCACTGTGATTAAACAAATTTGTCAGATGAGAGCATTTTTTTAGTCTATCTCCTTTAAGCACATTCCCCGTGAGTGGAATGGCGTAGCTGATGGGTTAGCTAAATGGGCCTCAGACAATGGGCCGGATTGGTGTATTCAGGATTAGCATATGCTTCTGGCTAGATTAGCCCCTGCTCTGGCTCAGCTTCTTGAGCAAGACATGGGTATGTAATTTTTCATTTGTCTATTTCTTCAATAAATTTTTACCCTTTTTAGTTGCAATACTCTATAAGAGGACCTTAGACTCATGTAGTTCTACTCTATGTGTTGTCTTATATGTGAATTATAAAATATGTGCAAAGCAAGTATAATAGTGACATAGCTTGTAACTTATAAAATCAAGCACTTGGTCCACTCCTTTAGTACTTCAAACCTATAGATGTGTTGTACCTATGACTGGTATGGAAATAGGGAAGTTTTATTCAATTAAATTCTTTTTGGTAAGAATACTTAGTATTATTCCCATATTTATAAGTGAGGAATGAATGAGGGTTAATATTGTATTTATAGTAATCCATTTGGAGTAATAAATCACATTAAAACACTTAGGTTGACCATTAGGATATGTTTCATTTTAAAAATAGATGACTTTAGGGTACTTGACACTTGCATCAGGATAAGATAGTAATATTAATGTTATTGTCTATCTTGAATGTTAGTGTCTAAGGAGTAAGAAAGAAGGTACATGGTCATAACTTTTAGATATTGAAGATAATACATTTTAAGCATTCTAGGTAAGATAGAAGACCTGGGTCACCAACATAAGACTAGTCAAACTAATAAATATAGGCCAAGGGGAACAAGATAGAGAAAATGCAAGATTTGCAAAAGCATTAAAGGTATAGAATTGTGAGAAATAACCAAGGTCTAAGTTTTCCAAGTGTACAAGATTGAGGAGTTATATAATCATAAAATAATGTATATATTTTCCCCCATTTAATATAGTAATGGAATTTATAGTTTAGAAGAAATTAATTTATATATGGATGTATGTGCATACCTTATCTTTATGTGTGCCCAACTTGAGTGCTTTGCAAGTGACTGACCTACAACTAAAAGGATGCTATATTATAAAATCAATGCATATAATATGGGATTGAAAGTACTTAAAATTGATTGAAATTGAAAGAGCAAAGTTTAGGAGTACACATGTGTGTCAATTTAGCCACATTGCCTATTGTCAAGTTATTTTGAAAAAGATGTATCATTATAAGGCTTTGAAAATGAGATTAGGAAAAATATAGATAAATATTGAAAGTGCATATATCCAAGGAGATAAATAGAGATAGATTGTAAGGCACATTCCCCCAAATTTGAATCAAAATTTAGTTACAACCTGGCAGTTGAGATTAGCTTAACCTTGCAACCTAATGATACTTATAACCTAGTGATTCTAGATGATCAATTCTAACCTAAAAACTTAACAAGATTGAGTTATTTGATCACCTCAACCATAACAAAAAGGTGAACCAACTATCATAGTAGATTGTCTCAATAAAAGTCTATAAAATTCCACAGGGTATCGATATGAAAAAGTCCATGATGTGGTAACAGTCTATAAAAGAGTTTTGGAATCTAGAACTGATTTAGATTTTTCAATGTTAAGCACATGTTGTATAACATATGTACCTTAAATATGTCTCATGATAAAATTATGTATGATAACAACACCAATGTATATAATTTACCACAACTATAAATATGAATCATATAACTATGTGCTTTGGCCAATTCATAAAATTATGTGAGTGATGGAAATATCCCAAAATTTCACACTTGAATCAAGAAGCAATGATAATTTCATTAGGCTTAAAACTGATTTAATTTGGTTCATGATCATACTTTCTTGTATTCAAATTATTTTTCCTTTAGTCTGATCTGAGATCTTTTATTCATTTCCACACTAAATTTTTTTTAGATGATAAAAGAGAATATAAATTATCCACCTTCATTTTTTTATCTAGATTCTAAAATTCTCATTTCCCTTACTAAATACAAATCTTGATCACAACATATTTGATCTTTCCTATTAGACCTTTGTGTCTTTTATTAGGGCTACCATTCATTATTTGTGTACAAAGATAAATCACCTTCAATTTGGATATATTAGATCTATCTTTTCATTCTTGAGGGACTTCAATTCAATTTAATTTGACCATCTCAAATGGATTTGGCCTAAACAATTTTGAAGGAATCTACATTTTTTATCAATGTTAGAATAATAAGTTTTTAGATTACCACTATATTTATCACACTTTCAAATATTTATATTAATATAACATCACCTAAAAATGAAATTAGACATATGAATGAATACCTAGATATAATGATCTGATCCCCACATTATAGAATGGATGCACACCCAATTACGGTCAATTAGATGAAAAGATGTCAGAGTTTTATCTCAAATGCATTGGAATTAGTATATTTGAGATATCAATTTCAACATGATCTAATTTTTCATTAAGATTCAATGATTCTTGATGAGTGGATTAGAATGAACAATGTAATAGAATTACTCCTATTGAATATGATCTTGAATTGGTTCGACCAATATAGAAGAAGATTGAAATATTTAGCTATAGATGGTCCACATCAAAACTTTGTTTTTGCTTCATAAATAAAATGTTTCACAAAACTCATGATCCTTATTGCCCACTAACACTTGGAATATAATTTTGGCAACTTCCTTCAACCTTTTGAATCTCAACTCAAATTTATATGATGGTTTCTACATGTGACTAGACCATTCATTGATACAGAACTGGAATGTTTAGAATCTAATTATTATTATAATCACTTATCAAAACTCTTCACATATAAATTGGATCACTTAATCAAATTTACATAGAAATTTCAGATTATCGATTTCCAAATGTTAATTATGTCCTTATCTAACTTTCCCCAACACAATACAAATTTCAAATGTTCATCGACATCATTGATTCATAATTTGTCTTATTACATAATATTAACACCTACAAGCTTTGGAAATAATCATACCCAAAAGAAGTATATATACGGCTTATAGAGTCATCCTTTTCTCTTTGGTTGTATTAGCTCAACCTCTATCTAGTATTTACATAGTTATTTTAAACACTTGAATATCTCATTGTTAAAATATCATTACACACTGAATCCTCCATCCTTTATCATTTAAAAGTTTATTAACCTATTAGCTTCCAAAATATAAAGATCTATCTTCAAATAATCCTATCAATTTTCATAAACATCAATGTGGAATCCTATACTCACAAATAAATTCATGCATCCATAAGTCACCTATAGATAATGGTGTAAACTCAAAATAAAGAACTCAAAATTTGTGAGGATACTAACATCAAATCAAGCATTGAATCACTCTTAACAAACATTTCACATATTTGATGCATTTATTTATTACAAAATAAATACAATGTTTTATTTATTACAAACTTATTCAAAATACATTCATACCCATATTTATTTCTTGTAAACCTCTCTGTACTTCTACAATTTTGAGTTCCTTCTCTATTTTTCTTATCTTTTCCTGAGCTCCTTCCTCTTCTTTCTTGATCTTCTTCTACACTATATCTTTTATCCTACATCTAAATCCTTTTATATATTATTAAATGTCTATCAAAAGTCTTTTTTTGGTCTTGGTCTTAAAATAAGACCAAGATTCTCTCCCCTTATTTGTAGGCTTATCTTTATCTCCAAATAACATATATATTTTGATCCTTTTCCAATGTAGGGATGTAGTCTTCTAGATAATTGATAGGTAAAATTACATATGGTAGAAATAGACTAATATTTACAACATGTTTTACATTTGTAAAACCTCTCTACAAGATTTGTGCCTTTTAGAGATGGGCACTCTCTCTCCCATTTCAAGACCCAAAACAAATAAGTGAAGCTTCCTAAGCTTCTTATTAACATTCTATGTCACTTCTAAGACTATTAAAAGACTCTCTACATCATAAGTCAGCTTATTTACAAGATTTACAAGTTATCCTCCTAATGCTCCTACATCAGAGTCCTCTGGTGGGAAAGATTTGAGCTCCTACTCAAAGGTATTTCTATTTTTTATTTCACTTCCAATTCATTATATTTTTTATTTGACTTTGTCTTCTTCCTTCTTTATTTACTTGCAATTATTCATAAGATATGAGCTCAAATGGCTCAGTCTTCTCTTTATCTTCATTAATGAATTATAATATGTAGACCTACATCTCTTTATCTACCAAATCATTCACACCTACATATACAAAGCTCAAAACACAATTACTTTGAAAATATTGAGGCATTATTACCCCTCCATCAGCATATTCTTCATTTAAGAGTTTCAATAACTCCATCTTAGCTTCTTTTATAGCTTCCTCATTTCTTATGAGGCTTAGATATTCTAATTATAACATGATTTTTTTCCAAATAATCTCATCATCACCTATAAACACATATTCTAATTCATTGTTAGAAATAAAATTTGGAGGTTCAATTGTCTCTTCAACCAGTTACTCTATTTGCTCTTTATCTTTTTTATTTTAATCTTCAAGGTTTCTCCACTCTTCATCTAGCTATATAAACTAATTTTAATCTCCCTCATGATATTTTCCTTCAATAATTTCTTCAATTTGTGTCAATGTAGACACCTCTTGAACTTCCATCATTTCCCTAGATTCTTTTTCAATGAGCCCATTCATTAGACCTAGTGCTTCATTCCCACTAACTGGTACCCTTGCATTTACAACTTCAAACATAATATTAGATGAAAAAAATTGAGGCCATTTAGCCCTTTTATTTTTTTATCCTTCAAACATAACTTCATTTATCTCTTCTTCTTCCTCTCTTGAAAGGTATTCATCACCTCTTCCCTGCTTATCATATTTCACTTTCATCTTTAGTTTATTAAACTCATCTTTAAGTTGCTTGTATAGAAACTTATTTATATTTTCCCTATCTTTCATATTAATCCGCTTTCTCTTTTATATAAACCATCTTATAGGCCATTTAATATTTTTCCTTATTGTAAACTTCAACACTTTGTTTGATCTTTCTATTAGAAACTATATCATTACCAGTCTCTCTTTCATCTGAGCTATCTCAACAACCATTTCCTCTCTTGCCATTACTCTGTTTCTTTTATTTTCATAATTTTATAATCCCTTCATTTTAATCATCAATTTTCTCTCTCTCTCTTTTCTTTCTTATTTATCTGGTCTATTGCTTTTTCACCAGGATCCTCACCCAAGTCTATTTCACCTTAGTATTTTGGTTTTCTTAGGTCCTCACTTAGATCTTGTACACCCTAGTATTTGGGTACCTTCAATGATTTAATTGAGACTCACACTGATTCAATGACCTTCAATAACCTTCTCACTTTAACCAATTGAACAAATCATAAATCTAAGCTACCTCACCTTGGATCTTCCTTTAGAGCATTTACTATGCTCTCTCACTCTTTTCTCTCTTACTTTTTAATGATTCACTATGCCTATTTACAACAAGCCTATCCTAATTGATTACATATCAGTACTTTCTTTGGAATATCTCCTTCTCTTTAAGCTCTCATTGAGCTTCTGTATTGAGCTTACACTAGCTCTTTCAAGCCTCTATGGCTTTATGACTCCTTTGCCACTACCTCTTTCCCTGAGGTTCAACACCTTTTAATTTTCACTATCAATTATCTAACACTTATTAATTTAAATCATAATAAATCATACCTCTATGATTCATGAAAAAAATTCCTCTATCCATTTCAACCTTTTCTTGCAACCAATCCACCGTGCAACTTTATCCTCTACAACTTGTGCCAATTTTTTTTGCACAATTTGCAATCATTAATTAAATTCCATAATTTGAAATAAAAATTTTACTTCTCCCAAGAGCTCTGATACCATTGAAGGATGGAAATCTCCTATATTTTCACACTTGAATCAAGAATCAATGATAATTCCTTTAGGCTTTAAACTGATTTAATTTGGTTCATGATCATACTTGCTTGTATTCACACTATTTTTCCTTCAGTCTGATCTTAGATATTTTATTCATTTCCACACTAACTTTTCTTTTAGATGATAAATAATCCACTTTCATTCTTTATCTAGATTCTAAAATTTTCATTTTCCTTACTAAATACAAATCTTGATCACAACATCCCTGATCTTCCCTATTAGACCTTCATGTCTTCTATTAGGACCGTCATTCATTATTTTTTACAAAGATCAATCACCTTAAATTTGGATATATTAGGTCTATCCTTGCATTATTGAGGGACTTAAATTCAATTAAATTTTACCATTTCAAATGGATCAATCCTAAATAATTTTGAAGGAATCTACATTTTTTATCAATGTTGGAATAACACATTTTTAGATTACCACTATATTTATCACACTTTCAAATCTTTCCATTAATATAATACCACCTAAAAATACATCTATATATATATGAATGGATACCTAGCTAGAATGATCTAATCCCCATATTACAGAATGGATGTACACCCAATTACGGTCAACTAGATGGAAAGTTGTCAGAGTTTTATCTCAAATGCATTAGAATTAGTATTGCTAAGTTATTGATTTCAACATGATCCAATTTTTCATAAAGATTGAGTGATTATTGGTGAGTGGATTACAATTAACATTGTAATAAAATGACACAAAATTTTAGATTTTCAATTTCCAAATGTTAATTTTATCCTTATCTAACTTTTCCCAACACAATACAAATTTCAAATGTTCATCGACATCATTGATTCATAATTTATCGTATTGCATAATATTGACATCTACAAGCTTTGGCAATCATTATACCCAAAGAAAATATATATATATATGACTTATAGATTCATCCTTTTTTCTTTGGTTGTATTAGCTCAACCTCTATCTAGTATTTACACAAAAAAAATTTAAACACCCAAATATCTCCTTGTTAACATATCATCAACACGTTGAATCCTCCATCCTTTATCATTTCAAATTCTATTGACCCGTTAGCCTCAAAAATATAAATATCTATCTTCAAACAATCCTATTGATTTTCATAAATAATAATGTGGAATCTTACACTCACAACTAAATTCATGCATCTATAAGTAGACTGTAGATAATGATGTAAACTCAAAATAAGGAACTCAAAAGTTTTGAAGATACTAACATCAAATCAAGCATTGAATCACTCTTAAAAAAAAAATCATAGATCTGACACATTTATTTATTAAAAAACAATTGAAATGTTTTATTTATTACAAACTTATTCAAAATACATTCATACCCATATTTATTTCTTGCAAACCTCTCTGTACTTCTACAATTTTGAGTTCCTTATCTATTTTTCTTATCTTTTCCTGAGCTCCTTCCTCTTTTTTCTCAATCTTCTTCTACACTATATTTTTTATCCTACGTCCTAATCCTTTTATATTTTATTAAGATTTTATCCCCTTATTTGTAGGCATATCTTTATCTCCAACTAACATATCTATTTTGATCCTTTTCCAATGTAGGGATGTAGTCTTCTGGATAATTGATAGGTAAAATTACATACGGTAGAAATAGACTAATATTTACAACATGTTTTACACTTTTAAAACCTCTCTACAAGATATGTGCCTTTTAGAGATGGGCACTCTCTCTCCCATTTTAAGACCCAAAATAAACAAATGAAGCTTTCTAAGCTTTTAATTAACATTCTAAGTCACTTCTAAGACTATTAAAAGACTCTTTACATCATAAGTTGGCTTATTTACAAGATCATCTTGATGCTCCTACATTAATGAGTTTGGAAAACATGCTTCCAAAGCATGCCACCACTATATATGGATAAATTTATAAGCTAATATAAGTACCAATGTGGAGAACATGTTTCCAAAACATACCCCCATGTAATTTGGATATGTTAAATACTAAATAAGTATGGATAACATGCTTCCAAAACATTCCCTAACTAAATTTAGGAACTAATATAAGTAATATATACTGAATGAGTGTGGAGAACGTGTTTCCAAAGCATGCCCCCAATGAATTTGAAACTGTACCAAATGTGAATAAGTGTGGAGAACATGCTTACAGAGTAGGCCCCCATTGAATTTGAAAATTTCCAAATGTGAATACGTGTGGAGAATATGCCTCTATGGCATTCCCCCACTAAGATGACACCCCTTTGAGGTGAGGGAAAAATAGGAACTAGTATTTACCTCACCTCAAAAGGATAAGGCAACTATATAATCTGTGAATGTAACCATATAAAATGTATAAGGAACATGTATAGGTAGATATAACATTGAAGTGTATAGAACCGATGTGATCACATGTAGGCCTAAATTCATGATAAATATCATGTAAATTTATAGATAGTAATAGTAAAATATCAATATGACAATAAGCACACACACACACAAGAGCACTCAAAATCAAGTCAAAAGGTAATAGCCTAAGGAGATAAAAAACAAGGGGCATGTTCAAATTCCACACAATCAAGGGGTCATGACTTAGTCAAATATTCATAAAGATAAGAATGACATATTCAAATGTCCATACAAAAAATCATGATATATGCAAGTATCAAATAAAACATATATAGGCAAAGGGGTTGGAAGCAAAGAAGCATATTAAAATCCTCAAACAAGGAACACAATAGTAAGGAAAGACACTCAAGGAATTTTATAAATTAAAACATAAGCAACTAGCATAAACATGTCATAGTAGCTTATGGATCCAATGTGTTAGTAAAAAATGTCATGTGTATAGAATATCAATTACCTTGTCTAATATATAATTGTTGATAAATGAATGTGTAAGTACATATGTAAGGTCAAGCATGATAATATAGAGTGATCATCAAATCATATAACCTTTGTGTATCAATAACAAACTAGTGGATTCCCCCAGTGTCCATGTGATATGAGTAGAGGGAAAGCCCAACATCTAAAATAGGAATAGATTATAAAATTAACCAATACATAAGAATGAAGCCAAAAATAATACATGATGTTTATTAACCACATATATAGCCTAATATATAGGCAAGTAATAATCTCTTATAATAAAGGAGGTTGGTACAATGGTAAGTGAAAATAGGCTTACCCAAAAAATAAATTAACAACATATGGTTACAAAAATATAACCACAGACAACAATAAGCTAATTAAGATTATGACAATAATTATTCTAATACCCTCCCTAAATTACTAAATGACTTGTTTTAATCATTATTTCAACAATAAGATTAATTCCATACATTAACTTAACCAAAGGTAGGTCTCTTTTCATTGTAATAATGTATCAAATGTCCCTATTGTCTCCAATCCATCTTACCAGATTGTATGATTAGTTAGTTACTATAACCACCAAGTAGATTAGGACATGGTACTAAATACTGAGTTCACTAGATCATGTTATTCCTCAAATTATTATCATGTGTTGGATGTTTCATGCTTTACCTATTTGTTAGAGTGATCAAGTCTGAAAAAAAGTTTAGAATATACATCAAGACTAAACAACATGTCATATCTCCTAAGAGATATTTCTATATTAAGTTGTTAAAAACCCAACACCTACTAATTTTCATTATTGAATAATTTTGGGACATTTACTATTCACAACACTCTTGTGCTTTTCCTGTATGCCCCTTCCTCTTTCACCAACCTTCATGGAAAACTTCCATTTTGGTTTGAATTTGGTCTTTAAAATTGTGTTAAGTTCCAATACCTATGAAATAGTACTAACAACAAAATATACCTACTCTTCACCTTACACATCATGTTTTCCTAACCTTATAGATTTCTCTTCCAACAAGTACGGCAATTCATATTTCCTTACATATTTCATCTTCGTATGGTAAAACTTAGGCCTTTTTTTTTGGTCTTATTTATTTTATTGTTAAGAGTGAGAAATAATCTTGTCACCACTATAAATTGACACTTTTAATATTTTCATTTTTCAACCCTATTCAGATTTTGTGCTAGAACTTATTCTAGAAACATCATCAGCATGTAGAAATACATAACTATTAGTAGATTTACCATTATTACAAAATAATGGTACCTTCTCATCTACATCAACATCTTTATTAACCACAATTTTATATGTAGAGACATCTAGTAATTTTTATACATGTATTTTCTCACAATAACCAATAAACATGAATACTTTGCCCAATATAGAAGCAATAGATCCAAAAACATGAAAATTACTTATATCTAATGTTTTCCCTGACCATGCTTCTTCTAGTGTTACATTATTCAAGGCTTATGTGGGACTTTTTTTGAGAGTGTACACAACTATATTCATATCTTCTGACTAGTGTTGATATGGTACATTCTGGCTATCCACCATATACCATGGCATCTCCATCACTACCATAGTTTGCCTTGACATGATGTCTTTCTACTATGTATAATATTACTTAGTTATATCTTATTTATTATATAATTCCATGAAGACAAATTCATCCTTATTAACTAATTTAAGATATTTTACATGTTTTCCTCCTTATTTTTCTATTGTAGCTTTCTAAATAAAAAAGCTAGTGAAACATTTTGACTTTATATGAAAAAACAAACCCACATTTTCTTAGAAAATTCATTTATAAGAAATAAGTAATACAAAGCTCCTGATATTGAAGATGTCCTCATTAGACCATGCAAACCTATATGTACCAAATCCAATACATGTTTAGCTCTATGTTCCTTACCAATGTAAAATGAGTTTAAAATTGGCTTATCTATTTGACATCCTAGACATACATTATGACTATTTTGAATAGAATACATTTAATTTACCATGTTAGTCTGACTTATTATATACAAATTCTCATAGTCAAAGTGACCATACCTCTTATGCCATACTTAACTAGTGATTTCAATGGTTGTTAGTGCATATTATCTTGTTATTTTTGGATTAATCAACTAATAAAATCCATTATTACCAATACCAATATAAATGGCTTTCTTTGCATGAAGATTACTAACCATACATTTCTTTCCTTTAAACTCCACACAAAGCTTAGGATACATAGTTATTTCACTTATGTAAAGAAGATCTTTGTTCATGTCAAGAAAAAATTGAACATTATAAAAAATTTAACTAATAGAATTTAAATAAATATGAAAATCACCATATCCTTTCACATAGTGAACCCAATCATCACCGAAGGAAACCAATTCATTCCAACTATCATCTTTTACAAAGTTTCATACCAGTCTTTGTGACACATGTAGTGTTTATATGCACCTAAGTCAAAATACCATCTTTTTTACTTCGTTGATTGATCCTATGTCACCACAAATGTAAACTCACCCACTAAATTTTACTCATCTTATTCAACCACGTTTGTATCTTGTGACTTATTTCACTAATTTTCCAAATCATATTGTCACTTAAAAAAATATTTCTTCACATGACTAGGTTTATTACAATAAAATCACTTTAGTTTATATTTATAAGTACCTTTTCCTTGTGAACATATAATGAGTGAATTTTATGTAGACTCTAATGTTGAAGTAATGAACTATTCCTGCTACCTTTCCTTCTATATAAGAAGAGTGGAATATTTCTCAAAGTCTAATGTTTGTGTTTCTAAAATAATGTGTAATGGCTCTATAAAAGAGTCAAATGAAGATGCTAAATTATACATAATCAGAGCAATGATATCTTTCTCATCTATAGGTTTTCCCACTACCTTCAACTGATGACAAATATTTTTTAACTACAACAAATATTTAGAAATAGAATTGCCATCTTTCATCTTAGTGGAAAATAAAAGGTTTTTCAAGTACAAAATTATATCAACTTTAGATGCTTGATATTTTGTATTAAGGTGTTTCCATAAATCTAGTGCATTATTAGAATTTCTATCTTCTAGAGTTAAATTGTCTATTATCAATAATTTTGATAACATGAGGTCCTTAGCCAATGAGATGTGGGTGATTTATTTAAGTGTCTTGGTTATTTCAAGCCCCACCCAAGTTCAAATCTCTAGAAAGACATATGAGGCTGATTGTGGCCATTATTTATATTCTCAGGTCTATTAATGGTTGTTGGTTATTCTCGAGGATGGTGGTCGTCATTGTTGGTATTCTTGGGCTAGTTGTGGTCATTATTGTTATATTTGGTATTATTATCTTGATTGTGTCCCAAACTAGTTCATAGCTACAATCAAAAGTGAATATCTATTAAAAAAATAACATGAGGGCCTCATGATGATGTTTATCATAGTCATCTAGTTGATCAACTGGTCTAGATTATTTACCAAGGATAATATGTTTAATGTTTTTATACTCACATATCATAAGTATCCTATGACTTTTCAAGCTATAGTTTTTTCCATTCGGTTTCTAAGAATTTGGCAATAACAAATGTTGCAAACTAGCCATTTTTACATATTTTTTCATGAAAATAATTAAATTAAAAAAACTATAATGAATTTTACAAATATTTTTTTGGACACTAAATCTAACTTAAATTTTGACAAGTTTGCCAATTTTTAGCAAAATATTAATTATAATTTGTGATATTTTAAAGTTTCCATCTTTTAAAAAATTACTCTAAAATGGCAAAAGTAATTAAATTTGGATTTGTATATCTCCATTTACAAAAATGATTTTTTGTGTAGAAGAGGATAAAAAGTTTTATGTTGTGGGAAATTTTCAAGAGTTTTTGATTTATGGTTTGCTCCCAACTAAATTAACCATCATTTTCTAGGTAGGTTTTTAGGCAAAATCAAATTTTATAAAGTTTGAAAAACAAATTGATTTTCCTAATTACAATTTAAATCATAATTCCACCTTAAAATATTATTGGTTGATTTAAAATTATCATAATAATTTAAACCAATAAAAAAAAAACTATTACTGCTTAGAGAAATGGTGTATCTTATGCACCCTTATGTCCTCCTTATTTTTTCTTGGCTATCCAAATGAACTAATAATGAGTAAATCCTTTCTATCTAGCCAATAAATAGTGTTTTCTAGAGATGTTGGGATATTTGAGGACTAAAAAAAGATGAAAAGATAAATTACTACTAGTATGGCATCCTAAAGTGACTTCCTCCTACAAAGACATTCAAAACCTTCACTGACATGTCCTTTTACAACTAGTATGCTCATTTTTAGGCTAAATTTGATTCAAAATGCATAAAACTAGTGTCTTTATGCTTCTGGTTTACAAATAAAATTCAAAAGACAAATTTCCTTTGTATTTGAAGTACCTCCCTTCTTCTTGGAATGCCTCCCTCCTCCTTGGAATGCCTCTTTCCTCCTTGAAATTCCTCTTCTTCCTTGGAATGCCTCTTTATTTCCTAAATCACCCCTAGATAGCTACAATTTTTGGCACATTTTCTCTTTGCCAAAAAATTGCCTCTTTGTTTTCAAAATGCCCTCACACAAGACCTACAATCACAAAATAATTCTAAATTTTAATTTTGCTTTCCTCTCACCACATATTTTCATTGAGATTTCGACCAGGTAATTATTCTTTGACAAAATCTCTTTTTTCCTGACTCCTCATAAGATCCTTTCCTAATCTACCTTGACTGTGAGCTCTAAAACCATATAGAATTAACCAATACATAAGAATGAATACAAAAAGGATATGTGATATTTATTAACCATATAGATTTACTAATATATCGCAAGCCCTTATAAAAAAGGAGGTTGGTACAATGATAAGTGAAAATTGAGTTAACCAAGAAACAAATTAACAACATATGGCTACAACAATATAATCACACAATAATAAGCTAATTAAGCTTATAATAATTATTATTTTAATATAGATGATGTATCTATGTATGCCTATATCACACTCAAGTATAAGTGCTACACACTGGTGTATGTAATAATAATTGAATATGTCATCCATCAACATAGAACTAACACATAGGTGCTAAGGAGCCAGTAGAACATGTAGGTCACAAAAAGGTTTTTGGATTTTTTAGTTTTTTTGGTATTTTTGAAGAGGAAAGATCATCCTATGATGTCATCTAATATATCATCATATATATCTCCCCACGGTGAACCTTAAAACCTTAAGTTGGATCTTCTACATTATTTTCATCATGATTAAATAATTTGAAAAGGTACATATCATGTTCTTCCTCACATTTTACATGTGTAGTAGAAGAAATAATGTTATCATTTGAAATATGTACTAATTTTCCTTCATGAGGAAAGGAAATACCTTTATTATTTAGATAATTTTTTTCTTCCATTTGATATAGCCAAAGAGTTCCTAAGGTAAGTGCATATGGAGATGTGATAGGCATAACCCAAACTCATGTTTGAATTACTTTAAGACCACAATAAATTGGTATTGTTATGTTTCCTAAGGAGTCTTTAAAATCTCCTTTATTTTATAATTTTTTTATATTGAATCCAATTTTTTGTAATCATCTTACATTTCATGTAGTTTTTACTTGTGTATGATCAATATAGTTATGCCAAAAACAATCACCACACATGTATAAGGTAATTGTTAAATCTTGTTGGCATGGATGCTTTTTATGTTTTTCACACTGAGATTATTACATAATATGTATAAATTTGATTAGCCCCATGTTAAGTATCATTTGAAAATTGGTCATATAAATATTAGTAATACCACATCATTGTGCATAATGTTCCTTAGGTAAGTTATATCCATCCTTTTTGTGAGGGATAAAACTTTTATAGTTTGAGCGAGATATGTTAAGTTTCATTGAATGAGTAATTATGAAGGAAGAATATTTATGCACATCATTATATAAGTTATTAAATGACTCATATTTTTTATGCAATGATCTTTTTTTTAATGGGTAATGAAGGCCTTTACTAAAGATAAATTGTAATTCAAAATATGAGGGTCTAAATGCTAAATCATATGATGTACTTTTGAATCAAATAGATAATCTTTAAGGGATTCATCATCATGTTGTTTTAAATTGTTCTAATGTAATTTATATCACTTTTTGGATATTAAAATCCATGAATAATGCATCTTCTAATTATAAAAAATTGGTTAAGGAACCCTTTGGTAAACTATAGAACCAATTTTGAGCCTCATCAAAAATACTCATATGGAAAACCTTGAGCAATAATTTGTCATATTGTGCCCATTAACCAAAATAATGTATATATCTAATCATGTGGTCGAATGGGTCCTTGTGTCTCAAAAATACATGTAAATTTGGTAATTCAAAATATTTTGGATAAGGATATTCAAGTATACATTTTGAATTAGGTTGATTATTGAATGAGGATATATGGTATTATTATTATAGAAAGCCATTTGCATTTTAAGTATAGAAACTTGATTTAGAAGATCATCAATAGTGGTCATCATAGACATAAGATATTCCATGGGAATAGAGGTGTTTGTAATAGGTGTTATCATTTTCTACAACCCACCATATTTTTTGAATATAGGCATATGAGTATCATCATCCTCATGTATAAAAGTGTAAGTTCATGATCACTAAAATTAGGAAATTTTGGTAATGGTATGGGATATTTAAACTTTGGTATATTTGTTATATCATTTGAATAGATTTTAACATTTGAATAATTTGTTTCATTTTCCTTTGGTAAGGGTATAACAATTTTATCCTAAGAAAACTTTGGTAAGGATACCTTTCTTGATATATAATTTGTTTTAAATGAAGGTAGAAAAAAACATCACCCTTGAATAAATGTATATTGTTTGGGAATGTAGGAATTTTGTGGGTTTTAATAAGTTTACTTGAATACATGTTCACCTTATTAGTTTTTTGTAAATTAATGATAATCTCTTTATGGATTTGTCAAAAATTTTGATGATCAAATGAAGGAATCTCTTGGTCATATGTACCCATTTTTTTGGTAAAAAGTACATGTTTAGTTGACTTTAATGGTTGGTAATTCAAGGGTGTTTTTTAAAACCCAAAACCTTTCTTATTTGTATTGTTATGTTTAAAAAATATAGGATGGGTTATACCTTTCTATTATTTGCCCAATCCTTAGCTTTGGTATCCATATATTTGTAAGTATCAAATGCCAAAGTCATATGATGGAGGTGTAGGAAGTATGGGTAAAGGATTTTTATCTTTCTTAAGAAGTATCGACTCATCTCTTAAAGTGGTATGAGCATTGACCTAATTATATGGATAACAGCTACCACCATTCAAAGATTTTATATTACATGCTTTATAACTTAGAAGAATATAAGATTAGTCAATTTTAATTCCTTCCTTTAGGGAGAGTTGAATAGTTTCATAATCATAGTCATCAAAGTAATAAATATCATCCATGATAAGAGATATGAATTAAATAAAGATTAGAATAAAGTGGGGAATAAGCATCCTATTGGGTATGCTTAAGGAAAATGACATTCAAATATCGGGTTCATCAAATGTTTTACCTTAAAATGTATATATAAGGTGATCTTATCGTTAACCTTATATTTTGAGTAAAGGGGTATATAGAAATAAAATGGCCCAAGGGTGATAATTAGATCTACAATAGACCAATTAGATGCTAAACTCATATATAAGCATATACTAAATTTATTATGTTGATATAGTTTAAATATGGAAATTACAACTATGATAGATATATAAATGACAAAGAAGTGATGTACTTAGCTTGTTATGATTATAACATAGTTCTAGATCTAGAACAATAGAAAGTAGACTAGAAGGATATTTTGGAATAGTTATCATATTTTGGATTTAACATTTTTAGTGCTCTAGACACTAATGTTAGCCTGGGATGGTTGCATCGATACTACTATCTAGGTTCAATGTGTCCTATACAAAATACCTTATAGAAAATTATGCAACCATGTGGATACTTATATATTTTTATTTTCCTTCACTCTAGTGTATTAATATCTAGGTCATTGGTTTTCTCTCCTTATGAAATGGTAAACCTTAGTTCTCCATCTCCATAGTGACCTTAGGGAAAAATGGGTTAGTGGGCACACAATTTTGAGCTGACCCCAAAGACCCCATTATCAAAGGGCACTACCTACCTAGTCAATACTTCAGAAGAGGGCCTCATAATCATGTATTTCTTCCCTACATTTTGGCTTATGTGTGAATCATGTAATATGTGTAAAATAAGTAAAATTGTGACCTAATTTGTGACTTGTCAAATTAGGCTCTTGGGATACTCCTTTAGTACTTCAAACCTGTATATTTTATGTACCTATGATTGTAATAATATAGAAGCTTTATTTAATTGAATTCTATTTTTTAATAATACTTAGTATTATTCACATGTTGCTAGGTGAGGAATGAATGATTGTTGATCTTGTATTTATATCAATCCACTTTGAGTAATAACTCACATTAAATCACTTTGGCTAACCATTAGGATATGTTTCATTTTCAAAATAGATTAATTTAAGGCACTAGACACTTGCACTGATATAGGATAGTAACATTAATGTTACTATCTATCCCAAACGTTAGTGTTTAGGGAGTAATAAAATAGGTATAGGCTTATAACTTCTAGAGATGGAAGATAAGTACATTTTAAACATTTTGAGAAAGATATAAGACTTGGGTCACACTTAGTAAATGAGTAATATTCTTTCCAATTTCAATTTTATTGTGTCTTAACAGTCATAAATCAAGTTTGGATATATTTTATTTTAGGTCAAGGGTGCTCATTATCAAGTATTTAAGGCAATATATCTAGTTTCATTCATCTAATAAAGTAAATATTCACACACTCACTCTATGAGGGAGAAATACATTAACATAAATCCCATTTGATCTATGTAGGTGGCACTCATATTATACTAGATTGCTCAGCTATTCCCCTAACCCTATTCCTCACTTTTGGCATTTGATCTCTATTTTTTTATGTATAAGATCTAGTGTTTTACATTTTAAAGGTATTGAGCACATAAAATCAGCACACAAAATCAAAAAATAAACCCTTGTAGACAAATGCAAACACCCATATCATAAAAATAGTCACATAGTCAACATGACATGGTTGTAGTTAATAGACAAGGTCATAGTCCATCCTTTTCATCCTAGCACGGCCTTGTCTCAACTAAATTTTAATTATAAATTTTAGTCACAACACACTTCATAGATATTTTTAGGAAATCTTCATTTATAAACACCTACATGATCAACAAAAAATAATTTAAAGGAGGTTTGAAGACTTGTTTGTCAATTTACTAATTTTATCTCATTTTCAATTCTATAAATTTTGAGATCTACATTTAAATATGTACATTTTTGTATATCTAAATCAATTTTCAATAGTTTAATTGTTATTAACATTTATTGTTAAATAAAAAATAACACACCAAATAACAAGTCTCAACAATGGGTTTCCGTATCTAAGTGACTCTAGATATTGTTTTATTCCTACATGCCACCTATGTACAGTATTAGACCTGAACACAATTATAATAAGATAAGTACCCTAATTAACTTTGTCATGTCCATAAATATTAAAGTTTAGTTGAACATATGATTTTACATTCAGACTTTTGTAATTTAGTTATACTTTATACAAATTGAATATTCATAGTTTTATGCTTGTTTAAATCATTAATACAATTAAGGTAAAATTTATTGGTGAGCTTGATCATTATTTTGAGCATGTCAAATCCTAAGTTTTTCCTTAGGGTTTTTTTTAATTTCCTTTATGGTTTCAAAAAAAATTCTTAGGATTTTATATCTAATCTCTAACTATCACTTATTTACATAATCATAATGGAATAAGCAATTAAGTGGATGTTAATAAATGAAAATACTATGTTAATTTTCATGGAATATTTGATGAAATAAATTAAAGGGAATTAATATCTTAAAATGAATTCATACTTGATGCATTGCTACATGTAACTAGATATTAAATAAAATAAACTACTAATATTATCAAATTTGAGGATTAACATGATCCCTTCAATTATATTAATCAAAATTTTAAAGGTATTGAATTTATAATATATTTTTAAACCACTACTACCATTGTTACTATTCATATGTCTATACATGTGGTTGTACATGTGATGCCCACCCAAGGTATGGGGGAAACATAATGTTTTACTTATATTTAAGTGTTTATCCTTACACATAAAACTTATGTTCCTCCTATGATTACTAATTATATTACATAATCATCAATCTAAATTTCACAATCCATCATGCAAACTATTTTAGATCTGCATTATAAGGTTTTGTAATTAGATCATGGTTATTCTATAGAGATTCATTTAACCAATTCTCAAGCATTGCTTCATAATTAATTGGCCCAATATATTTTATCTTATCTATTACCTACATGTTACATGTATCTTAGCTTATATTATACAATGGTAAAGGTGATTTAGAACAACACCTAAGATCATTTCACATAACATGTTTGGACTATGCCTCCAATTATAAGTTGTTTTTGTGAAGTATTAAGGACTATGATTTGTGATGGTTCTAATACCTTCCATTTTAATTATTTTATTCATTTATTCATTTTTTTGATTATTTATTAATGAAATTTTCAATCAATATCAATGATAAATTATCCTACGCTCAAATTTCAAAGCTTAAACAAGGACCCAATGAACCAATTAGTGACCATATGCTTTAGTACAAGACCATGCCTTGTAGGGTGAAAAATCCTATGATTTATAATGAGGTACATGATATATTAAACCAAAAAAAATCCCCTCTACATGAGTCATTATGTTCAAGATATTCCAATCTTTTAATGACTTATGCTACATGGTTAAGGATCGAGAAGTTAAACTCATTGCCTTGAATAAGCTAAAGTATATGGTTAATCCAATATTTATTTAAAGTTTAATGTTTTAAATCAAAAAAAAATATAAGGCCAAAAAAATTATAATAATAATGAGTAAAATATAACAATTAATTAATTGTCACAGCCTACTAATCAATGTGACCTCTTAGCCCCACAAAAGAGGCAATTTTCAATAAAAGCATAACCTCCTCATAAGATATTAATAAATTTACTTGAGTGTAACTTTATATCTCCATATTACCATAAATATGTTGATTTTTGTAGGTCTATACCTAAGGGATACAATATTAATGTGTATTTTTATTATCATATGTGTACAAGACACTCTACAAAGAAATGTTTTTCTATAAGACATTAGATTCAGGATCTCATTAATGATAACACCATTTGTATTAATGATATAAATACATATATGAATTATTTAGAGTCAAAACCTAATGGTAATGAAAAAATAAAAATATTTTCCAATCCCTTTCCAAATCATATGGTAATAAAAACTAAGACTAATCTTGAGGTGAATATGATTTATAATATGCATTCCCCTCCAACATGTTATGATTATAAGACTAAATAAGAGGATATATTGGATGGTATTATTAGTATAATTACAAGTAAATTTTCACAATTACCTCAATTAAGTTTCATGACATTAATATTTTTGATGATGATTATATTCATACCTTATTATTTCTATGTGCCTACATTAACTCACAACATATACATAGTGTCATGGTGGACAATGGCTCAAGTGAAAATGTTTGAAATATGAAACTCCTTACTATTATTATCTAAGCATATGAATATTTTATTGATACAACTAAGATATTCAAATTATTTTATGGATATAAATAGAACCCTTTTAGGAGTATATTTATACGACTTTAGGTAGGCCCTATAATAGTTGATACTTTATTTTTAGTTCTACCAAATACATAGGCATTAGAAATATTTATAAGACATCCTTAGGTACATAAGGTTTGTGAAATAACATATTTAGTACATATATCTATGGTGTATATAATGGAAACATGGTATTTATAGTTCTATGTATTCTATATGGGTATCCTACTTAGCTAGAGATGTTTCCTCCTCCACCCACACCACCACCATAGTCAATTGTAAAAATTGTTAGAGTTCATTTCATATAGGCACTCTTGAGGAATGTAATTAAATTTTATATACAACAAATTCTTCAATGTCCATTACATTAAAAGTATATTCATGTTACATGACAACCATTATCTATTTGCCACATCCTAAGATAGTGTTATAGATAGCTTCACGTGTTCCATAATAAACACAAACATTTTTATTATATAGAATGAATTTCACAAGATACTATAGGTATTAGGTTTAATCATCGTATACAAGATCATATGAGTCATGATGATAGTGATGGATATACTATAACACAAGATCGCCTCTAAGATTTAGATACAAATACATATGAGCCTACTCACTCACAGTGGGTAACCTTTGCTAAACTTGATACAATACCTACATATGAGAATCACATTTATGGGATCAATGGTTAATAATAATGTAATAAAAAATATAAAAAATTATAATATACATAAAAATAAAAAAATTAGGACCTATGCATTACATGTATTGCTAGTACACATATTTAATTTTTGTTGTTTATCACATTATGGTAGATTACATATCCTTTTTAATATAAAAATTAATTTCATGGAATACATAGTTTTATTTTAGGACATACATGTTTCATATGACATGAGCATTCAAATGTGGGACATTCCTACACCTAGTGGGTTGCCTTCCTATACTAGAGGCATGCTGACACTTAGGGCATATATTTAGTACATTTATTCATGTTAAATACTTATATAACCATTTTTTTGATTATATTGGGATACCTTAGTTTTATTATACATGTATTTATATTTTTTATACTACTTATATTTCTATATGGATTTTATACTTTACCTTGTGTGATTATTACAAACATTGATTTATAAACTAGTTTTGCTTGTTTTATGCATGTTTTTATTGATGCATGTTGAACTATATGCCTATTGTGTGATAATTGTGTGTTCCTCACATGCCTTAATGTGTATTTACTCTAATTTTTCACTTTTTAATCCTTGAGTGTGTATTACACTATATGTGGCTCTTTACTTATGTAACATTCCTTACTCAGTGTGATAATGATTGTTCATTATATGCATATCTTTCCTTTTGTGACATTGCATATTAATTGAGTGTGCTTTGTGTGACTCTTATTTTTCATGATATTTATTTTTATTTCATGTGATTATATTATTTATGCCATGTCCATTACATTATGTGCATATGATGGATACATCTAGGATTGCATGTTGAGTTTATGGTCCCTTGATCCATATCACACATATTTCATCTCATGTGTGGTGCCATGATCTATATAATGCATCTATATACATGGATATTTATTCATTTATTATATATATATGATAATTATTGTATTCCTAATTTCTATATCTATCTTAATTTGACATGTGTATGCCTTGGTACATCTTTCATATATGTTTTGATGATCTAATCATGCTATCATGACATTATTCTCATGATAGCACATGATTTACATATTTACATATTTTTATATAACATTATGTGTTTAAATATATTTTTTTGAGATGTATAATTTGAAATTTGTATCCCTCACCTCAAAATGGGGTATACTAATGTTTTTATCATAGAGATTGAATCCTTTATACATAGATATTTTAGATTTTTGGGATAAATTATATGATGCAAAGGGTTAAAATTAGGTCATATTATCAAATTGATTCAAATTATGAGATAGATAAGTACATATTTAGACAAATTTTGGAGACATATGTAATGCATATACAAACATTTTATAGGTACATGAATGATAGGTTATCATATTTATCAGATGGGGTGGGTAAAATGACATATAGATTTATGGACATATATATTAGATTGGTACAGTTGGATCAAATTATGGGACATGATTTTTAATCATGCATTTACTTTTATTTTTTATGTTGGTAATGAATCTACTAAAGGTATCAATATGATTTAAAATCTATCTGTATCAGTTGATTTAGTCTATTCATATTTACATACAAACATAATATGTGGTTCCACCTTTTTCATCTCAAACCTATTAAAGGTTAAATATCATTTAAATAAGCAGTGAGATTGAGGTTTTATGCAATTTAACTTACTAATTACTTATCCACATTCATTAAGGTTAGGGAATTTATCTTCCCAACCTATGGTTTTACACAATGACACTCACCTTGGGGTATAATCACCCCAGTCTCTAATACTTTAGATGGCATTAAGGTTTATGTATTAACAAGTTTGCATAGAGAAATATAGATACTTAGATCCTTCTCCCAAATTTAAAGTGTGGTACACTAAGGTACACAAATTTTTTATCCTTTCACTCTAGAATTTTTAATATTAAAATAAAATGGGGGCATCTATAGACACATAAATAGAGTATTAGACACTTGATAATGTCATCCTTGACCTATATTTACCATAAATGAATAGTGCATACACATATGAATCTTTTTCATTATCATTTTTATCCATTCACATATATATGGACCCAAGGCCCTTTCTTGATTTTCTATCAGTCACCTAAAATTAGTCAATAGTTTGTGTTTCATTTGCTTATTTTCCTAATCAAATTATTTCTTGATTATTAGACCACTATTTAATTTTCCTTGGATTCTTATGATTATAATTAGATTAATTAAGTTACTAGATTCATCCACCTATATTGAATCCATTCACACACATTATAATAGTTATTTTCCTAAATTTAAATATTTCCTATCAATTAGCTTGTACATTTTACATGTTAGTGGCAAAATAAGTTACTTAAAGAGTTAAATATTTATACGTATTATGCCTAATCCTATTTCCTAGCTATCACTCCCTTGTAAAATCACTATTACACTGAGAAATACATTTGCACATTGAGATGAATAATCCTAAAGATTTAAAATCAAAAATCCTTCAAAGGAGATAGCCTTAGGAAATTCTAAATCACCCAAAATCCAAGTCAAGTTTACATATTATCAAGTTTTGAAATAAAAGTTATAGGTCGTATCCCTACTAGTAGATCACTATTGCACACATAAACCTAACTAAGAGAACTATATGTAATTTTATCCCTCTTAGAAGTATTATAAACATAAGAAATATTTAACCACTTAGTGAGGGATGGTTTGGGTTATGTCAATCCATATTTTCCAACCTTGTTTATAGGTAAACCTAGTATTGAAAGTGGAGCAAGGGTTTTAGGGTAAAAGAGACAAATCTCTAGACTTACAAATAATAATGATCTTATGATATTGTATAGAACAACAATTTAGAATTATGAAAAATAATCTATGTTAGAATATTTTGGCATACCTCATAGGGATTATTTCATTAGATATTAAATTCCATCAACTACCATAGGTATCCAACTATTACTAGATTCATCCATGTAAGTATAGACATTAAGTTTCTAGATATGATTGATTCCAAATCTTATTTTAGTCCTTCCTCTCACTTGTGCATAGTATTAGACTCAAATAAAATAGTACCAAGATAAACACTATAATATTCCTATTCATTTATATAAATATTAAATTATAATTCAACATTTTATTTTACATTTGAATCTAAGTAATTTAGTAATACTTTATCTAATATATACATTCATAGTTTTATGTTTTTTTATATCATTAATCAAAAATAAGGTAAAACATGACCCTTTTCCGAAATACATACATGATGTAGATAATATAAACATATACAAGAACATGAAATCATCTACATGATATGGATCATAGAAAATAATATGATTGTGTATAATATAGGTGAGAAAACAAGGTGAATATGTAACCAAACATGGAGAAAACATTTCAAATTGTGAAAGCATGTCAAACATATTAAAATCACTTAACAAAATTATGGTAGACAGAAATTATGAAAGAAACTAAAAACAGATAAAAATTTGAGAAGGCATGCCAAATAATAAATGCATGAAGCAATGAATACACAAAGTAAAATAATTAGGCATGTTGTAATCATATAAAATAGAAAGTAGATAGATAATTCAAGGAAGTCATATCAAATATATATTAGATAGTTAAAGTAATGAAGCTATATTAAACATACAATAGAGAATCCAAACACACTAAATATATACATCACAATATAACCATGGAAATAATCACATGAAAAGTAGAGTAATTATATAACTAAGCATAACATAAGAAATGTAACAATGTGATCAATCCCAAATTAAACATGAATATAAGTAACATAGTAGGCACACCAATGTATATAAAACCACAAAGTGTATAATTACATATTCAACAAAAAGGTATACCATAATAGATGAGATCTCATGAGAGTTTGATATGATAAAAATAACCAATGTAGATATAACCCATAAAATTTATAACATATTCCGCCATAATACCCCCAGAGTGAGCATGAGATGTGCCCCCTATTTGGTCTCAAATTTGTGCCTTGCCTTTTGGTGGAAGAAGGGGATGGGATGAATCTCGTATAAATGGATCTCACACTTATTCCTATCAAGATTTAGACTCAAGCAACAACTAAGGGTGGATACCCTCTATATTTTAGGATCTACACTACCAATGGGAGATTCCCTATGACATTTCCTCATGAATTTTTGATAAACAACTCAAACCTACATCAAATTTGTATGATTAAGTAAGACCCATTATATTATGGTGTTGAATTAAGTGTCACTAGCACCCTGAACACTTGATTACATATAATAAACCTCATATTAAAACCCAAGTAGATGGGATAAATACTTTACATACATACATTCACACACATTTACTAAAATCAAAATGAACCAAACACTCACCCAAGTAAATGGAACTAATCCTATACATGTAAATACTCTTGAAGCTCAAGTGAAAGTTGATTAATATGCGATCAAGATCTACATATAATTCCTCATCAATAAAGACTAGAACAATGATTGATTCATGAGTTATAAATAAACACAATAAAAAATATACAATTACACAAATACAATCAATAAACATATGTAATGTGATGCAAGAGAATCACCTTCAAGGAGATTTTGTGGAAACTACTTATGGCTATTAGAATGTTGTGGCAGATCCTTCCCTCCAATTTCCAAATTGAATTTATGAACAGCAAGTCTTGTAGTAAGTTGTCAATGGTCAAATTGATTGAATAAGGAGGGATAAATACTAAATAAGGTATTTAAGACCATGTAAATAGCTATGCATGAGTTGGTTTTAGGTGATAAGATTATGTTCTCACATTTATTAAGGTTGTTGAGTAAAATGAGGGTTATTTGGATCCCTATAGGGGCTCTTGAGTGCTTTTAGGAGTCAATTCCCTAATTTTTGGGAGGAAATCATGCTTATTATAGCTATAAATGGGCCAATTTTGGCCATGGAAAGCATGAAAAGGAGGGTGAAAGGATGTATTATGAGATTCTACAATAGAGAAATGAGTTTTTCAATTTTTCCATTGAATTTAGTGTGATATGTGTTCAATATCACAAACTAGTAATAACATTCTCTATGTAGGCAACAAGATAGAATTTTGACAATCATAATTAATGACATATTATCACTTATATGATACATGGAATAGTTAGAGGGGTTAAAAATAAGGCCATGCATATTTTTTTGGAGTCTTGAAACCCCTAGAAACATCATGTAAGAGCTAGTTTGTGTTCATTACCCTCAAAGTAGGGTTTTATGTATCTGATAATCCATATGGTGAAAAGTTCTAAAAGTTTGTATTTTTTATGATATAATCACCATTAACAACTATCTAAGGTTTTATAACCCCATCTCATGGGCAAGTATTGTTTCTAGCCAACCCTTGTTATTATGTCTTATTTACACGGTCTAAATGTAATAGTGAAATATAGGGATATTTAGGGTTTCCAAATGAATGTTTTTTTATTATAATAGTTTATTGATGTCATTTTTCATCTCCCACATCAGTTTTATCGCTTATATCCTCTTCAAACTCCCTACACCATCAAAATAGGAATTCTAGGAGGCCTAATTAGGTCTCTACATGTGGATACAACAAAGTAAAGTGTACTTTAATTTTTCAAATGTGTAATTACCCCATAATGGGTACTCATAACACTCATTAAATTTCAAATATCATTATTTCATAGAGATTTATTGTTCAATTCTTAGTTTTATAGGGCTACAAGAATGCATACCTTGTTTACAAGGCAACCCCTATTCTAGTCTCTCAATCCAACAATAGCATCAAATAAATATAGTCTAATATGTTAGTCAAGGTAGTATAATAGTGTATAAAGTGTTTATATACTTAT
The DNA here is from genome assembly GCA_037957365.1 of Torreya grandis. Lineage (NCBI taxonomy): Eukaryota > Viridiplantae > Streptophyta > Pinopsida > Cupressales > Taxaceae > Torreya > Torreya grandis. Next base: position 1,952,222 of record JARHVA010001507.1, read on the forward strand.
TTTAGTCCATAGTGTATCAAGGTACACCCATAGCATAGTGTAAAGTTTTGCATCTTATGTTCAAATAGCTCTGTTAACACTAACTCATTAGGGTTTAAGGTCAACATTGAGAGGTCTGATATTTTAATGTATAATTAATCATTAAATAATATGTATGATGTATTATAGTGATTCAATAATTATAATAAGATCAATAAAATAAGAAATTTTTGCATTTAGGTGACATAGGAACTGAGAATTAGGTGATTCTTAGGCAAGTTAAAACTTTGTGCACTGAGATGAAATCTACTTGTAAACCAATAGGTAACATTGGTTTCCCTAATATTATCACTTAAGAAGAGAGATTACATAATAATGTAATAGTAAAATAATTTAAATGAGTTTGTAATGAATGGAACTATTATAGTCACTCATATTTGGTATTAGAAACTTGATAATGTGTAATTTGAGTAAACCTTAACATACTTGAGTTATGCTAACATACATGACTAATTTTACATTCCTCATATCCATTTTTCCATATATGGGATTGAAATTCAAAATTTACATCATCATTACATAGTATCTTCCTACTCTCTACCCAAATAACTTAATATCATTCTCAAATTGTCTTCTAACCTCAGGTCACTCTTCCTATTTTATAGATAGGTATGTGCCTCTCGAATAAGTATTACACTATGGAATTGTCAAATTAGGATTAAATTATCCCCACATCCATTAAATAACTAGTTTCCAAACTTCAAATTTCACAAAAGTGTCAACAAGTACATTTTTCATGTCAGTTCAAAGGAAATTACCTAAAGAGTCATCTATATAAACATATCAAGCCTAAGAATTTAACTATCTAAAATCTATCTAAAACATATCTAGATATCATTGGAAATCACTCTACACATTGAGAGTAAATTTCCTAAATCTCTTAAATATGAAACCCCTCAAAGGAGAAATCCCTGAGCTAAGCTTGAATATAATTTGCAAGGTCAAGTCAAAAATTATCAAGTGTTTAAATCCATACATAGGATTGCATTTCATATAAACATTACAATTTATTGCACATAATAAAATAGGTGGGATAAATATGTTTGATTTTACATCCCTCTTTGAAGTACAAAATACATAGGGAACACTTAGTCACTAGGAGTGGCTAAGGTTATCTCAACACTTAGTCTCATAATTTTATTATAGTACATAGTTAGCATTTGAAAGAAGGAAAAGGAAAACATAAATACTCATCTATATTTAAATACATCATAATACATAGTAATTCTCATTAGACATAAGCATAGTATGTGACATTGTCATAGATCAACAAAAATGCATACAATAGATGTGCACTCCAATAGATAGTGTCATGGCAATCAAACTATCCAGGAAGCATTGGCTTTTATAAATAGATGAAAACTCTTTGTTTAAAGTTATAAGCACTCAAATTCACTTTTCTAGTTTTTTTTGACAAAATTATTCTACCATATACTTGAAAAAATCTAATTTATTCATTCTTCTAGTGTTTTCCATAAATAACAAACTATTATATTTAACTAGTTACACTTAGATTTTTTTAGTAATTGTACATCTTAAATAATATAACTTTTCTATATTTTTATACTATTAGGGTTACATTAATCATAAAATTGATAAAATAGATTGGTGAACTCATTCCTTTTTTTATCACAGTCATACCTATATTCCTTTGCATTTCCTTATATTTTCTTAGGGTTTTAGATTTCAATATTTAATTCTTATTTTAGATATGAATTCTATTTTTCTTCACTAACACTCAATCATAATATAATAAATAATTAATGTTACTAGTAGATTTGATGAGTTTGATAAATATAAATTAACTCAATATCTTTATATAATACACACTTGCATTATGTATTATTACATGTAACTTGAGATAAATTTAAAATTAGTGTTAATGTTATCACATCTAAGGAAAAATAACATGTGTTTTTTAGCTAATACTAATACATGTTTTATAGGTATTAAAATCACAATAGGTTTTCATACTACTATTATTCCCATGTCTACTCATATTACACATGTGATGTCCACCCGTGGTTTAGGGGAAATACACAAGTCTCCTTAGATTAATATGACTATCCCTACATAGAATTCTTACATACCATCTAAGGTTACTACTCATGTCACACCAATTGATATTCATGATTCACAAACTCTTGTGCAAGTAGTCATTGATCTATAGATTAAGGTTACATAACTATAATAGATTTCTTCTAGATTGGAACATACCATTGATTCCCATGAGTTATTACGTAATCCATTAGCTATTGAGATTTCAACCTATCCTTTACCAATAGGTTTTATGTCATCTAAGCTTACATTATATATTGGTAAGGGTCATCCAGAATAACATATTCAAGCCTTTCACATAACATGCTGAGACTATATGTCTAGTGATAAGTTATGGACTAATTTGTTTCCATTGAGTTTTAAGGATTATGCCTTATGTTGGTTTTGTGATCTCCATTTCTATTCAGTTCATGCCTTGAATCCTTTGGCCAATCAATTTCTAACACATTTTTTAATCAACATTAGTTAAAATATGTCTTAAACTCATATTTAAAAAATTAGTCCAGGGTCTAAAACCTATTATTGATTATGTGCTTCACTATAAGATCATGTTATCTAAAATGACAAGTCAAATGGGAGATACGGAATTGTAATATATATTCAATAAATAATTGTTTCCCATACAATATTATACTATGTTTAATAAATTCCAATCATTGTATGAACTTTTCCACATATTTAATGATTAAAAAGTTAAATTTATTAAAATTAATAAACTAAATTATGGGTTCCACTTATATGCATGAGCTAGGATTAACCTAAAACTATCTTATCTCAATAGACTCAAATTGGAATAAGTTCAATTGAATAGAGCCTATTATAATTAGATGATCAGGTAATGACCTATAAATTCCACACAACTAGCAGAGGGTTACTTACAATACGAATGTCAGGAGGAAAGGATTATAAATCCTAAGCCTATGAAACAAAGATATATCTATAATTTTTCCTATATGAAAGTAAATTGATTGTAATAAATGATTATAATTTTTCAAGGTAGACTAAACTAAAGGGAAGGTTTAGAATGATTATAATTAGGTAAGGTGAAATGGTCAACCAAATGGGGGTTTATGCTAACTAAAGTGAAATATGGAAAGTTTAAGCAATCACATATCCACACTAGCTTATTTGATGTAGAGAAGGCCTAAAAAAGGATACACACACATTCTTTCACTAAGAAATAATAATAATCTAGTATACTAAGTAAATAAAGGAAGAGTACAGGGATATAATATACTTAACTTTGGGTGAACTCCTTGAGCATCAATCTCCCCTTGACTCAAGCAAATTTTTACAAGAGATGTTTTAGGTTGAAGACTTAAAATGTCTAGATAAATACCTAATATATCCTCACATAGGAACATCCAATGACTCCTCCTATTGAGATTCAATGACACTACCAAACAAACTTCCTCAAGATACAGTTCTAGACCACAAACTCATGTAAGTATGACTTAGGATAAAAGTGTCAGTGAAAGTAGAATATGATATTTTTGGAATGAAATATGACCCCCATATATTGATCTAATATGAAAAATTGACCCTAAAATCTAAGACAATGATATCAACCCAATTGGCATAATTTAAAAAATTAGGTTGAGACATAATGGTATTGGCCAAGCTGATATAATACAAATGTAAAAATATAGGTCTAAAACTATTACAAGCTAGCTGATATAGTATAGGAAGGGTAAAAGACACTAAATAAATGATATATATGTTATATTAGGTTGTTTACCTTATCTCATGTTCATCTAGGTGATTTATTTTATTATTCCCACCCACTTATGTGTGGATATTTCATTTATCTTATTTTAGATATTATGATGTATTACATATTTATCTCTTAGATATTATGGGGATAATTTATATTTATTTATAACCTTAATGGAAAGTTATCTCTTAGTCCTAGTTTTGATCTCTAGCTTGAACTCTCAGTTATGATTGATCATTTAGCTTGATATATTAGTTAGGATTGATCTTCCTTTCCTATTTATGCAAGGCTCTTTCATTATATTTGATGAGGTTTTGGAGATGTAATATATGATATAAATGATATCTTTTTACAATAAATTTTTAACTCTATTATTTAATATTCTTGTTGTTATGAATGTGATGTTATGCTGACACCTAAGATATTGTGGCTTTGAAAGCTTTTTTTTTGTTTCTTTCAATCTAAAGGGTCAATGACATAGGTTATAGAGAATCTAACAAAAATTATTAGGGATAAGATGTAAAACGTAGATGGAAATACACTCTAAAGAGTCCAAAACTATAGTAGTAATGATATAATCATGACATAATAAAAACATTTCTTGCAAAACACCACAAGCTTTGCCCACCCCTTTCCTAGTATACCTTTTAAGGCATGCACTCAGGTAGATCAATGTTTGACAAGTTGATGCAAGAGAAATAATTAGTAAATGGTAAAGTGAAAAATATTATGTATACATATGCCCCACTCAAAGCTCATCATGTGTCATAATATTGTAACACATGATGGTGTTTTGGGAAAGAACATAACAACAAAAAAATATAACTAAAATGAAATGCATAAATAACTAAAAGTAAATAACATGAAAATATGTACCTTCACTTACCTTGTTTATCATATAAAATTTTGTGCTTTTCAAAAGTTATGGAAGAAGCCCAATGTGTGGAATGAGAAGTAGACTTAAAAAAAGATAAAATTCCATTTTTTTACAAAAAAAATGTTAGCACTAAAAAATTATCCATCTCACTAGGATTAAAAATCTTATTTTGGTTTGTGAAAAAGGACCTAAAAAAATAATGATAAGGGGAAAAAATGAAATAAATATAATGGTAAATAATTGAAAACTTATCGATGATGATTCTAAGTATGATAATGGATGTTTTATTTTTACTAGAAATTGTGAACAAAAACATGGTGAAAAATAACAAAAGCTAAATGATGAAAAATAACATCTTAAGTAAGTAGATAAAAATTCAAAAAACAAAATATGTAAAAAAATTATGAAGTATATGATGAAAATGAATGTAAAACACTCCATAAAATATGTGATATATAACACATTGTAAGTAAATTGAATATCAATGTAATAAATATCAAACAAAGATATGTAAGTAAAGAATGTGATCTCATGTAAGATAAGTATCTCAAATCAAACATGAAGGAAAAATATAATAATGAAAATAGAATATAATTCAAAATTTAATACAAACATGTCAAATTAAACATAAATAAAAACATAAATGATAGTATGCAAAATGTCATATGTAAGCTAAGTGAAGTCCATGAAAATAAAATAAGAACATAATGGAATTAGAATTATCTAAAGAATGAAAACTATAACTTTATGCTTATTCTAAAATTTGATGTAGGATATCAAAAACAAATAAATACATGACAATGATGACAATTAGATGGTGTAGAAAGCAAATGTGATGGGTGTTTGTGAGGAAGGATTGGTTATATTACCTAGATATTTCAATGTAACTCATAAATTAAAATCCAAGTAGAGTCAAAATGATAATGATTTGATGTAGATGTGATTACATAAAATTGATATCCATAAAAGGGAATCAAATAAAATATGATGTAAATAAGGAATGTAAGGTGTCATACGAGTGACATGGAAATCCTTAGAGGGAATGAGACACTCTATAAAAGTGGGCAAAGCTAAGAATTATCAACATCAAGGACCTAAGACACTCCAACTAGTGAACACAAAGCTTAGGTTAATGAATTAAGTACATATATCATCCCATAAATTCTATATACATAAAATTATAATCATTTTACCTTCCAACAGCATGTTACCCAATCCTCATGACCCCTTGTAGATCCATCAACTTACGATGAATATTGGGTACATATGTGAGAAAGTAGGTGGAACTAAAATGTAGGAAGATATAATCGTATAATGATAGAAGACTTCCTACCCTAGTCTGTTATCCTATTGCACCCAAAAGGACCTCAGATCTATCATGAGGCCAACAAAGGACTGTGAGATTTGACTAATATAGGAGATATGCCAAACAAATATCATGTCTTTTGGTGTGGTTTAATTTTGTGATGTAATTTTCCTTTTGATATTATTTTGTATTTTTATGTTTCTCCTCCATAAGGATTAAAAAAACCAAACATGGATAAAATAAATATCTAACACAAGAGATGTTACACTTAACCACTATAATGGAGAACCTAAAGACCCCGGTACCTAAAGACTCCTAGACTTGCCTCATATATAAGTGTGCAATCTTAGAACTGACCTATGTGTGCCTCAATTAAAATGAAATAAGGGATAAATGAGGATCATGGAAAATACTTCCATGAAATAAATATGATACAATGAGGAATATGCTTATAGATGATCACAATGAGGTAAAATGATTCTTTGAAAAATATGGGTTATGTTATGATAGTCATGTCACTAGGGAATCTATACTAACCTATAGGGGATCAATAACAAACACTAGTAATAGTAGTAGTCATCCCAAAATATAATTAAAGTAAATAAGGTCCAAAAAATCACAAGGAAACTAAGGAAAAATGATAAAATTGTGATAAATGGGATAACAATAAAACCCAAAGGTGATACCTAAAAAACCATAAGAGAAGCAAAGGCTGAAATTAAAAATGATAAAGAACCAAAAAGGAAGTAATAGTGTAAATAAAATGATATAAAACATGAAGGCGATACCTAATAACTACACATGAAGTAAAAGTCAAAATTGAAATGATATAAAACCTAAAGGTGATACCTAAGATCCATGGGTTAATCTAAGGCTAAAAGTAAAAAACTCAAAGAACCAAAAAAGAATCAATGGTATAATAAATCATCTAAAATAAGTGGAAAGTAAATAAAATTAATAAAATAAAAGAATCATGAGATATAATAATAATAATAATAATAATAATAATAATAATAATAATAATAATAATAATAATAATAATAATAATAATAGTAGTAGTAGTAATAATAATTAATTTTAATGATTATATCGAAGATCATGTGAGCATATTGTCTCAAAAAGTTTCTTCAAATTAGATTTTTTTATTTTTTTAATATGTAAATGATTATTTATTACTTCCTCATGATTAATATTAAAGATCAATAATCTAAGATAATGAGGACGGGCATTGTAATATTCCCCTAATGCATGCATAAGATCAAGGATGGGCATTACAAGAGGTCCCAAAGGCTAAAATATGGACATCATAAGGTGACCCAATATGTGTAGGAAGAAGAGGATGGGCATTGAAAGATGTCCAAACATGTGTGATAATAATGGGTATCATTAGATGCCCTAACTTGTGAGATATATGTGGATTAGATTTAACCTCAATATCAATAGGCTTGGGAGTGATGTCAAAAATTTTGTAAATCAGTGTTACAATAGGTGATAGGACCAAAGTTTCCCAAAGTTCTGACACAACTTGTCAGATTTAAGAACACACATGATTACCAATGTATAAGCAACTTAAACATGCAGAAATACCAGAAGAACAAATAACTATCAATGAGAAATAACACAGAAACTGAGAGGCAACACATAATTGTATTCAACTCATTACAAAGGAAATTACAATAAAGAGATCACACTCTTCTCCACCTCTACAAGGCCTTCTACCTCAAGGGCTCCAAGTAATCTTCCCACCTGAGTAATCTTCTCTCATAGGTCACAACTAACAACTTACACAAGCTGTTGTTCACCCCATTGTACCTCTAGTACAACTGAGTATGAATCGGTACCCCAAGTAGATCTAACCATGATCCTGCTCTGATGTATTGTTGTCACCTTGGATCTAGCTCCCCCGCTGATCTCCTTTTTGACCCTCACATTCACACATCTCCCTGCAGACCAACCTGATCTTACTTATCACATGTAGATCTCCTCCATGACTCTACAACTCCCTGCATATCAAACCTGATCTTACATACATGGGGAATCCTACTTGATTCCACCATGGGAAGAACTCTCCAAGCTCCACACTTGGGTTCTACAAGTTTAACACTTAACAATACAGCCCATGAGTCTATTATATAGATCTCATGCATACACTAAATTAGGCGGGTGGCTTAAAGACTCGAACTAGTCTCTAACATGAAAACTTCATGTTCACTTAACTGATTGTTTGTCAATAGCAGTTCAGACTACTACAAGTGACCGACGTTGGTCCCTGCCTTCCTAGAGGTGACCGACGCCAGCTGATCTCCTGTCGATGCTGGTTTCCTCTGCGCTTCCCCTGACCGACGTCGGTTGTGGCCTGCTGATGCTGGTGACTGTCAAGCTATGAAAAACCTCCTCCTTCTATTTGCAACAAGGTGAAGCTTTTAGCTCCACACCCTAACAATCTCCCACTTGGAGATAAAGAGCTACACCTGTACCCATACCAGTATAATGTCTAATCTACATCCAGGCTTGTATTCCTCTTCAAGCTCCCACTCGAAGACAACCCACCACACTCCCTGTGGTGCTACACCTGTGTCTGAATTTCTCCATTCTTCTGCCTTGTTATACTCCCACTCAAACAACAACCCCTGTGAGTAACCTGTAACCAACAACACTTAACAGATCTGAACCCCTGTTAGTCAAGCTCGCTCTGATACCATTTGATAGGACCAAAGTTTCCCAAATTTCTGACACAACTTGTCATATTTAAGAGCACACATGATTACCAATGTATAAGTAACTTAAACATGCAGAAATACCAGAAGAACAAATAACTATCAATGAGAAATAACATAGAAACTGAGAGGCAACACATAATTGTATTCAACTCATTACAAAGGAAATTACAATAAAGAGATCACACTCTTCTCCACCTCTACAAGGCCTTCTACCTCAAGGGCTCCAAGTAATCTTCCCACCTGAGTAATATTCTCTCATAGGTCACAACTAACAACTTACACAAGCTGTTGTTCACCCCATTGTACCTCCAGTACAACTAAGTATGAATCGGTACCCCAAGTAGATCTAACCATGATCCTGCTCTGATGTATTGTTGTCACCTTAGATCTAGCTCCCCCACCGATCTCCTTTCTGACCCTCGCATTCACACATCTCCCTGTAGACCAACCTGATCTTACTTATCACATGTAGATCTCCTCCATGACTCTGCAACTCCCTGCATATCAAACCTGATCTTACATACATGGGGAATCCTACTTGATTCCACCATGGGAAGAACTCTCCAAGCTCCACACTTGGGTTCTACAAGTTCAACACTTAACAATACAGCCCATGAGTCTATTATATAGATCTCATGCATACACTAAATTAGACGGGTGGCTTAAAGACTCGAACTGGTCTCTAACATGCAAACTCTGCATTCACTTAACTGACTGTTTGTCAACAGCAGTTCAGACCGCTACAGGTGACCGACATCAGTCCCTGCCTTCTTGGAGGTGACCGACGCTGGCCGATCTCTTGCCGATGCCGGTTTCCTCTGCGCTTCCCTTGGCTAACGTAGGTTGTGGCCTGCCGATGCCGGTGACTGTCAAGCTGCAAAAAACCTCCTCCTTCTGTTTGCAACAAGGTGAAGCTTTTAGCTCCACACCCTAACAATAGGGAATATGACATCTAGGGCAATGTAAGGATATTTGGGAGGTGATATAAAATTATGGTGTATAATATCAACTAGGCCAATATAGTTTAAATAAATGTGGTTCAAATATCCTGTATCTACCAAGTCAATAAAATATAATGAAATAAGACTAGAAAGAATTGTAACATCTAGGTTGATATAATTTTCTAGTAAAATATGAGTGAAATAGACTATAACAATTAGGTCAATATAGCTTGATAAAATAGAATTGAAATGAAATGTATCAACCTTATTAATGTATTCAGATGATGATATAGGGTTTAAATAGACTATGTCAGATAGGTTGATATAATATTATGAGATAAATTAGACTGTATTAGCATACTCTATGTCATGGCTAATGAAGTTGACTGTAGATAAAATAACTGTATCAACACATTCTATATCTTGGTTGATGTTATTGACTAAATGTATAATAAATATATTGGTATATTATGTCATGGTTGATGTAATCAACTAAAGGTGTTTTATAACTTAACAATATCAATTTGGCCAATGTCATTAGAAAGAAATGATTTTGGTGGTGATTTTGGAGAGTTTGAAGCATGATAGTCATAAATGTCCATATAGGCTTGAGGATTAGAATAATATATAATGTATAATGTGGTATGAATTTAAACTAGGTATTATTCATAAGCTAATGAATTGACAAAAATTGGTTGAATGTGAGTTGATGTTTAGTGAATCATCTTCCTATGGCCTTCCAAGGGAGGGGTAGAGTGTGGGTAGACATCAATTAAACCATGATCAACATTTATTGATTTGAAATTGGGAGAGCTAAATATGGGAAAGTCATAAGAAGGATCATCAATGGAAAAATATGTTATCATGATAGGGTCTTCACTTCCATTAGAATCATCATCAAAGATGGGGAAATTATGATATTGATTTTTAACCATGTGACAAGTGGATGAAAGTGGGACAACTAGGATCATCATGAGTATAAAATTAACTATAAGTGTAAGGATCATCATGATCTGGGGGAGATTATCATGGGGATATTTATGCTAGAAGTGTCAAAAGTGATATCATTAGGATCTTTATAGGGATATTCATCAAGGGGAGGATCATATTGATAATCTTTGCTCTCACTATAAGTATCATCATAAGTGGTAAGAATATCATTGGGATCATTAAACATGAGAAAAGGTGTAGTATAGTTTCACCATAGGAGTTACTTGCAATGGTGGTCATGAAAATTTGATGTGACAAATATTGGCTATAGGAAACTGATGGTATTTGCTTGGATAATACAATTAGTTGTTGAGTTTTGAAAAATAGATTGAATTGGTTTATCCAATACAATTTGGTAAAAAATGTGGCATAGTAATGGCTGAGAAAAAATTATTATAATTGCTTATCTGATTCAATTGAAAAAAAACACCAAATTATATAAAGTCATTTGATATAGTGTGGAAACACATAGAATGGTACCAAACTAAATGATACCATTCACAAGTAGACATATAAAGGTATTAGGTTGGATAATAATATTAGATTATAAAAGATATATTGGTTTGAAGAAATTTTTCTAAGTTTCAAAAAATAAAAGAATGAATCCTATGAATAAAAGGTGTAACAAAATTCATGTTAGGTTCACTATAATGTATGCATAGGCTAGGATTAACCTACAACTATCCTATATTAGTAGACTCAAACTTGAATAAGGTTAATCAAATAGATCCTACTTTACTTGAATGATCAAGTACCTATGAATTCCACATAACTATTAGAGAGTTACCTACAATGCAAATGTTAAGAGGAAAGGGTTCTAGAAACAAAGCCTATGACACAAATAATGTAGCTCTCACTAGACCTCTATGAAAATAAATTGGTTGTAATAAATGATTGTAAGTATGCAAGTAAAGTATCCTAAACTAAGGGGAAAGGTTAGAATGTTATAATTGGGTAAGGTAAAATGGCTAATTGAATGGGTTTCTATGTAACCTAAATTTAAATATGGAAAGTCTAATAAATCATATTACCACATAAACTTATTTGTTGTGTAGAAGGGATAAACAAGGATACGCATGCATTCATTGACTAATAAACAAGTAAAATATAATATACTAAGTAAATAAAAGAAGAGTATAGGGATAGCATATACTTACCTTGGGGTGGATATGTCAAGCATAAATCTCCCGTTGGCTCAATTGGTGCTTTGTAAGACATGTTATGGGTTGAAAACTTCAAATGGATGTATAAATACCCAATATATAACTAGCTAAGAACTCTTAATGACTCATCCCATTTAGATTAAAAGACATAAAATATAAGCTTACTTAAGATAAGGTTTTAGACTGTAAACTCCTCCAAGTATGAACTAGAGTAGAAGTGTGAGTGAAAGTAGAGATAATAGAGTGTATGATATATTTGGAATGAAATATTACCCATGTATATATTGATACAATACCCTAAACCAACCCTGAACACTAAGTTGACTGTATTATCCTAGTTGATATAGGTTAAATATGTTGGCTAACACAAAATGTTATTGGATAGGCCAATACAATATACATGTTATAAGATAGGATTATAACTATATCAAAATTTCTAATGCAATATAGGAAGGGTAAAATACATTAAATAGATGGTATCAGCTAAGTTGATGTCATAGTACATAGAGAAGCTAACACAACTGAACAAGGATGATTTGGAAAAGGTAGATGGAAAGACACTTTAAGGAGGCCAACTTGATAGTATTGATGGTATAATCATGATATAATAACAACATATCTCATAATGCACCATGATCCTTGCCCACTCCTTTCTTAGTTTACCCTTCAATATGTGCACTTAGGGAGATAAATGTTCGATAAGTCATTGCAAGAGAAAGCATTAGTAAATGATAAAGTGAAAAAAATTATGTGTACACACTATCCTCCACCCACTTCTAGTGCAAAAGTTATAAGTAAAAAAAATTTAAAATCAAAATCAAATGACAATAATAATGATGCAAAATAAATAATTAACATAGTCTCACAAGCTTGTTCTTTCAATTATATTAAGAATGTAATTTATTATACTACAACCTCCTCACAAGGTATAAAAAAATAACTAGAGTGAAACCTTATATCTCTCCCTCATCAAAAAGAGTTTAATATGACTAAGACTCAAGTGAAGGGATTTGATAGTAATGCATATTATGACTATTATCGAGGCATAAGACATTCAACTAATAGATGTATCAATTTGTGACACAAGATAAAAGATTTGATAGATAATAACACATTTGATTTTAATATTTCTATAGAAGAGTCATGGGCATAGCCTTATTATAATGTTAAGTTGAAGATATTTAATGGCCTCTTTCCCAACCATGTAGCACAAGAGATTACTAATCAACCCCAAGTATATATACAAAACACAATGTCCTCAAAATTATTATACTTATAAAACTAAGAGTATCCTTTTGATGGTATTATTATCACACTTTAGACTATACACATAGAGATACCTATTATTATAATTGATGAGCATGAGATTGTTGATGTTGAGTATTCCAATGAGTCATTATTTGTATTTACATACATAGGTTTACAATATATACACAGTGTCATGATAGATAATGGTTTGAGTGAAAATATTTGTACTATGACACTCCTTACTGCTCTTGGATAACCCCAAAAATATTTTATTGACACAACAAAGATGATAAATGGATTTTATAGACACAAATAGAACCCTATTTGAAGGACTGTATTACCACTCAAATTAGTTTCAATTGTAATTGCTACATTATTCTTAGTTATAAAAACGATTAAGGCATTTGAGATGTTGTTAGGACTTCCTTGAATATGTAAGTGTTTAACCATAATTTATATTAATGTATTAGTTTAATATATATAAGATAGTAATTTTTAAGGGAAATTTCAATCATCAATATGAAAATGAAACACACTAAATATAACAATAATTAATTAGCAAAAGGGATAAGATAACTCTTAGCTTATCTATTACATGAATCTAAAGCTTTGTTTATCTAATTTATACACCTTGGGACTGTGTCACTACTCTTTATGGTTTTTATCTTTGCCTATTTGGTTTCATTTAGTTTTGAAAAATATGTTCAATATCATAACTAACATTTACATAACATGTGACTATTTATTTCTAAAATAGTGTGATTATTCCTAAAATGATTGTTTCTACCTTTATTTATTTTTGTATCTTCATTAGAGGGATTATATATCAAAACCTAGTCTTGCACAATAAATATGACATAAAATCAGCGGTATTGGGTGCAAGGATTGAGTTGGATTGACCTTGTTTAATCTCCATGGAAATACCAAGTGCGACACTACATTTCCAATAATTCAAAGAGGGATCAAACATGAAATTAGTTCTCTCAGTGACACACGTGTGTGCATAATTATATATGAAAACCTAGGTGCTCTTTATTATATTTTTACATTGATACAAGCATGTAGATATGAATTGACCATTGTAAATTTGAAATCAGCTCTAACAAATCTATATGTTCAAATGAATAATATTGTCTAGCTCTTGAATGCAAGTGTGCTTATTTGGAAATGCTTTATAGAAGCTTTGTATATATATGAGACTCAAACTTTTAATTAAGGATCTAGTGGAACACAAGATCCAACTAAAGAATTTTAAATGTGCCCAAAACAAATCACAAGATGAAATGTGTGAAAAATAAATTACAAAGGGATGTGGGTCAGTTCTACTATTTACTATTAGTATCGATAGTCGATAATGACCATAAATATCAAAACCAACATGATGCTTAACAAAATCCAAGTGTGATAGGGAGAGAATAAATATCTATTATGTGTCATGTGAAAATGGGTATGATAGGAAAATGGGGGCATGTAGCTAAATATAATTAATAAATAAAAATTAACATATCAATATAAATGTGCCACTAAGTGCTTAACATTTAGTCTAGGATCTATACATGCAAAGTTGCTAAAAATGTTATCTACATTTGTGCCCCCCCCCCACCTTTAATATAAATATAACTAGAAATATTAAATAAAATTGAAAAGAGAATGCAAACCTGCATGGGTGATTTAGACTTGTTGTTTGTTCTAATGTTGCTTAAGTGTTCTTGTAAAAGATAATGAATGTTATTAGATAGATTTTTTCTCATATACAATGAAAAATATAACTGAAATGAATAAACATGTTTAAAGGAATAACTACACCTTCATGTATGTTGTATGGTAATTATTTTAGAATGGTTTCTTGCTATAAATAGTGGAGATGTAGATGGTGACAAGTTAACCTAGTCACTATGGAGAAGAAGAGAAACCCTAAAAATTTTGTTCATTTCCTAGTTAGGGAAATGAACAAACTTACAAGTGGTTATTTGAGTAATAGTTCCAAGATGAAATGAAAACTTTGTTATGGGTTAAGATTAGTGTGTTAAGCATCGTCAAGCCTTTACACATTATTAAAACTGAATCAACCACTACAAATGGCTTATATATTCAAATGTAATGTTTCAATCAAGTTTTATCCATGTAAAAATAATAAAGCATGATTACAATGAAATGAAAAATGTTCATGCCCCCATCATGTATTCAAGTTTTTATTGGTATTTTTAGTCAATTATAAAATAAAATAAATAATCAAAATAGAATGGAACAAGTCCATGCCCCCAATGTGACTGTGGATTTGATAAGAGTGAAGAAAAATGACAACCATTTTCCATTCCCTAGTAATATGTATTATTGTGGGTGTGAGCATGAACAAGCATTATGCCTCACAAAATATGAAAATGTGTACATGTGGATGACCCAAAATCATGCCCCTTGAATCTGTAAACTCGATATATGTACATGACCTAATATCATGCCCCCCTAAATATGTAAACTAATATAGAATGTCATGTATCTATATGCTAAATTTGAGAACATGTATCTCATATATATATATATATATATATATATATATATATATATATATATATATATATTAATGAACTTGTAATCCTATTCCTATAAGTTATTGTACATATGTACCTGAGTGTGTATGAATGTGCACTCGTGTATATAAATTAATTATGTATGCATGACATATGCCCCTATAATCTATATCAATATTCCAATATTTTTCATGTATTTAAATCATATGATATTTGAATCATATGCTTTGTGTGTAGTGTTCCAAATCCAATAATATGACTCATGTATATTATGCCAAACTCTGATAATATGAACTATGTCAAAATATTATAACTTGAAATCAATTCCAAAATTTGATAATCTGAACTACATCAAAATCTAACAACCTAAAATCAATGTTAAAATATGATACCTTGAAATTGTATAATAACCCCAATGTATGCCCCTTATTTCAATGTGAGGGATGTGATTGTCAAGTTAATCATATTAAAAGATAAATGTAATTAAAATAAGCTTGCAATTTTTTTTAAATTTATTCATATTGGTTATTTTAAATAGTCATTCTATGAATCTATATCTTAATATTGGACGACTTGGCATAGAGAAATAATTAATTTTGATAAATTTATTCTTTTGATAATACAAAATAATTATCGAAGGCAATAACATATATTGAGAGTTGAAAAATGTTTCCCCCATTTTTAATAATTAGGGTAATGTTAGTGTGATAGGTGACATTCATGAAATTTTTGAAATATTATGAATTATCATTAATGGTCTAAAAAATACTACCATGCAAAATAACACATTGTATATTCTTATGCAACTTATAGAGAGTGATTTTGACATACGATGTGTTAAAACCCAACTAATTTAAACTCATAATTTTCACTAATTTTTATAAGGTTATCAAATTTTAACTAACTGATGTTTATCTACTTGATGTACCAACAATGTAATCTTACATTTCATAAAACACTTCACATACATAACATTATTGTTTTCATGCTAAAATGAATTAAATAAATCAGTTACAACTTCTAAATAAACTTCATTGCTTTAAAAATAAACACATTTAGTAAATTAACCCATATAAGGCTTCCAATGATGTAACAACTATAAGACTACACATTGGTACACATTCACAACAATAAAGGTACATCAGATCATTTCAGTAATAAAAATTTAATAACACAATAAAGGAATACCACACTATACCATATTTTTCACATTCATTAAATTCAACCACTACTAAAGTACAATATAAAAAATGATGAATGTGCATGCATGCCAATATCCACTATTACCTAAGGTAGTTAAATACCATAGTTTTAATGTAGAATAATTTAATATTACAATATATCTTCCATGAAACAACTCAAAATTATAATAGTAGCCATGATTATATATCATACTAATTTTAGATCTAGTTGTATAGAGGGAGAACATCATCTGTGTGATTTTCATCCAACCACAAATTGTCAGTCTCCCACACACATCCCCACTAGGAGTGGCATTTAACTTCATAAAGGGGTATATAATGATAATGTGAGCATCCAAAACCATCTAAAAATGTGTAAGTAAAATCATTATTACATGCATCCATTCATATAGACTTTCTACACCCCTCTATTTGTTATAACCTCAATCAAGCACATAAACTAGAAAGTATGATGGACAGATAATGTTTATAACTATAACATTACTTTGGCCAAATAATTTTTATAGTATTATCATATTTCAAAAATTTGGGTCTTAGTCCACACTAACATTACCCTCTATTATATAAAACTTAATTGCTAACACCCTTTTTGATAATTATGGATAAGTAATTTAAATAGGATCTCGACCTATTGATTATCACTATTTATCAAGAAAGGAGGTCTTAATGTATACATTATGATATTCAAAATTACTCTTAAGTTAATCATATAATAGACCAAAATCAAACCAATCAATTAATTTTAAGCTTATATAATCATTTCACAAAAATACAATTTCTAAAGGAGACAATGAATACTATTTTCAATCATTCCTACTTATGTTTTCCTTAATTTACATTCTGAATTAAGGTTAATTTTAAGAGGCCCTACTAGAAAACTTATTATAATAATTTGTAAAATATATGAAAATATGATTCAAAGCTATGGTAAATCCTATATGGGCAATGGATAATCCATCAAGATTTGGGAAGATCGAAATCAAATAATTTTCTAATTTTTTTATTTTTTCTATATAACCATTTAGATGCACCGAAAGATAGATCCAAATGGAAACACCAATAGGCTATACTAAATGGATACACCAAATTAAAGGATCCAAATGGTGGGCACAAAATGGTTTGCATTGAATGACAGGTGTTGAACAATAACATCAAATGACATGTGTCAAATGGTGTATCCAAATTAGAATGGTGGATATTGCATGGTTCCTATCAAACTATAGTGCCTAATAGTGGATATTGGATAATGATGTTAAATGACTAGTCTAAAAATAGGTGTTAAATGATAGGGTCAAATTTTGGTGTTGAATGGTAGCATCAAATGGTGAGGCTTGGTGTTACTCCTGAGAGTATCATTTGGTGTTGTTAGGTAACCCATGTGGAAAATATGTTGGTTGTTTGTTTGGTCACCACCCTCAACATATAAATACCCACCCTTTACCCTCATTTTAAACATTTTGCATAATATTTTTCTCATCCACCCTTTAGCCCACCCATAGCAATTTCCTTGCTCATGCAGTCAGCTAACCATCTATGGAAAGAAAATATGTTTTCAAGAACTTGTTATGCCCAAATATTTTGAAGCTGGTACAGTAGTTCAATGCCCACAATTATTGGATTTTGAAATGCAGATTTAGTGGCCTACTCTACATGTGTTAGTATGAAATAGACCATGGGCTACTCAAATCACTAATGTCTTCTTATAAATCTAGTGAGAAGAGGTTCATTATGAATGTTGACTCTAGAATGATCTAATTTGATACCTTGCTAGAAGAGATTCACAATCTAACAAGGTTTCTATTTCACAATGCTAACCCTATGACTCCAAAATAAATGTTGATAGATAATGAAAAGAAATATTTGGAATCAGCTTTTACCTTGTAGATCAATTGAACTAGTATGTAAATTTGTTTTTTATATTCAAAATTCAACTTTTGATATGTAAATTTCTTTTTAACATTGAAAATTCAACTTTTCATTCCTCATTTTTCACTTTCATTTTAGATAGTTATAAGAGGGGCCTCCACATGGATAACATTTTTGACCCTTTTTTTAAATAAATGGTTCAATTTTTCATTGTGAGAATAGTATTATAGGGAAGACTAGTAGATATTCCCTATTAGGCAATTTTTTACATTCTTATTACTCTTTCTAATTTGAGATATGACTAGAGCACTTTTATTTCTTCTAGGATTAGGATGGAATTAAATTATGCTTGTACCAATCTCAATTCTATAGTTTCATATTCAAATTTTATTCTGGCCTTGTACTATGAGGCCTTATATGACCTCCAAAAAACTATGATTCTAATTGTGTTACATCTAAATATGAGCACAAATGTTTTGTCTATTGATGAACAAGAGGTTAGTTTACCATTCAAATGAATCTCAATCACCTAAATTAAGGATTAATATTTATTGATAAACTATTACCAAATTAGGGATTAATATATGTTTGAACTTTGTTTATTATAGGTAATATTTCATGCATTTGTGACATGTAAACAATCTACCTCAAAATAACAACATGCAGTTGAAGGATCTATAGATTTTGAGTCTACAAAACCATCCTTGCATTCATTTCAAATTTTTAAACATCCAAGAGTTTATTCCTCATCATCTCCACATGAAGGTTTATTATTTATAACTTCTAAATGATGTTTTAACTTTCAAGTACATTATTTTATTTATTTATTTTATTTTTACAGTTGACTTGGTATTGATTGAGGTTGGTATGGAACAACAACAACCACAACAAACCCCAACATTTCATGTGCCTTCTCGACCCTCAATACAAGGTATTTTATATTCCATGTTTTGTTTTTTAATTGAATATTTATCGATTATAGATTTTTATGACTGGAAGTTTGTCTAATGTAGTAGCTCAAACCACCCCCATCACTCAGAATATGTTGTGTAGATTTGAGGTAATATTGTCTCCAAATACAAGTACTAAACCTTTGATTTAAAATTAGCATATATTTTTGTTTTTTAAATTTACCATTTTTATAAAAGAATTTACATTTATAAGTAACCCTTAATCTCTAAAAAAAATTATGTTATCACCACTACCCCTAAATGTAGTTCACACAAGAGGGAAGACTCTTCCATTACCATAAGCCCCATCACCTAGCAGAAGAACACTACAATTATTGGGTTCTAAATTCCCCACTTTCTCTATTAGAGGTATATCGAGTGTGTAAGGATTAATTTATTAAAAATAAATTGTTCTTGACAAGGAATATCTCTGAATTTAAAGTGGAGAAGTTGGTGGTATTTCGTTCAATCCACATGATTTTATTTAGGGATTAGATGTTCATGTAACTACTTAAGAGGAACCTTGTATCTCTTCACCCCCTACCCCACCAATGAATGGTGTCTTGTTTGATGATGCCATTACATCTTTCCCATTAAATAATTTATTATCAAAAAGTATTATTTCAAGTCTTAAGGAGGGAGTTATAGATGAGTTAAAAAATGTATTAGTTTGGGAGTTTAGGGCAAAGGCATTGATTAAATAAGTAAATGTTCATTATCACAACCATTCCCAACAATAAAATTTGTTTTAATTAATGCAAAATGAACCCATAAAATTGATATTTTGTTTGGTCAAGCTATATTTGGGTATGTTACTATTTATAATAGTTTTACATTAAGGTAAAAACAAGTTTTGAAGGGTCCCCAAAACCCTGAAACAAAGGAAGAAGGATAAAACAAAATCATCCCACATGAAAAACAAACCTACCACCTACTGCAGAGCAGCATCAAAAACAAGTTTTATAGGGACCTGAAACCACAAAACAAGATCATAAAAAGAATGACCTCAGGTTTTACAGAGACCTGGAAACTCAAATACATTTTGAAAACAAAGAACCAGGTAATGGAACTAGTTATAACATCCAACAAAAAAGACCAAAAAAATATGAACAAAAAGACCCTATTCTTCTAATTATAGGATCATCTTCACCACCTCCTTTCCAATCATAGCAGTGTCCTGTATGGATATTGCAGCCGACATAGCAGCCTCTTGCATGGCTTTCTTCCTCGAGCTCTGTCTGGTCCTTTTACTTGGCCCCTCCAAGGATTTTATTTCCTTGTTAGCTCACTTTCCAAGGTTTGTAGCAGTATCACATATGCTAGAATTAACCTCCTCCATCTTCATTCTGCTTTCCTTAATGAGCCTTCTAAGATTAGTCTCATAATCTTTAAGTTTGATAGGAATATCTCTCATCTGCATTTCTAGATTATTAATTTTTTTCCAATTAGCTTCCTGATTATGTTCCATTATTTCCATTCTCTTCTTGAGGCCCATTATTTCCTTATACATCCATGAATCAACTTAAAGAATAGCATCTACTTTGCATTTGGCCGAATTCATGAAGGGAAGCCTATTGTCACTCTGCCAAGCGTCACTAATATCTTCAATGTTCTCTTTTGGATTGACTTCATCCTTTTCAGTTTGATCCTCCCTTTCCATTTTTTTCTGTTCTTTGGTATCAATAGGGTTTTCATTGTGGACAAGATCATCCTTTTCTTGTTCTCTAGTCTCCATTGCATGATTGGCATCCTGAACCATGTATTCCTTCTCTGTTTTCGAAGCTGGATCCTCAAATAAAATATCCATTTCTTTTTCACTTCCCCCCAACACTTGTTGATTATCCTCATGATCAGAGTTTTTTTGTTCTATTTTTTCCTCTATTTTATCCCCTTCTTTTTCATTCTCACTTTTATCTTTACCTTCCAGATCAGAGCTAGAATCCCCACTATCCATCCCTTCCTCTTCCTCCATACTCTCCTCCTCAGAACTTTTTGTACTTTCCCACTCAGTTTCCTCATCAACAATTTGTTTTTTAAAGCTGGAGGATTTAATTTTAACTTTTTCTTTCCCCTTTACATTTTCATTCTTCTTACTCTGTGAATCCTTATTTTTTTCCGAATAAGTATTCGAGACAATGGCATTGTTTTTACAGAAACCCTCTATAATTAGAATCAATCCTTCATGAAATATAGGGCGAGACTCCTTTTTTCTATGAGCAAACAAACTTTGAAGCAGTGAGAAACGAAAATAGAAAGGGAAGGAGATTCTAACTTTGTGCCTAAAATGATTAAGAAAGACAAAATGAAATTTATGGACTCTTTTGCTTCTACCATCAAGTATAAAATACTCACGAATGCAACATAAAACATCTCTCCAGATTCCTTTTATCTACCCCAGGTCAAAAAATTCTCCACTCTTTTCCAACTGCTGCTCCTCAGCATCCATCTTCAAAAATTTACTGTATGCCTCATTAGATATATTGGTCTGTTTAGAGAATTTTATACCCTCCATTGGAAGCCCCATCACCTCTACAATGAATTCCTCAGTGAGCTTCACCGTGATACCATGGAGGGTTACTCTATCATCGACCCAATTTATAATAGTTACAATGATAATGTGTTGAGTATTATGCTAAACAGGTTAGATAATTTGAATGTAGAAGCCCAGGCATATTTTAATAAATGGGCAAAAAACATCAAACTTCTTGTTATTAAAAATGCCAAGAAGAAAAAAACTTTGGTAATGTATCTTCATTTTTATCAAATTTCATGTCATTTATTTTAGTTTGAATCTAATTATATTTCATTTTAAATTGTAGGCAAAATATGAGAATTTGAAAAAAGAAGTCGAGGTCCTTAATGTGCATTATAAAAATGCACCAAAAAATTTATATTCTATCATTCAATTCAAGGAGAAGCTTATTCTATTGAATAAAGAGAACAACACACTTTGAAAAATCATTAAAGATCAAGGATGGGATCTTGATGCTTTATTAAAATAGACTATAGATGTCGATCCAAGTCTATTTTCTATAAGAGATGTTGTGAAAGAAGAAAAGGAAAATATTACTCATTAATTCTACGACTGAGGATCTTGAAAGGGCATGGATATTAAAGGATGACATAGAGGAAGTTGAGGTAGGGATTAGTAAGTATTATGGTATAAATGTGGATGTTGTGATTGAGAAAGTGGTTGAGCAGTGAGGGGTCTTTTTGAAAGACCAAAAAAATGATATTTTTTGATGTTGTAAACTCTCTTATATTTGAAAACAATGTTATGTTTTTTTAAAAATATTTTAAATGACAATTTTAAGTTTGGATTTTCAATTATCAAATTGTTAAGTTTCAATTAGTCTTATTTTACTAAGTAATGAGTTATGGTTCTTTTATCATCTTACATGCATATTCTGTGTTGATGGAGTTCAATGGACATGGTGATGTGCCATGTGGACTATAATTATTTTTGGTGATGGATTTGGAGTTATGCTTGAGCATGAATTTAATTTTTAATTCTATGATGTTGTAAATTTATTATTATTAATTATGATTTTATTTAATTGATATAATTCAAAAAAAAATAGTGATGTGGACTACAATTGTCTTTTGCAATGGATTTGGAGTTAGGCTTGAGCATGAATTTGAGTTTGAATTTTATGATGTTGTAAAGTAATTATTATTAAATATGAGTTTATTCAAGTGATGTAGTTTAAATAAAATGGTGATGGTGATTGAATTTTTTTTTTGTGATGGATTTAGAGTTAGGCTTAAGCATGAATTTCAATTTCAATTTTATGATGTTGTAAAGTCATTATTATTAAATAAGGGTTTAATCAGTTGTTGTAGTTCAAATAAAATGGCGATGGGGACTAAAATATTTTTTTTATGGATTTAGATTTAGGCTTGAGCATGAATTTGAATTTTATGATATTGTAAAGTCATTCTTATTAAATATGAGTTTATTTAGTTGATGGAGTTCAAACAAAATGGTGATATCAGATATAGACTGCACTTGTTTTCTTATTTGGATTTGGATTGATCATGGATTTGAATTTTTTGTGGTTTCATTTTATTCAATTATTCTCTTTGTTTTAGATTAAGTTTTTCTTCTTTTGAATTTGGTCATGTTATTCAATAGGCTTGTCATGTTCTATCACCCTCATATTTAACTTGAAATTCACATTTTTAAGATAAAAGTTAAGAATAAGGTTTAAAATATTAATATGGTGCTTTAATATTAAATTTAAGTTATTTCAAAATTTATAAAAATATGTATTTAACAATACAATTAAAACTTAATTAAATAAAAGGGAAAGTTGCATGATGAATGGAATGAATATTTCAAATGATAATACTATCAACAATTGTAATGAATTCAGTATTTGAAACATTTTATAATATCAAAAATGATATGAAATTGAAATGCAAAATATGATAATTTCAATAAATATACAACTAATACTCGGGTAGTTGAAACAATTCTTATAGACTTGTTCATCACCAGTGACATTTATGTTTCTCATGCCAGTACCATATCCAGTGTCATTATTTACATCCTCTCTATTTGTTGTTGTATTATTGACACCTCTTCTTTTAGTTACAGAACTCCATGTTGCTAGAGCTATTTCATAAGGAAACATGTCCACAACATAATGTGAAATATATAATCTCAAACATGTTTCTAAATTTTTATCCAATCTGTTTCAAAGTTTTAACTTAATGAATGATAATGCATTGAATACTCTTTCATCTTCCATTGAACCCAAAATCATTTTTTGAGAAAGCTCATATAATTGAAAATGTTCACTTAGATTTTCTTGCTATATACTAATAAGATAAAGTTTTTTCCATATCCGTGTAATTGCCCCATTTTTTGTTGGTTCACTTAGAAGGTGATATTATTTAAACATTATAATTCTAAAATGAATTAACTGAGATGTTAGTAAATCATTTCAAAAAATAATTTTTATTTAAACTCCATTGACCTCTACAGATTTATCAAAATTCCTAACAAGAGAACCCATGTATTTGTGAAATAAATTGATAATCAGCTTTTGACTATTATTGTTGTTCCAAAATATGGGATTCATAATTGTCATGGCCTCCAAAAAAACATCCCTTTGAAAATGATCTCTGATCTCTGGACATAAGTTTTGTGAAATTATACTTAGTTTCATCTAGGTTTTAGATATGACAATATCATACAGAATATGTGTTATAGGAAGTTATTCAAATTCATCTCCCATAAGATCAAGTCTTCTATAGAATGTGTGCATTGTATCTCCTTACCATTAATGATGAAACAAAGATGATCATTGATATTCAATTTAAAATAGATTTTAGGATTCTTTAAATTTTTCAAACATTACCAACTAATAAAAATAAGGCCTTGAAACTTTTCATTTGGACTGTATAGTATATCTAGATATTGACATACTCATTTTCTCAGTCGTATGAAGTCAACAATATAAATAGGTCTCTCTAGAGAATGTTTCATTAAATAATTCATTTCCTTCAGCATTGGAAGAATTCCATATAATGTCATTAGTGTTTCCAAATCTATTAAATGGTACAACAAATCTATTTCCTTGTCAATGTCTCTATGATATTAATACATAAAACCTACTAATGATGGATATTCTTTAAAATTTTGGCATGTAGTTTCATACATGGAAATCCATCTTGTATAAACATCTTTCAGAAGTTTCTTGGCATCAATCACTCCTATTTAAAAATTTTGTAAATCTAAAAATATTTTTAGACTTATTGACATATAAGAATGTAATTCATGAATGATCTCCTCTACTTTTGTGAGATTAGCAAATTTTCTAACTATTTTGTATGTAAGATTAATCCTATGATCCATGCAATGAATTAGAATCATATATATGGAAATTATTGTTTGCATCCAAACACAAACCATTTCTATGCCCCAGCATAACTGATGCACCATTAACCCAACACACACTAGCTTTGTAGCTATTGCATAATCATCCATCCCAACTTTATCTTTCAAATTAGATACAACTAATTTTTGAAGATTTTTAGCATTATAATTTTCTACCATTTTATGAACTGATAGTAGATGAGGTTGCCTTGAATAGTTCTCAAAAGTATAAACATGAATGCAATCCAAGGATGTGTTGTCAATTATTATAACCTCATTAATGGATAATTATATGAACAATGAAGTTTGAAATTTTTATTTCAAATCTTCCTTCTCAATCATTGTTAAACATTTTTCCATTTCCAAAGCACTACTATCCAACCAATGTGATTATGAAATATCCAAAAATCCATTATGTTGAAATAAAATATTATAATCTAAAAAATTATAAATAGGTCTACCTTTTTTTAGAATGTGGTTTATAGTAGAGAATTGTATATATTTGGCCTTTAAATGGGACTGCATAACTTTTCCAAAAAAAATTTTGATTGTTCTCCCTTTCTCAACAAGATGTTTTTGACATTTCTTATCATTTCCATACTCATGTGCATATATTACATGCTTGCATTCTTCTGCATTTTTGACTTATGTGTTCTTATTATCTATCCATATGGGTTCTTTACTATCACATATATTTTTCCAAAATCTTTCTCAATCATGTCCAACTTAATTTTTATTCCATGTTCCTTTCCTAGTTTCTAGTTACATATTATACATATGCATTCTATTAGATTATCATCAACATTTTTAATCTATATAGTTAAATGAAGGGATATTAAATTTCCCAGTCCACCTTAAAGGACCTTCTAATTATCCATCTAATTCTCTTCCTTCACAAATATTTCTAAGTGAAGTTTTATGTATACACACTTACCAAGGTAAGAGATATAAGCGTACACATTAAGTATGCATATTACTTATCAATAAAAAGGTTCCTCAATTTAAAACATACACTCAACAACCAAAGTCTCCCAAACATAGTCAAGCCTTCACCCAAAAATTTATACTTTAGTTTTCCTTATAAATCAAGGTATTAAATAAGGAGTTTCACATTTAATGTCATTTTCCCCCTTATAATCATATAGGTGGGAGATAAACTTGCAACTACAAGTTTAAAAGGGGAAAATAATCTTTCCCTATGTCCTTTACTATTAACAAGTCAAGCATAATTAAACTGAAAATATAAACCTCTTAAAACCTTTAATGTTGTAGCCAAGAAAGGTTCCATTGATAAAACTTTTAAATAAGATAGGCTACATCCACTAAAACAAGACACAAAACTCCCAATAATATTCATTTATCAATAAACACATTCCCTTAATTGAATACAAATCCTCAAGATGATATATTTAATCTAAACCTAAAGTAAATCCAACAAAAATAGTTATTAATATTAGAACACACTACCTTGAAATGAATAAAATAAATCTGGTTATACATATGACCACCAAAATGATATGTTATGTCTAATATAAAAACACAACCACCATAATGAAACCAAAACATTATGTTACAACTGGTTACAAACTTAGCCACCAAAATGATATCAAAATGTTATGCTACAACCAGTTACAAACTTAACCACCAAAATGATATGCTATAGCCAATATAAAAACAACCACAAAAATTACATCAAATACATATATCCATTTTTACAACAACAAAAGCTATTCACGCTAGGGCTTAAATGACAACATAATCCCTTTACATTTATTATTATAAAATTGTTACATTATATTTATGTACACACACACACACACACACACACACACACACACACACACACACACACACATCCACTATTTTGTAGGAAATCTTAAGCAACAAAAGGAAAAAATATAATATAACTAAAAATGTTCCTTCGTATATCCTTCTACATTCTATTATAAAAAATTTTCAAATTAGAATTTAACCCTTGGCTATTTGTGGCTTTAAACAATAAAATGGATATTATTTGTCTACTAGGGTTTTACCCATTCTTCACCTATTTACATACAACTATAATTAGGTTAAACCCAAGTCAAAACTAGGAATATTTAAGAAATCATAAGCAACAACCATATCCTTAGTATTATATCATGCATACACATATTTCTCAAACATGGCACTAATAATACAATACATGCATTTCAATGTAATTTGAGAAATAAAACCCATTTAACTATATCACACATTTCCAATTGAAACTCTGACTCGAAGTTAAAAGGAAGATTCATATATATATATATATATATATATATATATATATATATATATATATATATATCTAAGTTCATGTTACTTTCCTCTTAAACACTTTTCCCCTAAATTTTTCCTTGAAAATATGTATGTATGAATCCCTCCAAGCCTCATATTCTCATTCCTCTACCTATTTCTTTCTCTGCATATCCCCTTCTCATTTTTTTTTTCCTTTCCATATAAATTGTTCAAAATCATGGGTTACAGAAGTAATTATTTATCCCCTTGAGTTCTACTATGCATTTACTGTCACTAAATCTTCATGCATGAATATAGTGGTGCCCCCAAAAAAGGGCCTAGAGTGGAGTTTGAAGACTCATTCCTTTCTCCAACTTGAAATTATCCTCTTTATCTACATAAACACTTTGTTAAATTACATTCTATCTCAAGCCCTAATCATAGTTATTTTCTCTTTGTTGAATTTTATCATGTCCTTTGTTTGTTTGAAGTTCACAATGGTTAACCATGATATACCATGGTTTTAAAAATTGGTAAGATAAAAATTATAAATCAAAATCCCTTTTAACTTATTCAATCACCTTATAATTAATTTGAAACTCGTTTAAAATATATGATTAATGTAATATAAGTGCTCATATCCATTTATAAAATGTGTAGCCAATATAGATTGGGGTGATGTTATTTGAATGAGAAGGATTTTTAAAGACATCAAACAATGCATAGTCAAAAACATAATTAATAAATTGTCAAAAATAGTCCATAGTGGTACAAGCAAGAAACACAACCATAATTATCAATAATTTATCTTAACTCTAGATACAAATTAAAATAAATATACTAGTAATTAAGCTAAGATGAATAAAAAACATTGTAGTACCATTCACCATCTATGACCCACATCAACAAATATGAATTAGTTGTTATAAATGAACTCATATAATATAACCAATACCAAAATAAAATGAAAACTAAATAGTCAATATCATACAACTATATGTGTGTGTGTTAGTTCTCATAAGCTTTGTGTACTCCCAATTGTCATGATCTACCACCCCCTCCCCTATGATGTTCCCCCTCAGTGTTATTCTTGTGAGGGGAAAACCATCCTGCATCCACCTCAGAAAAAATGAAAGTAGTTATTCCATTTACATTTATCATATCTAAAAAATTAATTAACAATAAATGATGTGAATATAGATATATCAATCATGCTCAATGTGTAAAATTTAACCATAACCAAATCATTTTCTATTGAATAAATTTGATGTAAATGTAGATTTAGAACAGAAAATTCATTGATCCAGTTAAAGAAACATAGCTGAATACATATGTTTATTCCACACAAACCATAAATATAATTAATAAATAGGTAATCATTTATTTAAATGGATCTTTTTGGTTAAGGACATGACAATATGTAACACAATGTTTGAGATATCATATGTGTAAGGTTTGTAGGAACTATTTGTAATGAAATTACTTAGATGTTTTACAATAATGAAATAATATATCACATAATTAAGAGTAGAATAATCACATCCATAAAAATAATTGACAAAATATTAGAATTTTTGATAATTATGACTAATCCACTTTGAGGGGGAAACCTCTAAAGTAATGGAATAAGATCAAAATTCACAATATGATAATCAAAGACTAACCACTACCTCATTTATATACTCTACTTAGCCATGGTTATTCCATAGGTCAACCAAACTAAGAGCATAAGGAAATGAAATAAGATAATATGAAAGGAATGTAAGTCACAAGCTAATAACCCATATCCATAGAAACACTATAGGTTAAGGGCATAACATGCCCCTCCCTCCAAAACAACATTTACCTCAATGTTGAATCAAATTTAGATGTTATTTTAGGAAATCTTCATCCTCCCACATTACATATTTTTAATTCATACTCTTCCACTAAATCATATAATCCTGAAGCTCTTTAGTTTTTTGCCTTTTTTGCATGTTTGAAGGATTTACTTAGGTTCTAAAACAACTATGCCTTATTAATCTAGTTAAGATAACTTATTCTAGGTAGACTATATTTGTCCAAAGACCTTATTCAAGTAATAGGCATGAAATACATGATTTATATGAGTGGATGGAGGTAGCTCCAACTTGTATGCCACACTACCAATTTTTAATAGGCATGAAATACATGATGTATACAAGTGAATGGAGGTAACTCCAACTTGTATGTCATGCTACCAATTTTTTGCAAGATATAATAAGGGACATAATACTTTGGAGAAAGTTTGTTATAATTTTTATTTTGATTAAAAAATAACTACTTATATGGATACAAGCACATAAATACCCAATCACCATTATAAAAATGCCTCTCACTATAATGTTTATCAAATTATTACTTCATTATATTATGTGTCATTGCTAAATTCTCCATTAAACTAGCTAGTACCTCTTGTTGATGTTGAATGTGTTCTTAAATAGCTCAAACCTTGGGTTGCACCTTAAAATATGAAGTGATGGATGGATGGATGGATGATTATAGACATAAATTTACACAAAAGGAGACATTTTAGAAGAGGTATGGAAGGAAGTGTTATATCATGATTATGCTAGTGGTAGCCAATAGACCCAACATTCCTCTTTATTTGATGCAAAACAATAGAGATACACCTCTAGTAATTTATTGACAACCTTTGTTTATCTATTAGATTAAGGATGATAAGATGATATATGATCTAAATAAGTACCTAAACATTCAAATAAATTAGTCCAAAAGTTACTAGTGAAGATAGTATCATGATCACTTACAATGACTTTGGGAGTAACATGAGGCTTATGAACTATATTGAGAAAAGTAACAACTACTATACGAAATACAAAAGGCTATGATAAGGCACATAAATGATAATATTTTTTGATCCTATCCACAACTAACATGATGATATTTTTACCTTTATACCTAAAAAACTCTATAATTAAATCCATTGAGACTTTCTCCCATCATTAGTTGGGGATAGATAATGGTTGTAGTAGACCTGGTGTCTTGATTGTTTCTCCTTTATTATGTTGACACACCATGCATTCTACCATAAATTTATATATATCCCCTTGATTCCTTCTGGAAATAAATCTTGCTTGATTCCATGATGTCTTCAAAAATCCTAAGATCCCCCTATTGGAGATACATGAAGCTCCTGAATGATCTTGTGTTTGAAGACATAATCCTTACATAAGTATAATCTATATTTATACCTAATGTGTTCAATTTCCACTCAAATTTGTTAGATAAACCCAAACCATGTTAAATATTCTAAATTAGGACATGTGTATCCTTATCATTTACCCATTTTGATCTTACTTATTTTAACCAATATGCTTGCCAAATGGTCATTGCACATAATAATGCCTCAATTGATTCATCCTAACTGAAGATTTCATCTGTTATCACATTCTATTTTCCTTCTTAAACACTGTTTCAAATTCATATACTAATAATTTAGTCACCCAATTTTGTTTCTCTTGTAATGAAAAATCTTGTTCTAAATATTATTTTAGACTATCTTGATCACTCTTTACCTTAAAGTGTCCACCCATTAGTAAGGTCTCCATTACTTGACTGCATGAAAAATAGCCATCATATCTTTCTCATAGATTGGTGTGAACTTTTTTTTTGTCATGGATTTGATGACTCTCAAATGCAATGGATATTCCTTATTACATGATTAATTACCCTATGCCATATCTTGATACATCACAATCAATAACAAATCTTTTGGAAAAATTAGGGATCACCAAAACTAGAGTGGTGCATATAGTCTTTTTTAGCTTCTCAAATGCCTTGGTAGTTGGTTTAGTCAAATGGAAGAAATATTTATTCAACAAGGTTGTGATTGGAGTTATTATGCTTCCATAAAATTTTACAAATATGTCATAATACCTTGTTAGCCCAAAAAATCCAAGAAGGTTGTTGAGGGTCTTTGGCACTACCACTCAATTATAGCTTTGATCTTATTCGGGTCAACTTTGAATCCTTTATGTGAAACAATATAACCCAATTAATCCACCTCATGGACTCAAAAATCACATTTGGAAGGTTCTACATCAAGTTGATTGTGTTATAGAACTAATAATACATGTTTCACATGCTTCAAATGTTCTTCCCAAGTTTTTCTATAGATTAATATGTCATCAAACAACATGAACACAAACTTCCTTTAAAAAACATGAAAAATAATATTCATCAAAATCTGAAATGTAGATGGTGCATTTATGAGTCCAAAAGGCTTGAAAATAAAATTATAATGGCCTTTATGAGTTTTTAAATCTATTTTATGGATATACTCATCTTTGATCTAAATTTTTTGTTATGCAAAACAAATATCTAGTTTGGTAAAAGAAATGACACCATGTAATTCATCTAACAAATCATAAATTACCAGAATAGGTAACTTATCTTTGATGGTGTAATTATTGAGTTCATTTTAATCATGCACATCCTCCAAGTTTCATCCTTGTTCTACACCTTGACCACTGGGGACAAATATTTACTTTGGTTATATCATATTATTCTTACCTCCAACATTTCATGTACTATATTTTCAATTTTTATTTTTTAGGCATATGAATACTTGTATGGTATAATGTTTGTAGGTGTACTACATAGAATAAATATTATGGAATGATTATATTCTTTACTTGTTGGTAGTACTTCTAGCATAGCACCAAAAATTGGTGGGTGGTCATCAAGAATCATTTATAAATTAGGATGTGTAGACACATTTTTTGGATGAAATTATATGGAAAATAATCATGATACAAATCCTTTTTCCCTTTTTTGTATCTTCGTCATCTAATGTGAAAAAACTAATTGGGGAGAATTTTCTTTTAATCCCCATAGTTTAACAGTCCTACTTTAGAATAAAATCACATGAATAGTTCCTAGAAATTCATCTTGATTGTGCACAACGTCATGAGCCATTGTACTCCCAAAATAATGTTATACCCACCCATGGGAATTAAAACCATATGATAATTAATCATGAAGTCCCCTTTGGCAATCTTAATACTATGGCATTTTATAAAATAGTTATATATGCCACCATCTATAATCATGACTTTAAATTCTAGAGATGGATAAATAAAATAGTTGAAATGAGTAGCCAACTTATTGTTGATGAAATTATGTACACTTCTTGAGTCAATCAATATTATCACCTT
Source organism: Torreya grandis (assembly GCA_037957365.1). Lineage (NCBI taxonomy): Eukaryota > Viridiplantae > Streptophyta > Pinopsida > Cupressales > Taxaceae > Torreya > Torreya grandis. The sequence goes on from JARHVA010001507.1 coordinate 1,985,162, forward strand.
ATATTTATTGAGTAATCCCACCACCTTAAGAGTTTGAGAAGTAATTATACCTAAAAGGGCATGATAAGAGATAGTAGGGTGAAAATATTCAAATTCCTCTTCTAGATCTTTTATATCCTCACTTGAGACCTCATCATCATCTTCATATTCATTGTCCCCTTAAATGTAGAACAACTTATTTTCAGCACATTTATGTCCTTTTCTCCACTTTTTGTCACAAACAAAACATGAACCTTTAGCTTGATTCTCTTTAATTTATTATGGGCCAATCTTTTAGGTTTTATAAATAAAGGTGTTTTAAAATTGTGTTTGTGACCATGACTAAAAAACCTTTGTTTGACCACATATGTTTCCTCTACCTAGAGTGCAAATGGTATGGATTTAACAGTGGTCATTGGATCAAACATGTGAACCTCAAGTTGGATGTTATCCTTGAGCCCTCTCAAGAACATGTTAGTCATGTTGTTCTAATTAATGTCATTTATATGTAAGGATATATTCTAGAATTATTGAATATAATCCTTAATAGTACCTATTTGTCTCAAATTTTATAACAGACTAAATTATTTTTTTGAGATGTTATTGCAATAGTGCATATGTATCTCCTTAATAAACACTGACCAAGTAATAGGAGCACCTTTATTTTTATTTCAGCATATAACCACCTATACCAAATGAATTGCTCAGGTTCTAGATAGAAATATGATGTGATTAAATTTTGCACACATGGGTTCTAATGTAGATTAAATAATTTTTATATTTGATTGATCCAGGTGAGTGTATCCTTATTATCAAACTTACACACTTCCATTTTTGGTAGCATGTGCTTCAAACTAGTATTGGAGTTGTGATTGTTTAGAGTGGGTGAACTCAATTAGAGTGGTGGAGGATTATTATTTTGAAGCTAAGATATAATAGTGGTCAAATAATAACTCATAATTCATAATTGATCTTTCATATATCCATTAACCCTTTTACTACATCAAGATCATCCTTCCTTACCATGTTGTTTATATCCAACTAAATTTGTTGAACCACCTCAAAAACTGATGGATATGAAGTTTTAAACTCTATGTCCTTGTTGTGAGGTGTTTTTGGAGTGTTTTTCTCGTTCTTATGTTTGTGAGTGTTATGTCCATCCATACATAAACCCTATGATTAGGGTTTTAGGCTCAAAAAAATGTACCAGTAGATTATACCATTATGATCATCTCACTGAGAGTGAATCGAATGACTGATAATTTGCACAAAGTTTAAAAATAAATCCAATGAAAAATAAATTAAAGTCATGTGGACCCTTGGACACCACAAAAAATATCTCAAATTTATGCTTTGATACCATTTGTAATGGTATTACTTACATGTTTCACAATAATTAAATTTTATATTTCAAAATAATGAGATCCACAATGATAATTGATAAAAGAGAAAAATACTTGATAATTATGACTGAGTCACTTCGAGGTGGAAACCTCCAAAATAATGAGATAAGAGAATAAGTCACAATATGCTAATAAATACTAACCACTACCTCCTATATACACTCTATTTATCCATGGTTATTCCATAGGCCAACCAAACTAAGAACATAGGGAAATGTAATAAGATAATATGAAAGTTATGTAAGCTAAAAGTTAGACACACATATCCCTAAATGTATTATATGTTAAGGGCATAATATTAGTTTATAATTTGGGTTAGATATAATACAAAGTTGAAAATTCAACCTATAAATAAGTTGAGTTTTTAGATTTTGTAATTCATTTTCACCCTATTTATTGATATTTTAAGCCTACTCTAATCTCTCATCATGTTGCATTGGCAAGATGCCCTACCTCACCTATCACATAATTTATAGACCACCCTACTAGTTTAGTAACCCAATGATATGGTATATTTTTGAATCTTGATTTTTTTGGCAAAAATTAAAGTATTGAGGTTTTTTTAGTTTTTTCAATTTTTATGCCATATTTATTGTTAGGTGATTTCAAGCATTTTAAGGGTAATTTTGATATTGATCCTTTGGGGTTAGTACCATTAGGCATGTAATGAAACCATATTCTATTCTAATAATACTAATTAATGGAATAAATTTTATGTGGTGTTAATGTTTAATGGTATTGACCTTGTACGACCAATTTAATCTTTGACATAGTTTTACTCTTTTTCATACTTTAAGCACATTTGATATTTGATAGTAGCCAATATTGTTTTTGTTTATTTTTTTGTATAGGTATATATACACTATGCAATATAAATATGTTCAATATATGGAGACCATGATTGATCTTAGTTTGGTGTATGTTGACTAACATATTATAGACAAAGTCAACCTTAGTCATGTGGCCCAATTATGGGAATCTTATATGACATGCTCTTGATGACTACCTTGGTTGAGAGGTAGTATCATGATACATGTAAACTTTAGCTTCTGATGGGGGAGATGACTTTGATATTGGAGGATGTATGGTAAATTTTAAGGCTTAGCATCATCAGTGAACTAGTCATTATGTGGTCTACTATTGGATGGGTATATGTTCTTTGTGCCTATATATATATGACTGGTCATGCCTATGGAGATGATTATAGGGCTCATGATTTGACTATTTTTCTCAAATATATTGTTACCTATGATGTTCCAAAATTACAACTTTTTTTAGCCTATTTACCTCTTTCATTTCTATGGATGGAGGTTTCATTATGATTTCATTTCATATGGATGATTTTAGGCATGTTATCTAGGAGAGAGTGACTATATATTCATTGGGGTTTCCCATTTACAAATGGACCTATATATATTCACATTAGATGGTCATGGTAGAGGGCTCTATGTAGTGACCTTATCACATGTATTAGATTTTGACCACATTATTATCATTCAACCTATTAGAGGACCTCATGGGGGTTGGATCTACCCTCATATACTTGAATAATGGTGGATATTATAGGGGAATCAGGGCCTCAACACCATGGATTATTATTTTTTTCTTGATATACTCACACCTAATTATGTAGTTTGGATACCATATTGTGGCTATGGTTAGTGGTATGAGGAATAGTGGATTTGTAATGTATTTGTGTGATTTTTTAACTTAAGGATTGGTCTCTTGATGTTGTAGTCAAGTTTTAGTTTTAGCATGTTACCCAGTAGTTTGGCATATAATTAGATGTGCTCTCAATAGCATATGCATAGACTAGGACCATGAGATCAACTCTTCATCTTGATGATATACCCAAGCCAAGTGGTGCATACCTAACATTGTTACCTATAGGAGATGTTGACCCTCCACTTTTGGATTCAAATTTGGTTGATGTTGGGTGTACTATGACACATACCTAATGGTAGATAGGGGATAAATAGCCTATTATTGTGGATCTAGATGGGGTGTCTCTGGATCATGTATGAATAGATGATGGAGTCAGAGAAGGAGATGTATGAGTGGGTCAGGATGCCCCTCAACCAACTTTAATTGATGGGATATCAATTATTATATCTATTTATATAACCACCCATGATTATATATCATTATTTGTGATTGTTTTGAGTTTGCACCTTTCTTTTATATATAAATTACTAATATCATGGATTTTTATTATATAGTTGATGACTCATGGTGCCTTATTTTAAATGTATCAAATTAAAAATGTCTCTTATAACTCCATATATGTATGTAAAGATCACGAGGAAAATAATGAAAATTATCTAAAGTTTTTTCAATTAAGCTTTTTGAGAAAAATTTTGTAAAAATTTTATTATTGTCATATTTTCCCATATAAGTTCCAAAATATCTAAGATATAAATAAGGATCATTGCTTCCATCAAACATATGAAATGTTGGCATATGTAAATTGAATTGTAATGGGAAATTCAAAAGTTTATGTGTAGTTGAGTTTACATATATAACATTATAATTAATCCAAGTGTAATAAGCTTTACTTTCTCATCTGAGGTGATGTGTTTTGTGTTTTAAGGCACCCACAACATGCATTCAAGAAATTAATTCCTATGAAGGTATGTTAATATTTTGAAGAGACTCATTCAATGGTTGAATCCTTATATTTTAATTTTCCATAGGTAAATTATTGTTAATAGGTGAAGGAGGGGTAGGAAAAAAAATTTATATTAGGCATAGCTTGAAAAGAATCATGACATTCATGTATAACTTATTCTTCTAGAGATTCACATTCAAAATATTTATCATTAAATATCATCACGTTTTGTTTCAACAACAAGCTCATTTGGAGAGATATTTTGACATTTTAGTTCAAGAGAAGATAAATAATTCACCCATGATTTAGTATCATTTAATCCTTCTAAACTTTTGACACATTTTCTTGACATTTATATATAGAGAATCTAAATCTCACATTCTTCAAATTCTTTTTCCATTTCAAGAGAGAGATTATGAATTTCACATTCATACATCCTTTTCCATTTATTGGGAGAAAATAGTAATTTCACATTCATCACATTCTTTTTCTATTTAAATAGAGAGAATAGGAATTTACATTCATCACATTTTTTTTCCATTTTAAGAAAGAGAGTAGTAATTTCGCATTCATCACATTATTTTTCTATTTAAATAAAGAGAGTAGTAATTTACATTCATCACATTCTTTTGCCATTTCTAGAGAGAGAGTAAGAATTCACATTCATAATATTATTTTGCCATTTCAAGAAAGAAATTATGAATTTCACATTCATCACATTCTTTTTCCATGTCAAGAGAGAGTAGGAATTTCAAATTAATTGCATAATTTTGTCAATTATACATAGGGTTTATGCTTTTGCATTCTATAATTATTAATGAGATGAAATGGTGTGGTAATTTTAAAGATAATCGAGGTATGACAAGAAGGGAATCTTCACTTCTTAGCTCATAAGGTATGGTAGAGGCATTCATGTGTTCATTATTATATTCATTATATTTTTCTATTGTATGATATGAAGAAGGCATAAAGGAAATAAGAGGATGAGATTATTCTATTTCTTCATTAGTGGGTTCATTTTGTTTCTCTCTAAAATCATTAGTATAATACCACACCTCTTATTTGTCATCATTAGAATTATATCCATAATTACCATAATAATCTAATCCTTTGCTATTATATTATTCATGCATATAATTTTAATTATTGTTTATGCATGTTTGGTTATTGGTCCATTCATTATCATAAGCATAAGGAATGAATTTTTAATCAAATATAAAGTCCATAGTATGATAGTCACTAGGTATTTATGATTGATTATCAAAGTTTTATTTACTAAGCTTTAGATAATGTATTATGAAATAAGTAAATCCTAATCCTTTTAAATAAATAAACATGAAATCAAAAATCAGATTTGAAATCCTATGAAGCATAAAACCCTAAAGGAGGACCTAGGGTTTTTACAGTGTTTAATATATATATGGGTTCACCAATATTTTTTACCCTAATTTAGATTAATATTTTATATTAATTTAAATAATATATAAATTTTAAATGGAGTTTTGATTGATTAATATGACAACCAAATACACTAAATATATTAATGATTAATTGACAAAAGGATAAGAGAACTCTTAGCTTGTTTTTTATACAGATCTAAAGCTTTGTTGGTTTGATTTATGCACTTTAAGATTTTGCCATTGATTTGTATGATATTTGTCTCTACCTATTTGATTCTAGTCACAACTGAAAGATCTGGTAAATAACAATAGTCGATAATTATTGTATGGTTTGAACTAACCCTATACATAATGGATGACAGTTTCTTTCTAAAGTAGTGCAGCTACACCTAGAATGATTGTTTCTTATTTTATGTGTTTTGACCTCTTTCAGAGATTAACAATATATCAAAACCTATTCTTATATAATAAATTTTACATGAAATGGTGTTTGTGAAGGGGGTGGTAGGAATTGAGTGAAAGGATTGAGTTGGGCTGACTTTGGTCAATCCCCATCGAAAGACCAAGCATTGCACTACATTTACAATACTTCAAATAGGTATCAAAATTAAATATAGTTCTCCTTGTAACATGTTTGTGTGTAATTATGTATGAAAACATATATGTTATTTCTCCTATTTTCCCTTTATACAAACATGCATACATGAATTGACCCTTGTAAACTTGAAAATTAGCTCTAAAAAATATGTATGTGGAAATAAGTATTATTGTCTAGCTCTTAAATGCAAGTGTGTTTTTTCCTAAATTCCTTATAGTAGATTTGTATATATATGAGGTTCTAACTTTAAATTGAGGATCTAGTGGCATGTAAAAAACTAACAAAAAAGGCTAAAACGAGCCCCAAAAATAGTCACAAGATGTAACATTCCCAAAATAAATTATAAAGAGATGCAGGCCATTTCTACTAATTTTAGTTAGTACTGACATTTGATATTGACTATAAATATGAGAATCAATGTCGTAATTAAAAGACTCTAAGGATGATATGGATAGACAAATATATTTTTAATGTTTCAAGTGAAAATAAATATGATAGTAAAATGGGGTCACTCAGCCAAATATAATTAATAAATACAAATCAACATATTAAGATAAATGTGCCACTAAGTGTTTGGTTTATATTCATATATTTTTACATGCAAAGTTGCTAAAAAGGTATCGTGAAACAAGCCTTGAACTAAATTTTGGTATCTACATTAAGATACACATAGTGCCATCTTCAGTACACAAATATATACATGGAAATAGGGTGGTCACAATTTTAGTTATTTTGTATGAATACCCTATCCAATAGGAGATCATTCCTCCTTTACCCCCATCTCCATTGTATTTAAATGTATAACCCATTGAGGTCCATTCTACTCAGACAACTCAAAGAAAGATATTGTAATTTCCTAGACAACCAATATCATAGCATCCATTACATCAGAGATATATTAAGGACTTGTGAGAGCCATTGTCTACTCCATAACATCTTAGGATAGTGTTACAAAGTTATCCATGTGTTTCCTCAAAATATTATGTTTTGTAGAGTTACATAACATACACAAGATCATGAGGTTGATGATGACCATGATGGATATGTTACAGCATGAGATTATTATTTATATTTTGATATAGATACACATGTTACTACTCAATCACAATTCATAACATTAGCCACATTTGTCATATAACATATAACTAAAGATCTTATTAATGGTATCATTGGTTAGCATTACATTATAATCTCCGAACTCATAAATATAATTTTTTTTTCAAATAAATCAAAACTAAGACCTATGAATGACATGTATCACTCATTTACATTATTTATTTATGTTTTATAATATATATTTCATTGTATATATATTTATATATATGAATGTGTTTCATGGTATACATTAATTAGATGTAAGACATACAATACATCTCTAACATTGACACACAAATGTGAGACATTCCTAGACCCAAAAACTACCTTCCTACACTAGGGGCATGCTCTTGTTAGGTGAATTTTGATACTTTACAAATATTTTATCACTCTATGACTATTTCCATTGATCATATTTTGCTAATTTACACTAATTATACATGACTTGTTATAATTCATATTATTTAAATTATTATCCCACTAGATATTATATTTTATTATATGTGATGATGACATACACTGATTATGTAACTATCATAGCTTATTTTATGCATTATTAATGTTGTTACACATTTCATAGTGTGATGCTTAATTTTTAATATATTATGTGACTCTTTATCTGTTGTGTTTGACTCTAATTTTGTGTGGCATTTAATTACATGTTATGTGTGTGACATTTTATTGTCTGTTATGTGTGTGGAATTTAATTTTCCTTTATGTGTGTGACATTTGATTATCTATTATATGTGGTCCTTAGCCTTGTGTGACATTTTATTATCCATTGAGTGTGGCTTTTTTCCTTTTATGACATTGTGTGATAGTATGCATGTTTATTATGTGTGTCATGGCCATGACACTATGTGTAACTTTATTTACCATGTGTGGATGAATCTAACATTTTATGTTGAGATTGTTCATGTTGTGACCAATACCAAACACTCGTACTATTGTGTGTAGCACCATGATACATATCATTCACACTTTGCATAGTTATTACTTAGTTTATAGATTCTAATTGATATGTTTCTATTCATCATCTTTCTCAATGCTATATCTATCTTAGCATGACACTTGTATGCCTTAGGATACATGTTTCATTCCTACTCAAATAGTCTATTATTACTATGATGACATACTCTCGACATGATAGTATATGCTTAAATTTGTTCATATCTTTTATATATAGTTATTTATAGTAAGTCACTAAATTTGGGATTGAAACCTTAATTTTAGAAAAAAATTGGCTAAAAATAATGCCCTTTATGTTCTTATATAGATAAGATAACCCTGTTATTAGTGGAAGTTAATTAAGTATTTACTCAATTGATAATATTCTCTAATAATAAGTTTTGGATGAGTATGCACTAATTAATTCCTACCCATGAATTATAAATGAATATTAAAAGTGTCACCTTTCCTCTATCAAGTGGTGGCTATGATGAAAATGGTGGAGGAAATGAAGGTGGAGGAGATTATAATGTAACTTATTCATATCACCTACCATGGTGGCTAGTTCTTCAATTCTTATTGTAGGTTCTTCTCTAATTTCTTCATGTCTGACTTATTATACAATTTCCTCATCTACAAGTTCCACTTCAACACTTGGAATATCCATAGGAGGTTCTTGACTTAGATTTCCTAACTGAGATCTCAGCATCATCCCTTTCTTGATCTTCATCTACCTACAAGATCAACCTTATTCTTCTCCATGGTTGAGTTGCAGGTTTAGGTTCTTCTTGTGAAACCCTTCTTCTGGAATATCTTTTTAGAATCTTGGGTGAAGTGACTTGTAGAGATATTCTATCTTTCTCAAAGATATATATTGGTTCCTAAGTAGTAGTTGGCTCTGGAATGACTTTGAAGCTTATTTTTGAAACCCTTATTCTCATTTTCATTTTATTCACTATATTTGGATATGGTCCTTTTGAGGAAGTCCCCTATTTTGTTTTATACCTTGGAATATGGGATGCATAAAGATATCTTCTCATTGTCTTAGGATGATTTTTTAATTTATTCTTCAAGAATGCTTCCCAAGTATCCTCTTCATCTTGTTATTTTATAAAATAATGTTTACAAATGAGATGAATCATCCCATGGTACTTAATGGAAGCCATTCCTCTTTATGATTTAATGTCATAAATTGGATATATCCTAGTAAAAATAAGGGAAAATTTACCTTATGTTTTAGTTTATGCAGATCCTATCTCAAGTGTGTGACAATTATTATGGCATAATAACCAAGAGACCCATATTGTCCATCATAAGTTAAGTACTTGATGACCCAAAAGGTATTTGTCCTCCAAGGCTTAGGTAAACTTTCTCTTTTTATCCCTTTGAAAACTCCTTGAGGGTTGATAATTAAATTTGAAACTGGATCCCCTTATTCATGGAATATATGAATGATTTCATTAAAGGTAGACATCCCTATAATCTTAACTCCATCTAGGATGCCTAAGAGTTCACTAATCACCTAGATTTTTATTGGAATTTGAACACATTTCATTTTGATTTGGTCATCATAGAGATTGGAGATGAATTCCTTGACTATCTATTCATCATATCCTTAAAAAATTTATAGGAATTCCTACCATATTACCTCTTTAAAAATAGCATCCACTACCCTAACATCCAATAGAAAATCTTCAGACTTCTAAAAGTTACATAACTTGTCTAAATGCAAGAATAAGGTTCCAAATAATTTAGTATAAAGTGAGAGGTAAAATTAAATTTTGGATAGTATGTCTGCTACATGGGAGTGAGTTTAAATAAGTATGTCACATTTGGTATTGAATGCTACCATCATTTCTCCTAGCTTTAGGATATGTCTAGATCTTGACAAGACATGACCATTGGAGAGAAAGAGGTCAATAATTACATGTAGGGTGATTTGGAAATGTTTTTTAATGTGTCCCTTCATCCTTTACACATGTTGGGAGTGTCATCAACCTCCCCAATAATTCATTCAAGTGAATTGAGTGGATAAGTTCCATCATTTGTCCTTATAACTACTTTATTCTCTTATGATTACCAATTATGTCAAGAGGATGACATCATGCCTCCTTTTTAGAAGAGTATTTTCTCATGGTACATTATACATTACTTTAGAAAAGACACTTTTCACTTTTTGAAATGACATTTTCTTGTGTACTCTTTTTTTAGGACACTTTTCAGTTTTAGACAAGTTTTCCTTCAAGGATGGATAAATATGACACAATAACTTAAATATAATCCTATACATATAAGAATAAATTATAATATACCTTAATTTATTGTGATGTTTTCTTTTCTCCTTAATCTACCACTTGTCCTACAATGATTAGATCACCTTAGTTAATTGAGGGGCATATATAGCATAGTAGAAACACAAATTTTATTACTTTGTTCCTTTGAGAAGTTGCCATCATTGGTTCTCAACTTATCATTTTATTTTCTTTTTTTCTTTTTTCTTTTTTATTTTTTATTTTTATTTATATTTTTCATTTTTTTTACTTTTAAATTTTTTGGGAGAAGAACTTCCATTTTTGGTTTTCAATCCTTCTCCTTTATAGGGAGGAGGAATGCCATTTTTTTTTGGCTTTTAATCCCCCCCTGACCAGGCTTCAGTCCTCAACCTTTGACTATGATGGAAGAATAAGTTTCTTACCCATAGTCAAATTCACTTTGAGATTGAATTTGTTTGAAAATTTCCTCCTTGCTTGGAGGTTGTTGATAGGGTTTTAGTCTATGCCCATTTACTAAGAGTGTTTTCTTATTTTCATCTACTAGCAAAAGTTGAACTGGTCCATTATCAAAGATCCTTTCTATTTGATAGCATCCCAACCATCTAGTTATGATCTTCCCTTTAAAGTGTTGAAACTTAGAATCAAATAGTAGAGACCATTCTCCTTTGAATCTTATCTCCTTGATATAGGTGTCATGCCACTACTTTCTCTGATGGTGTAGAAGTTTTGTTTACAGCAAGGCTTCCATTCTCATTTCATCTGATTCATTTAAATGAAAAATTCTATCTTTATGTTTCATCAATATCTATGCCCACTTATGCTATTGTTCTCAAATTCTATAATTCAAATTCTATGGGGAGTATAGGATTATTTCCAAACATAAGTTCATAAGGTGATGAACCTATGGTGGATTTTCATGTGGTATTGTAAACCCATACTGATTTAAGTAATTTTTTGTCCAATATGTTCTACTAATGATAACTATCTTAGTCAAGATGTTCTCCAACTCTCTATTGGTAACTTAAACTTCTATGTTCGCCTATGGATGATATGGAGATGACTTATGATAGCTGATTTGGTATTTATCTATGAAGGATTTAATCATATTAGACATGAATTTAGGGCCTAGGGCAGAAATTATGGCTCATGGTGCTCCAAACTATTGTATAATTATGTAATATATAAAATTAAAAACTGGTTAATCTCTTATAAATGGAAGAGCTTTAAACTCTACCCATTTTGTGACATAATATGTGCATACAATTAGGTATTCCTTCCTTTGAGATCATGGATCAATAGGAATAATAAAATCCAATCCCATTTCTCAAAATGTCCTAAAACCACTTGAGGATGGAGAGGCATTTCATTAGATAATGTGGGTTTTCCCATCCTTTGACAAGGATCACATTTGCATACATATATCTTCACATTCATGTGAAGTGAAGTCTAATAGTACCTATCCCCAAGGATCTTATGGATAGTCCTCTTAGCTAAATAGTAGCCTCTAGGTTCATCATGATAATCCATTATGATTTCATAAGTTTCATCTTCTTTTACACACCTGTAGAACACATGGTCAAGTCCACACTTTAAAAAAACACCATTTATCCATTTAAAATGAGAATTGTCTCTAATTAGTTGTTTCCTTTCCTTATGACTAAAGTCACAAGGAAACTTCCCCATGGCTAAGTAGTTTGCAATTTCAACAAATCATGGTCAGTATGTTAAAACTATGAACATATGCTCATTATGAAATTCATCTTCCACTAGCTCCTCTTTACCTAAAACATTCAACCTTGATAAAAATTTAGCAACCACATTAAATTTTATAAGTTTGTCAATAATAGTAATGTCAAATCTTACAAAAGTGGTAACCATCTAATGATCCTACCTCTTACCACTAGTTTATTCATTAAATATATTATGGTTGAGTGATCTATGTAAACAAATATCTTGTATCTAATGATTTAGTGCTTGAATTTGTTCATTACATATATATCATCTAGGAATTCTTTTTGAGTGTTGGTATAATTTATTTCAATGGGGCTGAATTTCTTGTTGATATAGTAGATATCATACATTTTTCTTATTCATATTTATGTCTAAGGATTACCCCCATATAATTATTAGAAGCATATGTATGAATGTGAAATGGTTGATCCCAATTAGGCCCTATCAGAATTGGAATAAAAATTAGTTTTTATTTTATTGATTCAAAGGCTTGTTGGCATTTGTCAATTCATAGAAACTCACTATCTTTGGTAAGCAAGGAAAACATAGGTTCAACTATTTTATTGAATTTTTATATGAAATGTCTATAATAATCTGCATGTCCTAAAAAACTTTTGATATTAATCTTATTTTTAAGAGAAGTCAAATTAGAAACAACTTCAATATTTTTAGGGTCCACTTATATTCTTCAGGTTGAGATGCGATGTCTTAGAAAAGTTATGTGGTCAACCATTATTAAACATTTTTTGTGATTCAAAGATAGTTTATGTTTCTCACATTTATTTAACAATTTATCTAGGTTGCTTAAAGTTTCATCAAAATATACATCATGCACATTAAATCCATCCATGTATACCTCTACACAATCATTGGTTAGATTAGCAAAGATGGTCAAGACTACCCTTTGAAATATGGTAGGTGAATTAAATATGCCAAAGGCTAACACTTTATAAGTAAATGTTATCCAAGGGCATGTAAATGTTTTCTTGTCTTGGTCTTTTGGGGCTACCCTAATATGATTGTAACCACTAAACCCATATATAAAGGATAAATACTTCTTCCCAGCTAGATTATCTAACACTTGGTCTATAAAAAGAAAGAGAAAGTAATCTCTCATGGTGACTTTATTTAGTTTTTGGTTGTTTATTTATATTATCCATTTTCCATTACTTTTAGGTACTCTCACAAGTTGTGATACCCACTGACTATCTAATATGGGGTAAATTAATCCCACCTACAATAGCTTTTTTATATCATCTTTTTTAACTGTCTCTTAGTGTTGGGTTGATTCTTATTTGAGGCTATCTAATAAGTCTAGTGTTTTTAGTATATATATGATGAGTGAACACACTTGGGTGGATAACCTTCATGTCATTGTAATCTAATGCAAAATATTTTATATGGTTCTTCAAGACATCAAACACCTTAGTTTCTTATTTGTTATTCAACCAACTATTTTATGTTTAGTATTTTTCTAGGTTGGATAGTTATTTGCTTAGTCTCTGGATAGATGGAGTTGACCTGCCTAAATTCACTCATTGAAGATTTTAGAGGGTAGGGATGTGGTAACATCATATGGAAAGTGATGAAATTTTTAAATAAATTCTCCCCTTGTGAAATTACATTTTCCAATGGACAATGAAAAACTATCAAAAATATATCCTAAATGTCTTGTGCCCATGTGATAATACTCTATTGAATGGGTGTCTGATCATATATGTTCTTAGGAATGGTTGATCTAGTTAGTTGTTATTTAGAGGAAAGTGTATCATACTCTAGAGACTTATATTGATAAACTCAAAATCTAGTATAATAGGCTCTAGAACCAAACTGTTAGGCTCTGGATCTAGTCTGTCAGACTCTAGAGCTAGACTGTTAGACTCTAGAGCTAGAATGATAAACTTTGGATCTAGATTGTTAGAATTCAGATATAGACTAGGCTTTTTAATATTCCATGTTAGTTCATCCTCTAACTCATTCACATGATATTTTATTATTACCATGGCCAATGAATAAAGATTATTGTTTTTGTGCTCAGGTTCATCAACCTATAACTAATCTAGAAGATTTATAGATGGTTTTGTAGGTGGATACAAAGAAATCAATTTTTATTTTATTCCATTTGAAATAGTCATGTCTCTTTACCTACAATATATTAATGCAATAATTTTATCTAACCAAGCTCTCTATAATATTAATGAATATCCATTTTTTTTCTCTTAGATTGAAGTATCATGTAATCTATGGGATATTCCTAAGATTCCACTATAATAGAGACATCCTAAATTTTTCCTTCAAGTTTAACAATAGACTAGTCTTCTTTTTATAGGACTATAAAAGTAGGTTGTACCCCTATAAAGGACAAGTATTTTAGTATTTATGATGGCATCTCCTAATTTCAAAAGTACATTGGATATCTCCTTATTTCATATGGTTACATAAATAATATGGCTTCTAAGATCCCCATATTTGGGTAGGAGTTTACATGCTAATAAATCAACAAGTTTTCCATCCACTTGAAGAGTTTTAGGATATTATCTTTTCTTACCTAGAGTTTTAATGCACAAACCCTTAATGATTATATTGAGTTATAGGATATCTCTTATAGCTTGTAGAAATAAAATTTCAATGTTTAATTTTTTCATCTTTTGAACCAAAACAAATTCACTCTTATTTCTAGTCTCTTGAAGCCTTTCTAGAAAAGGAATGATTGGAAGAACCGTAATGGTTTCTTCAAGTCATTTTTTTTCCTTGTTAGGTTTCTCCTTGGTTATTTCATTAAGAGGTCTAGTTTTTAATTTGAGACTTTAGTTATAGTGATTGGAGGGTTGTTCAATGTCTTACCTGATCTTAATTGTACATTTCCATAGTCTATAACACCAAATCCCAAGGTTCCTTCTTACTCAGTAATATAGATAAGAGCTACTTATATATTATTTAGATTTTATATTAGTTATATAGGTAGTTGAGGTTGAGTCACTGGTTATATTTATAGTGTTTGAGTGGTAAGGGAGGAATCAATACATGTTATTATGGAAACCTCCTATACTGATTATAGTTCTGATGAGGAACCCATTTTTGGTTTACCCATGGTTGAAGATTAGGATAGGGAATCTAAGGCTACTAGTGAGGTTGAGACATCCATGGTTATGGTGTCTACTCTTATGTACCCTATAATGGAGTTCCTAATGCCTATGGAGGTGACTTTCTAACCCATGTCATCATCCAGGGGTTAAAAGAGCTCTAGGACTAAAATGGTTTTGATTTTAACTGTGGTAAAACTATTTTCCCTATCTTTGTATGAAGTTGAGCTCTTTTGTTGGTTGAGATGCTTGTTTTAGTTTTTTTTTAGGATAGGTATAAAATCATATTTTTTTTATCATGATTAATTTAATCACATATTCCACACATATCATTATGTCCAAAGGTAAATCTCAAAGGGTGTGCTTCAACCTACATTTAAGGCAATACATGGCTAATGGCTTGGTGGTAGAATTAGATTTGGCTTACAAACCATCTTGCATAGTGATCAATTGCACTATAATTTTTTTCTTAATGTTAGATAATTATTCCATAAGTTACCCTACATTAGTACCTCTCTTGCCTATTTTTAGTTTTTTAACACTCCCTCTGATCCTTGAGTAATTCCTACATAATTTAGCTATGTCATTGAGATCAAGCTTATTTATGTCTCCTTTCCCCATAATGTTTATGGATTCCCTTGTATCATCATCAAAAAATTTCAAAAAAACTATTTTGTATACTTACTCACTTAATTCATATCCACATTTCCTATGAATAAATTGGGAGTGGTCAAGGCAGTCTTTTAAGTTTTAATCCTCAGTTTGATTTATCATAAAAATTATTCTTTTCTATCTCTTCCTCTATATTAGTCCTAGTATTTATCTAGGAATGTCATATGCATATCATCCCATGATGCAATGGATTTTGGTTGTAATCCCATAAACCATCTCATGGCTGATTCTTTGAGTGTAAAAAGGAACAGTTTTAACTTATGACTATCAGTTTTATAATCATAAGTTTGACATAGGAATTTGAATTCAAAGAGGAATTGATCATGATATTATATAGGATTTCCTCTAAAGGTGGGTATGTTAGATGGGGAAATATTATTCATGGTATTTCAATCATCATCTTCTAATACAATGGGATAGGTGAAGGTCCTTCTAGTTGGACTAGTCTTATTTTATACATTTCCATCAGGATTTAGTACATTCCCTATGTGTTCTCCCATTTCTTCCCAACAAATGTTTTAAAGGGTGTTCCTAGTAAGTGGTGATTTATTATAGGTGGCTAAGAGGATACTTATTTGAGACTCACTCCTTTGGTTTACAATGTTATTTAGACTTAATTTATATTATATTGATGCACCTACCTATGGATAATGATACCAAGGTTCATGTGGGACTAATTCTATTTCTTCTTCAAGATTTCTAAAAGACCCTTTCATCTCTTCTTACAATTTTTCTACTTTATCTAAGTGTTATTTTATTCAAGATTTTACGGCGTCTTGTTGGGAGTTATTTGGAATGAATCTTCCTTGTGTGTATCTAGGTTTTCTCATATATCTTTAAGGAAGGTGTTTTCTTTGTTAACTTATGATTTGTACCTTACTTAAACTTATAATGTCCCAGGCAATGGCACTAAAAATTACTAGAGGAATCAACCCATTCATTTAATCAAATCAATTGGTTGATGTCATTAAAATTAGGACTAGTGTCCAATGGTTGTATTCAATAAGTTATGTAATCTATTGCTAATAGTGTTATATATATATATATATATTATTTTTTATTTATTTTTTTCGGTGGGGGGGGGGTATTCTTGTGGATCAAATAATTATATAGTTTTAATCTAATTAATTGAAATCTATCTAATTACTTATAATAAAAACATTCTAATATAGAATTTGAATGCTTAAGTAAACACACTTGCTTATAAATAAACACACTCTTACTGTAAAATAAATTGCTTGGTATTTGAACACACTTTGCTTATCAAATAAAAAACACTTTAATATGTGTTGAGTTAAACTTGATTTTAATTGATATGATTTTAGAAAGCTAAAATTTTGGAAAATGATGTAAATAACAACTTAAAATAAACTTGCATAAAGATGAAGACCTACAAGTTAAAAAATCCACATTTTTAATATAAACATTTTCAAAATAATTAAACAACTAATATAAAAATAAAGGAAAAAGACCAAATAATAATCCTACCTCCTTGGATGAGTGGGCCCTTGCTCTCCCTTGACATAGGGTCTAAAACACTCCTATACTTTTAGGAACATTCAAAACTTCGTTAATTCTAGAATAAAGATTACAATCTAAAAAACTCTTATTGATTTCTCTGGTCTACTACTAATATTTTATTTCTCAATAAACTTCTCTTAAACCTCTCTCAAACAATAAGAAGATGTTTTTATAATACAACATTCCTAAAACTATTGTTTAAATAAATTAACAAACTAACAAGACTACAACTATAAACTTGTCTTATTTACAAAATAGAAAAGAGTTTACAACCATTTTCCATGTTTCAAGATGAAATGGTGGAAAGGCTAGCATAATCACATGCATGATCCAACCAGTTTCAATATCTCTATGGTTTAAAAAAATTATGTTATAGTAACCAAAAAGCCTATAATACTTATAATGGGCCTCTTAAAAAACATATTATAAGTATTGTGTCTAAAAATAGAATGATATATAGGGTAAGTGTCTCAATTACCCATAAGTTCCTTGGAAAGGTCATGACCATTCTATACAAGATGTATACAATATTATATAATCAACAAAATTCCTTCCAAAATCTTTATGCATGACTTGGAATGATGTTGGAACATGCCTGCTAAACTTTGTAACTTGTTTGGAACTCATTTGTTGAACTCCAAAGCTTGACTATTGTATTTTGGAGCTTCATTTTTAGACTCCAGAGCTTCACTATTAGACTCCAGAGCTTCACTATTAGACTCCAGAGCTTCACTATTAGACTCTATAACTTTATTATTAGACTCCAAATCTTGACTAGATGACTCTGACATCTGTTAAACTTGCCTTCAAGGGTCTAATTAAGCACCAAAAACTATATCATTCAATTATGATGCATTTATACATCATGTATATGCAAAACTAAGGGCTGACCATGTAAAGAGTTAGAACATAGTGGTAAAAATAGTAGCATTGACTAATACATGTTAACTAAGATATAAGTACTTATTCTCTAATTTAGACTATAAGTAATCAAGAAATTCATATCATATCCATTTCAACAAGGGATATTAGTAGGGAAATACATGGTTATTAATTGGTTATAATGAGCCATATAATGGACCCAACACAACCATCTCTCAGTCAACTCAATGTGGACTGAAACCCACTCTCATCCATCCACCACCACCAATATGCTTGATCATACATCTTACTCTTCCATGTGGGATTGAAGCCACTATTGTCCATCCACCTCTACCTAAATCCCACTTGGATTTATTCACTCATTATCCAACCAACTATTGGATCCTTCACAACATCACATATCCATGTTTGTAGTTTCTCACTCATGACTGTAATCTCATTTATCACTCCCAATCTCATAATAATTGTATCAACATGCACTAGGGCATACAAATTATAGCCCATAACATTGAGAATCACGTCAATGATAGCTATTATTTTCACATCCTTCATTTTATGCATTGTTATATAAATTAATATCTCCATATTCATTACAACATTATCTTCTTCTTCACATGTTAGGTCCACCATACACATCAACAACTCCTTCCATTTGGTGAGCTCAATGAACTCACTCTCCATATGTATAACATTAATTTCATCAACATATGCTTGAGTTGATCTTAAAATCATCTACATTCTCTCACCCATCACCATGATAAAATCATGTTCCATGTCAAGCTTTAGTTTATGAAACCCTTCATCATCATTTATTTATTCTTGTGATATCTCTCCTTCCACATATAGGTGAAAATGAGCTATCTCTTATATATATCATTAATAAAAAACATGTACCCATGATATTTCACCCTATTTTGTCTCCATATCAACTTAAAAACACTCATTCAAGGATGGAATATCATCAACAATTAGATCTTCATCCATTGCTTCCATATCAATATCTTGGTTAGCTTCTTCACTCTACTTCTCATACAAGTGAACATGTTGGAGTGCACCATAGTTAGTCATTTTCTTCACTATCTTATCCATGGATGGACCTTCAAATTGTACAAACACATTATGAGAACTAAAATCTACCTCAAACAATTCATTGACTACTCCATCATGCCCCAAAGACATGTTGTCTAACAACTCTTCAATATTGCCATGTTTCTCATGAATTCCACTCTCACAATGGACTTCTAATGGCCCATTTTTGATAACACTCGTGTTTGTTATCTTCTTCATCATACCTTTGATTTTAGCTTCTTCACATGGCTGAACTTCCACCAAACTCTCCTTGTGTGCACTTGCTTGATCAACCTTTACATCTAATATTTCTACCATGAAAATTGTAATTATATATGGCTATATTTTTTATTCACCTACAACTCTACATGTTTATAATCTTATTTCACATCAATTTTTTCATCCATACAAATATATGTCATGCCTTGATTATTCTAAATGCTACTTGTTAACCAAATTTGACCCTACAAGTCAAATTGGGACCCATATAGGTAAAAACATGACTTTTAGATTCTTTATGGGTACAGTATTATGTCATAGGGTGTATTATAAGTCTTTATATGTTACTTAATATTATATTAGCCTTGGTCTTAGTCATTTTAATCTATATGTCACTTTAAGTCATTTAGAAGGATTTTAGGGGTCATAAATGCAAGTGGCATGGTTTTAAAGGTGTCCAAGTGTCCTAATTTCCTTTAAAACATCCAATAATTTATATTCCCTATTAGTAATGTCAATCTTATCTAAATCTTGCAGGTTATCTAATTGAAATTCAAGAAACTAACTGAAAAAAGGGATTTTAACACTTATACAAAACATGAGGGAGGGTGACACATGGGATAAGGTCATGTAATGTCTATTAATATTCCTAAAACTCATATTATTTATTTACATGTTTTTTAAGTTCTAAAATTTTCCAAAAACCATTATGTTCATTCTTTGCCCTTTTAGACACATAGAAGTGGTTAGCAGGTTCATGCTTGGTACAACCAATAGAAAATATTACAGTTCAAACAAATTTGGTAGGTGTTAGTACACTAAGAGTGATTAATTTACATAAAAATATTTCAAGGATTTTTCAACCATTATTTATTAACTATCTCTAACAAATTGACTATGTTTTTCTGCTCATTGTTTCTTGCACTCTATAGATTTTGCTCTATTTTAGATAGGTTCATATGATCCATTTTGTGATTTTGAATATAGAGAATTTTGGATCTATTATTATATTATATTCATGATTATTTTCATTTTTCATGTTGTTTTAATGAGCAAGTCATCTCATGTTGCAACAAGGTGTCAGCATGTGAGGTCTCAGTCAAAGTTTTCCTTATTTATAGAATGTCGGTTCTCTAAAAAGGTATCATATAGATGTAATATGATGTTACACATGTATAAATTCCATTTTATCACCTCATATAATTATTTTTTTCATCACACCATGCTTTGAGTAAACACTTAGCCTTACCATTCTCATAGTCAATTCTCCACTCACTCTCACTTGCAGTCACATGTATAAGACTTTCCTAGCTTGTTCATGGAATTATAATCAGGGTGTATCAATTTTTTAAAGTCATAAAGATATGAATATATTTAATTTTTATTTTTTAATAAATTCAAGGTTGGTTGTAATCTCATGCACCACACCAACTAGTTACTAGTTATCCATATTTGCTCTGTAACAGGTGTTTGAAAGAGGATTTCACATTGGAATAGATGTTTTAGATATTATATTAATATATCATTAATTAAAATCATTAATTTTAGGGATTGATAATTATTTTAAGTTTTTCATGAGGCCATCCATTCAAATATTTCTCCATTTCATGCTCACTACCTGCGTACAGCTCATACACACCTACAAGAGTCTAATTGATAACATCATGTTGAGATGGAAAATTTGATAGGTATTTCAATATTTTAAGATTAATAAGAGTTAATTGGGATAATTTTTTAAATAATATAATTTATCATAAGAATATTTACCTTGTATACTACAAAATTTTGCTTTATTTCCTGTATGTGAAAATACTCACCTATAAATGACATTACAGAGCTTTGAAAGTCCTTGTATGGATAATTAGAAATAAGGTAAAACTTTATTTTGGATTATATAATATGAGTTGAATTTTTAGACCTATATTAATTTTAAAATTTAAAAATTTAAGGGTAGATCATCTTTCAATAAGAAAGGACTGAACTCAAGGAATTTTTCCCTAAAAAGTAAAAACAAAGGTATAGGGCATTTTGTGAATATCTTATAGCAAGGATATCAAGATATTTGGAGCATCTACATGACCATATATTGTATAATTTAGCATGGAGAAGATATATTCCAAATATGAAGCTAATATTATTAGTGTAAGGTTATTTTTAGGGGCCTCAACAATCCCCTTTAAGTACTGAAACCCTACATTAACATCTACAAGATTTGAGTTTTGAGTGACTTTTGACATCCTAAAGAGAAAACAAAACATAATTTCATGGTTGGAATGGAAATATTTATTTAATTTTATACCAATTATCATGAATATAATTAGGCTAATATTTATTTATAGTGTTTCATGCTTCATGAACACCTACAGGTGTCCCTTCATAAAAAAATGCTCACCTATAGCTGAGTAGGTAGACAGTAAGCTAAGCATGGTGTCTTGATGATGTTGTAGATTATACAATGTAAAAAAATGTATAAATATATTATATTTGACCTTAAATATTCAATAAGGTTATTTAAATAATATTAATAAGGTCCTATTAGAGAAATATGCACCTATAGGAACCATTTTGGTCAAAGAGGCAGGGTATCATAACCAAGAGATAGAACTCAGTCTTATGAGCTCAATGTACATGAAAAGGGTATAAGGAGTGATTGAAAATTATTAAATATATTATAATATGGTGTCTCACATACTCCAATACTTCTTTAAATTTTACCATCTATTCTTCATACTAGCCCAAGGATGATAGTCTGTACAGTTGCACTAAGAGACTCATGTTGCTCAATGGGTAAGGATGAAGAATCTAAGGGAGAAGAGTGGTTTTTGGTAAATGTAAAGATTTTTTAGAATTAATTTAATTTTTATAAAAAATTTAATAAAACTAATCATATTTTTTTATCCTTTAGAATTCATTCTTAGGTGGAAGTGAAAAATGTAAAATACAATCCTTTTTGGAGGTCTTTTTTGGGCAAATTGAGTTGGTTAGGTGCCCAAATGGGTGAGTATAACCTAAAAATTTGGAATATATTAATTATGACCTAATAAAAATTCTAAAACCTTAAATTTTCCTTGAATATGAGGGCTATACCTCACTATTTTGTCTTAGAGGTCAGCCAATCAGGAAAATCAGAGTTTTGGCAAATTAAGCATATGAAGCCAAAATGGGTAAAGGACCTAATAATAAGTTTTAGGAACCTAAAGTAACATATTTTGAGGTTTATTTAAGGTAAATTATGTTATGAAACACTAAATAAATCCCATGCCTCTCAAAATTGTCAAAACACTCTTGCACATAGCTCAACCAAGCAAGCTCCAATTAGGCCTAGTTGGTGAATGAAAAAAAAGGAATGAGAAAGAGTGCTTGTAAATTTGTGTGATGACATTGGGAAATTTAATTAGGTGTGTTAAATAGTATATATTTCATTAAAATAAAATAAAATACTCTATGAAGCAACTCACATTGTCTACATCTTACGCCCTGCACAACCTGTCTTAATGAAGGTCTATTTTGGTTTTTAGGAGAGTTGGAAGGGTAAATGGTTTGGCCAAGGGCTTAATTTTGGTTTATAAGGTCATAATAACTTGGGTAAACTCATCAAATACTTGTTTTTTTATATAAAAATATGGTAATTTTCATTTATTTTGTCTCAGATAGAGGGCACTCCCTTCATGCACAAACCTTTCATTCTTGAGGAAGGAGGTTGATAAAATGAACCAAGAGCTATAAGAACCCTGATAGGGGTTCATATAAGTTGGTTTACATCTAAAAAAACATTATAAATTAATAAAATAATAAATAATCTTAGTAAAATGGTCTAGGATTATAAAGATATAGTTAGGCCTGTTAGGCAAAGTTTAAGCCCAATATCTAAATGGGGGGTCAAAGTCAGTTCTAGCCTTAGGTGGTCATTATATATTATTTGAGAATGTTTATGGGATCTATAAATATGTGATAAATATTTTGGAAGGTAGATATGTTGTAGGGGAATCCATTTTTGGGTCAAAGGCAATATTAGGCCTGTGTAGATGAAAAGGACTTGATAGGCTAACTTTCAATGCTTACATCTCATCTAAATATTTTAATGTGGATATAATAGGTTTTTAGGTGTTGAAAATAGTATTAAAATTTAAATTTTTATAATTTTTTGGTAGTTTCAATGTCAAATATTTATTAACAAAGCTTAAAAGCCTAGAAAACATAAAACCCTTGTTTATCCCTAAATAAGGACTTGAATGAGAAAATAAGCATGGTAATATACTATAATAGGAAAAAGTTACAATTAAAGTGATTGGATGATGTATAAGACTCTTAATGGCTTCCCCCTATCAATTTTGTGCTGACCTATTTCTACAAAGTAGGTACAAAATCAATTCATTTAACTATTTTTTGCACTGTGTAGGATCTATAAGGTTTAAGAGATGAAATAAACTTTTGGAGGAGGATAAAGACTTAATATAACTCCCCATGTATATTTAATTCTTATTAAAAACTCATAATTATGCCTACCAGATCTCTCATCTTAGCCATTCAAAACTGGCATAGTGAACATGATAGTGAGAAGGGTGAAAAGCTTCAAGTAAGTTACTTTTAAGGTGTGATTGAGGCTTATAAGGCCATGTATGTCCTTTAAAAATTTAATTAAATCCCTTGTATGTATTTTCATGATAAACTAAAACCATTTTGGAATCCAAGTGTGCAAGGTGTGTGAAATAAGAGTTTCTTTGACTGCAGGTAATGATGACTCACTTTCAGAGGAATCTAAGTGATTAGTAATACAAAAAAAGTATGTATAACTATGTATAAAACCCCTCACTCTCATTAAAATAATTATTCCTATACCTATTTATTTTTGGTACGTTACAATAGAGTTAGATGATGAAGGTAGTTTTCTAAGCCAACCCAAGGAATTTCATGCCACATTTCAAGAGTTTCATGCCTTGAATTGACACTAAAACTTTATAACCTTGAATTTTAAATTTCAAATCTTATTATCATGAATATTTACCTCTTTTATAATATTAACAAGTGTCCAAGTGAATTTTTGAATTCCCTTGTCTTGTCCCTCTCCCAAATGTTATAAGTAGTGACTTTTTGGGCTCTTTTGAGTAGCCTCCTTTGGTTAATGGTGAAACCCTAGCTAATTTTGTATTTTAATGTCTCTTGAAGAAATAAAAAAGTGAATTTTACTACTTACATGTTGCATAATTGATTTTGGTTGTAAATATTTTTGATTTTATCTAGTAAAAGATAGTCTTTTCTAGTATGTTGTCTTTAATTGTCCACCAAGTATGCAAAAGATTAATTGTTACAAGTCTTTTTTAGTGTTCCTTATTAGTTTATGATATTTTTATAAGTGGTTTATTTTTTTATTCTCTAAATTATCATTCATTATCCCTCTTAAACATAAAATATACCTCTTGAACCTAGCATACAAAACATTGATGTAAAAATCTATCTTGAGTTGTGAGCTATGTGTGAAACAAAATTTTATTTGCTCTAAGTAATATAAGTTCAATAAATAAGATGAAATTCAATATTGGTGCATCACATTTTATCTTTCTAATTTTTTCCTCTTAACCCTTTTCATGCAAAGTTGATAAGTGAGAGAGTGCTTCAAAGAGTGCATCAAGGGACCTAGCCCTTCTAGAGATTCATCTCACCAATTGATTACCTATAGAAAGTGAGATGTTTCCATTATGCCACATAGATGAGGAGAGATCATACATATCCTCAAGGGGTGAAAATATAAGTGAAAATATTTTTTGGCATGCCTGATGGGATTTTAAGTCCTATAAGATTATCTGAGATTGGTGTTTATCTTAGCATATTTGTAATTACAAGAACATCTACATTTAGTACTTGGTAACTCCACTAAGTTTTCAACTCTTTGGTTGCTAATAATTCCTTATTGTCCATGCCAAAGGTCACCACTAGGTCTGTTGCTGAAGGTATATCTTTTGATTTTGTGCAATTGCCTTGTTATTCTATTAAAAGGTTCAAATTTGTGAATACTCATCCCTATTCAAGGGAGTTGGTTTTTAAAAATTCCAAATTTATACTTGTTTCAACCTCTAATACTCATAATCTACTTTCCAATATGACTAAAAACCTTCCTTTTGTATCTTTTACCAGATCATCTCCTTTAAATCTTGCTCAATATGGCCAAATTCCTAGAGCAGCCCTTAAGAGTTTTCCATCTTTTAGTGGATAACGTCTTACTACTCCCATTGAACAAATTAAAAACATGGAAAACTTTTGTAACTTCCATAATATCACTCAAGATAATGTATCCATCAGTTTATTAGCATTGTCTTTAAAAGGGAAAGTTTTATATTGGTATAGAACTCTAGCTCATGCTTCGATTACTTTATGGGATGAACTAGGAAATTTATTATATAAGAGGTTTGAAGAGAAGAGTGATTATTTATCACTATCTAAGAAATTGAATACTATTAAGAGGGATCCTCAATATTTCATTTAATATTTTAACTCTAGATTTCAAAAGACATGAGATAGGATCCCAGCCCTTATGAGACTTACTCCAAATTATGCCTTCTTGTATTACCTAAAAGTATTAAATAGTGATATATCCATGATGATCCAATCTATGGGTGGGAATACACTACCTAGTTCCTATGAGATAGTAAATAATGCTAATAATTATCTTGTTTAAGTAGGTAAGATTGCTCCTAGACCACCAATGCCATTGTTCCCTAATTTACAACCTCCTAGTCAAATTGTATTACCTACCTTGGTTCCTTTGCCTAATAGTCAAGAAAAGTCTACCCTTGCCCCCACCAATGAGATTCATGAAATCAAGAGTTTGCTTCAAATTTTTACTCAAGAATTGGTTTCTCTCAAAAGATAAAAATCTCAAAATTATAGACCTTATTAGCCCTACAATTAGTTTAAACAACCAAGTAGGCCTCCTTTTCAAGGTAATTCTCAAGAACAAGGTCAAATAACTCAAGATAGACCTTACCAAAGTTTCAATACTAATTCCCCATCATCTTTTATATCTCTTATTCCTACT
This sequence comes from Torreya grandis, assembly GCA_037957365.1. Classification (NCBI taxonomy): domain Eukaryota; kingdom Viridiplantae; phylum Streptophyta; class Pinopsida; order Cupressales; family Taxaceae; genus Torreya; species Torreya grandis. The sequence goes on from JARHVA010001507.1 coordinate 2,011,675, forward strand.
CAAAACAATTTTCTTCAAGAACAACCATGCTACCCCTCCCATGACCAAAATCAAGGCCAAATTACATATGCTAATGAAATGCCTAGTTAATCCATGATAATGCAAGGTAGTCAAGTACCTCAAGTTTCTAATTTTGAGGTGCCAATGAAAAATGGTATGGAAAATGGAAAATCACAATCTTATTCTAGTCTTATTAATCATTTAGAGGGATAATTTTGTGCCCTGAATCATTTGGGGAGTTCAAATAGTGTGAATACTAGTGTATCTTCTAACACTAGATCTAAGATGAGGGATATTGAAGAGGCACAAGGGACAACTCAAGGACCTATTTTGACTCCTCCATCACACCCAATAGTATTTTTGTATAACTCATATCCTAAGGTGAAGGAAAATTAAAAGTTTTAGATTTTAATGCCAGCTCCTACACATCCATCTTCACATGTTACACCACAAGGTACTAGTGCTTCCAAAGAGAAATTCAATATGAACAATACTTCTATAAATTTTGTGGATAAAATTAAGAATTTACAAGTGAATATTTCATTTTTGGATTAATTAACAATGCTGGGACAAAAGGATATGCTCCAAAAATAATTGCTTGGACTAGGTAAATAAGTTGGATCAGTTAGGACTGAAAATATTGTTTTGGTGAATGAAACTCTACCCATTGATAGACAAGTGAATAAAATTGATAAGACTCCTCCTTTTTATATATCCTTGATCATTGGTGATTTTTTAGTTCATATTTCTATCATAGATAGTGGGGTTAGTACTTCAGTTATACCAAAGTCAATAGCAGATAAACTAGGCCTCAAGTATGAACCAATGGCTAAAGGAGTTCTACAATTAGATGGGTCACCAAAAAAGACCTTAGGATTAGTTAAGGATATTAATTTTATTATACATGTTTTTTTTAATTTATCCATCCCTCATGATGTGGTTGTTACAAACTTACCTCCATACTTTGCTCTTTGTTTTTCAATAGAGTTTATAGCTAAGATAGGTGGATACTTGGTAGCAAACTGGTCATATATGGTTTTTAGAACAAAGTATGGTACCAAGGTTAATATTGAGTCAAAACATATTCATCACAATCATTTATATCCCTGAATGTCTAAGGTTACAAATGTCAATTATGTTATTCTTGATGAGGAAGAGTTTCACATGGATCAATCTCCAACTTCTTCTCTTGAAAGACTTGCTGATATACATCTAGATGAACTGGGAGCTGAGCACTATGAACATGATCCTTATAAATCCATAGAGGAATCTGGTCTTAGAGTGTATTGCCTTCATGAATAATAATCTTTCATACCAAACTTGATGAATCCAAATGAAACTATGGATGGTATATGGTAGATATTCTTTGATGGATCAAGAAGCAAGGTTGGATCAGGTGGTGGAGCAATGTTAGTTTCTCCATCTAAGGAAAGGTATTACTCTACTTTTATATTTCACTTCAGTTTTACTTATAATGTGGTAGAATATGAGGCCCTCATTCATGGCCTTGAGTGATCTATAAAGAGAGGTGTGAAAGAGTTACAAGTTTATGGCAATAGTGAGTTGGTTATGAATCAAGAGAGAGGTCAAAATATGACTAAGAACTCCTTACTTAAGTCCTATAATCATAGAGTGTGGTATATTGTGGAAGATTTCCAATCCTTCAACATTCAATTTATACCAAGAGAGGATAGAAAACATGTTGATAGGTTGGCAGCAATTAGAGCTCAGTTTGATGTTCCAAAGGGGATAAGAGAGAATTAAAACTAGCCTCATCCTAAATTGATTATAAGGCCCTCTATACCTAATAATATCACTAATTAGAAAGTGTTTGATAGTGAACAACAAATATCTATTTTCCTACAAGGGGAGGTTGAGTTTTCCTCAAATAATCAGTCCAAACTATAAGCTACAGCAACAAGATGGAGGATAGATTGTACAATTGAATACAAACAAGTTCCCTACAGGCTTAGTCACACTTGAGAGTATATTCAATTATGATGATCAGTTGAAGAAGGAAAAGGTAAACATGTCAACTAATTAAGAAAACTATGAGAGAGTATAAATCTTCAAAGATAACTTGATTTCTCTTGGGAAGGTATGTACTGGAAAAGAAAGATATGCTTTCATTGAATTATGCAAGGAACTTGATTTCTCTTGGGAAGGTATGTACTAGAAAAGAAAGATATGCTTTCATTGAATTATGAAAGTAATTTTATGATGTATTTGCATGGTAATATAGTGATTTAAAAGGCTTTAATCCAAACTTAGTTCAACCTACCATAGAGATAGATTATAATTTTAAGCCTATCAATAAAAGTCAAAGGTCAATCAATCTTAAGATTGAGCCTCTCATGAGGAAGGAGCTTACAAAGTTGATTGAGTCTAAGATCATTTTCCTATTAAGCATTCATCTTAATTGGCAAACTTAGTCCCAGTAAGGAATAATAATGGGTATATTAGGTTATGTGTTGACTTTGGAGATGTTAATAGAGTTTCCCTGAAGGACCATTATCCTCTTCCTTCCATGGAATATATTTTACAAGTTGTGGTAGGTAGTGAAAGGTTCTCACTCTTTAATCAATATTCAGGGTATAATTAGATTTTAGTAAAGGAAGGAGATCAATACAAGATAGACTTTACTACTAAATGGGTCACATATGCTTATAGTAAAAAGCCTTTTGTTTTGTCTAATGTTGGGGAAACATTTCAATGTGGAATGGATATGGCTTTTCAAGGTAATAAATGATATAGTGTTGGTGTATCTTGATAATATCATAGTTTTCTTGAAGGATGCAAAAGATCATTTGGCTCATCTTAGGAATATTTTTGAGAGATGTAGATAGTTTGGAATCTCTCTCAATCCAAATAAGTGTGTTTTTTCTATCCATGAAGGCAAACTCTTGGGACTTTCAAAGAAAGGTTTATCCATAGATCTTAAAAGGGTGAGTGCAATCTTGGCATTGACTTTACCCAAACACAAGAAAGGTTTGAAAAGTTTATTTTGAAAAATAAATTTCATAAGGAGGTTTATTCTTGATTTTGATAACTTATTCAAGCCTATAACCTCTATGCTAAGGAAATATGAAGCCTCTAACTTAGTCAAGAAGAAGGAAGGAGAGCTTTGAAGAGATTAAGTAAGCTATTGCTCAAGCTCCAACTCTTGCAAGTCTTGATTTCTCAAAGGAATTCAACTTATATACCTTTATAAATGAATAATTAATCTTTTCCATGCTTACTCAATCAAATTAAAAAAACTTGGAGCAACGTATTTCCTTCTTTAGTCAAAGATTAGAAGGTTACGAGGTAAGATACACTTATGTAGAGAAGCAAGTACTTTCAGTTGTTATAAGTCTAAAGAAGTTTAGGCATGTGTTATATAACAACAATATTAATATATTTATACCTCATCCTAATGTCAAACACTTAATTTTAAGTAGAGATTTGAATGAAAAAAGGGTTGGCTGGATTATAAAGGTAATGGATTATGATGTGAAAATTAAGACAACCAAACTAGTGAAAGGAAAAGGACTATGTGATCACCTTGCTTCAGATTTGAAAGAACAAAATGAAGATATTATAACTCTTTAAGATGATCCTATGATAGTTTCATCCTCACCAATAAGGATTTGGACACAAAAAATGATCCATTTTCTTCAAATTGGTGAATGTCCACAAGGCCTAGATAGAGCCAAAAGAAGGTACTTCAGATTACAATCTATCCCTTATGTACTTTTTGATGGAGTATTATTTAGGAAAGATTTATTAGGTGTACTATTGAGATGTGTTTAATCAGATCAGATTGAAAAGATATTGTTTGAGTTTCGCGATGGACCAATAGGTGGTCACTTTGCTCCAAGAACTACAACTGCCAAGATTATGAGAGCTAGCTATTTTTGGCCTAGTTTGTTTAGAGATACTCATGATTAGGTAAGGAAATGTCATAATTGTGATATCTTTGATGGGAATAAAAATATTTCAGCCTTACCTCTTCATCGAATATAAGTATACCAACCTTTAATGCAATGGGGTCTAGATTTCATAGGCCTAATCAACTCACCTTCTAGTGTTGGTCATAAGTGGGTGTTAGTTACCATAGATTAATTTACAATATGTGTGGATCCTGTATCTCTCAAGGAAGCAAATGAAAGTTCAATTTTAAATTTCTATGAAGGCATAGTAATAATATTTAGAGCTCTTTCAACAATAATTTCAAACAATGCATTGGCTTTCCTTGGAATGAGGATAAGTGAGTGGGATTTGAAACATGGTATCTATCTTAATACTTCCTACAACTATTATCCACAATGGAATGGACTAGATGATTCCAATAATAAGAATCTAATTAGGATTATTAAGAGGACAATGGAGGAAAACTAAAGAACTTGGCATTCCAATTTGAAGACAACTCTTTAGGCTAATAGAATCACCCCCAAAGAGAGCCATTGGAAAATCACCATATATACTTGTTTATAGAAGAGAGGGTTGATTACCTATTTCACTTGAGTTACCAAATTTGGACCTCACACCAGCTAGAGTTGATGGAAAATGAAATCATGGAGGTCATATTATGTGAGTTGATGGAGCTTGAAGAAATAAGGGATCAAGATATGCACACTATGAGGGCTCATCAAGATCAAACAAAGAGATATTTTGATAATAAATACATGCCAAGAACCTTCCAATAAGGATAAATTATTATAAAGTGGGATAAATATAGGGCTAAGCCTGAAAAACACACAAATTTTTATGCTTTTTGGAGTAGCCCTTATGTCATCACTCAATGCAAACAACACAATGATTTCCATATCTCAAGGTTGGATGGAGATGAGCTTCAAATCCCAGTCAATGGGATATATCTTAAACATTGATACTAAGGTTTTATGGTGTTTTTATGAGAAATTTATCTCATGTTGCAAGAAAGAGTCACCATGTGAGGTCTTAGTCAAAGTTTTCCTTGTTTGGATAATGTTGGTTCTCCGCAGAGATCTCATGTAGATGGAATATGATGTTCCACATGTCTCAAGGCCATATTATCACCTATTTTCATTCTTGGTTTCATCACACCATGCTTTAAGAAAATATTTAGCCTTACCATTCTCACAGTCAACTCTCCGCTCACTCTCACTTGCAGTCACATGTATAAGACTTATCTAGCTTGTTCATGGAATTGTAATCAGGGTGTATTAGTTTGTTTAATTAATTAGGAGATGAATAGAGTTCATTTGTATGTTTTAGGAAATGCAATGTTGGTTGCATGCTCATGCACCACACCAACTAGTCACTAGTTATCCCTGTTTTCTTTGTAATAGGTGTTTACAAGAGGTTTTCACATTAGAAAAGATGTTTTGGGGATTGTCTTAAGATATCCTTGATGAAAATAATTAATTTGAGGGATTTAAAATTATTTTAAGTTGTTCATGAGTCCATCTATCCACACATATTTCTCCATTTCATGTTCACTGCCTGCTTACAGCTCATACACACCTACGGGAGTCTCCTTGATGACGTCATGTTGAGAGGGAAATTTGATAGGTGTTTTAATATTTTAATATTTATAAGAGTGCATTATTATAATTGTTGAAATAATAAAATTTATCATAATAATATGTACCTTGTATACTTCTCAAGTTTTCTTTACTACATGTATGTGAAAGTACTCACCTACATGTGACATTATAGAGCTTTGAAAGTCCTTGTATGGAGAATTAGAAACATGGTAAAACTTTATTTTGGATTATAGCATGTGAGTTGACATTTTAAACCTATATTAATTGTAATATGGAAAAATTTAAGGGTAGATCATGTTTCAATAAGCAAGGAGTGAACTTAAGGACTTTTTCCCTAAAAAGTAAAAATAGAGATCTAGGGTATGTTATGAATATCTTATAGCAAGGCTATCAAGATATTTGGAGAATATAGATGACCATATATTATATAATATATAATTGATAAGATATATTACAAATATGAATCTAATAGTATTAGTGGAAGGTTATTTTTAGGTACCTCAAAGATCTCCTTTTAAGCACTAAAACCTTAAATTAACATCTACAGGATTTGAGTTTTGAGTGACTTTTGACATCTTAAAGAGAAAACAAAGCATACTATAATGGTTTTAATTTCCATATTGATTTAATGGTATAAAAATTAGCATGAATATCATTATGATAATGTTTATCTATATTCTTTTAAGCCTCATGAACACCTGCAGGTGTCCCTTCATATGAAAATGCTCACCTACAGCTGAGTAGGCAGACAATAAGCTAAGCATGGTGTATTGATGATGTTTTAGATTATAAAAGGTGAAAAAAGGTATAATAATATTATATGTGACCTTAAATATTCAACAAGGATCTTTAAACATTATGACCAAGGTCCTATGAGATAAATATGCACGTACAGGAACCATTTTGGTCAAAGAGGCAAGGTATCATAGCCAAGAGATAAAACTCAATCTTATGAGCTCAAGGTGCATGAAAATGGTATAATGAGTGTTTTAAAATTATTAATTTTATTTAAATATTATGTCTCACATACTCCAATACTTATTTCAATTTGACCATTTACTCTTCATACTAGCCCAAGGATGACAATCCGTACAGTTGCACTAAGAGACTCATGTTGTTCAATGGGTAAGGATGAAGAATATAAGGGAGAATAGTGGTTTTTGGTTAATTTAAAGCTTATTGAGGATGAATTTATTTTTTATAACATTTTTAATAAACCTAATAATATTTTTTTTAGATTTGAGAAGTCAATCTTAGGTGGAAGTGAAAAATGCAAAATATTATCCTTTTTAGAGGTCTTTTTTGGGTAGCTTGAGTTGGTTAGGTGCCTAAATGGGTGTGTCTGACCTAAAATTTTGGTAAAAATCTTAATTATTACCTAATATAACTTATAAAACCTTCACTTTGCCTTTAATAAGAGAAATATACCTCACCATTTTGTCTCAGAGGTCAGCTAGTCAGGAAAATCATATTTTTGCAAAATAAGCAAATGAAGCCAAATGGGTAAGGGAAATAATAAGAAGTTTTAGGAACCTAAATGATCATATTTTAAGGTATATTTAATTTAAAATTATGTTAATAAAAAATAACTCATTCTCAGACCTCTCAAAATGGTCAAAACACTCTTGCACACAGCTCAACCAAGCAAGCTCTAATTAGGCCTAGTTGGTGAATGAGAAAGAGTGCTTGTAAATTTGTGTGATGACCTTTGGATATTTAATTATTTGTTTTAAATCATATATATTTCATTAAAATAAAATACAAGACTCTATTAAGTAACTTACACAAGCTACATCTTACACCCTACACAGTTTGTCTTAATGAAGGTCTATTTTGGTTTTTGGGAAAGTTGGAAGGGTAAATGGTTTGACCAAGGGATTAATTTTGGTGTATAAGGTCCTAATAACTTGTGGAAACTCCTAAAAAAAAATTTGTTTATAAAAATACGGTAAGTTCCCTATATTTTGTCTCAGACAGAGGGCACTCCCTTTATGCACAAACCATACATTCTTGAGGAAGGAGGTTGATAAAATAAACCAAGAGATATAGGAACCATATTTTGGGGTGTGATAAGTTGGGTTACATATAAAACAACATGATAAATAAATAAAATAAGAGATAATTTTAGTAAAATGGTCTAGGACTCCAAAGTTATAGCTAGGTTTATTAGGTAAAGTTTAATCCCAATATCTAAATGGGGGTTCAAAGTCAATTTTAGCATTAGGTGGTCATTATATCCTATTGTATCATGTTTTGGGAGTCAATAAAGAGGTGATAAATCTTTTGAAAGGTATATAATCTTTAGGGGAATCCATTTTTGGCTCAAAGGCAATATTAGGCCAATGTAGATGAAAGGAAGGACTTGATAGGTTAATTTTGAATGCTTACATATTCTATGAAGCTTTTCATGGAGATCCAAGAATTTTTTAGGTGTTGAAAAGGGTCTTAAAATTTAAATTTTTGGAATTTTTTGGCAGTTCCAATGTTAGATTTTTATGAACAAAGCTTAAGAGCCTAAAAGACATAAAACCCTTTCTAAACCCTAAATAAGGACGCAAATGATAAAATACGCATGGAAAGCTACTATAATAGGATAGAATGATAATTAAATTTATTTGATGATGTATAAGACTCTTTAGGTCTTCCCCCCATCAAGTTTTTTGTTGATCTATCTGTATGGATAGAGTACAAATTGGTTCTTTTGAATGTTTTTTACATTCTAAAGGTTTTAAGAGGTTTCAAGAGATGAAATAAACTTATTAAGGAATCTAGGTACTTAATATAACTCCCCATGTCCATTTAATGCTTTATAAAAACTCATAAGTATGTTTACCATAGCTCTCATCTCAAATAGGCAAAATTGGCATAGTGAACATGATAGTGAGAAGGGTGAAAAGCTTCAAGCTATATTTAAGGTGTGCCTAAGGCCTATAAGTATATATATGACCTTTAAACATGTAATTAATTCCATTTTATATATTTTCATGATAAACTAAAGCCATTTTGGAATCCAAGTGTGCAAGGTGTGTGAAAGAGGAGTTTCTTTGACTGTAGGTAATGATGGCTCACTTTGAAAGGAATCTAGGTGAATAGTAATGAAATCAATGCATGAAGAAGCATGTATGAAACCCATAAATCTCAGTAAAATCATTATTCCTATCCCTATATAGTTTTGGGACGTTCCAATAGAGATAGATGATGAAGGTAGTTTTCTGATCCAACATAAGGAATTTCATGCCACATTCCAAGAGTTTCAAGACTTAGATTGACATTCATAATTTTTGAAATTAGATGGTCTATTTCACATCTTCTTATCATGTATATTTAACCTTTTTTCTCATCTTTAAAAGTTTCCAAGTGACCTTTGGACTTCCCTTGTCTTGCCCCTCTCCCAAATGCTATAAGTAATGACTTTTGGGGCTCTTTTGAGCAGCCTCCATTGGTTAATGGTGAAACCCTATCCAATTTTATAATTTAATGTCTCTTGAAGTAATAAAAAATTTAATATTACTACTTAAATGCTTCATAATTGAGTTTGGTTTTAAATCTTATTGATCTTGTTTAGTAAAAGATAGTCTTTTCTAGCATGTTGTCTTTGATTGTCCACAAATTATGCAAAACAATAATTGTTATAGGTATTTTTTATTGTTCCTTCTTATTTTATGAGTTTTAAAAGTTTTTTATGACTATATTCTCTAAATTATCAATCATTATCCCTCCTAGACATCAAATATACCTCTTGAACCTAGCATATGAAACATTGATGTAATAATTTGTCTTGAGTTGTGAGTTATGTGTGAAAGAAACTTTAATTTTCTCTAAGTAGTATAGGTTTGGTCAATAGGAGGAAATTAAATATTGGTACATCACCTTTTAGATTTATATTTTTGTCTTCTTAACCCTTTTCATGCAAATTTGATAAATGAGAGAGTGCTTCAAAGAGTGCATCAAGGGAACTAGCCCTTCTAGAGATTCATCTCACCAATTGATTACCCACAGTTTGTGGTATGTTTCCATTATGCCACTTAGATGAGGAGAGATGATACATCTCCCCAAGGGGTGAAAATCCAAGTGACAATACTACTACCATCCAAAATAAAATTGGCAATTACATTAATATCATGAACTAATGAAAAATTAGAGTTTGCCCACTCATGGGTCTTCACAACCACTAGCACATCATCACACAATGGGTATCAAAATTTTGGTGAAAAATGTATCACATACAATGAATTTTTCATGTTGATTTCATCACCTATGGGATACTCATAGATCTCATATAACCATTTATTCTAAAAATTAGAATTAGGCTCTACATATAGAAGTCTCACCTCTTTTTTGTCTTTCACAATAACTTGTTCTTTGATGCACCTATGCACCTCCATGTTAATTTTAAAATTAGTATTTTGTTGTTTAAATGACATATTACCTTCATTATTACCTCTCTTGGAAATATTATTCTCACCAACTCTCTCAAGCCTCTTCACATGAATCTTCTTTAACCATTCTGACTATAATTTTGAGTTCACAAATTGACCCAACATCTTGGAAACCATATGTCCCCACTCACACACCTTCCACTTACCTTTTCCTTATCTTATCAATTGGATATATTTCCAATAAAATTATCAAAATCCACATAACTACTTGCACATAGCATTCACCCTATAGGGTTAAAAACATTCTCATTCACAAAATACATCTCTATAAAAATAATAAAATATCTATAAAAATAATAAAATATCATTCAAGGATTTACCTTTTTTATCCATCACAACCTTGAATGGTCTCTTTCATCTGATATAATCTTTTCCTCCACTTACTTTTTCTTTCTCCAAAACATCTAACCACTTTTGTAGGGACAAAAACTCCATAATTAACTCTTCCTCGTCATCATCACACAAAGCTATAACATCACATTATGCAGTCTTTCCCATCATGTCTAGTCTCTCTTGAAACACTTTTAGGATCTCTATCAGCTCCTCTATCTGATGTTCTCTTATCTTGTGTTTCATCTCTTGCCATAAATTAGTAGGATCCTCTTTCATAACTTGTAATGGACTCTAAATTGAGTCTCTAACAAACTCCCTCAAAATTTTAAATGACTTCACACACCTACAACCACCTATGTAAGCTTATCTCTCACACAACTTGTAATCTCTCTATATATATTTTTGTCACAACCTATAACACACTAAATATTTTTCACAAACTCTAATCACAAGGACACAAACTTGCTCTGATACCACTTAGTGTAAGCATAAAGAGGGGGGAAACTAGTTATGGCCTGCCTTTAATTACCATGTTTTAAGGGTTCATCAAATCAAATGTAAATAAGCATTTCATCAAATAATTAACTATATAAAAATAGAAATTTGATCATTCATTAAACATAATAGATTTCAATCTAATTGCAAATAATAATTTACCTTATTACAGACATAAATACATGGAAGAATAATTACAAATATACCTTTGGTCTTACACAAACCTCTACCCTCATGTTGGTAGCCTTTATACTACCTTACAAACCAAGAAATAATAAAAACATACAATTCTGGTCTTTTATTTTGTTTTCCAATAGAGAGTTGACTCTAAATGAATATCATTTTTCTTATATGAGAGAATTGAATGACCCATGGTCTTATCCGTAATAGTTCAACTTCTATTTTAGGTGTTACATGTTTCAAATGGCATTAATAAAGATCCAAACATGTGTAAGAAGCTACATGCAAATTTAGTCAGGTTTTAGACTATGAATGCTCCTTTATTATCTAATAAAATCTAATCTTATATGATGCAAGTCTATTTTGACATTGTTTCACTTGTTCATTTATTCCTTCTATCGAAATATAATATAATAAAATTGAAGGGTTTCTTAAAATAAGATATTTACACATTCGTGACTATTAACTTCTCTCCCATGTCACTCATTTGACCCCTTAGATGATTACCAACGTGGCCAAAAATACTTAAAAATCAAAATAGTAGTCATAAAAAAATATGCATCTACAACATTTGCTATGGGCTCATAAAAATATGCACCTATACTAGTTATTATAGGCTCACTTCCGTAATTGCTATAGGTTGGAATAAAAGTTGTTATGGGTTACTTCTAGAAGCTATAAATTTTGCATACATAATCAAAATGACATGTTATTTTTTAAGTGCATAATTTTTTGAGTAAAATCTAAATATACAATAAAAATTAGGTTTTGGGATGTCATTCATGTCAATTTTGATGGGGAATCCAAGAACAAACACACCTTTTCTGATCCCACTTGTTAGGATCTTGCTCCTCAGAAAGAGCACAATATGATTACCAAATACAAGCAATTAAACATGCGGAAATATCCAAAAGTACAAGTAACTAGAATTCACAAATAACAAAGAATATGAGAGACAATATACAATCTTATTTATTAATACTCGTACAGAAAAGAATACAATCAAGAGATGCCACGCTCTTCCACATTACAGAGGCTTCCCACACCTCAAGTGTACAGTAATTCTTCTTCAAAATTTCACTCTCCTACCAAAAACGGTCCCAACACACAACTCACACACAGAATTGGTGTTCACCTCTCCAACCAGTCAGTAATAACCCTGCTGGTTCACCAAGCACTCTACAGTACTTCAAGTAGATCTTCTCATGAACCTGCAATTCAACAGACCATACTTACACATGTATATCTCCTATGAGCTTGCAACAACCTACAACTCAATGATCTTACAATGGAAGGATCTTCCTTGCCTTCCTTTCTAGCTCATAATTAAAATACATGCCAATGGGTCTATAAATAGATCCCAGACTTAAACAATAACTTAGACTCTTAATTTACTAATAATAGAGACACAGTGCAAGACTCAAAATAGCCTTTACATGCAAACAATCAGTTCAACAAACTAATTGTTCATGCAACGAATAGTTCTGGAACACACAGGCGACTGACGTCGGTCCCTATCTAACTGGTGCTGACCAACGTTGGCCGACTCCCTGCCGATGCCAGTTGCCTTCTGCATACATCATGACCAACATCGGTCATACTACCGATGCTATTACTTCTAGAACTTCAGCAACCTCCTCTTTGTTTGCATAGTTGAAGCTTTTAGCTCCATAACCTAACAATCTCCCACTTGGAGATAAATAGCTGGAACTGTACCTATACCTGTACATCATCTAGTTTTTTCCCTAGCACTGTATCCCTCTTCAAGATCACCCTTGAAGACCAACCACCACAAAACCTATGGTGCAACACCTATCATCCAAATCACTTGCCACATCCACATCTACAAACCCATGTAGAAAATAACTTGACCCTGCATAGCATGTGCACCTGCTGCTGGTCCCTCTAAGAATCCACTGAACTGCCCTCCAATGCTTCTTTCTCGGATTGGCTCCTAGCTTTCTGACAACTCCCACTGCTTGGGAAAACTCAGGTTTATTACATATGTACTTAACCTCATTATGTGAATCAAGACACTGTTCATAAAACTGTCCAACCATCAGCGTGCTAATCGGTCTCACACAATCATCCTGAAACAAAGTCAACCTGTGACCTTCCATGTCCCTAGAACACACTCATGCCAAAGAATCTTGCTGCTCCCAGATTCCTCATGATATACTTCTGAACTAGCTTTACCTTTAGTTTAGCAACTCCCTGTATTTGTAACCCTGCTACAAGCACAACATACAGTAATAGGATAATGTAGCTAATATTATCCAATCTGGTAAAGAGAAACACAATGATCAAACCTCCATTGTCCTATAGCTTATTCAAGACCATATACCCTGGCCTTCTGTCTCACGTATCCATTCCCGCTCTTCTTCATCCTGAACATCCATTCATCTCTCAGTGCTTTCTTCCAGCCGGAAACTCTACCAAAAAACTCCCGTTTGGTTCTTCTCCAAGGAATCACATCCTCATCCATGCCAAGCTCCCACTATTTCCTAGATCTACCTGCTCTGCTTCTTTAATAACTTCCTAGTTTTATACCATTAGTGAGCAACAAGTAGTGTAAAGAAGGGAAATGATGAATTTAAGGCTTACTTACCCTTTAAGTCCTCCATATGGGTGCTTGAGACTCTTTGACAGCTTATTGTCCACCCAAAATCCATCTCAGTGATCGATGCCAATCACATCTCAGTCTGCATCCAATCAACGTCAATTCCATGTGGCTGCCTCATTACCAATGTCGGTTCCCCCTGACCGACACCAGTGTTTATCTACCCTGAGTCACCGACGTTAGGCTACACATAGCTGACATCGGTCCCTGTCTGGACGTCGATGTCAGTTTTCTAACCAATGTTGGTCTTTGTGTTTTTCTTGTGAGAACTGACTTTTTCTTGCGAGCTCCTTTTGGATCAAACCCTTGTCCAAATCACCCTTACTCTACTTAGAATTATTCAACCCCTTGAACTAAACTGTATCCATCACCTTCTCCTTGAAAACCAAGGCTTTCATGCTCTTATCACGAACATCGGATTCCTCAAGAAACGTCACTTTCTTCTTCTGCATACAGAAATCTTGATCTATGCTCTTCAAATCTGAAAGCATACCCTTTGACTCAAGAACATGCATCTCCTTCTTATTTATGTGACCAAGCCTATTAAGCCACATCTTTGAATCTACAGCTGAAGTAGATAACCTAGAAAGAGAATCAGTGATACAAGTAGATAGATAAAGTGTACCTACTTTCTTACCTCTTGCTATAACAAGTGCACCCTTGGTAACCTTCCAAGAGTCCACTGTGAGAGTTACTGTGCAACCCTCATCACCCAAACTTCTTACAGAAATCAAATTCCACTCCAGAACTGGGACATGCATGACCTCCTTCAACACCCATGTGTTACCTGTCTGTAATTTCAGCTTCACTTTCCCTTTGCCAACCATCTGACAAGGTTTACCATCCCCTAAACAAATTTCTCCAAAGTCTCCCTGGACATACTCATGAAAAAATTCTCTATTTGGGGATACATGAAAAGAGGCACCAGAATCTAAAACCCAAGATTCTACTTTATCTAAGGAACATACTAGAGCATCCTGTGCAACATAATCCACAACATCTACTTCTTCTTCATGTCCTTCATGCTGATCTTCACCCGACCTGCAATCTCTCTTTAAGTGCCCTTGCTTTCCACATTTCTAGCAGGTTATTCTGCCATACCTGGACTTGGATCTCCTTGATCTCCCATGCTCAATCTTCTCTCTTTGCCTTCCCCTGCCTTCAACACTCAAAGCATTTCCTGATGATTCACCTGTGCTTTTCTTGCGTATATCTTCATTCAAGATTACACTCATAACATCATCCACTTTTAAGATTTTTGAAGAAGATGTAGTATTACTAATTGCCATTACCAAATTCTCCCAACTTTCAGGTAATGAGCATAAGATTAAGAAAGTCTTAATTTCATCATCAAAAATAATATTGACTGAATTTAACTGGTTTACCAAACCATGGAAATCACTAAGATGACTATGTATAGATCCACCTTCCAACATTTGCAAATTAAATAATTGCTTCATAAGAAATACCTTATTCGAAGCTAAGGGTTTTTCATATAAATTTGTCAAAGATTCCATGAACTCTACTGTTGTCTTCATGTGTGATAAGTTACAAATCATAGATGATGCAAGGCTCAACCTTATAAATCCTAGAGCCTTCCGATCAAGAACCTCCCATTCTTCATCCTTCATATCCTAGGGCTTGCAATCAACCCCACCCAATGGTAAGTATAAATGTTTCTGATACAGATAATCTTCAATCTACATCCTCCATATTTGATAGTTCTTTCCATTAAACTTCTCCATTCTTAGCTTACTGTCTTCTACCATTGCTCTACTCCCACTCAAACAGAAACCCTTGTGAGTAACCTGTTAGTATCCCAACCAAAAGCTCTGATACCAGTTGATGGGGAATCCAAGAACAAACACATCTGTTCTAATCCCACTTGTTAAGATCTTGCTCAGAAAGAGCACAATATGATTACCAAATACAAGCAATTAAACATGCATAAATATCCAGAAGTACAAGTAACTAGAATTCACAAATAGCAAAGAATATGAGAGACAATATACAATCTTATTTATTAATAATCATACAGAAAAGAATACAATCAAAAGATGCCACGCTCTTCCACCTTACAGAGGCTTCCCACACCTCAAGTGTATAGTAATTCTTCTTTAAAAGTTCACTCTCCTACCAAAAATGGTCCCAACACACAACTCACACATAGAATTGGTGTTCACCTCTCCAACCAGTTAGTAATAACCCTGCCAGTTCACCAAGCACTCTACAGTACTTCAAGTAGATCTTCTCATGAACTTGCAACCTACAATTCAATAGACCATACTTACACATGTAGATCTCCTATGAGCTTGCAACAACTTACAACTCAATGATCTTACAATGGAAGGATCTTCCTTGCCTTTCTTTCTAGCTCATAATTACAATACATGCCAATGGGTCTATAAATAGATCCCAGACTTAAATAATAACTTAGACTCTTAATTTACTAATAATAGACACGCAGCTCAAGACTCGAAATAGCCTTTACATGCAAATAATCAGTTCAACAAACTAACTGTTCGTGCAACAAATAGTTTTGGAACACACAGGCGACCGATGTCGGTCCCTGTCTAAGTGGTGCTGACCGACGTCGACTGACTCCCTGCCGATGCCGGTTGCCTTCTGCATACATCATGACTGACTTCGGTCATACTATTGATGCTGGTACTTTTAGAACTTCAGCAACCTCCTCTTCGTCTGCATAGTTGAAGCTTTTAGCTCCACAACCTAACAAATTTCATCACTTTTCCCAGACTAGTTTGGTTTAACCTAAAAATGCATATATTTTTTATAGGTAACTTTCAAACTATATCAATCTAAACTAAACTTCATTTTATGTCTTTGATACCAATGAAGTGCCTGGACACTGATGCTTCCCAAGAATAACTTCTCCATGTAAAAACCAAAACCAAACAACAAACAAATGAAATAAAACATATAAGCACACCACTTTATGTTTGGTGATGTAAGGTTGCAAAGGACCTTGGATGCTCCTACATTAGTATGGAAAATAATGGTTATCATTTATATGTAATTCAAACCCATTGAACCAAAATTAAATCTTATTAATAATATCAAAAAAGAAGAAAATAATAATAACCAAAATTTTTTTACCCTTTCCATATTCTATATACATACAATAGACACCTAATTTTTTCTAATTTAGTGTCGTAATTAAGTTTGTTTATAATTGATGCACTAAATCAATCATCATCCCAAATTCAAATTTCTTATTAACATAATTTCTCTCTATTTTTTGAATTATTGATTAATCTAAATTAATTAATTAATCACACACACATAATTTTTCAAAACTAATTAAAATCTAAAATTTTCACATCATCCAAACATCTTCCATACTTATCTCAACCAAGTGTTGATTTATCCAACCATCTCCTTAACTTCCTTAACCAATTTTTGAGTCATCATTGAATATTTCAGCTACCATGGTAAGTCCCTCAACTACCTTGGCCCATTCATGATGAGTCATTAAACTACCAACTAACTTTTTCCCTGTCTCACACACACACAAAAATTATTCATCATCCATTGAGATGAGGACTAAAATTTACCCATTGATAATTATCATTATCAAATAAATCCATATTTTTCCCAACCATTCAGTTTCTCACCTAAAAGCATATAAATGTAAGTGCCATCCTCCATTTTCATCAACCACATTTAAACTATTGAATTGCTATCAATTTTATTCTACATATATATTGATAAGTCAAAAAAATTCACCTATATACTATCAAATTTACCTTTCTTTGTAAAATGAATTGGCACCCACATTTTAAGAAGCAAGAGCAAATCAAAAGTCATAATGGAGAAGATGATGATGTATTTTACTTGTATGGTTTTTTAAGAATTTCTACGTTTAGCTTTTTTTTTTATTATTATCACTATTGGAGGTTTAGTTTTTATTTACAATAGAATTTTTATACATGTCATTTTCATAGTTTTATTAGATTATGAATTTTAGCTATCACATTTATGCATGCCTGGTGGGACGTTTTCCATATATTTTTTATCTTTCAATTTATTTTTTTTGTTTTGAGAATTTAATTAACTTATTTTTTGTTGCTATGAATATTTTAGGCTAATTTGGATCCAATTTGCTTGCTATTTTATTTATTTTTTCAAAGCTAATTTAGTTCTTTTTAAAACACAACTGTTAAAATAGTAATAACTTTTAATTTACAATCTAGTTTTTTTTTATTTTTTTGAATTTGGTTTAGCTTTAAACTAACACTAACCTATTAAAATTTCATGTAAACCTAAATTATATTTTAAGAGATATCATAAAATATGTGACATGTTTTTCAATTTTTTTAAAAACATGTTACTATTAAAATGAAAATAATTATTTTTTACAATATGGGTTTTTCCTAATTTTTTGTTGGTTTGTTTTAATTTACATTGAAAACAAAATATAAAAAAGTCATGTAAATCCAAAATGTATTTTAAAAGATATCATCAAAATTATAGTTAATATTTTTGTTTTTATTTTCTAGTTTTTCTAACTTTTAGGTTTGTATTTTTTCTTAACATTTTGGCTAACTTGCAGGTTCCTTGGATTGTCAATACATTTTTATACAAACTAATAATTGTTTCATGCATTGTGACTTACCAACTAATTTAAAAAAAACTAAACTAAAAAATATATTTTATTTTATTCTTATTTCAAGTTTGGTTTAATTAATCAAGTAGTAATTAAATCACATTTACTTTTTCAAAAAAATTGCTTTTTTGTGTTACAAAATATATTATATGTTATTTACTTGGTATCACATCGGTGATGATACCTAAAATTTAAAATCAAATTTTATGATTTCATGTTATATATATTTCACTTGCATATGTTCTTTCCTTAGCGTCACATTGGTGACAATACATAGAAATTAGAAACAAGTGATAATCTCTTTTTTAAAACTTTCCAAGGGCTCTATTGACTATGAATTTCACCACCACGTGATAGGCCAAACCTTGCTAATCAGGTATATAAATTGATAATCCACCATTTCAATTGTCTAAGCGATTGTGTATTTTAACTACACCGTGATTTGAGAGGGTTTCATCCTATAATACTTAAGGTTTAAATAATGACCTTGAAGTTTGATTTTTTTGGCATCAACCTACTAAAATATTATGACTAAGTTGGGCACATAGAAACTAATTTTTTTTTGTGTGTTTGTTAAATCAACTTCACCCACAATATTAGGCCTCAATGTAACACAAGGTATATATAGGACATCCCTTAGATAATATTGTATAAACCTTAAGCTTTAGGATAGTCATTCATATATTTTTATTGTAGTGCACTGGCAAGTGATTATCTCCAAGAAGTTACTCTCAACTTACCCTCAAAACTGAGTTAAGTGGATTATGGGTATGATTCTACCTCTATGTTTAGTGCTCTAAAATATGTGGTCAATATTTTCCAATGGATGAGGTAATATATATGAGAACCTAAGGAGTCATTCAGTCTTTTTGCCTAGTTTTAATCTCTTTATGTGACTTGTATGTTTTTTATAAAGTAGAGTTTGTTTGTTCTTTTGTTTATTTTTAGCTCCTTTTTAAGACCATATTCTTGATTTTTTTATATTTGAAAACCAAGTATAAGTCTTTAAAAACCAAAATCCTAAATCAAGAAAATAAAATTCAAAAATCAAAGAAACTCAAAAACTTGATGTCAATAATTTATACTATCAATTATTGTTTAAAATTTTGTACCCTTTTCTTTTTGATTCAAACCTTCTAAGTAATGCATCCAATCATAATATAAATGACCTTGTTGAATAATTGTGGATTTAGAGAAGAACCTTTTAACAATGACCCATTTCAGTTTGGGAACCAAGAGCAATATATTGATATCAATAAAAATGCTAATGATGAGGGACCATATCAAAATCAACATACCTATGAAGTCACTTTGCATAAAAACCCACCTTCCCAAGCACAAAATACCCACTAAAAAATAAAAATGAGGTCTTATTGTAAATGTTGGGTCTAGGATCCATATTTCCACCTGATTTTGAAGCTAAAGACTTACATCATTTGATTTATAGGAAAGAATCCACACATCCCATCCAATAAAAAGGAACATCTAGTGATTCCCTAGGGAATAACAAAGCCATTATAGGTCCTAATAAAAAAATATCTTAAACTTACATGGATAAAGGTAAAGTAGTTATAGATGAAATATCTCAAAAAATTCATGCCTTTTCCATTGAATACCATGTCAAAAATTTAGAAAAGGAAATACTTAAACCTAAATCCAACATGTCAAGCAATCCTCCAATCAATCAATCAACTAATCCAAATCCTAATTCTAATGCATATTTTAATTTAAATCAATCAATAAATAAAAATCTAAATCTAAATTTGAATATATATTTAACTTTAAATTAAACCCCCAATCCAAATTTGAATGTCAATTTGAATCAAATCAACAATCTAAATCCAAATCAAAATTTAACTATTCATTCAAATATAAAAATCAACAATCTAAATCCAAATAAAAATTTGAATGTCCATTCAAATTCAAAGATCAAAAATCCAAATCAAAATCAAAATTCAAGTATCTATTCAAATTAAAACATCAATAATCATAATCAAAATCATAATCATAATTCAAATGCCAATTCAAATCCTAACAATCAACATTCAAATTTCACTTTGAATATTAACCCCAATCCATTTTTTAATCCAAATAAATTTACAAGTCAATCTTCCAATCCACTTTTGAATCCAAATCTAAACCAATTATCTCCACTCAAGGATACAATATTTATCTAAGAATGGAAAATCATGAAATATGAGATCCAAGAATTACAAGACAACATCTATTCCAAAAGTAAACAGTTTAAGTTTGAAGAAACTTGTCCACATCCTTTTGACATTACTATTATGATGGTACCATTTACTTCACATTTTTAAACCCCAAATTTTGATAAGTATAAAGGAAACATGGATCCTAGAGAACACCTTAAAGAGTTTTATATAGCATGTTCAGGCATTGCTTATAGGAATGATTATATATTGATAATATTTTATAGTATAGGAGGTTAAGCCCTATAGTGGTTTTTACACTTACCCAAAGGATCAAACATGACCTTTGAGGATATTTATAAAAAAAATTAGTCACTTTTCATATAATTATGAATGTGAATTTACCATGTTGGATCTATACAACACTAATCAATGTAATGGTAAGACTTTTGCCTCCTTATAAATATGGTGTACCTTAGTAATTCACTTCCATGGTCACTTCCTAAAAAATAATTTATATTTATCTTTATAACCAATCTTGATTAAAAAATTTCCTATCAAATACAACTCCATTTTTATACATCCTTTGATGAAATTTTAGATAAAGGAGTTTAGATTAAAAGAGCCTTAGTTTTAAAGGGTGTCATCAAAATCTTCAAACAAGATCATTCTTCTTCAAACCAAAATTAAAAGCCTAAGTTCTATGCAAAAAAAAAGAATATGGTGGGAAATGATATGACTAATGTAAAACAAATCCAAATCACCTAACATATCAACAATATCTATGTATCAAGTGGTCAACCTTAACAAGACAATTAAAAACAAAAATTCACTCCTTTGGGAGAACCATACAATGAAGTCTTTCAAAAGTTGGTCACTGCAGACATGATAAAATCCCCCCAGACCAAACCTTTTGATGAGAATGTTCCAAAACATTAATGGTACTAAGATAATGAATGTTGTGACCATAAAAAAATAAAATTTCATTCCACAAACTACTGCATGATACTTAAACACTATATCTAATATCTTACTAATAATGGTGACATAGCATTAGAGTATGACGCATCAACATATAATAATCAAAAAAAAAAAAGGATATATCAAGATCCATTCCCAAAACATGAGAAATGATGTACTAATTAAAACCAAAATCAAAACCAAACATATAATTTCAATTAAATAAATCACCCCTTTGATTATATAATCGTTCACATTGATTATATGAATCATCATGTTTTTGTTCTCACAATTAAATTCCAAAATTTCACCATCATTATGAGGTGTGAAAATATTACCATTCCAATTATCCCTTTTCTTGCCCTTGAAGGAAAATATAATATCATAGATCAACTTATGAAAACACCAATGCAAATTTCCATTTTGGATATTCTCAAGATGTCTCCCACTTATAAGGACATTTTATAAAAAAACTTGCAAGAATCAAAAATTCTATAAGATATAAATCCATCCAATATCCAAGAAATTTTAGGACACTTTTCCTCCAAAATTCAAGTGAATTTTGACCACTCAGACATTTCACCCATGGGTTCATCGCATAATTTGTCATTGTACATACAAATATTAATTTTTAAGCATAAAGTAAAAATGGTATTTATAGATAATGGATCAATATTAAATATGTGTACGTTAAGTTTTATAAATAATTTGGGACATTCTACATAAGCATTAGGTCCTAATTTAATTATTATAAAGGCATATGATAATAATGAGCTCAAGTCAATGTTAATTGTATCTCTTCCACTCTTGGTGGGGCATGTCATTCAATAAACCCTCATTCATGTTCTTGATCTATATCTCCAATATAATATAATCATTGGTTGTCCATGGATCCATGCCATGAACATCATTCCATCCATCATCCATCAATGGTTAAAATTTTAAGATTTTCTCATGATAATATGGAAGTTACAATTCTAGATGATCCTTAACACTTTCAATATTATAAACTATTAGAATGGAGATATCAAAATTCTAATTATTTACCATTCACTAAATATACCTATAAACTTACCAAGGAGTCACCAAAGCTTTCCAATTATATTAATACTAATGATTTTCTCTATACATTCACCAATTAACCATATACATCCACAAATCAACCATATACATCCACCAATCAATCATATACATCTATAAATCAAAATGTTCATTATTCAAGAAAAAATCATATATCCCCTAGCAATCATGGTAAGCCTCATCATATAAAACAAATAAAATTGGTTTTTAATATTGGAAACACTTATTTCATGAAAGGTGGGTTCTTTTTTGAAGAATAAATTGAAGATTCAAACTCCTCTTGGATTTACTCTGATGAATTAGCTACATTTATTCAAAGAAATAAATTTCCTATGTCTAAAGCCATTATGTGCAACATCATGAATTATAAAGGAAAAGGTCTTGGTCTCTATGAATAATGTCTCATCAAACCTATAATGTCCACAACACATGTAGCCTTTCAAGGTATTGGATTCAAACCATCTAGTGTAAGCATGTGTAAATATGATAGTGACTCTTCTTCCATGTCTAAGAAAGCCTCTTCAAACATTGAAATGAGTTTCATTTATAATCATTTTGAATACTTAGCCATCACTAAACTATTTCATGATAATTTCATTTTTACCCTCAAAAAAACCTTTCCACATATTATCTTATGGGACCAAAAAAAACCACCCTCATTTGATCATTTTTAGAATGATGAGGTCATTTCTAAGTTTTTGTGAATTACAGATCATATACTAGTAAGAGATCATAAGAAGGGTTTTTCAATTCAATTGGATAATTTTGCATACTTTGAGGAACTCACAGTGTCTACTCATCCATACCATAATAAAAATAGTACAATTTAGTTGATATAAATATCAAATGATAAAGCTCCATATTTACAAAATACTGATGAAGACATTCCCAATCAGCAACGACCTTAAGGAAGAACTTAATCTTCCTCCACTTCCAACAAATTTGTAAGAATAATCTAATTTATTAATTGAAAATATTATTGGCATAAATATTGGAGTTGAATAAAATCCTAATATTGTGAAATTGATGCTTCCCTTAATCCAAAAGAATAGTCCACTTTGACTCTACTACTCAAGTTATTTTCATATGTGTTTACATGGTCATATGCATACATGTCGGGGTTGGATCCTTCACTAGTTTTTTATCACCTTTATATACATAAGTATGCAAAATCAGTCAAATAAAAAAACAAAAAATTGTATCCAAAGGTGTCTCTACTATGAAATAAGAGTTGAAAAAAATATCTAGAAGTTGGCTTCATATGACCAATAGACTACATAGAGTGGATATACAATATAGTACTAGTATATAATAAAACAATGGGGATAAAATTCTACACAAATTTCATGTATATCAAGATAAAATGTCATAAATATGACTTTACTTTACCAAATATAGACATGATTGTTGATTCCATGATAGGTTAGGAGATGTTGTCCTAAATAGTTGATTTTTCTAGATACAATCAAAATAAAATAGCTCACGAATACCAACATAATACAACATTTATAACATATTGGGGCACATTTTTTATCAAGTAATGTCATTTGGCCTCAATAATGTTGGATCCACTTATCAACATGTAATGATAATTATCTTTCATAATATGCTCCATGATGTCATTAAAGACTATGTAGATGATATTTTGGAAAAATCAAAAACTATAGAAAATCATCCTATGCTACTATGTAAATTTTTTGAAAGATTGAGAGAATTTAAGGTTCATCTCAATCTAAATAATTTTGTGTTTCGGGTTACTTCGGATAATATTTTAGGATTTATTGTATCACAAAGAGGTATAGAAGTAGATTCTTTAAAGGTCACAGTTATCATAGAAATGCCTCCACCAACAAACCTCAAGTAGTTTCTTAGTTTTTCAAGATAAAATTCAAGTAATCTATATATTTATATCATAATTTGTAAACATATGTCATCCTTTCACATTTATTCTAAAAATTAACATTATTGTTCATTTGAATTAAGAATGTAAACAAGAATTTGAAAATCTTAAATTCTATCTATCAAATCAACCAATCTTGATGTCACCAACTCTAGGAAAACCTCTAATACTATATATTGCAATAATACAATGTGAATTTGGGGAATTATTAGAAAAATATAATGAATAGGGAACATAAAGAGTTATGTATTATCTAAGTAAAACCTTGGTATCCTATGAACTAAAGTATTCTTCCATCAAAAGAACATGTTTAATAGTTGTTTTTACTTCCCAAAAAATTTGACATTACATGCTCAATAATAAAACCAATATCATTGCCAAAGTTGATCCACTTAAGTATCTCCTTTTTAAATTAGATCTAATAGGAAGAATGGCTAAGTGGGTCATGTTCCTAAGTGATTTTTATATGAGTATGTCAATAAAAAACTATAAAAGGACAATTACTTGTAGATACCTTGGCATACATGCCATTGACAGATGTCAATCCTCTCATCATGGATTTTCTATTTGAAGCAATAATGTCTTTAGAAGAATCATTAGAGTGGAAATTTTACTTTGGTAGGTCTTTCACAAGTCATGACCTAGGGTCAAGTATTTTTCTCATCACTCCATAAGGTGATATCATCTCAAAATTATTTCAGATAGGATTCCCTTGTACCAATAATATAGCATAATATGAATCTCTTTTTTCTAGTCCTAAGATTGTCATTCAATGGAACATCCAACATCTACTAGTTTTAGTGGATTCAAGGCTAGTCATCAAACAAGTAACTAATGAATACCAAATTAAAGATGATAAGCTAGTTCCTTATAAAAATATGGTGGATAGTCTCAAATAGTGTTTTCAATTTATACAATTTCAGTAAGTTCCTCAAGTCTGTAAAAAGGAAGTTGATGGTATGGCCATGATTATCTCATTCCTCAACATACATCTAAATGATAATCATAGCCAATTCTTTGTGGAGTAATTGATGTGTTTAGAATATGATACTTCAAAATCTGAAATGGCCTTTGAGGTTGTTGGTTTTACTTCCCCTTAGTACCTAGATATATACACATATCTCCATGACAATGTAATCCCTCCCAACTTATCCCACCATAATAAGAAATCCTTCATCCAACATGATTCTCATTTTACCATCCTTGGACATACATTATACCATAAGGGTTATGATGGAACTTTATTATTGTCTTTAAACTCTGAAGAGGTGGCCTTAGTCATTAAATAAGTTTAAAATAGTATTTTTGTTGCTCACACTAGTGCTATGATCTTTGCAAATAAACTTATATGTGTCAAATAATATTGGTCAATGATGGGAATTAGTTCATGCTAATATGTCAATAAATGCATCCCCTAAAAAAACATGGTGACCTAATCTATGGTCCATCATAAGCCTTGTAACCCATTGCCACTCCATGGCCCTTATCCATATGGATGTTAGATCTCATTGGAAAGATCAATCCCAATTCTTGAAACGGTCACAAGAATATAATCACCACCACTAGGTACTTTACTAAGTGTGTCAAAGTCATTCCACTAACCTACATAACTAGAAAATAGATTTCCAAGTTTATCCTAAAACACATAATTCACCATTATGGTATCCATTCTACCATTATATCAAATAATGGTAAGTCCTTTAAGAAAAAATATGTCAAGAGCTTTTTCCAATCATACCATATCAATCACAAATGATCCACACAATAATATATCCAAGGCAATGGTGAGATAGAGGCATCAAATACAAATATACCCAAATTTTTAAAGTGTGTTGTCAATGATGTTGGTTTTGATTAGCATTTACAACTTTAACCTACTTTGTAGGCTTACTATACTAGAATTTGCACACCCATTGAGGTAACACCATATTCCCTTATTTATGGCATTGATTCCATATCACATGTTGAAATAGAGCTTCCCTCCTTATGAATATCTCTACAAAACCTTATTGATGAAGAAGCATATCGAATCTCAAGGTTGTATTAGCTCAATCTCCTAAATGAGAAATGTCTCAATGTCCTTAACTATCTACAAGCCTATCAAAACTATTTGTGTCATAGTTATTATTGTCAATCAAACTTACACCTCTGTGAAGGTAGTTTTAGGCCTTCACAGTCTATTGAAACATGGAAACAATCCTAGGCTATGGGTGACCTAATTAGTGGATTGAATCTCTATATTCTAAGGGGTAGCTCCCTTTGGTATATCAATTAGGATCTTTGGTCTATGCTACAAACTATCAGGAAAAGAGAGAAACTTGAATGGAAATAATATATAATGATGGTGATACACCTATGTTTTTTGATTGATCCACTCAATTTGAGCTCTTAAGATCACTGATTTAGACAAGAAAAGGGTTGAACTTTCAACTCCAATTGACCAATATGCATAAGTATTTCATGAAAAGGTTTTATCTGGTGATCCAAGCTTGAGGGAAATGAAAGAATAGTCATGATTTAAGGCACTAACCAACCAATTATATCCACTATAAACTCAGCCAAGAGACATCAAACATAGAACATGACCTAAATAAACTGATCAACTATGCTACTAGGTAAGAATCAAGACTTGACAAGGAAGAGAAATTCTATCACTTATGAAAATCACTGACATGAGTACACTATACCATCATTTTGGAAAATAAAAATAGTCCTATTAATCTAAAAAAGGTTACAAACTCAGTCTTTGGTATAATTTGGTGTTGCCAAAAGAGGGATATAATTCAAGGCTAAGAATCCAACTTATATAGAAAAACATACACAAGCCAAATGTTAGCACTGAAAATAGAAGAGGAAGTCAACTCTCACTTTAACCCAAGTCTAATTTTAGCTATGCCAAGATAACAAAACCTTATAAAGATATTTTCTTGTATCTTTTATTGCATGAAAAACCCTTTGGCATTGAAAATGGATGGTGGGCTCAAGCTTGGACTAATTACCTAAATGTATGATTCTACATCAATCTCTAAATATGGAACTCCTCTTGAGCTACTAGAATGTTTGAAAGGCTTTCCTTTGCATAAAATCAATGCCAAAATTAAATTTAGAACTCTGATTGAACTATTGAAAATGTTTAAAAGGCTCGGATGAATGAGATAAACAAGAGTGCATGCATGAAATTTTGTGTTAAGCTCTCAAACGTTAAACTCCTTGAGTCCTTCATACAAACGAGTTTCCATTTTAGAACTAAAGGTGTCATGTTTGAAATGGTTACACATCTTGGGCATGCCTAATCTTCTTTATGGGCCACTTGCATGTTGTATAACATTTTAATCTATTTATTGATTGTTGAAATCTCTTTGCCTTTTTTGGTTCTTCATTTTTGTGTATTTTCAACTATTTGTTTTTTGTTTGGGCTCTTCCTTTTGCCTCTGGCCTTGCTTATTTTTGCATACTTTTCTAAAGGACTTTACTTTCCAAAGGAAATCCTTATTTGGGTTTATGTCTTTGTTATTTTCTCATGAAAAAATTTTCTGTGGGAACTGTCTCTTTATCTTCATCATTACCCATGATTAAAGCTTCCAAAAGAATTCTTTCAGACAATTTGTCTAAAAAATAATTCTTTCAGACTTTTTTCCCATGTCAATTTCCTTCTTAAACTTCCTTCAGACAAAATGTCCAAAGGAATTCATTCCTTCTGGCTTGCCTTTTTCCACAGGGCACATACCCTTTGGCATTGTTGCTAGTGACCCCTCGAGTTATTTGAAATTTCCCTTTGGGCTTTTTGACAAGCCCTTCAGATTTTTGAAATGATCCTCTTCTTCAAAAATACTCCTCATAAACTTGAAAAGGTCCTTTTCTTTGTAAAATTCCTTCAGACAAAAATTTTGAAGGAATTCCTTCTTTTGAATTGCCCTTCAAGCTTTTAAAATGTCCCTTTTCCAAAGAAAATGACCCTTTAGAATTTCCAAGTGGGCCTTTCTAAAAGGAAACTAACCCTTCAAATTTATTTTTAATGGTCCTTTAGCCTTTTTATTAAGTCTTTTTTCAAAGGAAATAACCCTTTGAATTTATTATTTTGAACTTTCTCAAAGGGCAGATACCCTTCGAGATTTTTGTTCTTGATCTTTTTTCAAAGGGATTCTACCCTTTAGAGTTACTTGCAAAGTGACTTTCTTGAAGGGCACATACCCTTCAGAAAAAATGAAACGGTCTACTCAAATCCCTTGAAAATTCCTCCTTGAAATTGTCCCTCAGGAAAGTTAAAGTGACCCTTCAACTTTTTGTAAATGTGCCCTTTAGCTTTTCTCCAAGTGACCAATTAGAAAGATGAAATGATACACTTGATCCTAAAAAGTCCTTCAAGATTTTTGACTTGGTAGCTTTCTTTGGGATTTTTGTGTCTTGAATAAAATTGTTAAATCTCTACTTTATACACTTTTCCTTCAGACAAAAAGTCTTAAGGAATTGTCTCAAATTTTGCAAATGAACTCTCTAAAGGGAAAGTATCCTTCAGAGTTTTGAAAGTGTCCCTTGAAATTTTAAAATTGCCTTCTTTTGAAGGTAACATACCCTTTGGACTTGTGAAAATTCCCTTTGGGTTTTTTCAAAGTGTCCCCTTCAACTTCTTTTAGTCATTTCCTTCAAACAAAAAGTCAAAAGGAAATCTATCTTCGACTTCTCCTTTTAAAATGGATAATCCCTTCAAACAAAAGTCTAAATTAACTATTGTATAGGAACTATTGAAAATTTCCCTTTGGTCTTTTGGAAAATAATTTCGCAAAATAATGAATTCTTCAATCAACTTGTAAGACAAACTTGAAGTCTTCCTCCTTGAGAACCTGAAGCCTTTTTCCTGTAGAGCTTTGAATGGTAGAGGTTACAATTTGACCTATGGGGTCAAAATTATCAACAATTATAAAA
The DNA here is from genome assembly GCA_037957365.1 of Torreya grandis. Lineage (NCBI taxonomy): Eukaryota > Viridiplantae > Streptophyta > Pinopsida > Cupressales > Taxaceae > Torreya > Torreya grandis. Next base: position 2,040,892 of record JARHVA010001507.1, read on the forward strand.
ATAAAATCAAAGAAATAATCTGATATTAGAGACTTCATTATAAAATAAATCCAATGGAACACCAACATTGATAATACAAAGAAAGGCAAGTTTGAACCTAACTAGTTAGGTCCATACATCATCATTTCTAAATATGGATTTGGTGATTAAAAACTAGAAACAAAATAAGGAAAATAATTTGATGAACCAATTAAAAACACGCACCTCAAGTGCTTCCATGCCTAAATTTATCTATTTTTTTATAAAAAAAACACAAAAAGAGAGAAAAATAATTATTCAGAAGTGAAAATCATTCTTATTGCGCTTTGGACAAGTATGATGGTGAAAACCAATTTAAGGTGTCATCTATAAACCATTGTCTATATACACCTTAGTTACTTAGATTTATCCCATGGAATTATCCATTATCCATTTGTATACATATGTTATCCATTTTCATATATCCCTATTCATTTGTGTATATTCTATCTTTTAGTTGTCTATGACATTTTAGTTATGGTTTGATCTTCACGATTACATAGTTACACATTTTCTCATTTTTTTAGTATAATATTGTCCATAATATTTATATAAATCACTCATACATCCAATACAACAAAACCCATCCATATTAAAACCCTATCATCTATCATTATTAATTAGGAGGGCACCTTTCATCTAATCATCATTGTCTTACCTAATATCATTACTTTCCATCTCTTCCCTCATTAGGAGAATTACATTGGCTTGAGGTCCATATTAACTATGTAGGAATTACTCATTTAGATGGGGTATCTGAGATCATTTTAGGTAGCACCATCATCCAGAAAAATTATTACAAAAAAAACACACTCAAAAACCCCTTATCCTTAGTAGCATGCCCTAGTTATCTTTTGCATGGGGATTACCCATTATACGGTTAACATTGTCAAGTATTTAATATTTCAAAGTGTTTTAATATATCCAAGGACATACAAAAAAATATATTTGTTTACTTGTTTATATCATTTTTTTGCTTTCTTATTTGTATAAATTGTGTGTTTTGCTTACTTGATTGTAGAGTTTTTTGTATAATTTTTTTTATTAATTGGTTTTATTGTTGCAAATGAATTTTATCTTATTTTAATTATTTTATTTTATTTAGTCTAGATCACTATAATAATTACAAATGAAATTAATATGATCTTACATATCATGATGCACTAAGTCTTGCACTTGTGACTCTATCAATTCTTACACATTTCACTACCTATCCTTAAACATAAAAATTATGTACATCCTCTAATCGCTACTAATTTGACATCATTATTCATGATTAATACACAATACCTCATATATATATATATATATATATGAACTAAAATGTTGTATTTATAATAGGGTGCTTCTAGAGAAATTCATTTGATCGATTCACATACATTGCTTCATAATCCATTAGCCCTAGATATTTTAATTTATCCATTACTAAGAGTTTATTAGATCCTAATCTTACATTATATCTATTAAAGTTGATCCAAAGAAACACCTAATATCCTTTCACATAGTATGTTTGGACTATGCCTCCAATGACAAGACTAAATTAATTTTGTGAAGCCTTAAGGACTATGTTTTGCATTGATTCTATGTCCTTGAAATATTATTATTTAATGAATTTAATCCTTTATAAAATATATTTTTATCACATTTTTTAATCAATGTCGGTGATAAATTGTCGTAAGCCCAAATGGAAAAGCTTAAGCAAGGATCCAATGAACCAATCAGTGAATATGTGCTTTGGTATAAGACCATGATTTTTATGATGAAATTTTTCATGGATAATAATGTGTTGTAATATATTTTTAATCAAAATTCTATTTCCCCTCCCCATGATTATATTATGTTTAAGACATTCAAAACATTTGATGAGTCATGCAATATAGTAAGGGATTGAGAAGTTAAGCTCTTATTTATGAATAAGTTAAAGTATGTGCTTAATCATCCAACTACCTCAACTAAAAAGTTTCAAAGAAAACCAAGTTACAAGGAAAAAAATTATACTAATAATGTGGGAAAACTAATAGTTAACATAATGTCATAGCCTACTAATTGGCATGTCTTATTCACTCCACAAAGAAGGCAATTTTCATGATTACTTGAACCTTCTTATAAACTATTACAAAAGTTACTTAAGTGTAACCTTATAAATATACCTACCCTAAAATATGCTTATATGAGTAAGCCTTCACCTAAGGGATGTGACATTAAATCATATTGTGATTACCATAAATATGGGAGGATTTGACTTATAGTTGATTTTATTTATGACATAAGATTTAGGATTGTTGGAAATATGATTGTCATTGATGTCAAAAGGGACATTATGAGCATGTCATTAATGTTTAGGACTTATTATTGTGATTTGTAGACATGCAAGGGATCCTATCAAAGGTTAAGGATGATTGGAATGCTTATGTGTTTTAGTATAATATGTCTGGTTATTCATATTGATCATCTAGAAACTTTAGGTCTATGACAGGAAAAGATGAGAAGGCATTTTGTTGATGTCACCATTGCCACATGTGGATGAATTTTGGGGAGATGGTTACATGGTTGTGATCACATTAGTACCTATTTATTATGCACCATATTTGAAGCCATGTGATGAACCATAGTAGAATATATGGGCATGCAAAGTTGGCTACTCAGACAAAATCCACTAAGTTTCTATACTTAGCCAAATTTGCAAAAGGGTTCAGCAAATCCAAGTAAGCATATTTATGAGGTTAGCGTTGACACATATGGAGGTACCAAGATAAAATTATCAAATGGGTCTATTCATTTTTTTGCCTAGTTTATATGCACTAAATCTCGGATCACATAATGTAGCATGATAAGAGATATGCTTGAGCAAAGTAGGGCTCCCAAGCATTTTGACAATGTTTTCCAACACTTGGTCAAATTTGTAGATCACAAGAAATAAATGAACAAGAATTTATATGATGTCATATCTTTCACGTATGAAGGATTTAGGATAAAATGGATATATTGATGGAATCCCCTATGTAAAAGGATCTTATGTGCTAATTTGTAGGTCATCTGACTAAGTGTGACAAGAGTTATGTGAGATCAAAGTTGTCCTTTCAGGCAAGTTCAAGGCATTTATAGCTTTATGGTAGAATAAGTTTAGTGAGATTATTAATGGATTTATATCTCACGCATGTGAAGGATTCAAAAATAACTAAGTATATGGGTTTTTTAGTTTCATGCTTAGTTTATATGGTTCAAATTTTAAACCAAGCAGTTAAGCAAAGCAGAAGATATGAAGGTGCAAAGTTATCCTTCTAGGCATAATTGAGATGGTCCCCATACTTAGACAAATCTACTTAAGGTAAAGTTTGAGCAAGTCTCAAAGATATCAATGAAGTGTATTAGTTCCAAGATTCCAGGATGAAATGAGATGAAGATAGGTGGTCAAATTTTAAATCTTGATCAATGGCTATCATGTATTCATACATTGAAGATCCAACGAAGTGTATGAAAGTCAATTTGTCAAAGGGACCTCTACTAGTGATAAGTGGTCATAATCACAAAGTTTTCATAGTAAATTAAGGATGTCATTTAAAGTCAAATTATCAACAAGTAATGTGAGGATGTCAAGTGTCTCAATAGAGAGAAATGATAGCAATGTACAAAAGGAATGCACTTATGCCAAGTGTCACATTTTCAAGAGCTAAGAAGAGATAAATATCGATCTTGTCAAAATATATGATGGTGAGTGGATGATTGTATAAAGGATATCCAATAGAGTGAGTGGACTTAGATGAGATTAAGTTCTTGACATTTAATGAACAATGGTGAGTTAAAGATCGAGTAAGTTTGAGAAGATCGATAAAGCGTAAGTGATCCAAATACTTAGGAAGTTGAAAGATGGGATAAAGAGATAGACATTTAAAATACAAATAGAAGTAAATATTGAGCTACTATGAATATCCCATGGCTCATGAGATATTATATCAGGAAGATTGATGGACATAATTTAAAGTTGACAAATCTAAAGTTCAGAAGCATACAAAGATCATATGGATAGCATGAGCCTATCAGAATGTGATCAAAAAAATGCATTTTAAAGTTGAGCTCTTTGAATATGGACAATAAAATCATGGTGCCAAACTCAAGATCAATGATCAACATTTAAAGATATATCTAGTCTAATGGTCAAATGCAAGAACATGTAAGTAAGACATGAATCATGATACAGACAATGAGATTGATCGATGTAACTGATCAAATATAGGTAAATGTGCATGTGCATCAAAACTAGAGTCCAAAAAATGCTATAGATAGTAATGATACCATTAATCATTATGTTAATGCATAAATTCAAGATGTGGGAAACTTATATCTCAAATCATAATAAACTGAGTCCATAATAGAGTGTGATATGTTGGTGAACAAGTGTGAGCATAATGAAGATATGGAACCCTAGATCAGTTGTTTATATATATGATATTTAGTACAAAGTCAAACTAATTATGAATATATTACTATTGAGTAAAGTTGAATGGTGGGATAGAGGCAAAGAGCAAGAGAGATGAAGTGTGTTGAATAGAGACATATCTAGACATGGAGACAGAGGGGTAGAGAGGAAGAAAGGCATAAAGAGATTATGCATAGAGCATGAACAGTTGTAGATCAGACTTGTAATAAAGAACATAAGGATTGGACTCATTTATGAATCTATGTTGCGATATGGATTTATAGCTTCATTATAGATCTTATTGGTTGGTGCCATTAGACAAGCTGAGTTGGTGCTTAGTTAAGAAGCGGGTGCTTCCTTAGAGTTGAAGCTCTTAAACAAGGGGATTGGTGTCTCCTTAGGGTTGGTGCCCTTAAACATTGTAACCAATGAGTTTCCTTATTATGAGTTTGGATTATAATGGTAGATTCTATCAGCTATTCTCATGGTGGTTTTTCCCATATTGGGTTTTCCATGGTATATCTTGTGTTATGTGTTTTCATGTGTTTGAGATCTCTACATCTAGTCTTAATCTACATCAAAAGGTTTTGAAAAGGACTAATTTAATTAATATACTGATTCACCCCCCTTTCAATATCTAGTTGTGTTCTAACAAGGATCTCATTTAATATGCTTATGAATGTTTTAGAGCCATAACTTGATGTAAATTCCAAATTTTTAAAAAAATGATCCCATGCAACAATAAAAACCAAGGTGAACTTTGAGGTGCATATGACTTATAATGCATAACATCCTCTATCAATGTATGTAAATCCATTAGATGGTATTATTGGTATACTTACAAGCATATATGTACAATGACCTACAATTACATTCAATGATAATGAGATAGTGGATAATGATTTTAGTTACACATAATTATTTTTATGTTCCTTCATTAATTTGTATCTTATTCAGTGTCATGGTAGTCAATGGTTCAAGTGAAAAAGTTTACATCATGACACTCCTTACTAGTCTTGGATGAACATGTTGGGGAGCATTATTCTACCACTTAAGGTGGAACCTATTGAAACTTATACTTTATTCTTATTTTTACCAAGTAAAGGAACATTTGACATGTTAATACATCCTTGGATACATAATCTCTATGTAGTACCATCTCCAGTACATATGTGTGTAGTATATAAATGGAAATAGGGTGGTTACAGTTCCTAGGATATCATATGAGTAAAACTAAGAGTAGAGTACACCCCCACCACCATTGACATCAATTATACAACTTATTCAGGTTCATTCTATGTAAATAGTTCAAAGAAAGGTAGTTGGATTTCTTACAAAACTAGTTCTTTAGTGCCCATTACATCAGAAGTTTATTCAAGACTCACGGTATCCATTATCCACGCCATCACATCCTAAACTAGAATTAAAAAATTTATGCATGGTCCATATCAAGCACAGGCACATGTTTCTAATATACAATGGATTTAAAAATATACCATGGTTACTAAGGTTACTCATCATACGCAGGATCTTATGAATCTTAATGATAATGATGGATATAGTAATCTTAATGATAATGATGGATATAGTACAACATGAGATTACCTCTCATATTCATAAGGAACCATTTTGAATAATTTGGACTTATTACCAGTCCAACTCTAGACAAAAGTATTAGAAAAACATCTAAATTATTCAAAAAATAATAATTCTAAATTCTCTCAAGTGAAATACATAGGTAATAGATCCAAATTATTACCAGAAACCTAGTCTAATTTATTTTTAATATATGAAAATTATTATTTTTCTAACATTCTCTCTAGTTTAGTTTGGGGGGCATAAGTATAGATTATCTAAAATGGTCCTTCATATATAAATACATATGATGCTCCTCACTCATGAAAAGTGACCATTCCCACATTTGATACATAACCTATATATGAGTATCCCCATGATGGGATCATCAGTTAGTAGTAACATAGATCTCAAAAATAAAAAATAAAAAAATCATGACTTAAACATAACATGCTTTGCTATTTATTACATTAATTTATGTTATTTATCACATTTATGGTATATTGCATACACTTTTCCATACATACATGCATTTCATGTTATATATGAGTGAGATGTAGGACATACATGTTGTATGTGATATATGGATGTATATATGTATGACATTCCTTCAGGTAGTGGCCATGCCAAAGATGGGGAGATCTCATTATATAGGTTACATTGTTACAAGTTATATATTTCCATGACCTTTCCATTTATCATGTTGAGCTATATTCATTGCTTACATCTACCTTGTTCTTTATTATATTCTTTATAGTGCTACATTTCATGGATATGATATTTTCTTATGTAGTGACATTGATAGGGATTTATGGTGTATGCTAGCTTGACTTATTTTATGCTTCATTATTGCTTTTTAATTTCCTATATGATAGTCATTCATTATGTTTTGTTTGGATATTACCTTATTTTGTGGCATTACTTGATTGAGTGTATTGTTATATGACTTTTCTTTATTTGTCTTTGGCCTTAGTATATAATATTTCTTCATTGAGTGTATTATAGCATAACTCTTTCTTTGTATGGCCCTTGCCTTGTTCTGACATTGATTGGCCATAGTGTAACATTGATTGCTTATTGTGTATGGTTCTTGCCTTGGTTGACATTGAGTGTTATTGTGTGCACCATGGACATGACATTGTGTGATTTGTGAGTAGATACATCTAGGATTATTTTCTAATATTTTGGTGATGTGATCCATAGCATGCACATTACTACTTATGTGTAGTGTCATGATCTATATCATGCATCTTTTTATGTAGGTTACTATTCATTGCTTATAATTGTGATGATTACTACATTATGCCTAAACCATATATCTATCTTGATATGACACTTATATAACTTAAGATACACATTTCATACATGTTTTGATGACATAATCATACTATAATGACATATTATCCACATGTTAGCACATATTTTTTAAATTCTTAAATCTATATAACATGATGCATTGACTCTTATTTTGAGATGAGTAATTCATATGCTACATTCCTCTCCACAAAATGGGATATTAATGACATTTTCATATAAATTCAAGTCTACATACACAAATAATTCAGATTTTGGTACAAATTACATGATTTAGAGTGTTCATGTTGGGTTAAATTATCATTTTGGTTCATATTATTAGACAAATATTTATATATGAGATAGATTTTGAGATATATGCAATTCATAGGCAAAATTTTTATAGGTACATTAGGGAAAATTTATCGTATTTAATATATTAGGTACATAATGACATAGATTTATGACATTCTATATCAAATTTGTATAGTTGATCAAATTATGGGGCAAGGATGTTGTTTTTGCATGCTTTTCTATTTTCAAGTTGGTACAAGGCTTTAAAGGTAATATTTTGAAAATAAAATATGTCTAAATTGGTTAATTTAGTTTACATATGATCCTAGTATGGTGCTTTACTTTCCATATTTAGGTTCAAGATCAATTAAATGAGTAGTGTGGTTGAGGTTATGTGATACTCAATGACCTAGCACTACTCCTTCATCATGAGGGTTGGAGGATTTATATTCTCAACTCAAAATTTGAAAAATTGCACTTTCCTTATGGTATGATCACCCTAAGACATTATATATTGTGTAATAATCACCCCAATCTCAAAATATTTAAAGGGCATCATAGTTTGTCTACTCACAAATGTATTCCTTCCCTGCTCTTAAATTTCAAATGTTTCATTGATTTATTTTATCTCATATTTATTATCATCTATGGACATTAATTTTTTGAATGTTTTATTTCAAGTTTACATGAAGCAAATTTTCACACATGGATCCTTATCGCAAATACAAAGTGTGGTTATACACTAAGGTACACAATCTCTTTATCCTTCTACTCTAAAATTTTCAAAACTAGAATAAATAGGGGGTCATTTATAAGCACTAAAATATGGTATTAAAAACTTGGTAATATTATTATTGACCTATATTTACCTTACATAAATAGTGTGTACATATATGGCTCCTGCACAACCTTCTCTCATATTTGTTTGGCTTCTATTAGTGAAACCTCAATTTACCATCACCCACCCACACATATTCCCTAGTTTGTAGCTAATTTGCTTATTATCTTAATCAAACTGCCTCCTAATCATCAAATCACCATTCCTATATTTTTTTAATTCTCTGGTCATACTCAAATGGCTATAAATTTTTGAAATTGTCAACCTCTACTGGACTTATTTGTGCACTAAGCAATGGCCATTTTCTAAATTCAAACCAATAATATGGGTTGACCCATATGTTTTGCATATCAATTTCATGAGAATTTTCCCAAATAATATTATATCTATACACAGTATGTCTAATCCTATTACTTATTTAACATCTATCAATCAAGTAATAATCAAGCATATTCTATCACTTGCACATTGGAAAGTGTATGTACAAGCTAAGATGACCAATATAAATCCTCTTTCTCTCAATAGATAAAGATACAAATGAAGGTAATAAAAATAGATCTTACATATACTTATATGGTTTATGATGATACTCAGGGAAGCCATATATCTAGTAGAGGGTAATCCAAACTTTATGTCTAGGGTATAGGGTTTCAAATCCTATACCTAAGATATGGATTATGGTTCTAATTAGATCCAAAAGTAAATTAAATGATATATAAATGTAAAAAAATGGTTTTATCAAGGATATAATAAAGATATCACATGCAAGGAACTAATGAACAAGGGTATCCTAGATCCAAGGTAGTTGTAACATACTAAAATGCTAATAAAGTAAGTGTTGTAATGATCAACCAATGGGTGGTCTATGAAACCTAAGGTGATAATGAAAAGCCTAAGCAACCCTATAGATATAATAGCTTATTTAGTGTAAACAGAAACATAAATAAAGACACATAAACATGCATCTACTATAACAATAAGCAAAATAGATCTATCTACTAAGTAAATAAATGAAAGATAAAAGGGATAGAGATACTTACCTTTGGGGTGACTCATCGACAAATTAATATCTCCCTTGGATCAAGTGGTACTTTACAAGAGATGTTGATGAAGACCTTAAATGACAAGAAAGAGACCTATATTTCCTTAGTTGGGGAATCCAAAGACTAGGATGCCTCTTTAACTCAACTCCTCTTGTCAAACTTTAAAGACATTTAAGCAATACAAGACCTCCAAGAATAAGACCTTAACATCTAAATCTTCCTTTTACTAATTAAGGATAGAAATGTGAGTGCGAGTAGAGAAAATAACTATTGTGATATGTTCGAGAATGCTAATGTGACCCCTGTATATATGGATCCAAACTAATAATTAACCCTAAACTCTAAGCCTACTATATTAGTCATGATGATACAGTCAAAAAGTATGTTGGCTAACACATAATTGTATCATCTAGTCTGATACAATAAAAGAAAAGACATGCATGAAATAGACTATATGGGCCTAACCAATATAGTAAGAATGTAAGGTGGCTATAAAATTTGAATAGGAAGTGAATGAATAGATAAGAAGAAAAGAGACTAAAAGGATTTTAGAGTGATAGTAATGAAGGTATGACATGATAATATACAAACCATTCTTGTAAAGTACCATAGGTAGATCCCACCTCATTTCCTATACACTCCTTAGGACATACATTTAGGGAGATTGATTTGATAACAAGTCCCTAAAAGTGAAACTACCAATAAATTGATAAAAGTGAAAAATATGAAGTGTAAACAAGGACTAACCTAAATAATTCTTCTTAAATATCCCAATTTAGAAATTAGTCACAAGAAGCAGGTCCTAGCCAAGTCAGAATCACCTAATCCATGTCATATTTGTCATTTCAAGTGTCAAAAGCTAGATCATAGGTTGCATCCATACTAAAGGAGCACCATTTCACACATACACCTAACTATAAAAATTATGTGTGTTTGAGCCCTCTTCAAAGTATTAGAAACATAAGAAACACTTAGCCACTTAGTAAGGGGTGGTTGGGGTCAATGCACCCCATCTTTTTTCCCCTTTTGTATTCCAAAACCTAGTGTATAAAGTGAAGCTAGAGTTTTTAAGTGAATAAAACATGTTTATGGACTTGTGTACAAATTGAGCTTATTATATCGTACAAGATGATGGGTTATAAGTAGGAGAAGTGGTATGTGTTGAAACAGTTGGGCACATGTCATAAATATGATTCTATTATATTTCAAACACCTTCATCTAGTGAATGTGTCCAAGGGTTGATGGATTTATACATGGCTTTCAAAAGAGTTGATATCACAAGCTAAGTGACTCTGTGTTCATTTTCAATCCTTTTTGTTCACTACACATAGTATTAGACCAGAACAAAATCAATAATAAAATAATTACATTACTCCTCTTAGTATTTTCCATAAATATAAAAGTGTAATTGAATATCAACTTGTATCATTTATATTTTCTTGTATCATTTATATTTAATTAATTTATACATATCTTAGACAACTTAAGTTATCCTAAGTTTTATCTTGTTAGATCACATTATAAAAAACTAAGGTAAAATAGTTTGTAGCAAAAGATTTTTTATGTATGATATTTTTTTTGATCTTATTAATTCACTCAAATGAATTGATTAATTCACTCAAATGACTTGAAGAAGATAGAGGGAATATCCCTTTCATAATCCATTCCTTAATTTTCAAAATCATAGTGGCTTAGTGTATAACCCTTCGTTGTTTTATCGATTTTGTAAATTTTTTACTTTTTAATTTTGTTGAATATACCTAGGGTTAGAGACCCCATACCTAGAAAAAAGGAATGAATAATCCATTTTTGATCACATAAAATTCATTGGAATGTCATATTAATAATGTGTTATCATGTAAAAATGCATCCAAATAAACTTCAACTAGGTCAACAATCATGGAATCATATGTCAATCTTCAAGTGTGGTTTTGAGGTTCTAAAAACCCACAAGATCAATGACTGACATCCCTAACATATTCATAAATCCAAGAATAATTCCACAATATAGTTTCACCAAGCATTCCAAATCACTCTCTAATTAATAGCTTCTCATGCCAAGCTCAACTTCATACAAATTCTTTGAAATATTTTCAAGCAATAAGAAAAAATATTGAAGTCCATCCTACTGATATTTCTTCTATTACTTCAACCTATAAATTTGTCATTTATAAGATATTAAATCAAATCCAAAAATATCTATACAAACATGGGCATAATGTTTTGATTCAATTTACATAATAGCACCCAAGATCATTAATTTCATAAAACTAAAAAAATTAAAAATGTAGAAGAAAAACTTATCCTAATATTTAGTTACCTCAAAAGGCCCAACCCATATGTAGCAACTAGATTTATAATGTAAATAGAATATAGATTGAAAATGTTCCATCTTATCTCTTACTTCACTCTTCAATCTTATCAATTTTTAATGTATCCCCCCACAGCATGAAGACTAAGTCCATTACTTATTAAATAAATGAAGGTATTATAACCTTCAATTAATACACAAATATAGGTCGAGCAATACAAATGGATGCTAGGATAAAGGCACCAACAAATACTTTTACTCAATGTCATCATAAACCATCTTCCATAACCCATTTCAAACGATAAGTATAATGCATCCAATCTAATTGCAAAGAATGCTCTCTCTCTCTCTCTCTCTCTCTCTCTCTCTCTCTCTCTCTCTCTCTCTCTCTCTCTCTCTCTCTCTCTCTCTCTCTCTCTCTCTCTCTCTCTCTCTCTCTCTCTCTCTCTCTCTCTCTCTCTCTCTCCTCAAATTTTAGTTTCCTATTGAAATTAAATGAGCATGTGGTGAAAGAACAAGGAGGGGGGATACCAATTAAGGCCTGCTCTTAATTACCATGTTTCATGGGTGCAATAAATCAAATGGACACATACATTTCATTAAATAATTGATTGTTTACAAACAGATATTTCATCATTCATTAACCAGAATGGATTGTAATATGATTATATGCCATAATTTAGCTTATTACATACATAAATACATGGAGAAACAATTATAAAGATACCACTAGTCTTACATAGACATCTGCCCTCATGTTGGAAGCCTCTACACTACCTTATAAACCAATAAATAATAAAAACATACAATTCTAGTCTTTTATTTGATTTTCCAACAGAGAGTTGACACCAAATATATATCATTTTGATTATATGGGTGAATTTAATGACCTATGGTCTTCTCCCCAACATTTCAATTTCTATCTCAAGTATTACATGTTTCGAATGGCATCAAGAAAGAGTCCAAGCATGTGTAGGTAGTTACAGGCATATGTAGTCATGTTTTTAATTATGTATGCTCCTTTGTTCTTCTCTAATAAAATTTACTCTTCTCTAACGCAACTCTCTTCTGACAATGTTTCACTTATTCATTTATTCTTTCTATGGGCATGAAACATATGGAAGTTGAAGGTTTCTTGAAATGAGATAGTTACATATTTGTGACTATTCAACTTCTCTCCCACATCACTCATTTTAAACCTCATATGACTGCCAATGTGGCCAAAAATACCAAATATTCAAAATAGAAGTCGTAACAAAAATATCCACCTATAATAAATGCTACAAACTCAACAAAAATATACACCTAGATCAATTATTGCAAGCTCACTTCAACAGTTGCTATGGTATGGAACATCAATTAATACAGGCTACTTCTAAAATCTGTAACTTTCACATACAAAATTAAAATGAGATGTTTTTTTGAAAGTACATAATTTTTTGAGTAAAATCTAAATATGCATGAAAATTGAGTTTTTGGTATGTTATTCATGCTAATTTTGTCACTTTTCTCAAATTTATATGGTTTAACCTAGGAAAGCATACAATTATTTTAGGTAACTTTTAGATTGTATCGAGCTAAATTGAACCTCCTCCGATGTCCTTAATACCAATGAAGTGTCTAGACACTAATGCTTCCCAATAATGGCTTATTCATGCAAAAACCAAAAAACCAAACAACAAAAAAATAAATAAATCACACATACACACCACTCTATTTTTGGTGATGCAAGATTATAAAGGATCGTAGATGCTCTAGCATCATACACCTGACATTCAAAAATGTGATATCCCACACACATGGATGGGATAAGTAGTAAAACCACTATTTTGGTCATGATGCATAATGACCATGGAATCCCCTTCCAACATACCAAGTACCTCAACTGTTTGTCTTTCTTTTTGTGCCATTTCTAGCTCCTACTTGTTAGTTTTCCTTTTTTCCTCTTGACATGTATGCTCTTTCATCCATTCTTTATGAGATTTGACCGATCATCATCCCTCTCTTTTGTGGGCTTATACCCACCATAGACTATCCTCCTCTACCAAAGGCTTAACCATGTCTCAATCAACTCACATGTGGGCTAAAATCCACTCTCATTTGTCCACCACCACAAATACATTTGACTGTGCATCTTGCTCTCCCATGTGGACTTGAACCCACTATTGTCCATCCACCTCTACCTAAAGCCCACTTGGTTTTTTTTCACTCATTTTTCAACAAACTTTTGGATCCTTGACAACATCACATATCCATGTTTGTAATTTCTCACTCATGGCTGCAATATCATCTATCACTCCCAATCTTAGCACAATTACATCAACGTACACAAGAACATCTATATGATAACCCATAACATCAAGAATCACCTTAAGAATAGTTCTTACCTTCACATCCTTCACTATCTAAATTTTTATAGCAAGCAATATCTACATATCGATTGCAACATCAACTTATTATTCACATGCTAGGTTGTCATACACATCAGTAACTCCTTTCATTTGATGAGATCAAGAAACTCAATCTATACATGCAACATCAGGGTCCTCAACATATGTTTGAGATTATCTCAAACTCAGTTGCATTCTCTCATATATCACCATGCTACAAGATTATTCCATGTCAAGTTTTGTCTTCTCAAAGCCTTCATCACCATTCAATTATTCTTGTGACAACTCTCCTTCCACATATGGCTGAAAATGAACCTCCACTTGAATATCTCCTTGATAAAAAAACTTGTTCCCATGATTTATCATCCTCTATTATCTCCATATCAACTTTAAGACACTTAACCAAGGTTGGAATATCATCAACCAACCAGCTCTTCATCCACTGCTATTGTTGACCAATTTTGGTCCTACAGGCCAAAATTGGGCACCCCTCTTTCCTTTTCCTTGTAGGGTCTTTTTACCCAAGTTCTGACAAGTTCATCCCGTAGCTACCTTGTGTAGACTTTTCTTTGACAGGCCTTTTTCCATGAAAAAACCAAGTGTTTTCTTCTTCTGGTTGTCAAGTGCTTTAGGTCTGGCAAGCATGAGTCAATTTGAAACTTATTTTGATACTTAACAGGGCAAGTAAGTTGTTTCAGAGGCCCTTTAGCCGACAAAATGGACAAAATTCAAAGGGCCAGGGGTCATTACAAAAAGTCCAAAGGGTAGAAACCCTTGCAGAGGACATTTAGGTGCCAAACAGGACCTTTGTAATTCGTCCAAAAGGTAACTTAGAAGGCTAAGAAGCCCTTGCGGGAGGTAGGGAATCAGCAAAATAGACATTTAATAAAGCTTGGAGGGTAACTTTGAGCTTGAGATGTCCTTGCAGAGTGCAGATGGTTGACGCAAAAGGGTAAAGCAAAAAGCCCGAGAAGGACTTGCCCTTCAAAAAAATTAGAAATCCAAAGAGAGAAGTCCTTTAGACATTTTGTCTAAAGGAAATCCAAAGAGGAAAACCCAAAGAGTGAATTATTTCAGATAAAATGTCTGAAAGAATTCCTTCAGACATTTGTTCGAAGAAATTCAATGGTTAAAGAAAGTCTAAAATAATTCAGAAGACAAAAAGCCCAAAGGGTAGGTACCCTTGCGGAGAGCACTTAGGCAGCAAGCAAGACCTTTTCAACTTTTTTGAAGGGTCATTTTCCCTTCAAAATAGCTCATTTTCAAAAAAGTAGAAAAAATTACCAAAGGGGGTGACAGGCCCATGAACATCAATTTCAAGGTGATAAGCTAGCTGTTGGAATTCAAAAGGGGGTGATAGGCCCATGAACATCAAATTTAAGGTGGTGAGTTAGCCATTGTAAAAGATAAAAATAAGATTTCCTTTGGACAAAATGTCTGAAGGAATTCCTTCAGACGTTTTGTCTGAAGGAATTTAAGAGCCCGAGGGAAGACTCAGTGACCCGCCAAAGAAAGGAGCTCAAAAGAAAATTAATAAACCTCGAGAGCCCGAATTGCCAAGAAAAGGACAAGAAATAACAAGGAAAGAGAAAAGTAAAGCAGGTAACCCAAGACATGGCCATGTGCATATAAGATAAAAGCTCAAAGTGCTCTAGGTGGCATAACAAGTCAAGCATAGGGACGAACCAGACCAGGTTAGGGGACACATGAGTCATCAATGGGAGAAGTAAATGCTTTCAGGTGGAATAGTCTCCACCAAATAACCATTAAAAGGATTAGTTGTGAAAATTGAAGGGAGTGGCATGTGTTTCCTTGTTTATACATTAATGAGTATCCATTTGCATGAGCATTCAAGAGAGCATGGACCAGTCAACATAAGGAGGGATGGCCTTGTTGGTTGCTAAGAGAAGTAACCCATGTTCTTGCAGGCCCAAATAGAAAAGGCAATGACTTAAGCACCTATAACATGGATTTTATAAATGCATTTAAGGAGAGATGGTAGTAGCATGGGCTAGTAATCATCATAGGATTGATTAATGTAGTATGGGCCTCATTTCCTTGACCAGTCAATGATCTTTTTACAATTTCTCTACATATTGTAACTTTTCATTTTGAGAAAGGATTTCTCAACATTGTATGGTGAAGCCTTGAATAAATTTACCTTTAATCAAAAAAAGTGTTTTATCTCCATTTGAGCTTGCACTTTTGCATATGCCTATGGTCTTATCTTATATTCAGTCATTTCTTATAATGCTTTCATAAGTTTATACTAGCATATCTAGTGTATTGTAAATTATTTTCTACAGGTCAACAAGAAGTGTCCAGATTGAAGTATAGGCATAGGTGAGCAGTTGTCTAATAGTGTGTCTTTAGAACACATATGGTAGTTTCTTTCTCCTTATACCTCCATAGAACCCCCTATTGAAACATTGATGCAGATAGTTTCTTATTTAAATGAAGTGTCTGTTTGCTTCTTTTGGTGTAAAGTGTAGGTGAAAGCTGAGTAGACCAATCAGTCTTGGTGCATCACCACTTTAGTTAGGTTATATTTTTCCTTATAGTACCTCTCTCTCTTTTTACCCCCTATTGTCAGCAATAAAAAATTCAGAGCCTCAAGGTGCATCAAGGGGAGCTAACCCCTAATCTAGAGATTCATTCCTCAAATTTGTCACCCACAGCAAGAGGAATATCTCCATTGTGCCACATGGAGGAAAGGAGCTAAGTATCCTTTCAAAGGGTGAAATCCATATCATCAACAATTTTTAGCATGCCCAGTGGGATAAATTTGCATCTTGTGAGTTTTAGGATTGGTGCTAGTCCTGTCACTATAAAAAAATCCAAAAGAAAGAGCTATAATCCAACATCTGGTGACTCCATTTTAGGAACTCAGTGTCTGATTAGTGATCAGCTTGGGATCCCATGCCTAAGGTCACCACAATATCTTCAAAGGGTGTCCCTTTTGAATTTTTTGAGTTGCCTCTAAACTCAAAAAAGAGGCTAAAGTTTGTAACTACTCATCCTTACGTAGCAAGCCCCTTTCCCAGACTAGCTATGAAATACACCTACACAAAGAGACCTCGGTTGAATCTTTTCACAGCCATGGCTTTACCTATTGTGGCCTTCAATGGTCAGAGTCCCTTGAACCTTCTGTAGTATGACCTAATTCTAGGGACAGATCTCAAGAGTGTTCCTTCCTTTAGTGGAGAGGGTCAAATCACTGCTATTGAGCATATCAAAAACATAACTAACCTCTGCAACATCTATGATATCACTGAGAAAAATGTAGCCATCAGATTGTTGGCCTTGTCCTTCAAAGGAAAAGTTTTAGACTGGTATGGGACCTTGCCTATGAATTCAGTTGGCTCATGGAATGAATTAGGGACCCTATTGACAAATAGGTTTGAGGAGAAAAGTGACCATTTGTCTCTAGTTGAGCAATTGACCACTATGAAGAGAGCCCCACATGAATTTATGCAAAATTTTAACACTAGGTTCCAAAAGACTTGGGATAGAATCCCAATTCTAGTGAGGCCAACCCCAAGCTATACCGTATTTTACTACTTGAAGGCCTTGAATAGTGACATTGTTGTCATGATACAGTCCATGGGTGGACATGTTCTACCCATTGCTTATGAAATAGCCATAGCTGCTGAAAATTGCTTGGTTCAAGCAGGAAAGATAGCTCCTGGACCTCATATGCCACTCTTTCTTAATTTACAGCCCTCAGTTCAGCCTACTACACCCACCCTAGCTCCTCTGCCTAGTGTAGAGAGGCCATCTTCTACCCCTATAAGTGATCTCCATGAAGTTAAGAGCTTGTTGTAGAGTGTTACCAATGAACTAGTTGCCCTCAAGACGCAACAAACTAAAAGTTATAGGCCAAATCAAGGCTACCAACAATTTGGGTAGACAAATAGGCCTCCCTTCCAGAATTATAATCAAGGATAGGGTTAAATTACACAAGTCAAGCCTTATCAAAGCTATAATCCGAATGCCACTTCATCTTCCAAGGCTCTTATCCTGACTCAAAATAATTTGGTGTAGGAGCAGCCTAATTATCCACCCTTGGGGCATGGTCAAGAACAGGTTGCTTATGAAAATGAACTACCAAATCAAAGTATGACCACACAAGGTGATTAGGCAGCCCAATTCTCAAGTTTTGAGGTGTCAGCACAACCTAGGATGGACAACAGGTAGGCTCAATCTGATTTCACTCTTATGAACCACCTGGAAGGGGAGTTCTACATAGTCAACTATGTGGGGAGCATAAATAATTAGAATGATTGTATTATAGCCAGCACCAGGTCTAAGAAGAGAGCTATGGATGAAGCTAAAGCACCTACTCAAGCACCTGCAACATCTTTTTAATCACAAGTAAATCAAAATTTTCCCAATTATAGACCGTCGTAACTTCAACTCCTTGGGTTGCACCACAAGTTACAAACGTCCCCAAGGAGACCCCAAAGGGGGAAATCCTTCGATCCATGTAGTGGACCAAATGAAGAAGCTGCATATCAACATCTCATTGTGGGATTCCTTAGCACTGCTAGGGCAAAAAGATATACTCTGAAAGGAATTGCATGGGCTAGGTGAGTGAGCTGTCCCAGCGAAAGATGATAATGTGTTGATAGTGAATGGGGCTCCTCCCATGGGAGTTGAATCAAATAAGGATGAAAAGGTTCCTCCTTTTATCTATCATTGATTATTGGTGATTTTTTGGTCCACAATTGCATTATTGATAGTGGAACAAGCACCTCAGCTATGCCCAAATGCATAGCTGATAAGCTAGGACTCAAATATGAGTAAATGACCAAAGGAGTTCTACAGTTTGATGGATCACCAACCAAGACCTTGGGAGTGGTAAGAGGCTTGACTCTCCATGCCTGTCCAACCTTATCAATTCCCCATGATGTGGTAGTGGTAGATGTTCCCCCTTACTTCACTCTTTGCTTATCCAAGGATTTCACATCCAAGAAAGGTGGGTACTTGGCAGCAAATTGATCTTACATGGTTTTTAGGATGAAGTATGGAACTAAGGTGAAGATTGAGTTGGAGCCCATCTACAAAGATCACCTGGAGCCATACTCGCCCAAAGCAGCAAATGTCAGCTACACCATCATTGATGAAGAAGAACTCTAGTAGACCAATCTCCATCATCTTCCCTTTTGGGAGTTGCTGACCTGATCCTAGATGAACGGGAAAATGATAATTTTGAGCATGATCCTTACAAATTCATTGAAGAGGTAGGTCTTGAAGTTTACTACATGCATGACAAAGATGCTTTCATGCCAAATTTAGTGAAGGCAAACCAAGAGAGTTGTGGTTTGTGGTAGCTTTTCTTTGATGGATCTAGAATCAAGTTGGGAGTTGGTAGTGGAGCAATGTTGGTTTCACCTTCAAAGGAGAAATACTTTTCAACTTTCAGGTTTTAGTTCTCCTGCACTTGTAATGTAGTAGAGTATGAAGCTTTTGTTCATGGTCTAGAGTGGTCATGAAAAAGAGGAATCAAAGAATTGTAACTGTTTGGAGACAACAAGTTGATTGTGAACCAGGTGAGGGGTCCAAACTTGACCAAGAACTCCCTACTCAAGTCTTACAAACATAGGGTGTGGGACCTAATGGAGAGTTTCACTACTTTCAACATCACTTCCATCCTAAGAGAGGAGAACAAGCATGCAGATAGACTAGCAATAGTTGGTGATTAGTTTGATATTCCTAAGGGGGTGAGACAAGACAAGAATCAACACCACTTGAATGTGATAGTGAGGCCCTCCATACTAGACAATGCCACCAATTGGCAGGTGTTCAAAAGTGACCAACAAATAGCAATTTTTTTGTAGGAGGAAGCTGAGTTCACTTCTAAGAATCAATCCAAGCTGTAGAAACAGTATGATAGGTAGATTGTTCAGCTAAAGACCAACAAACTTCCTAAAGGTTTGTTCACTCTTGAGAGCATCTTCAATGAGGATGACCAACTCAAGAAGGACAAAGCAAGCATGTCAACCAAGAAAGAAAATTATGAAAGGGTAGAGATCTACAAGGATAAGTTCTTCGCACTTGGGAAGGTATGTACCAATGAAGAAAAGCATGATTTCATCATGTTATGCCAAGAGTTTGTCGATGTCTTTGCTTGGGAGTATGGCGATTTGAAGGGGTTTGACCCAAGCCTATCCCAACACACCATTGAGTTGGAAGAATGTGCCAAACCCATCAAGCAAAAACAAAGTCCAATCAATCCAAAGATTGAGCCTTTCATGAGGAAGAAACTCACCAAACTGATTGAGTCTAGGATCATTTTTCCTATCAAACACTCTTACTAGTTGGCCAATCTGGTCCCTGTTAGGAAAAAGAATAGAGAGATCAGATTATGTGTAGATTTCAAAGACCTGAATAGAGTTTCATTAAGAGATCACTATCCCCTCCCAAGTATGGAGTAAATTCTTCAGATGGTGACATGTAGTGAAAGATTCTCCCTCTTTGATGGATACTCTGGATACAATCAAATTTTGGTGCAATATTGTGACCAGTACAAGACAACCTTCACCACCAAGTGGGGAACTTTCTCCTATATGAAGATGCCATTCAGATTGTCAAATGATGGAGCTACCTTCTAAAATGCTATGGATATGGCTTTCCCAAGATTGATAAATGGCATTATACTAGTTTATCTTGATGATGTGATAGTCTTCTCCAAGGAAGCAAGTCAATATTTGAAGCACCTGAGAAAAATCTGAGAGGTGTAGAGAGTTCAACATCTCTCTCAACCCTAAAAAATGTGTGTTTGTTATCCATGAAGGAAAACTCTTGGGCCATGTCATTTCAAAAGAAAGCTTGTCCATTGACCTAGAAAGAGTACATGCCATCGTAGCATTGTCCTTGCCTAAGCACAAGAAGGGCCTACAAATTTTCTTTGTCAAAATAAATTTCATTAGGATATTCATTCCTAAATTTGTTGAACTGGTCAAGCCACTAACTTCCATGCTAAGGAAGGACAAGATGTTCATGTGGATGGCAAGGAGGAGACAAAGCTTTGAAGGCATTAAGCAAGTTATCACCCAAGCTCCTACCTTGACAAATCCAAACTTCTTCACGGACTTCAATTTATACACCTTAGGAAATAAAGAGGTAATTTTAGCTATGCTCACTCGAGCAAATGGTGAGAATTTAGAACAACCTCTCACTTTTTTTAGCTAGGCCTTAGAAGGCTACGAGATTAGGTACACGTATGTTGAGAAGCAAGCACTTGCAGTCATATGAAGCTTGAAGAAATTCATACATATGTTGTCTAACATCAAGATTCACATTATGGTGCTACATCCTAGTGTAAAGGACTTCTTGCTGAGTTGAGACTTGAATGAGAAAAGGGCAGGGTGGATCACCAAAGTAATGGAATATGATATAGAGATCAAGACCACCAAGCTAGTAAGGGGAAGAGGGTTGTGTGAACACCTCGCTACAGACTACAAAGAGCCAAAGGAGGAAGTTTGGGTACTCCATGATCAAGCTACAGTAGAAATACCTATAATCATGAAGAGTTGGGCACAAGACATGGTGCATTTCCTCCAAACTGATGAGTGTCCACAAAGTCTTGATAGGACTAGGAGAAGGTATTTCAGGCTCCAATCTCTTCTTTATATCCTAATTGATGGAGTGCTATTTAGAAATGACATTTTAGGGGTACTCTTGAGATGCATTGACTTAGACCAAGTCGATAGGGTACTGTCCAAGTTCCATGATGGACCAGCTAGTGGCCACTTTGCTCCCAAGGCCACAACTACAAGGATTATGAGGGCTGGCTAATTTTGGCCCACTTTGTTCATAGACACTCATGCTTGGGTGAGAAAATGTCAAAAATGTGCTTTATTTGATGGGAAGCAACAGCTTGCTACAATGCCTCTAAATCCTATTCAAGTGAAATAGTCATTCATGTAATGGGGTTCGGACTTCATAGAGATGATTAACCCTCCTTCTAGTGCTAGCCATAAGTGGGTCTTGACTGTTACAAATTATTTCACAAGATGGGTAGAAGCCGTTGCTTTGAATGAAGCCAATGAGAGCGTAGTCATAGACTACTATGAAGGCAGAGTGATGAGATTTGGGGTGCCAACCAAAATCATTTCAGACAATGCATTAGCTTTCTTCCAACTATTACCCATAAGGGAATGGGTTGGTTGAGTCCACAAATAATAACTTGATTAGGATCATTAAAAGGATAATGGAGGAAAATCAAAGGACTTGGCATGTCAAGTTGAAGACAACTCTTTGGGCAGATAGGATCACTCCAAAGAGGGCAATTGGGAATTCACTATACACACTCGTGTATGGAAGGGAAGCTATACTTCCTATTTCACTTGAGTTACCAGCCTTGGATCTTGTCAATTAGCTACAATTGGTGGAGAGCGACAACTTGGAGGTCAAGTATTATGAACTAATGGAGCTTCAAGAGGCAAGAGACCAAGCCATGGATGCAATAGCCAGCCGCCAATAGCAAACAAAGAAGAAACATAATGCTTTCTAACTCTCCAAGTTGGATGGTGAAGAACTACATATTCCAGTCAATGGGATATATCTTAAACATTGTCACTAGCTTTCTTTTGCCATGTACATAGTTTCCTTATCTTTTCTTCATTTTCCCTAAGTGATTTTATGCATGTTTATAGTTTTTTTTTAGCCTTGTGTGTTTTCTTTATCATTTGGGGTAAAATCTTTATTGGTTCTTAGGTTTTTTCAAGGTTGTTGCCAACTTTTCAAGCCGCATCCTGAATCCATGCCCAATGGACCTTTTAAGCCACCAATCTTCTTAAAGCATAGCAAGCATACTTCCCCTATGAATCGCCAAATGTGTTGACCAATTTTGGTCTTGTAGGCCAAAATTGGGAACCCCTCTTTCCTTTTCCTTGCAACTACTTTTTACCCAAGTTCTGACAAGTTCATCCCGCAGCTGCCTTGTGTAGACTTTTCTTTGACAAGTCTTTTCCCATGAAAAAACCAAGTGTTTTCTTCTTGTGGTTGCCAAGTGCTTTGGGTTTGGCAAGCATGAGTCGATTTGAAACTCATTTTGATATTTAACAGGGTAAGTTACTTCGAAGGGCCTTTTATTGGCAAAACAAACCAAGTTTAAAGGGTCAGGGGTCGTTTACAAAAAGTTTGAAGTGTAGGTACCCTTGCAGAGGGCACTTAGGTGCCAAATAGGACCTTTGAAATTCTTTTGAAAGGTGACTTAGAAGGCTAATAAGCCCTTACGGGAGGTAGGGAATCAAAAAAATGGACCTTTACAAAACCCTGAAGGGCAACTTTGAGCTCAAGATGTCCTTGTGAAGGGTAGATGGTCGAAACAAAGGGGCAAAGCAGAAAACCTGAGGACTTACCCTTCAAAAAAGTTGGAAATCCAAAGAGAATTCCTTTAGACATTTTATATGAAAGAAATCCAAAGAGAAAAACCCAAAGAGTGAATTCTTTCAGACAAAATGTCTGAAGGAATTCCTTCTGACATTTTATCTGAAGAAATTCAATGGTTGAAGAAACTCTGAAAGAATTCAAAAGACAAAAAGCCCGAAGGGTAGGTACCCTTGCGGAGGGCACTTAGGTAGCAAGCAAGACCTTTTCAAAAAAAATGAAGGGCCTTTTATTGGCAAAAAAGACCAAGTTTAAAGGGTCAGGGGTCGTTTACAAAAAGTTTGAAGTGTAGGTACCCTTGCAGAGGGCACTTAGGTGCCAAATAGGACCTTTGAAATTCTTTTGAAAGGTGACTTAGAAAGCTAATAAGCCCTTACGGGAGGTAGGGAATCAAAAAAATGGACCTTTACAAAACCCTGAAGGGCAACTTTGAGCTCAAGATGTCCTTGCGAAGGGTAGATGGTCGAAGCAAAGGGGCAAAGCAGAAAACCTGAGGACTTACCCTTCAAAAAAGTTGGAAATCCAAAGAGAATTCCTTTAGAGATTTTATATGAAAGAAATCCAAAGAGAAAAACCCAAAGAGTGAATTCTTTCAGACAAAATGTCTGAAGGAATTCCTTCTGACATTTTGTCTGAAGAAATTCAATGGTTGAAGAAACTCTAAAAGAATTCAGAAGACAAAAAGCCCAAAGGGTAGGTACCCTTGCAGAGGGCACTTAGGTAGCAAGCAAGACCTTTTCAAAAAAAATTGAAGGGTCATTTTCCTTTCGAAAAAGCTCATTTTCAAAAAAGATGAAGGAATTGTCAAAGGGGGTGACAAGGCCACGAACATCAATTTCAAGGTGATAAGCTAGCTGTTGGAATTCAAAAGGGGGTGATAGGCCCACGAATGTCAAATTTAAGGTAATGAGTTAGCCATTGTAAAAGATCAAAAAAATATTTCTTTCAGACAAAATGTCCGAAGGAATTCAAGAGCTCGAGGGAAGACTCAGTGACCTGCCAAAGAAAGGAGCCCAAAAGAAAATTCATAAGCCTCGAGAGCCCAAATTCCCAAGAAGAGGACAAGAAATAGCAAGGAAATAGAAAAACAAATTGGGTAACCCAAGACATGGCCACCCACATATAAGACAAAAGCTCAAAGCGCTCCAAGTGGCGTAGCAAGTCAAGCGCAGGGATGAATTAGACCAGGGCAGGTGGCACAGGGGTCGTCAACGAGAGAAGTAAATGCTTTCAGGTGGAATAGTCTCCACCAAAAAACCATTAAAAGGGTCAGTTGTGAACATTGAAAGGAGTGGCCCGTGTTTCCTTGTTTTGACATTAATGAGTAACCAGTTGTGCAAGCATTCAAGAGAGCATGGCCCAGTCAACATAAGGAGGGATGGCCTTATTGGTTACTAAGAGAAGTAACCCATGTTCTTGCAAGCCCAAATAGCAAGGGCAATGACTACAACATGGATTTCACAAATGCATTTAAGGAGAGATGACAACGTCATGGGTTGGTGGTCACTGCAGGATTGATTAATGCAGCATGGGCCTCATTTCCTTGATCGGTCAATGATCTTTTTCTAAGTTTTATATATATTGTAACTTCTCATTTTGAGAAAGGATCTCTCAGCATTGTATGGCGAAGCCCTACATTAATTTACCTTTAATCAAAAAAAGTTTTTTACCTCCATTTGAGCTTGCACTTTTGCATATGCCTATGGTCTTGTCTTATGTTCAGTCATTTCTTCTAATGCTTTCATAAGTTTATACCATCATATCTAGTGTATTGTAAATTCTTTTCTACAGGTCAACAAGAAGTGTCTAGATTGAAGTATAGGCACAGGTGAGAAGTTGTCCAACAGTGTGTCTTTAAAACAGCTCTAGTAGTTTTTTCCTCCTTATACCTCCATAGAACCACCTGTTGAAACATTGATGCAGTTAGTTTCTTATTCGAATGAAGTGTCTATTTGCAACTTTTGGTGTAAAGTGTAGGTGAAAGCTAAGTAGACTAATCAGTTTTGGTGCATCACCACTTTAGTTAGGTTTTATTTTTCCTTATAGTACCTCTCTCTTTTCACCCCCCATTGTCAGCAGTAAAAAATTTAGGGCCTCAAGGTGCATCAAGGGGAGTTAGTCCCTAATCTAGATATTCATTCCTCAAATTTGCCACCCACAACAAGAGGAATGTCTCCATTATGCCACGTGGAGGAAAGGAGCTGAGTATCTTTTCAGAGAGTGCAATTCATAGCGTCAACAACTACCATATCAATCTCTTGGTCATCTTCTTCATTCCACTTCTCATATAAATGAACATGTTGGATTGCACCACACTTAGTCTTCTTTTTCTCTATATTATTCATGGTTAGACCTGTACATTACATAAACACATTATGGGAACCCAAATCTTCCTTGAGTAACTCATCAACCACTCCATCATGCCCCAAAGACATGTTGTCCAACTCCTCTTCAATGTTAGCATGTTTTTCATGAATTCCACTCTCACAATGGACTGCCAATGGCCTATTCTCAAAAACACTCATGGTTGTTGTATCCTTCATCATACCTTTGATTTTAGACTCTTCACATGGTTGAACCTCCACCAAACTCTCCTTATGTGCACTTATTTGCATAATCTCTACATCTAATGCTTCCATCATGGAAACTTGTAACTCTACTTGGATGCTCTTTTTACTTACCTGAAACTCTACATGGTTTCAATCTTATTTCACATCAATTATTGTATCCATAAAAACATATTTCATGCCTTGTTTGTCTTCAATGCTACTACCATACAAAAGAAAATTGACAATCACATCCACCCTTCGGCATATATCAGTGTTTGGGGCACAATCTAAATGTGCAACTTAAAAAAAAAAAAGGAAAATCTTATTTTTCAAATCGGCTTCCTAACACCAATCCGCTTGGGGCAAATTATTTTTGCATATGCCTACAATCATGCACACATTTTATTGAGACTCATAATTCCGTTAAATACAATATTACCTATATCATTTATCCATGTATATGTATATCTTTCATTTCAAGTGTTCATCCACATCCATTCAAAGCCACTTGGGGCATCATCTTTCTACATTTGTTTGTACTCTACTTTTTCTTTATTTCTCGAAAAGGCATCATTTTTTCTAGTCGCAACACCATTTCAAAAAGGAACAAATGTAAACACCTAATTTTCACTAATTTAGTGTCATAATTAACTTTGTTTACAATCAACACACTAACTCAAACACCATCCCAAATTTGAATTTTCTAGTAACATTTCCCTTTCTTTTTTAAATAATTGATTAAATTTATATTAATTAATTAATCACGCACACATAATTCTTCAAAATTAATTAACTTTGAAATTTCCACCTCATCCAAACATTTTTCATACTTCTTTCAACTAAGTGTTGAGTCATCCAAGCACATTTTTAACTTCTTCAACTAATTGTTGAATCATCATTGAACATTTCAACTACCATGATGAGTCACTCAAAAATCCTGAAACATTCATGATGAGTCATTCAACTACCAACTCTCATCTTTTCTCACACACATGAGAATTAGTCATCATTTATTGAGATAAGTTCTCAAATCCAACTGTAGATAATTATCATTATCACATAAATCTAGATTTATCTCAATCGTTCATTTTCTCACCCAAAAGCCTATAAATAAAAATGTTGCTCTATTTTCATCATCCACTTTTAAGCTATTGAATTGCTATCAATTTTATCCTACACATCCATTGATAAATCAAGTATGTGCACCCAAATGTTGTCCAATTCATTTTTGTTTAGAGAATATATCGAGCATCTATACTCCAAGAAGAGGAAATCAAAAATCAAAATGGAGAAGGTAATATATTTTATTTGTATGGTTTTATAAGTATTTATATGTTTAACTTTTTTTTTTTGTTGTATTAACTCTATCAAAGGATTAGTTTAGGTTTTAGAATAAGAATCACTTACCAAAGTCTAATTGCAAAAAAATCATTGTCTTTCATGCCTCTCATCAACCTTTCACCCCCCTGAAATTTCACTTTCCTATTATCGTTAAATGAGCATACTTATCACGTATGTAAAGAAATCAATATTACTTATATGCAATTCACACCCATTAAACCAAAAGTCAAGCAAAAAAGATAAAATAATATGAACAACAAAAACTATTTCAACTTTTCATGTAGACCCCTACAACATGAAGAGCCAATCCATTACTCACTAAACAAATGAAGGTGCTATGGCCTTCAATTAATGCACAAACTGGTCCATGGGATACAAATGCATGCTAAGAAAGAGGAATGCACAACTACTCTTATTCGACGTCAACAAAAACCATCTCCCACAACCCATTTCAAACAATGTGTAGAATGGATCCAACATAATTGCAAAAAATGCACACTCATAAACGTTTCACCCTACTCAAATTATGCTTTCACACTACAATTATATGAGAATACTTAACTAGTATGTAAAGAAATGGATATCATTTATTTTCATCACACCCATTAACAATATGTATATCATTTATTTTCAACTCACACCCATTAACAATAGCAAAAAGGAGCTAAATAATAAGAACACCCTAAACTATTTCAACCTTTACATATTCTATATACTTACCAAAGTCTTCATAGGTTCCAACAACTTCACACAAAAAAGGCTTCAACATTGTGAAAAACCAACCGTTACGAATTGAATTCATATTTGCATATATCTATTATATTTTTCTACTTGCATTAATATACTAAACCATCCTAGTCATCCTAGTCTAATGAATCTATCTTCAAAACCAGCGAGGATTTCTTTTCATCAAAAACACTAACCTCAACCGTTGGGGGTAGGGAAAGGATTGGGTAGATAGGGGAAGGTGGGTTAAGGAATGAGAATTAAGTGAGTGTCAACAACACAAACATTTATGAAGACAATACAATCTAATATCACTTTTTCGAACATGGTGGTGAAGCCGAGTAAACGTTTCTTACAATTTGCTCTGTGGATGATTAGATTGTTGTTTGTTAGCTGATATGAAGTTCAAAAGATTACAATTAAATTGGTAAAGGTTAGGTCATAGACACCACCGTAAACATTCCTCCTCCCGTAGGGTCTATCATTATTTGTCCTACCAAACCCTGAGCAATAGAGACAAACTTTTCATCTAGCTTTCCATCCACATTGATGTATTGATTGAGACATACCCTACTTCAGTCTTGAGTCATGGTGGAAGAGATCATAAAAGCATGCACATAATCCATCCGTAATATTAGCAACATTGGGTTCCTTCTTATTTTAAGATTGTTCATCCCAAACCAATTTTCCTTTTCCTTTGACATCGCCCGATGAAAGAGGGCAAGTTGAAATCTTCTAAAAAGGCTCGTATTCCTTCATTTTGCAAGAACTTGCCACATACAATAACGCCCAATTCTTAGCAAGGTAACGAAGAATCCGCCAATGGCGCAATGTCAATTCAAAATAGAAAGCGCTGGGTTACGAGGTCATCATGGTAGGGGAAGGGGGCATAATGTGGGGTGTTGGGAGGTGCAGGTGTGAGGACATCATGCAAGGAAGGAGCAAAACCCTAGCACAGAGCTAAAGCATTCAAGCAAACCAACGATTTGAGCAACCTCAAAGCAAGCAAGAGAGTAGAATGTCCAATAAAGTAGCGTTGAGCATATCAACATCAACTTTCAAATTACCATTTAATAAAACAATTATACTCACCTGTATTTTGACTCAAAATCCAAAGCCCAATCATGTTTTACAAACCATAAATAATGGCACAAGAAAATACATGATGTTAACCATTCATGCCACCTAGCAAAACACACGACTCTTACCACTCTCAAAGTTTAGCTTTAGAATTTACTAGGATAAAATGTCAATAACATGAATAGGAAATACAACATTAGCAGGCCAATAAGGCATCCATCAAATGACAGGTGGGAAGGGCTTGCCATCCCATGCACCATTTTTCTTGAGGTAACTTCGTAGATGTTGCATCAATATTTAGGTAGTCTATTAAAATGAAAGGAGCCACAAATGTCTGCCACTTTTCAAAATAAAAACATTTGGATGGGATGATGAGATTTGGGAGGGATGATCTGCCACTTCTCAAAATAAAAATATTTGGATGGGATGATCAAATTTGGGTACAAATGAAAGAGAGAATTAGAATAGTTGTGGTGAGGGGAAAGGGATAAGAAAGTCATCATCGACTGCTGATGTCTGAATATGATCAGGAATCCCACCTTTCTAAAACTAGTCCAATACATTTTTGGAATTCAAAAGATAAACACCTAAGTTAGCAGCCAAATCCGTCACTCCATTACCATCTCATTTGATGTAAGTAAAGATGATGACATCTCTCTCATTCTTATTTGTGTTGATCAGAATTTGCAAGTCACTTTCCACTATTAATATTTGCCACCCACTCATGAAATCAAATTGGATGCCCGTAAGCATGACCACCCATGACATCAATTTGGATGCCCGTAAGCATGACAATGGCTTCCACTTGATTGTTAGCATCCCTTCCAACATCTATTGAAAAACACAGCTTGAAACGCATCCTCCCACAGCAAGACCAAGGTACGCCTTAGCTAGCTCCATTAAAGTTCAGCTTAATAAACCCAGGGGTGGGCGGAACTAGATAACTCTATGTTTCTCAATGCTTTTGATATGAAACCCATTATCGGGGAAACCTCTTTTTTATTATTAATATAGCTTAATTACTTAAAAAAACAAATACTTTGTACATGTAAATAAATGGGGAAAAACAGTGTAATCAGAATAACCAGAAGTACACTATTTTTTTTCAAAAAAAATGGGAGACAAGTGCGAGAATATGCCAGAAATTAAAAAACAAAATTCAAATATATATGTAAGATTAGGAAACATATATATTAGTATACTATACATAAACAACTTTAAAAAGACAATTGGATTTTTAAAATACTAATGAGATTAGGACATGGGGTTAGTCAGTTATGGTTAGATAGTAGTGATAGCAGCAACTTCGGCCTATTTTAATCATAGTTTTTTATTTTATTTTCCATCTTTTAATAGAGATTGCAACTTGAGTCAAAAGACTACACAAGAGATGCAAGGAGACTCAGAATTCTGAGGTCCCCTGGTATCGGGAGACATCTCGGTACCAGTCTTAAGTACCAAATACACATCTCCATCTCTGAGATGCATCTCAGGTACCCATTGAAGCATCTAACACTGGGAAAATCTTCTCAAGAAATTACATAAGATATTTTTAAAATATTGGTCGAAACTTTTCAATAAGCACAAAGGCAAAAATGCTGCATAATTGTTACTAAATTGGGGACTCAGCTTCAAGCCCGTAAATACAAATGCACATACATACTTATGTGTGTATTTTTACAGGATAAGACAACTTTTATCTGCAAATTGTGTAAAAAGAGGATTGGTATTATCTCCTTACACCTTTAACCAGGTTCTCCCAACCAACCTCTTTACCGCAGTCAGTACATACTATTGTACAATTAGTCCTAACATTACTTCGGAGCAAAAGAGTCGCATGAGACTTGTTAGTACATTTTTGTGATGTATAACGCACCGCAACAGTGTCGACACCATACAGGCAATGATCATCAGTATGACCCCTGTTATTATAGTTCTGGGTTGTGCTCTGCACTATAGTTGTGTCAAAACTGTCAATATTTTGATAGAGGGTATGACTACTGGTGTATTTCTCTGCTGTGTTCTGCACCAAAGAAGATTCACAATTACTGGCATTTTGCTCAACCACACGATTGCTTACTTCCACCCAATCAACATGAGAGCTTTCCATTGAATACTTGAGTTTTTCTGATTCCACATATTTCTTAAAATTTTCCAAAGCCATATCCCGCTCTTCTTTTGAGAGTCTTTCATCTTCGTTCTCCTGAAGAAGGGTCTCGTGTTCATGATAATTAAAAATCCAGCTGCACCAACATATTACCCATATACAAAATTATATAAGTTTCAATCTAAAAAAGGCATCTCTAGTTAATGATACTATAAAAATGTGCCTCTAGATTGTACCTCGAGCAATGCCTCTCGAGTATTCTCTTCATAAAGGATGCATCAGTTGGTAAAGAACCAAGCGGATTAACCGTTGGGTTTTCATTTCCATCATTGTGTGCTGCTGTATTCTCTAATTGATTCATCATTGTCTCTTTGCTTCCTTCAGAATGAACGTCAGTGCTGTCATTATCTTCAAGCTTGAAGAGATGCAAGATTTCCTCTTTAGTCATGGTCCTGTGAACCTGCTGTTGATCAACCACTCGTGCTGCAAGACCCTCTTTTGTAACCTGTCAAAATCCAAACACACACAATATAGGTCGTGAAGATCTCTTGTGATAGAAATTTGTAAAAGAAAAGAAGTTTTCTACCTGGCGCTTGTATATTTTTTCCTCCATCGTCCCATGAGCAACCAAGCGATAAACATATACATCCTTTTTTTGTCCAAATCTGCATATAGAGATAAGGAAGGACATGTTTCAAAGACACCATCTTTCAGAAAGGGCAGTTATAAAGATTGGAAATGTGGCAGATGCCGTTATTCAATTATGCAATTGCAGTATAGTAAAGACCGATGCTCAAATAAGGCCAGAAGAATCAGAAGTAAAAAATAATAACCGTGTACTTCCTGTTACCCTATCATGCAGAGAGAGGAAGATGAATTCGGAAAATTAGGTCCATCAACCTATAAATAAATAAAATGGAGATTATTTAAAGAACCCTTGTTTGTTTTTTACCAATACATTGTTGGAAGGAGACAATGTGTTGACCTAATTGAGTTCATAGAATGCCCAACTATTCCTGCAGCACCAGGGTTCCCAATCAGCAGCTCCATCAAAGTTCAACTTGCTCCATCCTTTAGGAGGAGAGAGATATATTGCTTTGTCACCTTACACTAAAGCAAGGGAACTTATAGAAATACAGGATTCTGCAGATTTGAGTTATATGCATGTCTAACTTACTAGTGGAGACAAACTTTTCCTGATTAGTTTTGGTAGAAACCAAAGCATTGCTTCATAACTGATTTTGATGGTTCACATTAATTTGTTATTATTCTGCCAGGAATATACTACTGTTGCGCTCTTTCCAAATATTCAATTTTATAAATCCCACAGCCATATGGTGCATTATTTTTTAAATTTCTCATTAATTTGTTTGAATCCCGCCAGGAATCTTCAAATATTCTGCTGTCAACTCTTTCCAATATTCCATATTATAAATTCCACTGTCATACGGTGCTTTATTTTTATAGTTTTCATTTTCAGTCTTGTACATCTGAACATCTTCTGTACCATTGACACTTAGGGCCTTGGAAATTGAATTGTCCCACCATTTTATTCCATGTCTGTTTAGCATAAAGGCACTCAAGGAACAAATAGTCTCTAGTTTGTCTCCCTGTTACAATTAAGAGAAGCAGTTGGGCTTGGGCGAATCAGTTGTTAATATTTTTTCCTGTAGAGCTAACCATAAGAAGCTTTTTTGCTTTTTGGTCATGTTGTGACTGCTATATTTATTATTAAACATGTTTGAAGAATGGGGCAGTATACAACAGGCACCCAAAACGAAATTCCTCGGCAAGTTGTGGATTCATGGTCTGCAATCAAAGCTAACCTATAGTCCCTTAGGTGTTATTGTGGTTGTCAAAATGATGTAGTTGTAGTTGTAGTCACTTTTGGTTCTCCTATTTTTAGAAAGAGCGGGGGACCAGATTTCAACCCCTAATAATCCAGCCTAAAAAAACTTTGATATACATACATCTTTTGGCCAGGTCTGCAATGCCTCAACTCAACAGGTGGTATGTCTGTACAACAAGATATCTCCTTGAAAACAACTATTCTGGTCTCTCCTTTTCCTCTGCTGACCTAGAGTCATTTGTAGCCCACTCGAGAGGTTTGCTGGCATCCTCGCTCAAAATCCCCTAAGAGTCCTCAAAGAGGCCAAACATTCCTCTTCTTCAAATTCTCAGATACCAATAAACAACACCCACACACAATCCAAACAAATAGCACTCCAAATAATTTACTCTCAAATCAGGAAAGGGGAGAGTATTAATGTTAAAGAAAATTTCGTCATATGAATATGCCACAATAGCAAATAGCTTGTAAATTATGGAGAACACATAGATAACAATCACAGGTTAGGGAGCGCCCACAAGTAATGTTCATACTGGAGAGGGCAAGGATACTAACACATTGACTCAGGGAAACACACCCAGAACCCTGCTTCTGGATTGGAAAAGCTAAGAGAATTTATGTGGAACATATCCCATCACAGGGATATGCCTCTACAGTAAACAACTTGTAGATTATGATAATCACATGATAAAAACCACAAAGCTGGAGAGGGCCCACACGGCATGACACATAAATTGCTAGAAATTTTGGAACGAGGGGCAGGGAAGGGGGGCCTGGCAGGATGCTAGCACATCAATCTGGGGACTTTCACCTTAACGCCTGCTTGTGGATTGAAAAACTTAATTTAGGAGTGTAATAAATACTAAATAAAGTGGTAAATAACTTTTATCATGATGCTGATGTACTTATGGTAATTCATCGTTTGTTGAGGAAGACCAATGATGAATAGATGTCTTCAAAGTTCCTTGTATAGGATTTGATTGTACCATGAGATGAAGTCTATGGATTCTGTGCTACATTACCGGATATGCTCCCAGGGACCCTCGGATATGATACAATACTCGCTCAGATGCGATTTTGCAGGGGATACCGGGGGGGGGCAACGGGCAGGGTACATCCCTGCCCCTGCGGGTACGCCCGGATACGTCCGTGGACGTATCTCAGTGTACCCGGACGTATCCAGGCATACCCGCAGGGGCAGGGACATACCCTGTCTGTTTGGACTGCGTACCCTGCTCAGAAAAACGTTTATTTATTTATTTTTTCATTTCAGCTGTTGGCAAATGTCATGAATGGAGTGGAAAGTGTTGTTTTTTCCAGCAGGGAGAAGTGTGAGGTGGAGAACATGATTGAATGTCTGGCGGAGATGTATGATAAAGAGGCCATGCTTGCAAAGGATACAGGTACTACACTGTTCTGAGAACATTAAACTGTGTTTCCTCCTCAACAAGGAATCATTGTTGGTATGCTTCGACTTGGGCAAGGGATGCAGTTTTGAGAATGAGCTGGATTATGATTGCTTCTTATTGGAGCTCTTACGTGGCTTTTTACTTTCATTCATGCCTCCGTCAATTCATTAATTTCTAACTCCGATGATGCCTCATTGATTAATTTTATATTTACATATATCTATCTAATTATTTTAAGATATACATTAATATAAAATTAATTATAAAGAAGTTAGAAACAAAAATATACTAAACATGATAATGAAATTCAATTTAAATATTATAATATAGATTTATTTTTTAATCTTTACATTATCGTGTATTTTATTTTATTTTTTTAAAAATTATATATGATAATTTAATGTGAAAATGCAAGTCATTTTAAGGTTTAATTGATATTTTAATTCATCAATGTAAAAGGTATATTTTTATCGGAAACGTACCTGCATATTTATTAATTAAAAGATTAATGATAAAGTATACGCATTCCAACAAATTAAATTTTAAGATACTATCATGTTGTTATATTTTGTGGTTGTAATTAAATTATTAATGATCAAGTATATGTTGTTATATGCTGATTTGTCTATACTTTGTCTGTATATTGTAACATTTGCACTATGTACTTGTTATAATAGTAAGACTAATCTAATTTCGAGTTCGACCATTGAAAATTATGATATTTGGCATTGAATTATTAGTATGTTTTTTGGTTATTTAACTTATTTTGTTTCCTCTATGCATATTATATGGTTAATTTTGTTTATATGGCTATATTTTTGTATTTTTAATTATATATATATTTTTGTACGGCTGTATCGTATCCAAACCCCCCAAAAAAATCCCCGTATCCATGTATCGGATTCTCGTACCCATATCCGTATCGGCAACATAATTTTTGTGTGCTTTATTTAAGCCATTACAGCCCAGAATTTACAAAAAGAAAAAAGATAAATTAACCACTTTATAACCCGCCATTGAGCAAAAGACACAAGATGTCTTTCCTACAAGATGATGGAAGAGGTGGGAGAACACTATTTCAAGATTGTGTAATTTTAGTAGAAGTCTACTAATTGTGGAATATTAGTGAGAATGAAAAAATCTTCATAACATCATTGCATTGAATGTGATGGCAAGTGACAGTGGAAAGGCATAAAAGACCATTTTAGAATCATCAAACTGAACCTTGAGAAGAGCTTATTGTTGACAAGTTTGACCTCACAAGTCAAACTGTCACCCCTATAATTCAAAACTTTGCTTGTCATGCTTCTACAACCTTGTTCATAAGTTTTGTCGTGCTTCGATCAAATGGTCTTTGTAAGGTCTTATTAACATTGTTTAAAACATAGTGGCAAAAATCGTTTTTTCAAAAGTGCAAGTGTTTTTCAAAAAATCAGAAAACTTAAAAATGCTAGAAAAATGCGGAAAAAAATAGAAAAAACTGTTTTTTTTTAAAATTTAAATGCATTTCTATTGCATCTAAATATATATTAGACATTTCAATTGCATAGAGAATAGATACATCATACAATTACGCCATCTATGAAAGATAAATGAGATTGTACACCATCCAAATCAGTCCATTGTTTTCTTTCATTACTTTTCATAAATATTCAAATCTCAATAGGTTTAGGGTTAGGTATGTTTTTTTTTTTTAATTGTTCTTTAATTTTACATTTTAGAAAATATATTAAAAAAACTGAATTATTAGGTTTAGGGTTAAGGCTAGGGCTAGGGTAAGATATATATATATATATATATATATATATATTTTTATAATTTTTATTTACAATTTAAAAAATATATTAAAAAAATAAACTTAGATTAGGGTTAGTAGGGTTAGGGTTTGGGTTTTTTTATTTTACAATTTAAAAAATATATAAAAAAACTGAAATATTAAGGTTAGGGTTAGGGCTAGGGCTAGGGTAAGATATTTTTTTATTTTTATAATTTTTATTTACAATTTAAAAAATATGAAAAAAAAAACTTCGATTACGGTTTTAGTAGGGCTAGGGTTTGGCTTAGGACTAGGGATTTTTTATATTGTATAATTTTTATTTACATTTAGAAAATGAAGATATAAATTAAAAAAAAATAACTTGCTTGGAATTTGGAAAATGAAGGGTGAAGACCAAACTTGAAGACCTTTGAAAAAATCTTCCAAAAATCTTTGAAAGTCTTTGAAAATCTCGATCAAATGCTACCAATCTCCCTGAAAAAAGTTGAAGACAAGTTTTTGTTCATAAAAATGATTAAAAATCTCCAAACTGTGCTGTTATTTCGTCATTTCTTGCACTTATAAAGGGAAAAATCGAAAAAATTGCATTTTAAACCCGTTTAAATCACTTTTTTTCGTAAATCGCGATTTTTTCCCGCAATTTCATTAACTCACGATTTTTTCATGATTTTCAATGCTTTTGGGAGGTTGACCCATTGACTAGTAAAAAACCACGGTTAAATGCTGGAAAAACGTGTTTTTCTCCCCGATTCAAGACTAACAGCAATTTTTTCACGATTTCTACTACTATGGTTTAAGGTAATATCTTTGCTAAGCTTTTCAATGCCTTCAGAATCAGTCTTGTGGGTCCTAGGGGTATGTCATGATGTGTCAAGATGGTACATGGTTGTTCAAGTCAAGTTCTTTCACTTGATCACTTGGTTAAAAGCTTGTTCATCTTGTTTTGATGAAATTAAGGTATTTTAGCAAAGTTTAAAGTTTTTGGAGAAACCTAGGTTTCAATTGTGACCAAGATAAACCTTCTCAAGGTGAATTTCTTGCATGGAGCACTAAATTAGATGGTGAAGAAGTCATTTGAAGTGCTAGGTCTTGGATTGATATATTCTCTCTACATGAGGTCATCCAACATACACTAGCTTTTTTTGCACTTGAAGATGCTTTTAAGGGGTTTTAAGTCCATTTCCAAGATGGTCAAGATGGAATACATGTGCCATTGCCCTTGTCAAAGCTTGAAGATGAGTTTGCAATGTACTTATGTCAGAAAGAAGTCAAAATAATGGTTTACATGTCAGAATAGTTTAGTTTTGCTCCAAAAGGTGCAGTTTTGGGAGTTTGTATGGACTGAGGGTATTCACTTGCAGGTGAGAACATATTCAAAGTGCCTCTTGGTCTTATACTGGTCATCTCTATGAGTTTCAAGCTCTCACAGGTCTTAAAAGTGCATAACATGCTTCTTCTCCTTCATCGCTCTCCTCACAAGCTCACAAAGGCAGATTTCAAGTGCTTGGTACGGACAAATGAGAGAGAGTTGGGTCACAAAGTTTTTGCCTGAGGAGGGGGTCCTAGTAAGCTTCAGGTTTGTGGCATTGGTCGTTAGATCTATTCCCTCTCCTTTATGAACAATCGCTAAGATGACAGAGCAGTCTAAATGAGCTAGTCAACCCCACAGACCCACTTTTCTTCTTTGAAATGGCAGTTTGAAACAAGTTGAATGCATGAGAGCAATTGTAAATGATGTAAGAGGGTTTGAACAAGTTCATTTATGGTCCTCCAAATGTTACTTGGCATGTGTGGACCCAAGAAGACAAGAAACTCCACATTGACATAATTTGCAGGTTTTGCACTTAAAGTTGAACGTTTTTATGCTGGGTCCAATGCATCCAAATGTTGTTGAATGTGTTTCACCATCCTGCTAGTCCATTCAAGGCCCTCCAACCATCTGGCCACTCCATTCTGACTTCTCTAATTGACGTTGCAGTATTCAGCCCATGTACTGTATTATGAGGTCTGCCTACATAAAATGAGTTGAAGAGGCCTTGTTCTGCATGGTGCAAGGTTGTATGAGGGTCTTAACTCCATAAGAAAGATAAGAGAGCAATGGAAGAATGATCTTAGGTTTCAAGAGATCAAGTTAGCCACCATAGAAGGCCTAAAGCATAAGGATGCAGACCTACAGATGTATGTTGTAGACCTGTAGGTCTGCATTATTGGTTGAAATGTATATCTATAGTTGGACTTTGAAGACCCAAACATGTGGGCAATATAATGTTTTAACACTTGGATAGGTCCAAGGTCTATGGAAAAGAGATGATCTCAAAGACCAATATTCAAAACCCTCAATACCACCTACAGGCTGAAGAGTAAGTGTTGATGTTTTTTGAGACTTTGGGTTGGTTTGAAAAGCATCTAAGATTACATGTCAGACCTAGAAAACCTGAGAACCTATTCAATTAGAGGTCTACTCTCAAAATGCTTTCATTAAATGATCATTGCATTGAAGGAGTGAGGAGTCCACACAGACCCACAAGAGGCAGCAAAATAGTATACAAGTATAGAACAGAGGAGGGTGCTTATGTGTTTGTAGAGAGGTCTATTGTGAAAGAGCCTCATGAAGCTTAGTTACCACCGAGGTCTCAATGAGCTAAGGGATTAAATCAGGTTCCTAAGTTCAATCTTCAAACTCTCACCAGATCACTAACTACAGCCTTATATTATGTATATGAGAGAGAAAATGTATCTTGTGAAGATGTAGGGTTTTGTTAAAGTTGCACAGGGTCAGTAAGGGTATCACACTTTCAATACTTGGATAAAAGTCATGCTTTGCTTAGTTTTTCTATTGAGACCCTAAACCCTCCTTAGAATACAGTCAAACCTCAATGATCATGTACAGGCCTAGGTAGTCATGTACAGCTCTGCCTAAAGAATGTGGCATTGGTTCATGATTTGGGGGTCTAAACATTGCATTATAAGTACTATATCGAGGTTAAAACTTCATGATAAGTTATGAGGTAATAGAAGATATGTTGCAAGGCCAAGATAGCTCAAAATGTATGGTGACAAGCCAAAGCCAACAAGAAATTCTCAAGCACATACAGTCAAGCTTATGTGAGAGATGCATAAGAAACGTTTGTTCAAAAGGAAGAAATGGAAGGGCCAACACTTTCACAGGGTGATGAGGGATAAATTGGTCTGCACAGATCTATTCAGGGTCTTGATTCCATTTACTCTTCCTATTGAAGGCAAAGAACTCTCAGCTCAGCCCTACAGACCTGTCACAGGCAAAACTAGAGAAGGAAGGTATGCACTTGTAGGTATGCAAGGTCTTGAGAGGATTAGAAGGTTCAAGAGAGGACACTGAGCCCTAATGTTGCAACAAAAGACTATTGAATGTTCAAAGATTTGTAAATGAAATCCCAAGCCCAGAATTGGCAGTCAAGACTCCCAATCACACCTACAGGTTGCTCAGGCAACTTAAGTAGGTTTCAGACATGCAAAGTGAATGCAATGTGTATAGTAGAAGTAGAGTTTAGACAGATAACTTAAAGATTCACAGAGTCACTTGAGATTACAGGAAACATGAAAGCAAATCAGAGAGGATGATCAAACAGTTCAACTCTAAAACATTGCAAAGCACCTACAGTCAAGGCAGATTCAGCTGAGACCTACAGGCCTGTTCTTGAACATGAAGAACACATGGAATATTTGTATTAAGATTTGGTTCTTGATGGTTTAGAGTGATGAAGAAAACCTAAGCATAAGTTTTCATGAAGATTAGAGCCTTGGGAGAGGAAAAAAAGGGCAGAGCAGGACCTCTAAGGTCAAATTGGTTTTTTGACTCCTAAACCCTCATGAACAGGTGATCCAAGTTGCCTCAAGGTAGTAGACTACACAGTACTGTGTATGAACATTTTATGATATAAGAGTGGTCTGTTAAAATTAAAATGGGAACTAAAGAGCTCTAAGGGTTCATGAATATCTTCAGGAGAGTCTAACTCAGTTTCTAGGCCTGTATGTAACAATGATGGCACGTGTGAATCACAAAGTATGGTAATGACCTGATTTGGCAGATTGCACAGTCCTAATGTTTCAAATAGCTTTCACTAACTCTTCCAAGATCATCATGATGTTAGGATACCTCTTGTTGATCAAGATGGCCCTAGAGCAAGGTGATGAGGGTCTTGAGATCCAATGTTGTCTACTAGCCCTGATAAGGCCTAGATGAAAGAAAGAGAGGCTTATGATAGATGGAGGTGTTAAGAATGTTTGCTAAGAGAGAGAAATTGAAGTGTAGACACTTTCACAAGCATGTGTAGACCTGTTCAAGGCCTTCATGCTACTCACTTTTTCCATTAGAGGCCAAGAAACCAAGACTGATCACCTACAACTGGTCTGTGTACCATGAAGACTGATTAAGCAGAGTGTCTAAAGGTTAGATGGTTTTCTCAGAGCAAATTCAGGTTTTCAAGGGGTTTGAGAGTGTAAGATCCATACACACAAGGTTAATAGAGCTCTAGGAAGGTCTCAGTTAGAGTGAAGAGAGCAAATAGTCAACAAGGGTAACTTTAGTGTTTTGCTCACAAACCCTCAATCTCAATCAAAGAGCTTTCAAAAGATCATAAGGGCAGAGGTGATGAAGATGATCATTGGAGAGGTCAATGAGGATGTTACAAACCCTAATAGGTCATTTGCAACTCAGAACAAACACCAAAATATCATCTTCAGGCATGTTTCTTTCTCAAACCTCACAGAATGCATAGTTTGCCACACGAAGACCAACCTCTTGTGCTTAGATCTTTGTTGACAATTGGCATGGGAGCTCAGGCCCATAGGGGATGTTAGAGGGGTCCCCCTACTCCAAATTCCTAGCATTAGTTTTGGGATTAATGCCCTGTACTGTATGAATCATCATTAAGATGATAAGACACTCACAAGCTATCTAGAAGACCAGTTTTGACCAGTTTGGAAAAATTGACTTCCAAAGCACGTGAAATGAAACTTCCTAAACATTGCTCTAGACTCCAAATAGATTCTCACTATGGTACTTCCCTGTACCTGCACCTATATGGATTCAAGAAAAATTCTACTTTTGTGAGATTTTGAGCCTAAAAGAGGGTATACAAGATGATGAACAGTTACAAATTGTTGGAGAGGATGCCTTGGGTTGTATTCCACCTCTCCAAGTCCAAAAAACCATACAAGCTACCGTGGAAGTGCTCAAACAAACCTCATTTTTCAAAGCAATCCAAAACAGGCTTAAGGGCTAGTTTTTTAGCCATTTCTTGGTTTGCCTACTTGCACAAGGTCTCGGAACTTGAAAATTGGCATGGAAGATGGTTATAGCATGGGTAAAGTGAATCAAACACTTTTTTGGGTTTCACACATGTGGAAGAGGTCTAGAGCAAAATCTCAGTTTCTAGGTAAGGAGGCCTAATTAGGCCTAATTGGAGAGAGAAAATGGGCTAAAAAGGAAGCTTCCACTCATAGTCAAATCCTGAAACTTGGCATGGAGCTGTAAAGGGATACTGGGTCCTCAAATATGTGCTTAGTTCTCCAGTACACTCCATACATTCTTATGCACAATAAAGTTTACCTGTTTTGAGAGCTACAAGGAATGAGGCCAAATGAGACCTTTTGGAGCAAAATCACATCTTTTGGACTGTTTTGATGGCTCCAAGTGGCTTGTTTCAGGTCTGGTATCATGTTGAAAGGCCATCCATGGAAGGACAATGTTTGCTGAAGACATATCCAAGTATTCTCCTTTGTACGCCATGATGCAAGAAGAAGAGTTCAAGGGGTTAACCAAATCAATGCATAAGAACTCTTCAACATGCTTTTCACATCTACGCCATTTAGAGGACAAGAACAAGTCAGAGA
Organism: Torreya grandis; assembly: GCA_037957365.1. Lineage (NCBI taxonomy): Eukaryota > Viridiplantae > Streptophyta > Pinopsida > Cupressales > Taxaceae > Torreya > Torreya grandis. Next base: position 2,083,180 of record JARHVA010001507.1, read on the forward strand.
TTGGTTGCAAAAAGGATTCAAGTGTTTGAAAGATTTTCAACAACCTTGGAGCGACCTTTCCTCTTTCCTACGCCAACCATGAAGACAAAGTCCAAGATGCATTAAGAGACTTCCAACAGCCACAACAAAGTGGAAAGACCTCATAAATGGATGAGGAGAAGTATTCAAAGGAGTTGGTTGAAGACTTGATCAAAACATGAAAACCTATTTTCAAGGAAGAGACTTCATCAAGGATATAGGTGCATACAAGCAAAAATATAGGCCATGAATGGTTCAAACTCCAAGAATCAATACTAAGACATCTTCAATCCTTACAAACAAATTCCTTTCTACCTCCTACGCCATTCTCCAACAGAAGAAAGAGAGAATCAAGCAAGTGTTACGTTGGAGTTGGAGGAAGACTAAGTGGATGACTCATCCCTAAGTTCTTGGCTTTTGTCTCCCTCTCTCCTTTCTCACTCTCTTTAAGTATGCCTAGTTTTGGCATTTGTAATGATCCTTAACCTAAGTTGTGGCAGAGCCCTACTCAAAAAAACACTTGTACTTAGCTCTATGAACTGAAAAAGACTAAATTCATGCCTCCTCAATGATTGTGACTAGTGTATGCTTATGGTTTGTAGATGAATGTCAGTGATAGTGAATGCTTCCTCACATTTGTCCTCTCTTATGTACCTATTTGCAAGTGGTAGTTTATCCTTTCAGGTTAAATAGTGCGTTTGAACATCCTTGTATGTATGGTAAGTGTAATCCTTCATCAATGTCCTTTAGAGACCTCATGATCAGCTACCTTAGACCATGTATCAAGCTAGTGACCTCTATGTGAAATATTGATGTCAGGCGACTCTTCATTTGAGAAGTGCAATCGAGTTCATGTTTTAATTCAGCCTTCTTAGTGCATGTTAGGAAAGTGAAAGAAACATTTTGGTGTATCACCTCAGTTAGATAGGTTTTTTTTCAATTTATCTTCCTTTCCTTTTCCTTGCAAGCTGGTAGTGTAGTGTAGAGAACTTAACTGATACATCAAGGGGAGCTAGCCTTTATAATCTAGAGATTCAATCCACCCATTAGGCCAACCACAACCTAGGATTGTTTCCATGTTACTCCAAACAATGAAGCCCTGGATAACTTTCACAGAGATGCAAGTTTGACTAGATAAGACTTATAACAGCCAAAATAAAAAATTTGCATCCAAAAAATACAAAGCGGAAGCATTTCATCATTTAAAAAAAAAAAAAAAGAGGAAATGACAAAGTTTAATATCCAAAATGAAATCTTGGCTATTGGAAAAAATTACATATGTATGGCAAACATTACAGTTGAAAGATGCCCCTAAACCACATATATATAAATACCCTTGTTCTTGCATGATTTCTAACCTTGCAATCTAGAATACTAATACTTCCATTGATCTATATGGCCATTATTTATTTTCTTCTTGTGTAATTCACCAATAAACTTGATCCCTGGATTGCAACTAAATGAAGCAATCCTTAAAGTTTGTTTGAAGAAAAAATAATCCTAGAGGTTTCAAAAACAATTGTATGTATTGAAACAAGAGAAAACTGACAACATATATTAGCATCCAAATTGAGAGGATCCCAACACTGTTGTTTTCAAGTGCACACACACGTAGCTGAAGTACATGTTACATAGAACATGCACATGACTTTGGATGGGGAGTGCTTTCTGCTTATAATTTGTAGCAACGACACATAAGAACAAACCATCAGGTGTCCATTGCTTAACAAAGGCTTTTACTGTTTTTGGTACAAAAATAACTAAATATTATCACAGAATAAATGAAGAGAGAAAGCACAAGCTGGTTTTTCTTTTACATAATTTTGCACAATAATATAATTCTCTCGCACCTTTCCATGGTCAACATCCAGTTCCTTTGCAATATGAGTATGCAACAAATTGGTGGAAATAAAGAGAATACAAGCAGTGTACATACTACCTCCATACACGGAAAAGAGCCTGAAGATCATGAGTTGGGTTCCAAGAACCATCTACAATAATCACACGGTTGGCTGCCGGAAGGTTTATGCCCAATGATCCAGCTCTCGTTGATATAATAATACACTGGACTTTTGTATTTAATGGATCATTAAATTGCACTACTAGCTTTTGTCTTTGAGCTCCAGTTGTGCTTCCATCAAGCCTGCACAAAGTTTCAATTCACCAGTTCCAATGCATAGTGCAAAATTTGGCCATCTAATGTATATTTTCTTTGATAACTTAATGCTAGAAATAGAGTCTGCATCAGGAGAATATGCGAATGACACAAAATATGAGCTTCACTCAGATATGCAAAAGACAGTATCCTGTTATGTTAAATAAAAATGGAAAGATATATTTTTACCATGAAATGTTGATAGTGAGAGAGACTTGGTGAACAAAAAAGTAAAAAGAGATTAATGTAAAAATCTTTAACAAAGTATAATGTACCCATAACATAGCCAAGAAAAATATTCTTGCACAGGTTTTAGGGCTTTTCTCTAGTCGAACATTCAATTCAATTAGCAATGCTGAAACTAATCATTGTACTCTGATGGCAATTTTCAACAACCATTTGAATTTGTCTTAACATTTTGCAGATGAATTTACATCTTATCTTCTAGACTAGTCATTCTCTACAGAGAAAGATTTCATCCTTGAATGCCCAAGTTAAAAGGACATTTGAGTAAGTATACAGAAACATTAACAATTGGCCATTTGAAGAGATTAGGATAAAAGGGTTAGGGGAGCTCATAATCCAAATCTGTAATAGAAGGAATGGCATTCTTAAAGAAACAACTCAACAACTCAACCCACAATATCATCATCTTTGGATGGTTGAGGCAGCTGTAACAATTTACAGTCCCATAGAAACAGAGAAACATTTCATCCTTGAATGCCCAACTTCCAAAGACATTCGAGTCAAGTATACGGAAACATTAAGAGTTGACTCCATGTTGGAGCTATTTAAAGAAAGTAGGATAGAGGGGTAAGGGGAGTTGATAATCCAAATCAGTAGGAGAAGGAACTGCCTTCTTCAATAAACAACTCAACCCGCAATATCATCATTGGGTGGTTAAGGAGGCTATAAGAATTTGTGGTTCCATAGACCGTTAGGTCTCAACAACGTAATTAAAATCATTTCATATCATACATTATATCATATGCCCCCATAAATACCATAATTTTTCAAGCTTTGGTAATTGTAAGTAGTTTCCAATTGCAATTCATTGAATGTCCAATTGACGTAAGTGCATGAAATATTGGCTATTATATGCAAATAATTTATACACACATAGTCCAACCTACACTAATAACACACACATTCTAAGTATAGATAACTATGTTGTAGGAAACTTCAGTTACACCACCTGTAACGAAACATACTAGGTCCTGGTCCTACTCTGGTCATGCTCCTTATGTCATGTCCCGCTTTTGGACATAGAATAGGAGAAGACCCTTAGCCAAATTCCTGGATGTTTCCCGTCGGCTAAGGGAAGGTAAAATCAAAGGGTAAACTTTGGTTCTATTTTTAAGTTATAAAAGATATCTTTTCTAATTATGACTTAAAAGTGACTTGTTGAGCATGGGTTAATTTAACCTTAATGAGAAAAAGGCATGATCTCTTTTAAAATGACACTAACTCTCCCCCCAAGTGGAGCGTTCCTTTTTGCACAAGAGTTGTGAGAAAAGAAGGCATAAAAAGTGGTTTGATGATCAATAAAGAGGTTACCATGACTTATGAATTGAATTTATGGGCTTAAGCACGAAAACGCTCGACTCTCCACCTTTGAAGACAGAAACCTTCATAGGTGCTTGAAGTAGGGATGAAAACCTCGATATTCAGCTAGGGCAACTTCATTCAGGGGCTGAAAAAGGCTTAATTGATATGATTTGGCAGCATTTCTATACGTTAGAGCAGAATATTCATCATTCCCAATTAGTGGCAAAAAGGAATAACTTCACAAAGGGTGGCGACTTCACTCTAGGGCAGTGATTAGGGTTTGAAGTTCACATAAGGATAGCGAGCTGTTGGGAGGCCTGCAAATGGTCATTGTTGAGGGTGCAAACTAACTGCTAGGCTGCAAACTAATTGCTAGGGCTGTGTGGGGCACCCTAGGTCTGCAACTAGCTTTGGGAAGCTGGGCGAACTCCTTTGGGAGTTTATTTTGACATTTTGTGGGGCTGTTTGTGCCCAAATTCCTAGTTAGAACATTGCACAATTATTCTACAATTTATTATATTTTTTACGGCTATTGTTGATTTAAAAATTCAATATATTCAAGTATTTATTTGGCGGTAACTTTCTAAATATTTTGGTAAATACTTGACAAGAAATTTATTGATATTTGTGCCCTAATTGTTCATTCCTAACATTCTCAATTTTATCTAGGGTTTGCAAGTGGAAAAAAAACATAAATTCATAATTGTTTGGTTAGGGTTTGATATTCATAAATTAAGAATTTTGTATACTTGTGCTAGGGTTTGTAAGGGAACCCCTTTGTTTCTAATTCAACCCAAAAGGGGACATTACAGTAATCTTAGAGCTTAGATCTTGCCAGCTTGGGGGTTAGATCAAAATTTTAATACGGCATTATGGAAGAAGTTGGCAAAGAGAAGCTCTACAGAATAGGGAGGAAGTTAGAGCATCCATGTCAACCAATAGATGACCTAATCAACATCTTGGAAGAAGTAGAAAATGAGTTATCCAACGTAAATCAGTCACACTATGTGACAATGGAATGGGCATCGAAACTCTCAATGATTTCCTTCGTCCAGCTCCAACTCTTGAGACACCCAGACAAAAAGGTAAGGCTTTTGGTTATCAATTGTATTAGTAAAATTACAAGAATGATAGCTCCCAAAGTTCCTTACAATAGTAAGACCATGAAGGAGATATTTTAGCAAATTGTAGAGAGATTTCAAGGGCTAAAAGACAAAAAAGGACTTTTTCTAGGAGGGTTATAATTTTAGAAACTATGGCAAAACTCAGGTCATGTGTTATGATGTTGGATTTGAAATGTGATCATTTTATTATTGAAATGTTTCAACATTTCCTGGCAGTTGTCAATGAGAATCATGCAAAAAATGTTGTAACTTCTATGCAAACAATTATGACTTTGACTCTAAATGAGAGTGATGTTATTTCTCAATAATTATTATCTATCGTATGGGTCAATGTGAAGCAAGAACATAAATTTTCTCCAGCTGCACGTGTTGATTGAAAAATGTTGTTAGAAAATGTGAGAAGTTGAGGACTTATTTGACAGTAGAGCAAAAGGAAGAAATTATGCCCCTTGAACAACAGAAAATTAACACTTTGGGGTGGCCTAGGGTTGCAATTTCATGACATCAAAAGTCCCTATAAGCAAGGTTTGGGGCAGCAAAAGGAGCTGCCATGGATGGGTAAAAATAAAGACAAGTCAGATTTGCAAGAGGGCTGCAAAGAAGAATTTCAGGAAGACCTCATTGTGAAGCATGCACATGAGGGAAATACCTCACTAGCTCCTTATGATGGCTTCCAGTTGGCTGGAATTTTCAGAACAACATCTAAAAGTAGGCAATTTAATTATCTTCATAGCAAAGAATTGTTGTATCACCATCATACTATGTCCTTACAAATGAGGATCATGCTAACAATGAGAATAAGATAAAGGGCACTAAATGGAGGAGGGAATTTCTCCAAGGAGACTCATGGATTGGGAGTTGCAAATTTCCAATATTGATGTGGGATCTAGGTGAAAATTACAGATTTAGTGTCGTTGTCATACAAATTCTGAGTTCATGTTCACCCATACAAGTGGGTTGGCAAGCCCTTTCGGTCATGGGAAGGAGCAATTTCTGGTTGGTGACCGTGGGGAAAGGATTCTCAACCTTCCTTGAAGTGGTTTTAGTCACTGCAATGCTCCCAATTCATGTTGCTGCACAAAGATTTCAACTATGCAGCTCGTGTTGCATTTTAAGGTTGCTAACCTTGGTAAAATGAGATTATGAGTTGTCAATTCCCGGCTTGAGTAACTGCAAATTTGATCATTCTAAGGCCATAAATTCTGAATATTCCATGTTTGGACAGCTACTAAAAGATGCAAGAACTCAGCCCACCTTAAATATAATAAGAACCACAAACCTTGCAAGTTTGGTAAGTGCTATGAATTCTGAAAATTATGTATTGGGACAGTGGTACCAAGATAGTTGTGTTCAACTCCTCTTAAAGGTGCATGCTTTGAACAAAACATTTCTGAATTCTAAGATAGAAGATGTTGAAAAGGTCCCAAAGCCCTTTTCATATGGTAAGGAAAGATGGGCGAGTTGAAAGCAGCTCAAGGTATGAAAATATTTTAAATTTGTTGCATATTCATATGTCATCTAGGTTGAATGGTCATGAGGGGCAGCATATGTACAGAAATAAACCATTGGCAAGATTTGTTTTGCTTTGTACATCATGGCAAGGCTGCCTTCATCATGGACAACCACGTGAAGGTGAGGATATAATGAGCAACACTCTAAATGACAAAAGAGGGAGGGATTCCCTCATTCCAGGCTTTGTTGGTGTTCACATGGGAGTTTGGAAGGTGAGCACTCAATGGAAATGCAAGAAAGTTATGGTTTCAAATATGTTCGAAGTTTGCATTGTTCAGAAAAATTGGTAACCTATGCCATAGACATGAAAGGAGATCCATGAGGATCCTTGGAAGCTATAATGGGTGCCCTAGCACCACAATCAATGAGGGCTACTCAGAAATTTTGTGGAGCATTGGCTGGAAATGGAGTTTCCAATAGGGAAGAGTGGAAGGTTCCACCAAGGAAGAAAGAAGGCACCGCTCTGAAGACCATGTTTGGCTGAGTTTGACAAGAAAAACCATGAGGGGCAGCAGCTATACACATTTTTATCATGCTGCCAACCATAGTACCAGCCCCTCTAGTGTAAGCATGACAGTCATAAAGTTCATTTTGAAGGCATGTTGCAAGATGGAATTCTGAAAGGGTGAGTTCTTGTCAAAATTGCTCATAAATAAGGGTCGTAAGTAGGCTGTTATACACAATTACAGCCAACTGAACACAAGGTACATAGCTGTAATTGTCTTTTCATTTGCATGTATGAAGGGTTCCTTGTTTAGTGGAAATGGGAAACTGATTTCAGTAATGTTGGTAGAGCTTATAGACCAAGCAATATGCAAAATTCTGAGCAACGAAGCAAGTTTGGAGTGTGTTGGTAGCTATCCCATGATTGGTGATATGGAGCACAGTAGGGTCAGCCCCTTGTTGGGGAGAGGAATAGCAATTCATTCTTGTCACAACACTTCCAACACATATAAACAACGGAGTTTTCACAGGTACAACAATGAAGGGCTTCAAAATAAGGCTTTATTTCCATGGGAAGAGGCTAAAAATTGATTTCATGTGAAGCAAATTGTTGGGGTAGCCACATGGATGTTGCAATTGCTTGAAGACAAACAATTTTGGACAGGAAAGATTGTTATGTCCCCCTTTTGGACATAGAACAAAAGAAGACCCTTAGCCAAATTCTTGGATTGTGGGCATGAACTTTTCCAATCTTGGAGAGATAAGCAATAAATAATGTCATTAATATTTGGAAGAATGGAGTATTGATGAGGCATGGCAGGGCTTAATTATGATATTTATCCCATTAATGGCCTTTAGATTCCACCCTATTAATAATGTCATGGGATGATGCAAAATTGAACAATGAATTTCCAGTAATTAGATATTCAACAACTTTCATGGAATTTTTACTTAATCTTTTGATTTGGTTTAATTTGCTTAAGTGACGTTGCTTAGTTTTCTCCGATTCTTTGGAAATCTGTTATATGCTTAATCAAAACAGTCAAAAAAGTCATTTTACTAAGTTGTAATTTGAATTGAGTTCAATTAGGTGTCAGTTGTGTACAGGGTAATACCTCAGTTAGGGTATTACGAATGTGAAATAACACATGCACGTGACGTGTGCTACTGAATTAAAAAAAATTAGTGGTTTAAGACATCATTTTGTGTGGTCACATAAAATGCATTCCCCCATTCAGGGATATATTAGCACAAATCGGCACTTGTACGTGACAAGTTCGAATGATTCAGAGCGTTTTAGTGATTTTGGTCCAGATTGTGTGTTGTCACGAAATATTGTTTTGATTGAAAATTTCAGCACAATAGTGATAGGAATTGGATGTCTACAACTTTTATTTTATAGAGGAAAAATGGCATGGAAGTATCTAGAGGCTTGATGTGGAAGATGTAAATGCATAATCTCTACCCATCTTTAGAAATGTGGGAAAACGTTTAAAACACACAATTAAAAATAAAATACTATGCACACCATGTGTAAGATAGGAAATAAAATAATATATGCCTAACATAGTAAGGTATCATCATGAAATCTTTTATATCATAAATAAATGGCCTCACATGGCCTTGAAGCATAATATTTATAAGCACAACTATCACAAGCCGTGAGTAAGATATAAGTAATGTAAGCACAATAAAAATGAAATTCCCCCCATGGAAAACATATAAGTAATCTAAGAAAAATAGTGTTATACCCCTCATAGACAAGATATTAACAAGCCTCAAATATGAAACTATAATTAATGTGAAATGAAAAAACTACACATGACTGAAACTAGGAAGAATATGAGGAATAAAAGGCACAAGAAAACTTGCCCTTAATAGATGTATGATATGAATCATGGAAATGTAGGAGATAACACAAAAAAAATACACATGCTATGAATCATGGCGAATAATATACTTTGAGACACTTTTCAACACAGAACCAAGGAAATACCAAACTGCAGCAAAGGAAATAAAGCACATCGGTGAAAAAGAACTAGAATATGAAATAGAATCCCAAAACAAAAATAAAGATATCATAAAAAATGAACATAAGAGAAGGTAACAACTATAGCAAAATTGAAAAATAAAAGACAATCTACACAAACAAATGAAAAAAAAATAATTCAAAGAAAAAAAAATGGTACAAAATCAAAGTGAAAGCCAAATAAAAAAATACCAAACATAGAAACATTGCCTCCTAAATTGGCAAGATGATATTCCCCTGAACAAAAACTCTCTATGCCAAGCCAACTAGGCTTGAAATTACCTTTCTTGTTAGCTAAGGGAAGGTAAAATCAAAGGGGAAATTTTGGTTCTATTTTTAAGTTATAAAAAGATACCTTTGGATATATCTTTTCTAATTATGACTTAAAAGTGATTTGTTGAGCATGGGTTAAATTAACCCTTAATGAGAAAAGGGCATGATCTCTTTTAAAACGACACTAACTCTCTCTCCAAGTGCAACATCCCTTTTTGAGGAAGAGTTGTGAGAAAGAAAGGTATAAAAAGTGGTTTGATGATCAATTGAGAGGTTACCACGATTTATAAATTGAATTTATAGGCTTAAGCACAAAAACACTTGACTCTTCACCTTTGAAGACGTAAATCTTCATTGGTGTCTAAATTAGGAACGAAAACCCTGATATTCAGCTCAGGCAGCTTCATTCAGGGGATGCAAAGGGCTTAATTGATCTAATTGGACAGCATTTCTATCCATTGGAGCAGAATATTCATCATTCCCGACTAGTGGCAGTAAGGAATAACTTCACAGAGGGTGACAACTTCACTCTAGGGCAGCGACTAGGGTTTGAAGGTCATATCAAGGGCAGCGAGCTGTTGGGACGCCTGCAAATGGTCATTGTTGAGGCTGCAAACTAATAGCTAGGGCTGCATGGGGCACCCTAGGTCTGCAACCAGCTTTTGGAAGCTGGGTGACCTCCTTTGGGGGTCTATTTTGACATTTTGTGGTGTTGTTTGTGCCGAAATTCCCAGTTGGAACATTGCAAATTTATTCTACAATTTATGATATTTTTTATAGCTATTATTGATCTAAAAAATTCAAGTTATTGAGGTATTTATTTGGCTGTACCTTTCTAAATATTTTGATAAAAACTTGATAGGGAATTTATTGATATTTGTGCCCTAATTGTTCATTTCCAGCATTCTGAATTTTATGTAAGGTTTGCATGTGGAAAAAACTAGAAATTCATCATTGTTTTGTTAGGGTTTGTGTTGCAGGGGTACGCCCCCCGGCCCGACGCCTCCTGTTCGGAGGCGCCTCCGGCACGGGGACGTCCCGGGGACGCCCGGAGGCGCCCACCAGCGTGCCGGAAATGTCCGACATGCCGGCGGGCGCCTCCGGGACGACTCCGGGCGTCCCCGGGACATTTCCGGGGCATCCCCAAAAATTTCAGGCAGAAAATGCGAAAAACGAAAAAACAAACTCAGAAACAACGCGAAAAAAAAACCCTAAAAATTTAAGAAACCCTAAACGCCATTCTCCCGCCATCGTTGTTTCTTCATCCTGTTGTCGTTTATGCGAACCCTGCAAGCATAGTCACAAGGTTCGGCCGGATCTCGACCGAATTCGAGAAAAACCGCATTTTTTTTGGAGTCTGGATTAATACGCCAGGTTCGGTTCTACCGAATAGAACGCGGACAGCGAGATCCGTGGCTGGTGAAGAGAACGGTGGACGAACGAGCAGCAAAGAACAGCGGGCGAACAAGCAACAAAGAACGGCGGGCGAACGCAAACACTGGGTTGCCGAACGAGACAACATTAGCAAAGAACGCTCGAGGCTCGAGCCAACAGAGAAATCGACACTCGACAGGTGGACGGGATGATCCGCGGAGAAGTCGCTGGACGGTCAGTGGAGGCTTGGAGCAGTGTTGCATTTTAAATTTTAGGTTAAACTTTAATAAAATAAAATCACATTCATTTTTTTTTTCTAATTTTTTTAATTTAAATTTTATATATTATAAAATATAAATATTAAATCGAATTTAGTAAATATTAAAATTATTTTATTAAATAAAATAAAATTCAATATAATAAAAATTAATGTTTTTGAAAATAATAAAAATAATTTCAATAAATAATATAAAATTTAATTTATAATTTAAATATATATTTTATATTATATATTTATAATAATCTCAAGTGTTTTATAAAAAAATTGAGTAATATGCATATATATATATATATATATATATATATTTAAATATATATATAGAGACGTACCCACGACGTATCCAAATCAAGGTTTTTGAAAAATGACGTACCCGCGTACCCGAATCGTACCCGTACCCGTATCTAAACAATGTAGGTTAGGGTTTGATAGTCATAAATTCAGAAATTTGTATACTTGTGCTAGGGTTTGTAAGGGAACCCCTTTGTTTCTAATTCAGCCCAAAAGGGGACATTACACCTTAAGGAATCAATTTTTGAAATATTGCACGGAAACATCACGTACATTTCTGGATCGTTTCTAGGAACCCTGACACATCTTCCATGTTTCTATGATGGATCTGCAAACCCAGGTGTGTCAAAGTTTAAAAGCAATACACAAAACAAAAACAAAGTGTAACCATAACCTCACCTACCCTAGCTCGTAGCCTAACCCAACCCTCTCTAAATCCTACAACATTTATATAACAAAAAGAAACAAACATAAAACTCTCATTTCATTCCTACAACCTGCATCACTATTGTTTCTACAACTACCTAAAGGTTCTCTACTACTATTGCAACTAAATAATAAGTGCCCACAACAACCCAGTCATTGCAACCTTTCATTGCATCAAGAAGAGTTTTGCAGCCTACCTGTTCACCAGGTACCTTAATGCTTGGTGATCGACGTAGAGCCTAAAGAGGTTTGTAAGGAGGTAATGCGTATAATTTTGGATAGCATAGACAATCCCAAGTGCTTTTCTTTGGGTCATGCTATACTTTCTCTCTTGTAGACCGGGTGGTCAAGTTGTGATCACCATCCTATGCAAGGGTACACCAAATTGCAAAATGCAAATTTCATAAGCATGATGTGAGTATGGAATCCTTGCTCAAATCCTGGTGTCTTGAGATAGGAACACCTCTCAATTGTACCTTTGAAATTTTTGACAGCCTTTCGTTGCTTGTATCTTCAAATTAATGGAAATCCCTCCCTCATTAAAACATCCAGTCGGTAGGAGACCTGCAAAAACTTCTTAGTGAACCTCTAGTAATACCAGACGCACCCTAAGAAATATCAAATTCCTCCCATCTCCTGAACAACCTCCATGCGTTCTACCACACATTATATTTGCCTCCTTCAACCGAATATGACATGTAATATGTCCTAGTAACTTCCAATATGGAGCAATGAAAGAACATTTCTTTAGGTTTAACGCAAGTTTGGCATGGCAACATATATTCACCTATTCCTCCAAGGGTCAGAGGTGTGTCTTCTCTACTTTGTAAATCGACTAATCATCGACGAACACCTTAAATATCCCCATCATCATCTTCTCGAGGAATCCTTGTTAGAGCATTACATAACCTCAATGGCATCTACTTTTAAGCTTACACACCATTCAACAACAAACGTTATCTTCAACTTATCTTCCTCTACAATACCTATCATAGTACATCTCATGACCCACTACTTTCCTCATGGATTGAGTAAATGGAGTGGGAAAGGGGTCCCTCGAAGAAACTGCAATCAAACTTCAAAAACTCTTAACAAATTCAAATTTGCCCCTTCAGATTAATGACTATGGGTAAAACCTACCTCCAAACACTTGTTTATCTCATCATGTACAGTTTTTGCATATTTAGGATACTTGAAAGAACTCTGAAAGGGAGTGTGTGGCGTAGAGCAGCTGAGTGGCAGGTACCTTTATCTTATGAAGAAAACCGGCCCAACTATTATATCAAATTACCAGGCACACATACCAGAACTTACGAAGGGCCTAAATTTGATCGGTACGGGAAGGGACTCTGAAGGGGTATTGATGGCACAAAACATCTGTGCGACAAGCTGTTAACTCTCCATTCATTTGGTACTGCTAAATTTAAAGCATTATCTTAAACACCTAAGTTGGAAAAATAACAGTTGCAAATGCATGTTAGAAATTAGAAAGGAGGAATACTCGATCAATTTTTGGTCTTTAAAGAGAAGGAACTCTGAAAGGGAGTGCATGGCATTTAAAACAGCTTAGTGGCAGTTAAGGATATATTTACTTTCTTGTGCATCTTCAGACATTGCAGAGGATCTTCCAACCAGTATTCACGGATTAAAGAAGGGCACACGACAAGCACAAAGTCGAGGGCAAAGTTGCAACAACCATCAAGGGTTTTCCAACAATCGACGCAAAAAGAAGGGTCGTCGAGAGTATGTCACAATCTCGAAGGGCATACAGAGCACGTGAGTATTCACGAAAGAACAAAACAAGGGTTTCATGGAGTTTGCAAGGGACATCCAGTTCCAGATGCAAAGAAAAACACAGGAAGGGTTTCGTAGAAGTTGCAGGCACAAAACGCCAAGGCACAAGGCACAAAAATTTTGCCTGTTCATTTGGGGATCCTTGGGTTTGTAAGAGTTCTTGATGGTGGTTGTGGCATGTTCTCTAAACACAAAGAGCAAGCACAGTAACGAGAACAATGAAGACACAAGTGGTGTAGAGGGATCAGGGCATGACAGAAAACACCAGTAAACAAAATAGTGAAAATAGAGAATCAGCCAAAATACAAGTTAAACATGCAAAGGGCCTTTCTTCCTACAATTTACTCAATAGTGAGGAATTTGACGCAACTTGCAGCAGAAGGTGAACACCAATAACAGACCCATCAAAGAGCATACAGTCCAGCAATAAACATATAGTTTTGAGCCGCATCATTTCGCAAATTCTTGTGTTATCAACGGGGTCATACAGGGAACATAATGGAGCTCCCTCTAATGCAGGAGTTCAAAACTCCTCGCCATCACAAGGTGTTGACCCCAAAATTTAAGTATACTAGCATTTGCCGCCAAGTATCTGGAATTGAAACCCTAAGTTCGGAACTCCGCGATATTTTATCGTTGTTTCAAAGACAATTGTAGGAAAAAGATAATATTATTGTTGATTTCCAAGCTAGAATCACTAAACTCAAACAAACCCAAGCCACCCCTGCAGATTCACCATGCCTGCAATAGCTTACTGAAATGGTTTCAAAGATTCAAAACAAACAATCCGAGATAATCTTTTAGCATGAACACCTCAAAAAAAGAAACCACTGCCCAATAAGAAACTATCCAAAAACAGGTTGAGGAATAAAATTCATGGGTTCAAGTGGTTAAGGGGAAGAAAACACCTCCGGTTGTGGAAATGGCTGTCCAAGAAAAATTTGAAGAAAAGACACGTCAAACCAAGACACTCAACCTCGTGTTCGTGGCCTCCCTAAATTAGTTGATCCCCTAGAGGCAGGGCATGCATTCTTCCATGAATCCTTGGACTTGAAAGATATCTTCCTTAAAAAATCTTGGACATTGCCGGACAACACCCTTGTTATACAATTCCAAACTATTGAAGAGCTTCTGCAAGCTCTTAAAGCAAAAAAGCTCTTTTCCCTTCCACAAAAAATTTATTTAGATGCTAATCTCACACGACTCCAAGTCAAAGAGCTTTGAAAAAGCTCGTATTCAAGTGGTAATTGCAAAGAAGGAGAACAAGTGGGCTGTTATCAGAGATTGTTGGGCTGTCATTCGTGATTCTCCCCCACCAGATTGGTCACGCCCTGGACCGTCAGCATGACGACGACCTCGGGTCTTGGTGAGCGGTCATGACATCTCCATTGCTTCTTGGAATTGCAACGGCGCTTTATGGTCTTCTCCAGGCCTAATGTTTGACACTCTTGAGTCGTCAGACATTCTTTTTATTACGAAGACTCATGAGAGCTTGGTACGACCTCTCCCAAACATTATAGGATACCGTTGGTTTTCTGCTTGTCATCAGGAGACTAGGAGTTCCAGTGGGGTTAGAGGTTCTGGTCGGGTGGCTTGTTTATTTAGAGACTCCAGAGCAGAATTTCAGTGGAGGTGTCTGATGAATTTGCTAGATTCATATGGATCCAGATTAATCGGATTGCCCCACTTTCCAGAGATATTTACATTGCAGTTTGTTACTTTCCTCCAGCGTCTTCATCATATGCCATTCATAACCATCTTGAAGGGGACCCTTTTATAGATTTGTATACTGGGATTTCTCAATTTTCAGTGGTTGGATATGTTATCCTTCTTGGTGACTTCAATGCCCGTACCAGAGACTTTCAGATACCTCTCCACGATTGTTTCGTTAATACACTCTACACATAGGAGATTGATTCAGAGTCATTTGGGTTGCATAGGTCGGATGATGCTTCAGGTCCTTACACAACATACAAAAGACACCTCCACCTCTTACAGTTGGGGGAATCTCATAATTTGTTGATTCTTAATGGGCTGCCTTGCTTTCCAAATTCACACTCATTCTCCATCCGGGTTGCTTTCTCCCCTCCTGTTACAACCCCCTCTTTTAGTATACCATGTACCATTTTCTAGTTTGAGGATGGGGACTCTAACATTTTCCTTTCTCACATCCATCAGCTGCTACCTCTAGAACCCCAATTCTTCTCACTTGGTTGTGTTAATTCCAAGTACACGTCTTTCCTCCATTATTTGGGAAGTTGCCCTCAAATCTTTTCCTAACTACACCAGATCTACGTCTCCTTCCCATCAATCTAAAAGATCTTGCCCCATGAATAAGTGGTATGACGATAACTGCAGAACTCTCCACCGTTAGCTTGGGTACGCCTTCCTCCATTCTCACCCCTCTTACCCAACCTTAAAATCATCCTATTATTGCCTTCTCCGATGTAAGAAACACCTTTTTATTTCTCAAAGGAGACGGATCTTATGGGCTTCCTGCATTCACTCCCCCAAACTCTTTTGGCGTACCATCCTCCCACGACATTCTCCCCTCCCACTGAACTAATCCCACATCCATGATTTCCCATACCTCCACCCTTTATGATATTCTTGGCCAAAATCAAACCCATGTTGCTTCTCCACCATCTTCTTCTCACTTTTTCACATACAAGAATGTTGGAGAGGCGGTGAAGGTGATGAATAGTAGCAAGGTAGCTGATGAAGAAGGTTTCTAAGCTGAGTTCTTCAAACATGGTTTTAGAGCTTTTGGAAGCTATTTGGTTGATCTTTTCAACCACGTGGTTTGTTCAGGTTTCCCACCCTCTTGGTCACATCACATTATTCACCCGATACACAAATCAGGTTCCTGTTCAAATCCTAATAATTACAAGACGATCATGATTGGACACACATTCTCGAAATTGTATGCTACTGTATTACACACAACTTTCGAGAGAGCTAGAGCAGAGACACCTCAGAGCTAAGGAACAGGCAGGGTTTAGACCAGCGCATCAGACCATTGATCATATTTTCACACTCCAGACCATTATTGAGGAGGCACATCATCGCTCATCCAAAGTCTATTGTTGTTTTGTAGACTTTAGGAAAGCATTTAATTATGTTCCAAGAGAGGCACTTTTCCAGAGACTTAGGAATATTGGCATTTCTGAGACCCTTTTGGCAGCCATTATGAGACTATACGAGAATGTTCTTGGTCATCTCCGTGTGGTTCATGGGATTTCAGACTTTATTAGGAGTACCATTGGGGTCAAGCAGGGATGCCCTTTGTCCCCAACCTTATTTTGGATATACATTGATGAGTTAGAGACCTTTCTTCATGAACATATTCAAGCTAGTGATGGGTGTCTTCTTCACCAGGTTCTGATTTCTATCCTTTTGTTTTTAGATGATGTGGTTCTCCTAGCCTCTTCTCCTGAGGGCTTATAGTGACAGTTGGATGCTTTGGCTCTCTTTTGCGATCTCCGGTAGCTGACTGTTAATTTGGGGAAAACCAAGGTCATGGTATGTAATGGCTTGAAGACCTCCCACCTCCATTTCTTTTTTAGAGGAAAGGAGATTGATATTACCACTTCCTATAATTATCTGGGAGTACAATTTTTTGGTCCACGTTTCAGCTAGAGGTAGGCACTCCAGCATAGAATAAACAAAGGCTATGGTTTTTTAGCTCTCCTTGAACGACAATGTTTTCGGCATCACTTTCAAGATATCTCTTCCAAGATGTCACTCATGGATACACTTATCAGACCCACAGTTCTCTATGGATCTATAGTTTGGGGGCCCTCTCTACATGAGGGTGATTGCGTTGTTGTTGAGAGGGTCTAGACACTTCTTCGCCGCATGATCAAATGTAAGCAGACAGTTTCCCAACATATTATTCTTGCAGAGTTTGAAGCCCAACCCTTCCAACTGGAGACTATATTTGATTTGATCACTTTCATACATCACATACGGAGATTTGCCGATTCTGTGAGTGGACGTGACATATACCCATACTTAGCATACTGTTCTTCAAAGAATCTTGCTCTCTCAGCTCCTTCCACCCGTGGACGTTGTTGGTATACAAGAGTTTCTAATCTATTGGAGTTTGTGGGGATTAGGATGGACTGACTTCCTCCATTTATGTACTCCTTGGATGCACCAACTCATCTTCTACCCACTAGACAGGAGTTGAACCGGATTATTAGGGATTATACCTACAGACAGTTTATCCATACTACTTGGGTAAACCCTCCTTGGGGGTTACGCCCTAAGATGGCATTTTATGAAGAGCACTTCTTGGGGATGGGTGACAAGGTTATCATTCGTGCACAGTATACATTCTGCCAATGGATTCACTCTCTTCGCATCCCATTAGGACAGTTTAGAGTGGGGTCTCACAGGTTTAGGATTGAGACAGATCACCAGATAGATCGAGCAGACAGGATTTGTCAGTTATGCAGCATCTAGGAGATGGAGTCCGAGGAGCACTTCATCTTTCATTGTCCCATTTACTATGCGATCAGAGGGAGGTTTTACTACCTATTTCGGAGGACACAGACTCTTTTTGACTTCTTCAGATACAAGGACCATAGATGCTTAGCTTTATATATACAGGAAGCTCTTAAGCTTCATGATTATTTTATTCAAAGACCCACTAGACCAATCTCCACTCAACGGATTACTTCCTTTTTCACGGTGTTACCTTTGAGGAGAGGCACTAAGCGACAGATTGACATTAGTATAGCCCCACATTCCAGATCAGTGAGGCCCAAAGACACTATTCACAGTTCTTCGAGTTTTCATCAACATATGCACCTCAGACCCAACATCAGGTGTCAAGCTAAATCCACCAGACCTTCACAGAGGACTTTTCCTTCTAGGCAGAGGATTGGAGGACATATTAGGCATCATACCTCCCCTTCTTTGGGTCAGACTTCTAATCGGAGCTTCTTCTCGTCGGCTTTGGATGCTAGGAGAGTAGGATCGAACTCTTGATGGTTTCCCTCCTGGTTCTTCTTTCTTAGGGATCATCCTCCTGCTCCCGATGTTTACAGATTCTTGGAGATCGCTCATTTCTTTTGCTCCCTTCTTTGGACCTAAGAGTGGTTGGGTCCTTTGGTGGTTTGGCTCTGAGTGTGGTCACTCTTTGCCATGTTTTTATACTATTTCTTCCTGCATTGTTTTTCTTGTTTTTGTAGACCTTTATGGTTTCCCGCTTTTTCCTGACACATTTCTGTAATCTACAATCCCTTTGACCTACTTTTGTGGTCATTAGTTGGACATTAATATATTTATCTTATCTTATCTTATCAACATGGTCTCCTCTAGATAGGTATATTATGCTCACACGATACTAGTGGAACATTCTTCAAAGCTCTATATGTCCACACAAATATATCTATCTAGTCAAGGAAAATTCAAAAAGCAAAACCAATTATTCCTTGATCGAAATGATCTCTGACATGAATGCACTATAGGGTCTTAACCATCCCAAGGTTCACTTCCACCATCTTGGGGCCAACATATTGAATGTTCTCCTTCGTCGGGAATGAACGTGTTGGGTTATTATTCATCTTAAATTTTGCAAAGCCAAACTTTTTGGCAACGACGAGCACCCCTACCTTTTGTCTATAGCTTTGATCACAACCTATCATGTCTTCGTATTATCATTCTTTTTATCTGGCTTCTTCCCTATGGAAGTGGATGGTTCTCTCTCCTTCTGAAGGTCTAGTCTATATAGAAACAAGACAACGAAAATTGCAATCACTTATTTGTTAGCACAACCACCTACTATGTGAACGTTCATCTTCAAAATATTACTTGAAGAGTAGGACGTCATCTACATGGTTTATAATTACATCATCAAAATGACCATCTCCCTCTAAATTGGATGACATAACATCACGGCTTACCACTCTAAGTCTTCATGTATGTATTGAATTTATTCCCTTTTTATTCTATTTACACTACTTTCTTCTTCATGATTAGCCCCAACTCAGCATTATCCATCCACAATGATCCTAGCAAGGCATAACAAGGTAAGTTTTAGGACATATATCACCATGATATCAATCACAAATCAGTGTCCTCTTATCATACTTGTGCTACCAAAACTCCTAAGAAATCAATGTCGAAATGATTTCTCATCACCAACCCAAAAATAGATGGCTAGAACATTGGTTTATTCAATATTTTCGAAATTCACTCTGGAACCTAGTGTTGTCCAAAGACTCATCTCCTACCACCAGAGATGTATCTCGAAGTACTTGTCTCAAAGACTTGCATTTTAGAGTTTTTTTATTTTAATATATTTTGTACTCTCAACCCTAGATATGGCAAGATATAAAAAAACAAATTTCAATATAATTACTCATATTTTGTTGACATGTAATTTCTTTACTTTAAAAAGTGATTAATGAATATTTATTCTCTAAATCACACACACACACACACACAAAAGCTAGAAAAATCAAAACCTGCATGCTAGATCTAGTTTTATCTCTTTTGCATGTTAGAGATGATCAAGCAAATAATAAAAATAATTATTCCATGAATTCATTAATTAATTAATATAATAATTATAGCTACATAAAATCATATAAAACCTTAAAAACTTATAATCTAGCTTGCATGCTAGACTAGATCACAAGAAAAGCTAGAAATTTCATATCATAAAATAAGCCTTAGTTTCAGATTTGGGGTTATTCATTTTCATATTAAAAAATGTAGATTTAATAGTATATTTCACTTATTTTCATTCAAAATATAAATAAAAATAACATTTAATCTATCTAGTACATGTAGTAAAAACTTTGCATGAAACTAGGAAATACCAAAATCAACCACAATCCAAATGCTCTCTTTTTCAGAATTGTCTTTCTTGCTTTTATTATTTTTTCATCCTTTTTATTTGAGATTTCCCAAGGTTTATATTTAGAAAATTATTTAGCTACCTGAGGATAGTGTACACAACATTGACTTGTTCTTCTTTGCTTGGTCTCACAATTGATTAGGTTGGAGGATTTGTTTTCAATCGTGTTTTGTTAATTAGAATAAAATCGATTAGTTTGTTTATTAATTAGATATATTCATATTCAAAAAAATTAAAATAAAATAAAATAAATCATTTTCGTCTCTCTTCTTCCCCCCCAAAAAAAATTATTTTTTGCTCTTTAATATTTTATTGCATATCAAAGCATCAAATAATGTAGTTTTTCATTCAATTTAAGGTAGATTAGGTGAAATTTACCCTTAGGTAAATCTACACAGATATTATATTTTCATTTTTCCCTAAACACATATTCATTAAATAAGCACACACACACACACACACACTCATAGACACAAAAGCTAGAAAAATCAAACCCTGCATGCTAGATCTAGTTTTATCTCTTTTGCATGTTAGAGAAGATCAAACAAATAATAAAAATAATAATTTCATAAATTCATTGATTAATTAATATAATAATTATAGCTTCATACAATCATATAAAACCTTAAAAACTTATAACCTAGCTTGCATACTAGACTGGATCACAAGAAAAACTAGAAATTTCATATCATAGAATAAGCCTTAGTTTCAGATTTTGGGATATTCATTTTCATATTAAAAAATGTATATTTAATAGTATATTTCCCTTATTTTCATTATAAAATAAAATAAAAATAACGTTTAATCTAGTGCATGCAGGAAAATATAAGATATTACATTTTCATTTTTCCCTAAACACATATTCATCAAACAAGCGCATACACACATATTTTTGCACTCTCCAAGTACGTCTCCTATTATTCTAAAAAGTATTGTACCCATCCCCATCTCCACATACCCGTACCAATCTCTTGGTAACTATGTTGGAACAACATTAACCCCTAAGCCATGGGTGCACCGAGACATTTTTCCTTTCTTCATGTTGTATACTTTTGTTACAATCTCACTACCATCTTGATGTAACTTGAACTCATACTTGAATATATTCCGTAGCTTTGATTGGAAATGCCTCTAAAGGTCGTTGGAAATGACCGATACAAGTATTCTTGGTCACCTCTCCCATTTTTACCAAATCGTAATGCATGTGTTACAATGTCGCACGGGGTCTTCGTTATCTTCACCCATGACATTGGGTGGTTTTTTTCTATCCTATATCAATGGCAGACTCGCCATGGTGCTCGATATTGGAAGCAACAAAGGTAATGGTAATCTTGGTAATATCCCTATTCTCTCATTCAATTGGACCTACCCAAACTTTGTCTTCCAACCTACCAACCTCGTGTCCTCTTGTAATAGCAGATTCTTCGTTCCAGTCTCTGTTCCCAATCCACATAGCCAATCTTGAAACCCAATCAACCTATTCCTAGAGAAAAAGGTGCATCATCCAATCCAATGTTGTTGCATAGTTTCCTATTTTCTTCTTTTTGGGTTTCTTCCTCACTCTCAACACCAACTTCTCCCTTGTGTTTATTGTCAAGTTGACTCCCTTTGACTATCCTCTCACAATCGAGTTGACCACCCTCTTCCCTAATGGTCTTCCTAGTGTTAGTGTGATCTTCTCACTTTGTTAAAATATTTTTATTGACAATCCTCTCATCGTCCTCATTTCTTCCTTCCCCCTCTACCACAATCATACGTAATCCTCTATCATATTCTTGTTCCCTTCGTGTATGTTATTCCCACCCTAGACGTCGTAGGGAATTCACCCCTCTCAAACTTAAACGTCAAGGTTATCTATTCTTGAGTTCGACTCTATCCTTCATAATTGCCTTCTCTGATTTCTTGGTAGACCGTAGAAGAATTATTTGTCCAGGCGAAGTCCTCTTGATGCAAAAGCATCCCTGGATCTTTAATTAATCCTACATATGAGTTAGTTATACATCATTTCTTTACTTATATGTTCCACTATTTATTGCAACATTGTGAATTTAACTAGTGAAGAAGGGTTTTACATTTTTTGCGCACCTTTCCAGTTTTGTGCATCCTTTCCAAGTGTTGCCATCTTTCCAATTTCGCACACCTTTTATAGTGTTGTGCAACTTTTCCAACGTTCTGCACCTCCAACATTGCGCACCCTCCCAGTTTTGCACAACCAAAAGCCGGAATCATCATTAATTGGAGAAGTTATGTGCAAAGGGTCAGCGGGCATGGAGATCTTGGAATAATGCCCATGTCCATTAGATTTAGTATTACATCATTAGAACACTTGCATAACTGTTTGGAAAAACATGAATGATCTTGTAATGCCCGTGCTTGTGTCAAGTAGTGCAAAACAATGCAAGAAATGACCAACATGAAAAAAACTTTGAGTGTTACTGATTGCTTCTGAACTAAACTTTGTATTGTGCACATTCTCATTGCTCAGGTGGCGATTTGTGTTGCTTTACGCCATCATATTTGTGTCTTGATTGTAACTCAGTCTTTCTTGTATAAGTATGTAGGTAAGCATTTTTACAATCAATTCTCAAGAGTTAGGAGAACTCAGTTTAGAATGTTAAGGGTTGTTTAGTTAAGTTTGGTTTTGAGTTGAGAATAAGAGCTTGCGTAAGGAGTGAAGTACGTGTATGTAGCAAAGAATATTGTGTCTATCCAAGTCTACTCCAGTGCAACAAAATAATTAATATAAATTTGTTTTGAAGAAAAATCAGAGCTCCTATAACTGAGTGGCTGGTGTTCTATTGAACTTCCAACTGCCATTGCACCACCTCTTCACGATAAGTAGTAACTGATTATCATGTGACCTAAATTCATGATTCATAAATTACCTTGATGGCGCCACTCATTCTCCCCTTCTCCTTCTCCTCTCTCCTTACGTTTTTCTCTTAGGTCTTGAGCATGTGTTATCTCAACCTCTACTTTTTGCTTCTCATGGATCCTCTTCAATTCTAGGTAGCAGCAAGCAATGACGGATTAGAGGTTGACGAACATTTTATCCACATAATTTTTCCACGTGTGGTTTTCATTTAAATACACGAGGATCCATACTTGTTTGGGCACTCTAATAAGCCATGACTGGTTGGGCATTCTATTGAATATCCAACTGCCATTGCATCACCTCTTCACAATAAGTAGTAACCGATTATGATGTTGCCCAAATTTGTAATTCATAAATTACCTTGATGGTACCACTCAGTCTTCCCTTCTTCTCTCTTCTTACTTTTCCCTCATAGGCCTTCAGAATGTACTCTCTCAACCTCTACTTTTTTCTTATTGTGGATCCTCTTCAATTCTAGGTAGAGGCAAGCAATGAAGGACTCGTGTTGATGAACATTTGATACACAACTTTTTCCACATGAGGCTGTCGACCAAATATACGAGGGGGAATCTATGTATTTATAGACTCCCATGAGCGATGTAGGTTGCAGCAGCATCCCACATTGCATCTGGGTCTTTTGCTAATTATTTTTCTCCTTGCTATTGGCTTCACTCAAACCAAACTATCTTCCCACTAGTTTTGAGTTTTATCTATTGTTATTGATAAAGTGACCACTTTTGAGAGATAATACATTTGATGTCCTCCCTACTGGAGTATCGCACCTATGGCATACTGGGAACGATTGGTCCCAAGCTCAAATGGTTGCTGCAAGTTGAGGAGAGGAAGCACTGGAGTAAAGAAAAGAGCAATTTTCAAACAGCTGAAGGCCTGAGCAGCATGTGGGTTCCACTTAAGAGCCTTATAACTAGTTCGTTGATGAAGAGGACAGGTAACATGTTAGTAGTCATGAATGAACTTCCCATGTATATGTTCTCCCATAAAACAAAAACAAAAAAAAACGTTGGATGAAGTGGCTCACTCACAAATAACCTTTACATTATTTTTGTTTGCATACACTCCATGCTCTTCAATGACAACTCCATGATTAGCATGTTCAAAAAGTTCTGCTTGTTTAGATTGAAAAAAAGTTAGAATGTTTGGGATTTCAGAAAGGTTAGGTTAGTTCAAAAAGTTTAAAATGTGAAATATAAAAATACAAAATATAAAAACTAAGATTATGCATAAATCAAAAATTTACATAAATAATTGTGCGCACTCAAAAATGTAGCAAAATGTTTTACTGCTATCTTAAAAATTTAATACACTATAATTAATTATTATTATCTAAAACTTTAGTGTAGTCTTATTGTTTAGTAATAAAGTTTATTATAAAGTCTTAGAAAACTCTAATATAATGCTTAGAATTAACTTACTAATTTAATATATGTAATGTTAATTATAGAAAACAATGTTATTGATAAAGTGACCACTTTTGAGAGAGAAGACATTTGATGTCTTCCCTACTGGAGTATCGCACCTATGGCATATTGGGAAGCATTGGTCCCAAGCTCAAATGGTTCCTGCAAGTTGAGGAGAGGAAGCACTAGAGTAAAGAAAAGAGCAAATTTCAAACAGTTGAAGGCATGAGCAGCATGTGGGTTCCACTTAAGAGCCTTATAACTAGTTTGTTGATGACGATAGATAAGATAAGATAAGATAAATATATTAACGTCCAACTAATGACCACAAAAGTAGGTCAAAGGGACTGCAGATTACAGAAATGTGTCAGGAAAAAGCGGGAAACCAAAAAGGTCTCCAAAAACAAGAAAAAACAATGCTGAAAGAAATAGTATAAAACATGGCAAAGAGCAACCACACTCAGCGTCAAAGAACCAAAGGACCAAAAAGCCACGACCAACCACGCTCAGGTCCAAAGAAGGGAGCAGAAGAAATGAGCAACCCCCAAGAATCTCTAAACATCGGGAGCACGAGAATGAACCCTGAAAAAGAACCAAGAGGGAACCCATCAAGAGTTCAATCCAACTGTCCTAGAATCCACGGATGACGAGAAGAAGCTCCAAATAGAAGTATGACCCGAAGAAGGGGAGGTATGATGCCTAGTCTGTCCTCCGATCCTCCGCCTAGAAGGAAAAATCATCTGTGAAGATCTGGGGTAACATGTTAGTAGTTATGAATGAACTTCCCATGTATCTGTTCATACCTACCATAAAACAAAAACAAAAAAAACGTTGGATAAAGTGGCTTACTCACAAATAACCTTTACATTATTTTTGTTTGCATGCACTCCATGCTCTTCAATGAGCACTCCATGATTAGCACGTTCAAAAAGTTTTGCTTGTTTAGATTGAAAAAAAGTTATAATGTTTGGGATTTCAAAAAGAATGGGTTAGTTCACAAAGTTTAAAATATGAATTATAAAAATACAAAATATAAAAACTAAGATTATGCGTAAATAAAAAATTTACATAAATAATTGTGTGCACACAAAAATGTAGCAAAATGTTTTACTACTATCTTAAAAATTTAATACACTAGTGGTCAATCAAGCACAATTAGGGTTTGGACGAAAGAAGAAAACAAGTATTTTAACAAAGGATTAGAGAAGTGCGTATGCATATAACCAAGTTACAGGTGGAACGTAGGGCTCCCAGAAGTTTTATACCCCCACTATGCACAAGGGCATTGCTAGTGAACTATGACAGTGTCAACTGCCGTAGGCATCTAACTTTGCCAGCAGTATCCAAGCAAGGTTTCAATTGATGTTTTTTATCTAAGCAATTAACGAAGCACATAAATGGCATTCCCAAATTTTGTGACATCTTCAATGAGCAACAAGGAGGCCAAATTAATTAAGTACATCATCCCTCTCTTGTCTTGTCATTTCTAAATCAAGTAATTGCAATATCAATTAGCCCTTTCAATTCAAGTTATTGTGTTTATTGCCATATTTTCTATAATCTAAATTAGTGCATATTTTCCATAAATAAGCAAAACACCTGATCATCCAAATTTAGGAATTTCAAAAACAAGAAGGGAAGGCAAAGCAATAGCAAAAGCTATTGCTAGGGCATTTACACATCCCTGGAGATACTATGTTCTCAAAGACATTTCCTTAAGCCCAACTCATGTCCTCTTATAGTTTGTTTTGCATTTAGCATCCGCCGCTACCACATTACAATTCGTTTGGTAAGAGTACTCGCAATAGCAATCATGATAGTGGAGGCCCTGTCGTTGACAATGTCAATAGAATTTATCCTTCCATCGGTGGTATCAAGGTCTTTCATCATTTTTTGAACCAGTGCTTGCATCATTACTATATCTTCTCCACTCAATTCTCTACCCACCTTGACATATTCCAAATTCCAACAAACTCTACAATGAATCATGGTGAATTAACCAATATAGAGTAGTGCAGAACTCTATAATCTTTCTCTCAGCATTCCACCCAACATTTCCTCCTTTTGCACGCCAATCCTAGAGAGCTTCCGTGATTCAGCTATCGGTCCCTTTTTTCAATTCTTGCAGAATGTCGAGTATAGGAGGGACATGATTTACCATCACCCCCTTCCATCTATACTATGCTTTGGTTCCAATGCCAAAGCTTTGCTTCCACTCCACCCAAAGCACAATTCACTGTCATTTTCAATGTCCAAACACCACACTGAAAATTGTAGACCTCTACCAGTTAAACCTCAATCCACATGCTTCACTTAAATGTGTTTGGGCATATCACACTCCCCTTTCACATCCATCATTTCCCTTCACATTATTAATCATTCCCAATAATAATTAGAATTATGCATAGAGATATCACATGAGATGGGATTGGGATGCAAGTCTTAAATGCTCAATTTATTAAAAATTGATTAGGGATGCTTATTAAAAAAAGATTCCACATCCTTAATTAAAAGGTTCCAAAGGTCATCAGGGAGCTATTTCTCGCAATATTGATCAGGATTTCCAAACAATATCCTCAAATTCACTCCTATATTAGCCAATCTTTATGTAACATTATTCCCTTCTTGCTTAACATGACAATAAATGACTTCCTCTAGCTGGTTTCCAAGCCATTTTGCTTCATGTACCAAAGCCTTAAGTTGCCAACATACCAATCTCCCATTATTCAGTGCATTTATTAAAATCTGAGAATCACCGTTGACAACCAATTCCTTCCAGCCTCTAATCACTACTACTTGTATTCCTTTAAGTAGTGCCAATCATTCTACATGGTTGTTACTTGTTAGTGTCTCTGTGCAAAAATCAAAATTGGCTGCCCAAACTCATCTTACTTGTATTCCTTTAAGTAGTGCCAATCATTCTACATGGTTGTTACTTGTTGGTGTCTGTGCAAAAATCAAAATTGGCTGCCCAAACTCATCTTCTATTCAAACACACTCACCTCTAGTTGGGCCCAAACTCATCTTCTTTTCAAACACACCCACCTCTAGTTGGGCCTGGATTTCCTTTTGTAGCTCCATCAAAGTTAAGCTTAACAAAATCAGTTAGAGGGGTTAGCCACCCGATGCTATTAGTTCATTCAATATAGAACCAACCCCATTATTAGGAAAAAGCGGTTTAGATGGCTGAGGAATAAGAGGCCATTCCTTACACCATCTTTCTCCTTCACGAATGATCATCTTCTCACTCTTCAACCTACTTTTCCCTATATCCGAGATTGTAGCCTAAATTATTCCCACAACTTGAGGGGCAGGTTGAGACTTTTCTTTGAAAATTCTTCTATTCGGCTCAATCCAAATATTCCAGATAATGATTTTTGGGAAATCTATCATAACATCTTTAAATTTTTATTTATTACCTTCAGATTCCATTGGTCCAGCAATATTCCATTAGTCCAGCACTATTCCATTAGTCCAGCAATTCCTTTACCATTCTAAGAGCAACAAAATTAGGCCCCCATTTTTGCTTATCAAATCCCCAAATTACCTGCACAAAGGTGCAATGGATGAAAATGTGATTACTACTTTCCTCCTCTCCACACAAGAAGCATATGGATGGCCCATGAAACCCTGTTTTGATTAACTTGTCAAATGTTAATGCTTTCTCCTAAACAACCAGCCACGAGAAAATGTTGGCCTTTTGAAGCCCCTTATGCACCCAAATCTTGTTTCTAGGAATAAAGGAGTCTCAGGATAACTTGCCTCTAATATTTCTTTATAGGCCTCCTTTATTGAAACCATGTCACTTCTAGCACCATCCCAACTGAGACAATGTTCTTTGTCAAAAGATGTCAATAGATAGCAAGCTAAAATGAAGTTATAATCTTTTCCCAAATTCTTCCACATCTTGAGGGCCAATCCAACACCTTCCATTCCCTTCATCCCTCCTTAGTTTCAATATAATCCCACAATTTAGAACCCCACCGTCTCCTATAAAAATCCACTAATTCCATCCAGTCCACCTCTTGATCTAGAGGATAGTTTTCAATCCAAGCATCACGCCAAAAATCCACTTGGCTTCCATCATGTGCCTTCCATCCCATCTATTTCATGAGGATGTCTTGGCAACTTTTTACAAAATTCTAAATCGTCAACCTCTAGGCAACTCCTCATGAGTGAATATTTTGGTTTTTTCTTGATTATCCAAGTAATTTCCTGAATGATCCTACACCATAACCTATTTACTTCCTCATAGATATGCAACAAATGTTTACAGCCCAATGCCTTATTCGTCTCTCTACAATCAAGGAATCCCAATCCTCCGAACTTCTTAGGCAAACATATCTTATTCTAGGCTACAAGATTTACCTCCCTATTGTCCTCAGGGTCATTCCATAAAAAGTTTTGTTGCAAGCTAGATATAGCCTTAGCTACCAAGCCTTGAATCTTAAAAAGTGGCATAATATAAGTTGGCAAATAAGATCCCATTAGCTAGGTTCTACCTGCCAATGTAAGCTACTTTCCTTTCCAGGTTAACAATTTCTTTTGAATCCTCTCCAATACTGGTTTCCAAACTTCTTACCCAACTATGCCATTCACCAAAGGCATTCCAAGGCAATAACTAAGCAGTTCCCTGATGCAAAATCCCAATATAATTTGAATTCTACTTTGCAGCTCCTCTGGCACATTTGGAAAATAAATTTTGGATTTGTCAGCATTAATCTTTTGCCCTACAAGTGCCACAATTTTAGAACTTGTGTTTCCTCAATTGTGGGAGTTCCAATAAGGAAGGTGTCATCCACAAATTATAAATGTAATAAAAGATCAATTGGTGAAGATACTAACAATCCTTTCAATTTTCCAACCAATACCATTTTAATTATCATTTTGCCTAACACTTCTGCAAAATAATAAAGAGATGTGGTGAAATAGGTCTCCTTTTCTAAGACCCCTAGAGGCAGGATAATACCCCTCCACAACTTCATTAATGAGAACTAAAAAATTTGGGGTTGATATACATCCTATCATCACCTTAATCCAAAACTTCCACATACCCAAACTTTTCCAAGACTTTTGGAAGAAAAGACCAATTAACCCTCTCATTAGCCTTATTCATATCAAGTTCGATAAACATACCTGACTTTTTCCTATGAGAAAGGGAGTGTGGTTTCATGAGCCGTATTAATCCCATCCAAAAATTGCTTACCTAGCACAAAACCATTTTGAGCTTCAAAGACAACTAATTCCAAGCATTTATTCAATCTAACTGCCAATATCTTTGCTAGGATCTTATAGACATAGTTACTAGGTTCAGAAATCCAAATGCATTTGGAAGGCAAAAAAAATGCGGAATGCAAATTTTTTGAAAAAATCTGGAAAAAAATCCGGTAAAATCTGGTTCAGAAAATAAAATAAAATAATATGTGTGTGTGTGTGTGTGTGTGTGTGTGCGCAAAATATTTCAATTTACTAAGGAATGAACATTAATTTAACACTTGCAAAAATGAGAAATGCATAAGAATTTCAAACTTGAATTACATTAAAAGATAGCAAAATATTCATAGTTTAGAGCCTAAGCTCAAAATTGATATAGAACTTAAGTTTCAAACATTTGCGACATCAAACCCAGCTTTAATATCAAAACTAGCACTAGTACTAGCACCATCAGCGAATCCTCAATCCAGCTCATCAACACTATCAATATTTTCCTCAACTCCTTCAAAGGATGGTTCTCCAAGATGAAGATTGTCATCTTCTTTTGCAAGATTGTGCTCAAGCAATCTTAAATTGCTATGAACAAACACAAGATCTGACAGCTTTTTGGCTCCTAGTCGGTTTCTCTTATTAGTATGGATCAAATCATGCGTGCTCCAATTTCTTTCACATGCAAAAGCACTGGCACATTGACTATGGACACGCACGGCAAGCTTTTGTAACTCTGGAGTAGAAGAACCATACGTCTGCCACCATAAATGGGGATCCATGCTAACAATGTCTTCTTGTGGTGCTTTAAACCACTCGGCCACTCTCCCCCAGTGTTGAGACCACTCACGGGCAAGCAAAATGGGAGCTACTCCACCTTCGAACACGGTCCCTGCTCTAAACCTTCGAATGCGTCTCTTGCTCTCCACCGTCTACGTGACTGCAAACTCCTCACGACTCAATCTCTCACTCACAATGACTCGACGACGTTGTTTCATTTTGTTTCACAGAGTGCTATAAATAAAAAAAATTAGGGTTTGCAGCAGTATTTTTAGGATTATTGACTATTTTCTATGGCTTCTAACTTTTTTTATATATTAATGCTATGTTGTTTGGGTATGGGTACGGATACGGGGACGTCTCAGGTACGCGGCTACGCCATTTTTCAAGAACCTTGATTTGGATACGTCGTGGGTATATATATATATATATATATATATATATATATACATATATATATATATATATACATATACATATATATATATATACATATACATATATATATATACATTGTATATTACTCATTTTTTTAGTAAAACACTTGATACTACATAGTATGAAAATATTTGTCTATAAATGATAAAACACTTAAAATTATATAATATTCATTCATTCATTACTTCAAAGACAAAATGTACATTCAAATCTAGAATAAATCATCTCAATTGCCCACAAAATAATGAATGCCACTCCCATTACTTTTCAACTTTATCATTTACTGACACTTTCTCTCACAAGGGCTCATCGGTGCATTGAATCTCACAGAGTGCATGCCTTAAGGGGTGCACTGGGAATGGGGTGGGATCGGCTTGTGGCACTTTGCGAGAGATATTCTCATACTATTCTATCGCGCATACATCCCTTCATGCAGCCTTCATACCTCCTATGATGTCTCCTTGAAATCTTGAAACCCTGAAATACGGCTAAGTTTGAAACCTTGAAACCCTGGAATCTGACTAACTCTGAAATATGATAGGATCCTCCAAAACCTAGAATTTGCATTATAGCTCCTAGTGGTCCGAAACCCCTCTCAAACATCCTGAAAGTATATAAATAAAATATAACTTAAAGTATAAGAAACTAGTTTCTTATACTTAAATGTTTATTTTATTTACATACTATTGGGTTCCAACTAGATTTACATTTTCTAAATTTTTTTGTTCACTTCCATTGTTTCTCCCTGGCGAACCGAATTTATTAATTCGGAAGCCCACAAAAATGCAGAACGTTCCGAATTTTGGCCAGATGCGGCCGAATCTGGTAACTATGCTTATACATAGTATTGCACAGTGATATTGCCCTGAAAGCATCAAAGTACACAACATCTTCTTTCTTCGGGATCAAAGCCTAAAATGTTACATGCCTCTCCTTCAACATTGCCTTCTTCCTTTTGCTTTGTTCAATCGCTGTCCAAACATCTTGCCCACAATATGCTAGAACCATTCAAAGAAGCCAGCTTGAAATCTACCTGGACCAAGTTCTTTTTCTGCACCTAACGCAAAAACTACTTTCCTGATTTCTCCGTCCATGATTGTTTTATCAATCCCCGATTATCTATCTCTGAAATAAGCTATGGAATAGTGCTGAGGAAACCCTCTTCTCTCGAATTATCCCTAATCTCCTCAACTATTAACAGTGCTTTGAAGAATGCCATCTCATCTTCTCTAAAATTCTTTCTTCACCACTTTACCCGAAGGTAACACAATCTTCTATATTGTGTTAATGTTCCTTTGAACTATCGTAGACACATGAAAAAAATGTGTTCTTGTCACCCTCCTTCAGCTAATTAATGCTAGACTTTCTCTTCCAATGACTTACCTCCATTCACAATACTTGCTACAAATCTACCATTCGCTTTTTTTTCTTTTTCCAGCAATTCCCCAGACCCTAGAGTTCATTATTTACTTTTGGACAGTACTCAGATCTGCCGAGATAGCATACTTCCAAAAACATTCCAAAATTTCTGCTTATTCCATATCCTAGCCTCTTCTTGGACATTTTTCAAAATTTTCACGAGTGTAAATCCCTTACAACTATGTTCATCTATTTTCCATCAATTCTTCAAATTCTCTTCAGGTCGGATCTTGAAACCACATGGAATCCTGTGAGTATTTCTATCTGCTTTCACCTCTAATACAATTGGCCAATGATCAGATCCTATAAATTACGGATTTCATAGCTGAATTTAATGTTTTTCATCCCTCATTCATAACTAGGAAAGAACCTATCCACTCTTTCCATAATGTTTTGATCTCTCCATCTTCTATTTGTCCAAGTGAATATAACCTCTTTGGGCTATATATCAATAAAAAACACTTCATACCAAATATATTGAAATCAAGGGAGCTAGGAAGTAGGACAAAGTTACCTCCGTTTTTTTTTTCTTGCATTCAAGATTGCATTAAAATATCCTCCAATTATCCGATGTAACCCTACATCAGCACACCTCAACCTTTCCAAGTTCTTCTAGCTCTCCTCAACCCAAATTGATCCATATAATTTTGAAAGAACAAAATCTACATCTCCCTTATAATCTTCCATATAGATATCAATTCCACAATAATTGTACCTTTGAAAGATCTTGGATTTCACAATACATTTAATCCTCCTGCACTACCTTTCGCATCCTCTACAATCCATTCACAGTTCTTCCACATTCCTTTAAAATAATATCAAACTGCGCTTTTTCTACTTTTGTTTCCTATAAGAGCAGAATATCAGGCTCACCTTCTAATAACTGCTTAACCAAGCAGCACTTCCTAGATGAATTCAATCCTCCAACATTCCAACTTAAGATTTTTATGGCTTCTTGGTGGAATGTTTTTCCCTTCGCCCCAAAATGAAGGTCTCTAAGGTCCTATGATTTCCACTTTCAAAGGCCTCTTGAACCTCTTTCTAGAGCTTTTGTGTTAATGGCTTCCTCCCTCTAGTACCCTGAGCCCTAGTATCAAGTTAAGATTCTAAATTCGGCGAAGTGACACTTTTAGTTGTAGTCCTCTAAGCTTTCCTAATTGCAATGGGTTGTCCTTCAATTTGAAGACCCACCTCCTTTGAGGTCAAGTAGGGGTTGTATTGTCTCCAAGAGTGCTCCTCCAAATTATTTTTCCATTTTAAAACTTCTCTCTACGAATGAGAATCCCTTAATTTAATTTTGGCCACTTAACTTGAGGGGCTTCAAGACCGTTTTCTTTATTTCCATCATTCCCAAGGTATTTGTTAGAGAGTATTTGGCTCTACAAGATATCCAATAAACCCATGGCACCCTTTACTGCTTCACCAAATCCCAGCTTCATAGTATTATTTTAATGATTTAAGACGTAAGATTACAATAAAAGTGGTTGTCTAAATAGCTAGAGAAACTCCAACAACTAAGCAAGCAAGCCTATCTTCATAACAACCTACCTTGAAGTGTTTGCATGTCTTGAACATTTCACGTTTCACATATTTGTTGTTACAGTGCTCAATTCCAACAAAAATTATAATATATCCAAGATCAAACAGCATGGTATATCCCCTAAGGGATATACTTATGTCGATCCCCTACATCGGCGATGTTTAATACTCTCCACCTTTGAAGCATTCTGGGACATACGGTCCATGCACCACTACTATGTCTTATTTGCATGCTCCCTACCACTTAGACTAACCTTTATGGAAGACTTCCACTCGTGCTTGTATGAGGCCTTTGTAAATGTGCAAGACTTAACTACCTGCAAAACAGTAAGAGCAAAATTTACCTACTCATCACCTTGCACCATTTGTCTGCATGATCTTGTACATTGACCTTCCATTGACTTAGGAAATTCACCTTCTTGAACACCCTTCAGTGTGGTGTGGTACACTTTTGTCTCTCGTGTTGGCCCTCTTAATCATAGTTGGCATAACCGGTTGGGGCGAGTACTCACCAAGGGCCCAAAATGGGTAACCGGCGGTTATTCAACCCACTTGGTCGGATAACTAGCAAAGGCAAAAAATAATTGAAATTCGTCTGAAGCAGACAATAGATAAATAAAATAAACATTTAATACTTTAAGCTATATTTTATTTATATGCTTTCAAGATGTTTGAGAGTGGTTTCGAACCTCTAGGAGCTATAATGCAAATTCTACGTTTTGGAGGATGCTATCATATTTCAAACTTAGTTAGATTTCAGGGTTTCAGACTTAGCCATATTTCAGGGTTTCAAATTTTCAAGGAGACTTTGTTGCCCTAAATTTTCAGAAAAGCACAACTATAAAGCAAACATTGTCTTAATGCCCTTCAGGAAGCAGCTGCAAACTTTGTCAAAACATTTGTACAACTTTGCATTTTCTACTATGGCACCCAAGCAGCTGTGCTCATATCTACAGCTTCACACCTCCACTGAGTACCCACGCCTCTCTCCAAATTAATACCATTGAGGAAGCCACGGAAAAAAAAAAATTGCAGCAAAATCAATATGTAGAGGCAAAATGATCACGCACATGAAGAAGGTATACAGCACTTAGGCAAGATACTTTGAAAAGCTACGCTCACAAAACTCGACGCCCATACTAGGAATGCCCTCCTTCCTTCCTCTGCAAATCACACCCTTCTCCTTCAAAATGCCACTCCCCATGTAATAAGAAAAACAAGTCTCATGCCCTTCTCCTTCAAAATGCAACTCCTCGACAAATAAGAAAAACAAATCTCATGCCCTTCTCCTTCAAAATGCCACTCAGCTAGTAAGAAAAACAAGACTCATGCCCTTCTTCAGAATGTCACTCAGCAAATAACCAAACAAGTCTCGCATCCAGCCAAGGAAAATACGTGTTCTTCTCCGTCTTACAGCACAACATCTCTTATCTTCTTTACTTGATGTGTTAGTTTCTTGCCAGCAGCTCCTCTCTTTCCAATGCCCACAGCTAGAACAAATACAATGAAGTATCCAATAAACAATAATGCTTTACTTACCATGGTTTTTCCAACAGTCTTCCTCATGCCTTTCCTTTTATGTTGGTGCTCTTTCTTGTAAGAAAAATAATCAGCAAATAACAGTTATCTTCTTCAAGATTTTGATTTTCACAGGGTGCGCCTCTCCCTCCTAACACACTTCCCCCCTCACTCAAAACACCTCGAGATTTACCTTCACAGGTTCTCATTGACAGGTTCTCCAATCGGATAGCTCTACTACGATATTATTTTATTGATTGACACCATGAGATTACAATAAGCATGGTTGTTTGAATAGCCAAAGGAACTCCTACAACTAAGGAAGCAAGCCTATCTTCATAACAATCTATGAGATAATATAATCACAAGCAGCTACGGATCTACAAACAACAACTAACCAATTTAGGATTTATTGTGGAAAGAAAAAGTATATAGGTTAATACTCTAGAGTCTAACTAATCTAATACACATTATTACCTAATTATTCTAATGTGTAGCTTCTTGATTTAATTCCACTATCCCTTCTCATGGAAGATTCTCAATCTCATTTCCTTCTACCATCTAAGCTAGGCTATTCCCCATTTCCTAAATACAAGCATTCCCAATCTACACCTGCCTCCATCTACCCCTTGCCCTTCTCTCTATCCTTTTTCTTTGAAAAAAACTTATCATGGTTTCTCCATTTAAAAGCCTTTTGTTGCTCGAGTAGTAAGTTTAGGTCTCCATTGCCAAACACCAATCTTTTTAGGTAGGCCTTTTACCAAATCCTAAGTCTTCTTTTTCTAAAATTGTGTGCATTTCCCTGCTTTATGCCCTAATCTTCTGCACTTATAACATCGAAAAGGAAGAAATTCATAATCCAACTCTTGTTTCCACACTCCTGAAGAAGAACACAGACAAATTGCCTGCTGAATAAGATTCGATAGATTAACAATTACACAAATTCTAGCATAAGACAACAGTTCCTTATCCTAGGTTGCTTGGCTAATACCTAATGGTTCCCCAATACCATGTTTTTTTCCAGAATCCTTTTATCCCAAAATTTTGGGGGCAAATTATATAATCTTATCCATAGGGGAGCCTTAGCGATCAGCTCCCCTAAAGGATTAAAAAGTGGCATCCAAGGCCTCATAAACAAACCAACATTCCTCAAAAACCAAGGGCCACCAAAAACTATTCTCCTTGTCAAATATGGATTGAAAAGTCAATTGAAAAAAATCTTTTGTCAAAAAATGGATTTCTGGCCCAACGCAATTTTCCAATTTTGCCCAATCCAATTTTTCAGCTAATCACTTGCAAGCCAAACCCCAACAAATTTGTAGATTAGAACCCGTTGAGTGAGGTCTTCCATAATGCTATCTAGTTCACAATCCGAAATGTCAATATTCAGGATCCTTTTGGATATCTTTATAAAAATTTCCCCTATTTTTATTGTCTACTCATGACCGCCATTTTTCTCTTCATCCTCTCCCAATTCATTATCTATATTAAAATAAATCCATACCTTGACCATTTTCCAGTCGACTCTCACATCTTGTTGATCCACTTCCTCCCTTTCCTCTTGGTCACACTCATACCTCACCTTCCCGCTGCACTGTTCCTCCATTATCTTTGCCTCTACTATTTTGACCATCTTTACCCTCAGATAGAGACCAATTCACATCATTCTACACCTCTTGCGCCCTATTCTAACCTTGTGAATCTTTTTCCATCGTCACTCCTTGCTGTGCTAGCAATTCACAAGACCCTACTCCTTTTTGTGCCATTTCACCTTGCATTTGGTCTCTCCATTTTGCCAATTTAGCTTTAGGGTTTTATTTTTATTTTTTTATATTATTTATTGATGTGTGTGTGTGTGTAGATTCATAAGTCCCAACTAAACTGTGTAGGTTCGACCGGGCTAAAAAGTTTGTTTCAGACTCAACCTTATCTAAGTCCAAACTGACTTGGTAACTATGAATGAAACCTGAGTGCTTAACTAAGGTTTATCCAAAGGAGGACTTCATGTTGGTTTGGAGATGATGTTGATGAAGAAGGTCTAGAATTGTCTAGACATTGAACAATTGGCCATCCCAAGGATTGTTGTAGACCAAAATGTTATCCAAATGGATGAAAACAAATTTTCGAAGATGAGATCAAAAAATTCATTAATGATAGCACGAATATGGAAGGAGCATTGGTGAGGCAAAAAGGCATGATCAAAGTCTCATCAAGTCCTAACTTGGTCTTGAAAGATTTCTTCCAAACATCAAGAGGCTCCATGTAGACTTGATGATGTTGAGGAATCAAGTCAAGCATGGTGACATAACACTATTAGTTATGCATGTGAGACTTGCTGTAGGTAACCCTAGCAGTACGGCAAGTACTGACAATTGTGCATGTGACACTGGTGGTCCTATCCTACAAACCAAAAGTTATGTCCAAATGCGACTAAACACATCAGTAATGATTAAAAAATGGCGTTTCTTCAACTTCTTGACAGTTGGGGATCCTTTGGTGCACAAAGAGACAGCTCTAGCATTGTGTAGCTAAGAGGTAAAGGTTATTGGCTAAGCATACGAAAGTAGGAACAAGTAAATGATGTAGCCAAGGAAGTGAAAACAAGTAGCAAAGAGTTTAGAGAAGTAATTGGAAATATAATGTTAGTTCATACTCCATCTAAGTTCTTTGTAAGTGGCCTGATTGATAAGAAAGGCAAGGCAGTGATTAATTAACACTACCAAACTGGCTTTCCCAACGTTGGGGTTTCTAGAGCAAAATCCTTGTGTTGTATGTTTTTTCTCAATTTTTATTGTTCGTGTTCTCTCCCAACAACAAACTCACATTATTTTTACTCTAATTTACAATCTAATTCACGCTATTTGAAGTGAATTCAAGTAGTAGCAGTGAGTTTATTTTAACATCTGCATTTAGTTTCAACAAGTTAATTTGTAGAAGAAATTACAGATCATGTGGTATCCAAACATCAAGTTCCTTATGGCTTGTAGAAGGTTTTTACTAGCACATTGAGTTTGCGTGTAACTGCAAGATTCTATGCAAAATTGATTGACAAGCGGCCAAGGCGTTGCAGAGATTTGTGGTTGCATAGGCCAGCCATAACCAAGTCCTTAGGGAGAAGACTTGAGGAGCTCCAAGCTTTCCATATGCAAGTATAAGATGAAAACAAAGAATTGAGAAAGATGTGTTGCACTTGGAAATGGGGAATCAAGAATTGCAAGTTACATGCACCAACCATTTAGATTTCATCGTTGGAATCATGGAAGAAATGCAACAAATATTATTGGCAAATGAAGAGTTGTTGACAAAGCTTTAAGATGATGGTGGAGGAGTGAATAAAAGAGAAGAACCTCTACCAAACAAAGGAGACAAGCCTCTACCAAAGATGCACAAATTATGACGAAGGTGTGTGGGGCATCCATGCCATCACATGCTCTTTCTTCTAATGAAACATTGAAAGAGTCCTTTGGTAATATTGAAATAAGGGAGTTGGTTCTAAGATATTATGAATAATAAGATCTAATTGAAAAAGCCTTCCCAAGAATGGCCAAGGAATCCTCCATACCATTGTGCTTAAAAAAGACCACAATATGTAGGACTAGGATTTAATGGTAACAAAATGGAGATTGAGGACTGCTGTAGTACAACCCAACCAAGAGTAGCATCCATGGGAAAGGATGTCAAGCCAACTCTACATCAAAATCAAACGAAATAAGGTAATTATTGCATTCTTAACATGATTTTTGTAAAACCTAAAAATGGTTGTAGGGAGCAACCAAATTGTGGACAGTGATCAAAATAAGAAAATGGAAAACTAGTTTCCACCTCAAGAGGCCACGGAACAACTTCCAAAGAGAGGGCAGCCTTCAATTCATGAAGGAGAAGAAGATAGTGCATCATTACCCCATTGACACGATGCAAAAGCAACGAAGAAATGAGGAGAATTCAATCCACCAACTTCGCCATTTGGAAGTCCAAGGAAGGAAGTAAACAAGCATGAGGGCAGCCAAAGAAGGTACGCACAAGACAAGTCCTCCATTGTAAAAATGATGGTCATGTAGCCCAAGAATGTTGGTTACATGGTAAATTTTGTGGACTGTATAACCATCAGATGGCTATATGCAAAGGGAAACATAACTCCACTAAAGAGTCCAAGCTCTTTAAAAAAGATGGTAGTCCAAGAAATGAAGTAAACAAGCACGAGGGCAGCCAAAGAAGGTATGCACAAGATAAGCCTTCCATTGTTTGCTTCCATTGTAAAAAAGGTAGTCATGTAGCCCAAGAATGTCGGAATCTTAACTGGTAAATTTATGGACTGTGTAACCATCAGACGGCTATATGAAAACATGAAAAAATGAAAAATTTACTCTTCAAGCCAACAAGATTAATGACCAAAACACACTCCAAGGAGATAAGAGATGTCACCTGATATGAGGATGTGCAAGTATAACAAATTTTATAGAAATTGCAAGTTTAGCGAGCATTGGGATGCAAATTTTTGGAAACTTCATCCAAATCTTCACCCAAAGAATGGGAAAACCAAGCATCTGCAGCCACAAGCAAAAAGAAAAAGAAGAGCCTACAAAACCATATCTTTACCCAAAAGAATGGTAAAAGCAAGCAGAAGGAGCCACAAGCAAAAAGGAAAGAAGAGCCTATGAAACCACGAGAATCAAGAGTGATACAACGGTCTTTACATGTATTTCCATCACCACTGGAATTACGAAGTAGTGGTAAAGTAATATCTTTTAATTCTTGGATTAAGTATTTGCATGATTTTCACAGAAATAGCTTGAAAGATGTTTTGTATTCACATGTATCAAGAGCACTCGCATTGAGTAACACTCCAAAAATTATTTTAATGGTCTCATTTGATGATAGAAGCAAGTAGGTAACTAACTCCACTTGCATGAGCAAGCATGGGGGGCCATTTCACTCATCAAAGGCGAGTATAGACCAGCAAGTCCACTTGGAGAGCACAAGTATGGGAAGCCAATACTATCACAGGTTATATTACTTTCAGGGATTCGTATTTTCGAACAAATTGTGTATGGTTATTTTCACCACTTGTAGCATATGTGCATGGAAAGGAAGGATGAAGAGAAGAACTCCAAGGGCGCAAGCACTCCAAGCAATAATATGGGAAAGAGCTTCTAGCAAAAAGAAGCATTCAAACACAAGCATCACAATAGCGAGGCAGCATGTTGGGTTTGCATTTTTCCATTGTTTTAGCATATATGTTCTGCATGACAAAAAATTTAATTCTCTCATGACAATGGTTGCAGCATGTTGTGAATATAACAATGATTGTGGCATAGGTATATGAGTTTGTTTTCAGCATCACTCAGTTTTTGTAACATGTTATGGTCATCACAATGACTTTAGCATGGATGTATAGGTCTCATTTCAACATTCCTAAGTTGTAGCATGCATTTGGACATCACAATGATGTAGAAGACTCTTATAGCATGAATAAAGCATGCCTCCGTAACTGGAAATTTTTGGCATGCACAGATTGACGTAACAATGTATTGTATCATGTATGTTCCAATATAGTAATGGGTTGTAGTAGGAAGAATGAATTTAATATGCACCTGACAGCCATTGGAGCATGTTGGTATACATCACAACAGAGTTGTTGCATGTTTGGATGATGATTTGATTTCAACTAACAAATGTAGTTGTTACAGCCCACTCTTGCCTTACTTGTTGGCATGTTGTTGTCATTGATGTCAAAAGGGTGCATCATGTAAAGGCATAATGGTCATTGATGTCAAAGGTCTGTTTGGTCAAGTGCTTGAGCAGGGTAGTGGCATAAAGAGAGTGTTGACCAGTGAGTGAGTATTGTGGATACGAGTTATCTGTTGAGAGTGTGTTCTCAATTGGAAGCATGATGTTGTCAAAGGTGATTAGTGATCAAGGTTGATGTTGTCATTAATGTTGCATCTTGTGAGGTTTGATGTCAAAGATTTATGTCAAAGGGTTTGCTATTCAGTAAAGAATATGGTCATTGATGTCAAGGAATTTCTGCTAATAAGAGTTCATAATTTCTTCAAAGTCAATAGCTATTGACTGAGTCTGTAGCTTACCATGAAATTTGTTTTTGGTGAAATAGACAATTGGCCAAGAGACTTGTTATCTATGTTTTGCATCATATGAAGACACAAAAATAGTCTGCATAATTGATTTAGACTAAAGACCATTGAATAAGTTGTTCTATGTGAAGGAAGGTGATCTAAGGAGTTTGGATAATAAGTTCGTGTCTACAACTACTGGAAAAATAGCTACGAACTGCATCAGACATGCTACGAACTGCATTAGGCATTTTACGGACTACATTAGGCATGCTATGGATTGCATCAGATTTGCTACAGACTGTATCAGGGATGCTACGGATTATATCTAGGTTGCTACGGATTGTCTCAAGGTTGCTACAGACTGCATCAGACTTGCTACGGACTGTGTCAAGCTTGCTACGAATTACATCAGGCTTGCTACGGATTACATCAAGTTTGCTACGGATACATCGGGTTTGCTACGGATTGCATCAGGCTTGCTACAGACTGCATCAGGTATGCTATAGACTACATCAAAGCTGCTACAAACTTCATTAGGCCCACACTAAATGTATTCTAATGATTGCTTGGTCTATCCCAGCTTTGTTTTAATCAGGGCGATGTATGTGAGTGAGCTTTTAATAAAGCTAATGTAAAGTATGTTTTCAAGAGAGAATAAATCATTTTATAGTCGACCATGGAGTTTTGTTTGGCCGACTTAAAGAGGTTGTTGATCAACATATTGTATATAAGCAAGAACATATTGTCTTTTCAACGAATGGATATGGAGGATTAATAGTTGCTAAGGAGCGGAGCAAAGATCTGTTGAGGAACAAATGGTCAGAGAAGATGATTAGATAAATTCGCTAAGGAGGAAAGCAAAGGTCTGTTGAGGAACAAAGGCCTAGAGAGGTGTGAGTATGAAATCATTGAATGATTGATATAGAATATGCTAAAAGATATTAGCAGAGAATGTAGAGAGGGCAGAGTCTTTGAAAATAAAGAGCAAAGAGGAAAGAGAGCCTAATATGTCTATTTGATTAAGCAAAGAAAGAGAGCAAAAAAACAACAAAATGAATCTGAGAGTGATGAGTAGAAAAACAGCAGAATGAATATGAGATAGATAAGCAGAGAGAGCAGAATTGTACCATCATTTGTTGACAAAAGCAACTATGAAAGGTGGATGATTTGAAGCAGCTGAGTTGGTGCTTGGCAAAGGAGGTGGAAGCCACCTGTAGATTGGTATCTACAAATCAGGGAGTTGGTGCTTCCTAGCAAGTGGGTGCTTGTTGAAACTTTTGTCAAGTTGGTACTCGACTATTTGGGGATGGTGCCTCAAGCTGAGTAGGTGCTCAACAATCTTGTTGACTCATTGCATATCTGATTTAGGACAAGTAGTCCATGCACTAATCATTGTGGGTTTTTTTCCCTTTAAGGGTTTCCCACATATATCATGTGTTATGACTTTATGTTCTTTGTTGTGGTTTGATTTTTCTATGGATCCTGTATTGATGCTTGACTAACGAACTAAAGAATTAGAATAAAGTTTTAAGAACTCACTGATTCACCCCCTCCCCCCTCAGTGGTTGTGCTTCCAACATTACTCTCTATTGGGGAGAGAAGAAGTAAGGCGTCAACATAGCTTCAACATCATG
The DNA here is from genome assembly GCA_037957365.1 of Torreya grandis. Classification (NCBI taxonomy): domain Eukaryota; kingdom Viridiplantae; phylum Streptophyta; class Pinopsida; order Cupressales; family Taxaceae; genus Torreya; species Torreya grandis. Next base: position 2,126,213 of record JARHVA010001507.1, read on the forward strand.
AAACAAATATTGATAAAAGAACCAGCAAAAGGACACCAACCACCATTGGATTGTCATGAATAGGCATAACTTGATGGGACTCCAAAACCTATTTTAATTTTGCAACACAACAAGCAAGACTCCAAAGGGGAAATCAAATTCACTGTCCATGAAAAATAGGTATGCCACCAATCTTTATTGAGGAAGAGTGCAACTTCAGCATCATATTAGAGAAAGAAGATAAATCTCATTATTATTCATAAGGATATATATTCCTTGGGATGAACAAGCAAAGCAAGAAGGGGTCATTATTTTGCAAAATGAGGTCAAAGAAATCATAAGGCCACAAAGAATTTTGGCAGGTTGGAGTCAAGGCCAAACAACAAAAAATGCATAGGATTACCAAGGAGAGAGGGAGAAATCAGAAATCCTTCCCATCTCATGAGGAACCAAAATCCCTTTAAGAAAGGGAGTTATGCTCCATATAAGATCAAGAAAAACAAACACTCTTAAAAATCCAGCAATACATCAATTTTCTGACTCAAACAAAGAAATTGACATTCCTACCATGCAAACTGTAGATTGCATATGTGACACTCGCGAGTGTGCATGTGACACTGGTGGCTTTGAAACAAGGGGTGGGTTGCACATGTGATAATTGCACGTAACATAGGCAATCCTACAATTGCTAACAGTTACGCACATGACAATCACAGTTGTGCATGTGACACCAATAGTCTATCCCTGCAAAACAGCAAGCTTGCCCAAATGTGACATAACACATTATTGTTACTTGCCAAACATTCCCTCTTCAACTTCTTGACTATTGGGAGTCCTTTGGTGCATGAAGGAACAACTCTAGCATTGTATAAGTAAGCGGCAAAGGATATGGGCTAAGCATGAGTGTAAGCCAAACATCAAAAGACACAAAGGCTTACCAAAGAAAAATAAAGAGGATACCATCCCATCGCATGAGGGACTAAGATTTTAAGGGATCAAAATCCTTGTAAGGGAGGTATGATCCATGTAAGAATCACAATCTGAAAAATCCAACAAAGCATCAAGTTTCAAACTCAAATGAAGGAATTGCCATCCCTACTTTGCAAACTGGCGGCTGTGTCCGTGACACTTGCAGTCTTGTAACAATGGGTGATTGCACATGCGAGTGGAAATTTGCATGTGACATTGAAGATTGCAAGTGGCACAGACAGTCTTGCAATTACTAACAGTTGTGCATTTAAAAATGACAGTCCTACCCTGCAAACCAACAATCTTCCCTGAATGTAACATAACAAATCAATAACAGTTGTAAGAAATTGTTTCTTCAACTTCTTGACAATTGGGGTTTCCTTTTGTGCACGAAGGGGCACCCATAGCATTGTATTAGTAAAAGGCAAAGAGTATGGGATAAGCATATGAGTGTAGGGAGGAGTTAATAGCGCAGCAGAGGAAGTGCAAAGGGGTGGTAAAGAGTTGAGGGAAGTATTTAACAAAATAGTGTTGTGTCATACTCCATGTATGTTCTTTGTAAGTTTCCAAATTGATAAGAAATAAGAGGTTGTGATCATTTGTCACTACCAAGCTGGTATTCCCCACATTCGGGCACCTAGGGTAAACCTGATATGCCCCTAATATTCTATCTTCTTAAATGTATAAAGGTTATAGGTGGCCAGCTTGTATCACACTAAACCTTAATCCTTTCATTTATTAGTTCTAGATGTTTCTTAGGCTGGCATAATTAGGACAAAAGGGTGTGACCCTACCTAATTGTGTCTATAAACAAGGAATAGAAAGCCTCTCCCAATTCATCATAATTTGTATACTCAAAAACCTTTCATTGGTGATTTAAATTCCAGAGGTTGCCCCCTCAAAGTAGTCAATCTATCTGATTCTGTTCTTATTTCTCACATTCAAGTTGATCTCCTATTGCTTCATGACTTTGCTTTAAAGAAACAACCAGATGAGTGGTATTAGAGCTGCTATTTGGGAAGAGTGAAGAATTTGTCTTGTGGGAAGGTTGTCTAATATTTCAGTTTTTTTTTTTTTTTTTGAGAAAAAGGTGTTTATCTTCCAAAGGCTTGATCTCCTTACTCAAGTGCTTGATTCAGCTGATTCCTTCATTGTCCAAAGGAGAATTGCAAGAGCTTTCGAAAAAAAAATCTCGCAATAAAGATTCCAATCAATACTGAAGGAGATTAGTTGTGTAACATTAGTGTTATGAATATTTTATTTTATGCCATTTTATGCAATTTTTTTCCATGCAAAATTAGGGCATAGCTCTCCAAACCCCGATAAGGCTCGTGCTTGTCAAAAAAAGCATAAATTGTTCATGGTTGGCACTCACTCGGGTACTTCCCTCCCATACCTAGTCACAAATCCAGAGCTAAGAAAGCAACCATGTCATCCTCCCTGCCTTTTGGAGCAAATAACTTTTCTACAACCACTAATCCCAATGACACTCTTTATTGTCCACCACCTGAAATCGAGGGAAACATTTGCAACAGCTTTTAAACAAGGGTTTGGATTCGTTTAGGCAGTGACTATTGTCCAAATTGAATCCCCAAATAATTAGGCTCAAGGATTTGGGCCAATGCCAACCATTCATACACAATCGAACCACCCTATAAGGTACAACATGAACAGAACAAACCCAAGGGCATGGCGTCCTTTTCAGGGACCAAAATTGAACCTACCCAAAATAGACATCCGCAAGTTTGATAGTAGGGGTGTAACTTTGTGGATAAGTCTCATGGAGCAGTATTTCAAGCTTCATAATGTTCCAGAGAATTCAATGGCTAACATAGCCTCACTTCATTTAGAATCTAAGCCTTATCAGTGGTACCAATGGATGTTGAGTGACAAGTAAGGACATGTGCTTAGCTGGAAATAGTTTACTAACGATTTAGTGTCCCATAATGAGCAACCATGGACCCAATTGACAAATCTAAAACAAACAAGATTTGTCGCCGGATATAAAGTTGAGCATCTAGACTCTAAACACCACATCTTATCAGAGGCTGCAATTCTACATCAATAGACTTAATGACTGAATTAAGAACGATGTTCACTGGTTGGAACCTTGTATAATTAGTAAATATGCATAGTAAGCATCGCACATTTAAGTAACGAGGCTCTGCTACTAGAAGATTCACACCAAATCACACTATGAGATGGAGAGATAGAAATGTGACCTCTGGTGTTGAAATAAATGTGGCCAACTCTTTTAACCCAAGCTCTCTCCTCAACATGACGTAGAGAAAAGAGAAAACAAATTATCGCAGTAAATGATTTAGAGGTCATAAGTGTGCCAATTATGAGAAAAGACCAATGCTTATTGAAAATGAAAGTGCAGAATAGGAAGAAACAGCTACAAAGGAACTAGTTGTAGAATACAAACAAGAGCTTTTTGAAGATGCAGAAATCCCCACTATCGCCCTATGTGTATTGAATGTGACAAGCACCCCACGAACACTCAAAAGTACTTGGTTATATCAAAAAGAAGAAGCTGACAGTTTTCATCGATATAGGTAGAACACACAACTTCATTGACACAATATTAGCTATTGAGCTCAACTGCTTTGTATATCCAATCTCTAGTTTTCAAATCATGATAGCCAATGGGAAGCAACTTTTTTGTAGTGGTAAATGTCGTCATATCAAAGTCTCAATGCAGGACTATCAACTGGATTCAAAAATATTTGCCATCATAATTGGGGGAGCATGTGTAGTTTTGGAAGTACAATGGCTTAAATAATTGGGAACAATGTCCTTCAGTTTTCAACATGTACTCATGGCTTTTAGTGCAAATGGAAAAAGGTACAAACTTATCAGCATGCAATCACCACCAAGTCAAATAATCAGCTCTACAGAGAAATTGCTCAACAAAAGGATCATACACCATAGTGGCACAACTACATTTCTTAGAAACATGGAATGGGTAAACTCAAAATCCAACAAAGCTTCAAGGGCTCATTTACCATAATCAACAAATTTTTCAAGATCTCATGACCATGCCATTGAATTGAGTCTAAGAAGTATTTTGTCTAACATCAGGGCCTACCGCTAGCCATATGATCAAAATATTGAAATTGAAAAATTGGTACATGAAATGTTGGACTCAAGAATTGCTCAACCCAACAAAAGTGCTTATTCATCTCTAGTGATTGTGGTTAAGAAGAAAGAAGAATCATGGAGAATTTGTCCGAATTACAAGGAACTCAACAACTTACTCTCAAAAATAAGTTTCCTATTTCTGTTATTGAAGAATTATTGGATGAGTTAAATGGTGCAGTTTTCTTTACTAAGCTAGCTCTACGTTCAAGTTATCATCAAATCCGAGTTAAAGAAGACGTCCATAAGAAAGCATTCAAGACACATGAAGGTCATAATAAATTATAAGTTATGCATTTTGGTCTCACTAATGCCCCCTCTACCTTTCAAAGTCTCATGAATTCAACATTCCATCCATTTCATTGGAAATTTGTGTTGGTATTTTGTCCATAATCTAGAGTAAGACATGGAAGGAACACTTGCAGCATGTGGAGAAGGTATTACAAGTTTTAGAATACAATCAACTCTATGCAAAAAAAATCCAAATACACATTTGGATTAAAAGAAGTGTAGTGCCTGGGTCATGTAGTATCGCATGAAGGTGTTAAGGTGGACCCGATGAAGATTGGCCACTACCTGAAAACAACAAGGGTTTGAGAGGATTCTTAGGTCTGACTAGCTATTACTAAATATTTGTTTGCAATTATGCTCAATATCAGCTCCCTTAACAACATTATTGAAGACAGATTCCTTTTCACAGTCGGAGGCGCACACACAAGCATTTGAGCAACTAAAAGTTTTTATGACCACCACTGTGTTAGATACCCCTGATTTATCTAAAGACATTTGTGGTAAAGTGTGATGCTTCAAGACATGGCATTGGCACCATATTGACCTAAGCCACCACATTCGAATTCGTATTCGAATTCGTCGAGAAAAAATTCAAAAAAAAAAACGGAACTAAAAAATTTGAGATAAAATTCATGATTAAATTCAGCTAATAAAAATATACTTATTTTTAAAAATATACCAACCTACATTCAGAGAACATCACAGTTTATATAAATAAACATGCCAAAATAACTATCAAGTTTCCACCAAGTATCTAATTAAAACATAAAAGAACTAATGTTTTGTTCAAAATAATTTAATGATAAATTGAGTCTATTGAGTGTGAGTGGACGCAACATGGAGTGGAGTCTTTGGAGTTTGTTGAGTTCGTGAATCTATTGAGCCTAAGTAATGTGAGTCTGTTGACCCTGAGTAAAGTTAGTTCATGTTTCCTGCTTGTGAGTACGAAGTGCAAACAAATGAACAATGTTACAGCGGCAAAGATGCAAAGTAATGAAATGCGGCGAAGTTTCAAGTAATGAATATTGAAGACTAGGACTGATTGATAAACAAAACACAAAATAAACCCTAAACAACATGAATGTCAACGATTTTTTCAACGAATGTCAACAATTTTGAACATTTTTTTGATTAAATTCATTTTTGAAATTCGGGGCAAATTTCAACAAAATTCTAAACTATTCTTGTGATTTGCGAATTTTGAACTGCTTTGATTAGATGTGGCGAAGGCGGTTACTTAGGTATTGACGCAAGAAGGGCATCCCTCGGCATTTGAGAGTGGCATTAGTCTTCGCAAACAAGATGCCCAAAATTATTATGATTGATCGTGACGCCATCTTCACTAGCATCTTTTGGAATGCACTATTTGTGGTATGGGGCACAAAACTAGCATAGTTTATCTTATCATCAGCAATCAAATGATAAAAACAGAAATTGTGGATAAATGTTTGGAATGGTATACATGTTGCTTTGCCTCAAAAAAGCAAGCATGATGGTCCAAATGGATTTCGATAGCAAAATGGTGGTATAACACTCTGTTTCACACAACAATAAAGATTATTCCACTTGAGGCTCTTTATGGTTACCCCCACCATCAACTACTACTTATTTTTAGGGTCATCCCAAAGCCTAGGCAGCGAAGGATCATATCCAACACTGGCAAGAAAAGCTCCAAGTCCTTAAGACAATTTGGTCATGGCTCAAAACAAGATGAAAGAAGCAAATCAAAATGAAGTGAGGTATTTTGAGCAAGGTGTAACGAAATTATTACATCACAGAAGTAGAATCACGACAATAAATCCAAATATGATTAAAATAAGAGTTGAATAATATTATTACTAAGCCACTTCGAGGGTGCAACCTCAAAAACCTTACAATAAGAATAGAATTCATGATATGATGATCAAATATTAACCACTACCACTGATATATATCTTAATTATGCTATGAAAACATCATAGGCCGACCCTACTACTAATATGAAGCTATATAAACGATAATATGACTTAATTAAAGGTTATGATACCCACAAGTCAGCCACACATATTCTAATACATGCTATAGGCTAAGAGTGTAGCATACCCCTCCCCTTCAAACCAACATTGTCCTCAATGTCGATGATTGTTGGATGCTTCTACAGGAACGCTTCATCCTCCCATGTCACATCTTTACTAGCCATATTCTTCCACTTAATTGGATACTTTGTAATTGTGTACAGCTAATATTTTCACTTTTTCACTTTACTGACACATTCTCTTGTAGAGGCTTGTTCACGCATCAATCTCCTTGAGCACATGCCTAAAAGGGTACATCATAAATGGGGTGGGATTGGCTCATGATACTTTGCAAGAGATGTATGCATACTATTATGTCACACCATCACTACTATCAATCTAACCTCCTCCAAGCCTCTATCCATCATTCCCCTTCATCTACTTCTTGTCCAGATTTGTTAGCTTCCCTATATCCTACGGTATCGGCCTGGCCATTGTTGTCTTTTTCATGTTTTTGTCTCCCTTGTATTGTATCAACCAGCTCAACACAGTTCTAAATCTGTCTTCATACATTTGTACTCAATCGCCCTGGCCAATACCATATTGTGTGAGTCGACATCTTCCAACTGTATCGACATGGCTAATACATTCAACTTAGAGTTTAAAGTTGGTTTTGGGTAATGGAACCGTATATATAAGGATCATATTTCGTAGCTAATAAGATATATCCCACTCATACACTCTACTTTCGCTTGTTTTTCTTCCCTATAGTAGTATTTGGGAGAGTTGGTGGATTAGGACCTTATCTTGGAAGTCTTGTCTTGTGGTGTCATTGAAGCTCAATAGGAGAGGTCATTGGGGGTTCCTAATTAATGATATCCAAGTCTTCATCCAACCATTTGAGGTCTTCAACCTACAACATCTCTTGTAAAGCTCTACTTGAACCAAAGGGGGGAGATTGATGCATTGACAAGTCCACCCCAAAGTAAGTATTTCTATCTTTATACTCTTTACATAGTAGATTAGACATTTATTGCTTTGTGGATGTATGTGTGCATCCTTGCTTAAGATCCTCCTTATACCAAATAAGTCGGTATAGATATAGAGTCTCTTAAGCTTTCCATTTATCACCTTAGGTTGCAAACACCCCCATTCGGTTGACCATTGCCCCTTACCTTCTTTACAATCACTTAAGCGTCATTTACTTTATATGTACCCTCTTACTACCCATTTACAATCATCTACTTTATTTGCATCTTTACAATCATTTACCTTTGTTGAGGTCTAGTGAGAGTTATATCCTCATGTCATAGGCTTAGGCTTTGGAACCCCTTTCCTCTTGACATTTTAGTTGGTTGTCCTCTACTAGATCTACAGATATCATTGGTCCTTACCCACTCATCCAAGTATCTTCAAGTTTTGTTTGATTGACCTTATTCGAGTCCTAGTCTATTGAGAGGAGGATAGTTGTAGGTTGTCCTAGCCCGTGCATACATTTTGGTGAACACGACGTAAATCTTATCCCACCTTTGGTTGGATCGGTTTCATGTTTGTCCTTTTAGCTTCTTAGCATCATAGTCAAAATCATCATATATCTTTTAATCCAACTGTATCATTCAACCCAATATATTTATCAGTCTTAGCAACTATATCGGCCAGCCCGATACCATTTCTTGTTTCTCTACCAATTGCATCGACCAACCCAATTTTCTTGTGTCTTTCCAAATTGTCTCGACCAACCTCCTACAATTATGTCTATGCTTCTGATTGTATTGGCCAGCCCAATACAATTATGTTCTATCAATTTTTGCTTTTGACTATATCGGCCAATGCAATACCATTATGAGGGTTTGTTCTTTTCATTGCATATTGTAAAATTTACTTTCGATATGAATCATATTTATTTCTCTCATCTTCCTAAAATTGTGTTTTGATTATTGTAAAACTCATAGGAGATGTCGTTCTAGGCAAAGTGGTCATCAGTTTTACCTAAGCCGTGTTGTGAGGGGTAATGCCCCAATACTCAATCCATTTGATAGCACTTTATATGGACTATAGTTTCCACATACATCACAGTATATCGAAAACGCATAGAGTTTTTGTTCTTCAACCTTTAAAAACCTTTTCGTTGTTTGATTTTGTAGTGCACTAGTAAGTGATTAGCCTCAGGAAGTTACTCTCAATGTACCTTAGAGACGGGATAGTGCAGCTGTGGGATGGTGGAATCCTCTGTAGTCAGTGCCCTTTGGGCCTTGTTCACTATTTACGTCTTGAAATATTTAAGAACCTACAAATCAAACACACACTGCTTAATAATACCTTCCTACTTTGATTTTGTTGCTACTTAATCAAATTCTTAGCTTGTTTGTTTTACAGACTGGATCGACCCATCCCTATACCATTTTGTGTTGTGTCACAGCTACATCAACCAATCCGATATAGTTTTGTGTCTTTCCAACTATATCAGCTAGCCAGATACAGTGTTGAACCTCTATCCAACCACATCAACAAGTTAAACCCAGTTTATTTCCTACTATATCGATTAGCCCAATACAACCAATTTATTCAACTGCCATTAGCATCGCCTTTTTACTATACTATATCACCCAGCACGATACCCTCTGTTTTTCAAGATGTTTGTACGGCCAAGACGATACTATATGTTTTTTAGATTCAATTACCAATTGTATCAGCTAGCCCGATACCATATGTTTCCTTCGATCAACCTTCTCCATCATGATAACTCCTCTTAGAATCTTTCTTGCGAGCCTCAACCCATTCCACTCTTGCATAGGTCACTCATTTCTACATTCTATGACCACCATTAAAGACAACTTCTCATGGTGCAATTATGCTACATCTTTTCTCATGGCCGAGGATCTCAATGATGGTCTCCCCACTTATGTTGATACCTATAGTGGGAATGAAGATTATCAAATGGTCCTCCCATTTATGACAATCCATACGAGGATCCTAATGACATCACTTTTGACATACCTAACATTGACAAAAATCCCCATGATGATCTTTCCCTCTATGACCCTGACAATCCTTATCATCAGGGTGAAAATCCCAAAGATGACACCTATAGTGGGACCGAAGATTATCAATATAGTTTTCCCATTTATGATGATCCCTATGAGGATCCTAATGATCTCACCTTTGCCACTTCTCACATAGTTGAAAATCAATACCACGATCTTCCAATCTATGATGATGATTTTGATGGAGGTGATGACCTTAGCATGATAGTGGATATTCCCATTGATGACATTTGTGACATGGACGAAAATCCCTCTTATGATTTTCCCATATTTAGCAAGCCCCACTACAAGTCAAGTGATGATGAGCATGGTTTCATTGATGACTACCAACCCTTTACCCTGCACTCTAAAGGGCTTACAAGGATAAGTCATCAAACCTCAACTCACATTCAACCAATTTTTGTCAACTCATCAGCGTATGTAGAACACCTAATTCAAATGCCTACCAAAATACGCATTATAGGTGATTATGATCCTCAAGCTTATATGAATATTCAAACCTATCCTACCAGTCCAATTTTGACTTCAACCTCTTCCAACCTACCTAAAACACTACCGCAATCACTTCTTTCTAAATATATCAGCCAACCCAATATCATTCAGTTGCAACCACCTTCAATCAACTGCACCGGCCATGACCCAGAATGTATCGATACAATTCTTCATGTTTCATCTAGTTACATCGGCCATGACCCAGAAAAAACATGCAGTTCTTTCTGTTTCATCCAATTGCACTGTCCATGACCCACAATGTGCCGATACAGTGCTTCCTCTTTTACTCAATTGCACCAGCCACCAACCATTACAAAGTGGCGATACAATTCCCTTTCCATCACCAGATTGTATTGGTCTGATCGATACAATTCATTTTAGTCATGTTTCACCATACTATATCAACCTAGTCGATACAATTCATTTTAGTCATGTTTCACCAGACTATCAACCTAAACGATCTAGTTCATTTTAGTCCTATTACTCTAAATTGTATTGGCCTAGCTGATGCCATACATCACAATTTTTTATCCCTCCCAAAGACCCTGGCATTGCCCTGTGTGCCATATTTCATGTTGTAAGACAAATCTACACAGAGTTTGACATTCTTACTAAGCCTATCAATCTTGAGTTTAACTCCAATTCACCTACATCTTGCAAGTTGGGGCATTTTTCAATGCCTATCTTATTCTTATCACACATCTTGGGGCATCTTGCGATGCCCATCCTTTTCTTACCACACATACTAGGACACCTTGCACTGCCCACCGTTTTCTTACTTCAACTTTTGATACATCTTGTAATGCCCATCCTTAACCTTATTCACACTTTGGATGCATCTTACGATTTCCATCCTCATTCTCTTGGGTATTTTAAATCTCCCCCATCTTCTCTACTTCATATTTCTCCATCTCTTTCAGGGATAGTAGAAATATCGCAATTTTAGCTTTTCCATCTTTAGAATAGAAGTTGCATCTTTGAGTTGTTGTGAGATGTTCTCCTGGTCATTTCCTTCTCTCTAGGATTTCTCTTAGTTATGTTTAGGACCTTGAGTTTTTTATTGGCTTTTTGCGTACCATTTGGTCCTATTTTTCCCATTCGTGTTTTCATGTTTCACATCTTTATTCGAGTTTGGTTTGTTAATTCTCTTACATTGATGTTTTTATCATAAATCAATTATGTGTCCTTTGTTTGATTTCGATTGTTACTTATGTTACTTTGGATGCATTTTGGGGATTTTTTTCGATCCTACATAGCCTTGGCGTTTAGGCTTACCAATTTTCCTGTGTTTGTATCCGCTTCTTTGGATCTTTTGGTTCTAACCTAGACTTATCGATCTCGACTTGACAATTTTTCCAAATTTTTCAGTCATTTCTAAGAGTTTTTCATTTGCATTCATTTATAGACCATCCTATGTATGCATGCATTGCTTTTATCTGTAATTAACCTTGTATCCTTAGGGTTTCTCAAATGCAATTACTGCACCCTCCATGATCGAGATTATGGTGCTTGCATGCAATCATTCAACAAAAAGGTAAGTCAAGCTATGTATATGATACTTTCAATTATTCATTTATCAACATTTCTTTTTAGTTGTGATTTTTGGTGTTGGTATGTTTCTATCCCAAAGCAGCATCCCGTGTTAGACTATTGTGACACGTGATGAGCTTTGGGTGGAGCATATGTATACACTTAATATTTTCACTATACCACTTTGCTGACGCTTTCTCTTGTAGCAGCTTATCAATGCATCAATCTCCTTGAGTGCACGCCTTAAAGGGTGCACCAAGAATGGGGTGGGATCGGTTCGTGGTACTTTGAGAGAGATGTTTGCAAACTATTCTATCACGCCATCACTACTGTCAGTCTAACCTGCTCCAAGTCTCTATCCGTCTTTCCCTTTTGTCTATTTCTTGTCCAGATTTGTTAGCTTCCCTATAGCCTACAGTATCTGCATAGCCAATACTGTATGTTTCATGCTTTTTTCCTCCCTTGTATTCTATCAACCAACCCAATATAGTTTTAAGTTTATTTTACGTGCATCAGCTTGGTGATACCATACTATATCAGTCAACATCTTCCAACTATGTCGGCATGGCCAATATCGTCATCTTAGAATTTAAGGTTGGTTTTGGCTATTGGAACTGTATATATAGGGGCCCTATTTCATTCCTAATTAGAAATATCACCTTCATACACTCTACTTTCCCTTGCATTTTTGCCCTAAAGTAGTATTTGGGAGAGTTGGTGGTTTAGAACCTTATCTTGGAAATCTTGTCTTGTGATGTCATTGAAGCTCAATAGGAGAGTTCATTAGGAGTTCCTAATTAAATATATCTAAGTCTTCATCCAACCACTTGAGGTCTTCGACCGACATCTATTGCAAAGCTCCACTTGAGCCAAAGGGGGAGATTGAAGCATCGACGAGTTCAGCCCAAGCTAAGTATTTCTATCCCTATACTCTTTACTTAGTAGATTAGATATTGTTTATTGCTTTATGGATGTATGCGTGTATCCTTGCTTAGGCTCCTCTTTCTACCAAATAAGTTGGTATAGATATAGGGTTTCTTGGACTTGTCATTTATCACCTTAGATTGCATAGACCCCCAACTAGTTGACCATTGCACATTACCTTCTTTACAATCACTTGCCCATCATTTACTTTGCGTTCACCCTCTTACAATCATTTACTTTACTTGTACCACCTTACAATCATTTTCTTGCATCTTTACAATTATTTACCTTTGTTGAGGTTTGATGAGAGCTATATCCTTATGTCATAGGCTTAGGCTTTGGAACCTTTTTTTCTTGACATTTAATTTTAGGTTACCCTCTGCTAGATCTGTGGATATCATTGGTCCTTACCCGCTCGTCCAAGTTTACGCAGGCTCTATTTTGACTTTATTTGAGTCTTAGTCTAGTGAGAGGAAGAGGATAGTTGTAGGCATAGTTGCCATGTTCATCCAAACAGGGCTGAAGTTCGGTTCGAATTGAACATTTTGGGCTGACCGAATATGTTCGGTCAAGTTTGATTGTTTTGATCTTTTATTTTTTTGATTGAAAATAAAATAGAATAAAATGTTTAAAATATTATTTTTTAATCCCATTAATGGGTCCATCATATCGGACTAGGGTCACAAGAGGGCTAATTATTTCTCTTGGCACCCCACTCCCCCAGGTATGTTCAAGTTGAACTTTGATGGGGTAGGTAGAGGAAATCCAGGGGCTTCAGCGGCTGATTGTGTTATTCGAGACTGTTCAGGGTCCTTGATTAGAGCAACGTCCATGAAACTTATGAATGGGACCAATAATAAGGCCAAAGCTCAAGGATTGGTGTTTGGAGTTAGACTAGCAATCCAGATGGGTATCGAGAAGTTGGTCATTGAAGGTGACTCAATGGTTATTATCAGTGTTGTTCATAAGCGCAAGGCTGGCGCTTGGAATATTAATAACATCTTAAAGCAATGCTAGGAAGATTTGGAATCTCTCTTGTTTTTTTAGGCTTCCCATTGCTTTAGAAAGGCAAATGATGTGGCCAATTCCTTAGCAAATAGTGGTATTGATTAGTAGGAGGAATTAATTATTGATAATTCCTAAAAGGCTTAGACCAGTGTTGATATTGAGTCGTCTGCCTGAACTCGTTTTCTTACTTCTCTTTAAGGGTGGCCATGTTTATTTTAGGACATGGTTTTGCCCGAATGTCATGTCAATTGGTTTGCATTTATGTGGCCCGCACGCGTAGGCGATTGGTATTGATGTTTAAAGTTTGGTGGAAGTTGATTGCACAATGCGACAGCGCAGGCATAATTGAGTTGTTTGCATGGCTCTCAACAAGTTGCGTGTGAGTCATTGTTTCAAGTAGCTATGGACAAGATACTTCAACGACCTCTTAGCATGCCTCTTATTCCTCTGATATCTACGAAATAGGAGATGGCCTTTGACGGCCAAGTGACAAACTCCCATCTCAAAAAAGTCTTCTTTATTCAATTTGTTGTTGTGTTGGACGTAGTTGTGAACTCACTGGTCTAGTTTATTTGGAAACTGCATACCGAGCTAAGGTTAATTTTGAATTGGCCTCTATTTTTGTGGGTAACCTTTTGCTCATGTTTGAGGATAAGTTGTTGGTCTACATAATTGTTGAAAGAGTGGTTAAACCACGGTTTTGGGTCGGTTTGGCCAAGGCTAGAGGATTTTCAGAGGCCAACCCTGCAGTCTTTGATGTTTTTTGGCTTTGAGAGCGTGGGCCTTGTTCCCCTTGCCACTTTTTATGAGCTCGAAGAATGTTATATCACTGTTTTGGGCTTTGCGGAGAAGCTTCAGTCAGCCTTCATCAACCATCATATTCGAGGGGATTTATCTCGGTTCTGGACATTCAGGTTTGTAAAACCAACATGGCATCTCCAGTTGCGGTGTTGGACCTTCGACGGTCAAGTAGTGTGTTCTCGGCAGCACAACTTCTGGTAAGGCTGTATGGACCATCGGCATTGAATTTCCCTCCCTTGAGCAGTGTCGTAGGCTCTTGCTTGGTGGGAGGTGGGCCAATCACGCAGCAGTAAGCAACTTCTGGGGCCATGCGTGAACACATGGATGTTGCTCATCGCTCTCTAGGCTTGGGTGGTTGTATGGTGTTCAGAAGTGTTAGGGGCAGGCAAGGTGGTTGTGGCGGAAGACGTGGTCATGGTGGCAGGTCTGTTAGATTAGCAGAGGCTCTGGCTGCTATGGAGATCGTCGTTGAAAGTGTGGTTGACCCAAGGAACCTGCATGGAGATGGTTGGATGGGCAATGGCGCGATGGGGGCGCCTCCGGTGGGTGTTGGGGATGGCGATCAAGCCTAATCACCACGACAATTCCGACTTTCCTGAAGTTTGGATGACGTGGTGGTGATGGTCTCGGCCTTGGGTTACTTTTTCTTTGTCGGTTTGTCTTGGCCTCTGTTAGTTGTTTTTTTGATCTTTTGGTCTTGGTTTCACTTTTGGTCTGTCCAGCCAAACTTGGTCTTTGATCGTCGGTGGCCATCTTGGACCTTTTTTGGTCTTATGTAATAGCTGGTTTTGTTTAATAGAATGGATGAGGGACCCCTTTAACCCTCTTGATCAAGCAAAAAAATGTATTTACATATTAATTTTGAAATAAAGTGTTAAACACAATCCCTAAAGGCTAAAACTAAAAAATTGCCTAAACCCTAGATGAGAAAATGAAAAGATAGACAAAAAAATGAACACGAATCTAGAACATTGCACTTTGCACAAATCTTCTTTGTTCGCGGTAGTTCCTGGCACCTGCTGATATTTTCCTCTCTAGTTCCTGGCACGAACGACAATCTAGCTTGCACACAGCATAGGGACAACTAAGAAAATAAAAAATACAAACACCTTTGTGAAGTTTGCATGTTGTCACGTTGTGTAACTCCTGCAGGCTGCTTTCGGCAAGGGTTTGATTAATGTTTATTGTTGGTGTTCATTGTTAACACAACAGAAGAAAGATCCCTAAAATTTTGAAATAGTGAAAGACCGAAACTTGAAACTTGAAACACATGTGATGTCATTGAGCGGTTGAGGGAGGAAGGAGGTCTTATCCTACTAGAGATTTGAAAGACCGGAGGAAGGAGATTCAAAAAACTGAAACCCATCAAATCTCAATTCATACTACTCAGTTTTTGTTTATATCTGTATAGAGCATCGCCATCTAACATCAATTCAACAAGGATTACTCAACACGAAGCTTTGAAATTTGTAAATCATTTAACTATATTTATTAATATTAAATATACTATTATTAACAAAAAATCATTTAAGAAATTGTAATTTTGTATTGCACTCTACACGTATATGTATTGTTATTTTATATTACAATTTATGTGTATATGTATTACAATTTATGATAGTGTTATGTACTGTTATTATTATTTATTTACTAATTCCTATTGTTATATTTTATATGTATGAAGTTATGAATTATGAATGTTGAAGTTTGACGTTATCGGATTTTGTTATGCATTTAATTTTTTTGGTATGCTAATGTTACATGTGTATGTTTATTTATTTCTGTGTAAGTGGCATTTTCTTTATAAATATGTATGATATGTTCACTTTTTATAAGTTTTTGATTTTATTAGAAAAACCGAACTGAACCAAACTTACTGAACCAAACCTTTTGCAAAATCCTAAACTTTTGAACTTTTACCCCCTTCCGAACAACCCAATTTTTTTGAACATGGTAACTATGGTTGCAAGTCATCCTAGCCATATAGTAATCACCCTTATCCGCAACCTCCTAATGCGTGTTTGAATTATTCCCTCGGGTTCCAAAATGATTCTTCCCTAATCATCAAGCTCTAGTAACTTTATCTAGACTGAAACTCTCTATCCAATACCTCTTCAAGTAGGAAACATGGAAGACAATATAATCTCACTAAGTGAGGCAACTCCAATTTTTATGCTACACTTCCAATCTTTTGCAAGACTTGATAAAGGTCGTAATACTTAAATGAAAGCGTGTTATCCTTCTTCTGCCATTTCAAGGACATTTGTTTATATGGTTGTAAATGCACAAAAACCCAATCTTCGACTTCTAAATGGCTTTAACTGTGATAGTGGTTTGCTTGTTGCTTGATGCGGTTTTGCACAATTGCCAAGTTCTCTTTGAGACTAGAGAATACCTCTTGCTAGTGTTGAATGTGTTCTTCAACTGCTCAAACCTTTGGTTAAAGCCTCAAAGATAAGGTGATGGATGGTGGATGGTACACATATAATGCCAAAAATTGATACATTTTGAATGAGGTATGGAAAGAAGTGTTATACCACCATTCTCGTAGTGTCAACCATTCAATCCATCTTTCATGTTTATCTGAAGCAAAACACCAAAGATAACACTCCAAGCACTTGTTGACCATCTCAATTTGCCCATCGGATTAGGGATAATAAGGCGAGCTAAGAACCAGTTGGGTACCAAAACATGAGATTAACTCAACCCAAAAAATACTGGTGAAGATGGGATCACGATCACTGACTATGATCTTTGGGGTCCCGTGGAGCTTTTGAACTATACCCATAAATGTTTTTACTATTGTACTTCCTACCAACAAATGTGATAATATGCAAAATTGGCATATTTGGAAAATCTATCCACAACAACCATGTCAACATTTTTCCTTTCAAATTTTGGCAGCCCTATGATGAAATCTATGGAATCCCCCCATTTTTGGCTAGGAATAGATGGAGGTTGCAACAAACCAAGGTCTTGATTATTTCCCCTTCGTTTTTCCAAACACACCATCTATTCTACCACAAATTTTTGGACATCCCATTTTAGCCCTTCCCAAAAGAAATCTTGCTTGAATCTATGATAAGTTTTTAAGAAACCTAAGTGCCCACACACTGGAGAAGCATGAAGATCCATAAGCACCTTATGAAGTTGAATTTTGCACAAGGACAACCTATCCTTGTACTAGAGAGCACACCCTTTCCATAAATTTATCTGACGTGCTCGGATCTTGTTGAAGCTTTTGAATAAGATCGTATCTACATCATTCTCCCACTTTGATCTTGCTTCATCCACCTAGTCGGCCTTTAATATGGACATGGTGCACAACACTGCCTCTATGGACTCATCCTTCATGGAAAGTGCATCAGCTATAGCATCCTCCTTTCCTTGTATATAATCTCAAAGTCATATCCCAACATCTTAGTGACCTGTTTTTGTTGTTCTTATGATAATAGTCTTTGTTCCAAGAAGTATTTTAGACTATCATGATTTGCCTTCACTTTAAAATGTCTTTCCATTAAATATGTTCGCCAATGTTTTACTATGTGAAGGATAGCCCACATTTCGTTCTCAAAAATAGGCTTTAGCAAATTCTGTACCTTTGAGTTGGCGACTCTCAAATGCAATGGGCCGTCCTTCTTTCATGAGTATCACTTTCATGCCATACCCTGAAGCATCACATTCCACAACAAATGTTTTGAAAAAATATGGAGCAGCTAGAACTAGGGTGGTGCACATGGCATCCTTCAGCGTCTCAAATGCCTAAGTGTTTGCCTCATTACAATGGAAGGAGTCCTTTAATAAGGTTGAATGGTGTTGCTATGCTGCTATTATTTTTTACAAAACGACGGTAGTAACCCGTGAGCCCCAGGAATCCTCAGAGCTTTTTTAGGGATTTAGACACTTTCTTTGCTACCATAGCCTTGATCTTGTGAGGATCCACCGTGACGCCCTCATGTGAAACAATTTGGCCCAAACACTCGACCTCCCTAACTCCAAAAGCACATTTGGAAAGCATGGCATAAAGATGGTGTTGTTCAAGAATATCCAAACCCTGATTCACATGATGCAAGTGTTTTTCCCATGTTTTTTTTATATTAAAATATCATAAAAAAACACCAAAACAAATTTACATAGAAATGGCCGAAAATTAGAGTTCATTAAACTCCAAAATGTAAATAGTGCAATAGTGAGGCCAGAAGACATCACCAGAAATTCAAATGGCCCTCATAGGTTCTAAAAATTGTTTTATGTACAATCTCAGCTCTAATTCGAATGATGATACCCAGAACAAAGATTGAATTTTGTAAAATAAACAGCACCATGTAAATCATCAATTACATGAATTGGAAACTTATCATTGATAGTATACTTGTTGAGTTCCTTATAGTCAAGACACATGCACCGAGTGTCATCCTTCTTATGCAGCATCACAACTAGACAGGAATAAGTGCTTTGATTGCAACAGATAATACCTACTTACCGCATCTCTTGTATCATCTTCTCAATCTCACTCTTCATGACATATACTTGCTTGTAAGAACTGATGTTGGGTGGTTGGCACCCTAACACTTGTTAAACAGAATGATCATGATCCCTTCTAGGAGGAAGGCCTTTAAGCATATCACCTAAAACTATTGAGTGCTCCTCCACAGTAAACTGTATACTTGGCAGTGTAGAACCCTTTGATGGTCGTGCCTATATTGAAAGCAATTGAGCCGCAAACCATCTGCTCCCTTGTTTAGAATCTTTTGCTTTTAGTGAGAGCTCACCACTTGTGGGGACTTTTCATGTAACCCACGCAGTTCAAATTTCCTACCCTCAAAATAAAAACCCATGAATAGCTCTTTGAAATTCATCTCAGTCATTCCTAAGGTAGTTAGCCATTGGAAACCAAACGCAATGTCTACTCCTCCCATGGGAATGGAAAACATAAGGCTATACAATAGATATTCTTCTATGGAGAGTTTAATACTACGGTATTTCCCAAAACAACTGACTATGCCACCATTTGCAAATCATGACATGAAACTTTGGGCCTGGATTGACAAAGCATTTCAAGTGCTTAGCCAATTCATTGTTGATGAAATTTTGAGTACTGCTCGAGTCAATCAATGTTGTCACCTTTTGTTTTTTCTCATCCAAGGTATCCCATTACCTTGAGGGTTTGTGGAGTGTTAATCCCTAAAAGTGCATGGTAAGAAATAGTCGGTTGGGCTTCTTTTGATTCTTCCCTTGGCTCATCATGAGCCTCCCATGCTACATTTTCAACCTCTTCTTCATTAGCACCTTCAATGTGGAACAATTTATTTTCCGCACACTTATGTCCTCGACTTTACTTGCTATCATAGTTAAACATAACCCTTTTGCCCTCTTCTCTTCAATTTGTTGAGGATTCAGTTTGGTAAGTTGAGAAAATGATTGTATGGGGGTGCTCCTATCTCTTATACTTGTGAACGGCTTCCTTTTGATGACTAGTGCCCTCTTCTCTGATCTGTGTGCCATAACAATACCTTGAGATATAGAATTCAAATTAAACATGTGAACCTCATGTTAGATGTGATCTTGGACCCCACTAAGAAACAAGTCATTCAAATTTTCATCCATGAGTGTCTCCTCTTGCAAGGATAGATTTTGGAACTATTGAATATAATCCCTAACAGACCCTATTTGGTACAGTTTTGTTAACTAGATGAAGTAATTCTCTGCCACACTGTTGCAATAATGCAACTGTAATTCATCAATAAAAATCGACCAATAGACATTGCGAACCTTCTTTTGAGAACAAAGCCATCAATTCCAAATGAATTGCTCAAGTTCATAATATAAAGATGCCATTACCACCTTTTGTCCACACACACTTTGATGTACATCAAAAACGTTCTCCATTTTGTTGATCCAAGTCGCCATATCTTACCATCAAACTTATGCATTTCCACTTTTGGCATCATATTTTGCGGCCCTAAATGGGAACCAGCTGAAGGCAGAGATTGTGTTGTATTTGGGATTTGGGTTGGGTTGGCCAAAAGATGCACACTGGTTGGGTTGTGCATTAGTGAATTGTGGTTTATTTTGCAAATTCAAACTTTTAACAAGTCTATATCTAAGCTCAACAAATTAGTGATTGATTTTGGTCGTATCAATTTGTATTTTTTGCACACTATACTCTAACTCGCTGACCTTGCAATCCATCGAAGAAACCTTACAACAGAGGATCCATTGATTCCTATTTTTAATCCATCTCTTTGTTAAGAGTTTTTCCCAGAGTTTTGAAACTGTCATGTCCCCTTTTTCAAATAAAATAAAAAATAATAAAGTTAATATATTAAGTTGTCTAAGTGACTTTTTCTTTTATTTTTCTAAAAAAAATAGCAACTTAATATTACTTTATTATTATTAGAAATAAAAGAAAAGGGTAAGAAAAAGAGAAAAGTGAAAATAAAATAAAAGGGTAAAAGTGAAAACTAAAATCCTAAATCTAAAAGTATAACCCTAACCCTAAAAGTGACAATTGAGTCTATATATTGTGAGTCGTAAATCATTCGATTTTTATTATCAATATTTCTCAATTGATTGAGCCTTCTAGTTCATTGGTTTTCAGCATAAAGATGAAAACACTTATAGTTGGAACGAATTGTGAGGACAAAACCCCTCACCATTCAGATTTAGGTTTGAAGATGAAAGCCCTCTAAACGTTTGAGGTAATTTCATCCAAAAATTACAAGTTTGCTACATCAAAATCTTCAAATATCAATTCAACAGAGCACCAGGGTTTCAAATTTGTAAGTTTTCATCTTGGCATAGGTTTTAATGTTATGATTGCATATTGCAATCTAAAGCAATAGCAGCATGGGTGCATCATTTAATACAACAACGTTGACTGAGTTTGGTTGCCGAGTTTCTACTAAGTGCAGAAATAAGATCACGACGTACAATAGGGTTTCAACTGCCCAATACATAGAACACAGCAGGCAGTGGGTTTCCAGAGTTTACAGAGTTTCACAAGGGTTTCATAAAATATTATTTTGCTCTTTCAAAGATCAGGATTTGCAGGAATAAGAACAGCGAATAAATTCCAAAATTTTAGCAGCAACACACTGCCCTTCCAACAACAAGTATAAGGTTGGAGTTTCATAAATATTGTTAGTATTCCTTTGCAATCTGATTTTGGCAATAAACCCATTTTGTAAGAGGAATAAAGAATTGAAATAAAACTAATATTTTCTTGTCAAATTATAATTCTGTCATATCTTTGAAAGCAATTGTAGAATCATTTATTTTATCGTCAATTTAGAAAACATGGGTTTACGTAAAATATGTAATTGTTCAAATTTGTCTGGAAAGGGATATTACAAAAACCCTTGCCTCAGCCCCTAGTGTGCAGATTTGCCATACAAAAGCTTGACAATGCATAATTTGATTTTCACCTTTGACAGAACTTTAACAAAACGTTTTCCAACTTAAGTTGCTTCAAATCCAAAAAATTCAAAGGGCAAACCCCCACTAGGTTTTTGCAAGTTTTCCAAGAAAGTAAAGAAAGCAAAAAAAAATTACGGCCTATAGTGTGAATTTACGAAAAACGCTAAAATTGCAATAACACAATAAAAATGATCACCAAACCCTAATTTTTTTTAATGGTTGCTTCTTTGAATGATTCTCCAACCTCTATAAAAAAATTGTATAAAAATTCACAATGATTTGTAAGATATAGGCATTTCTTTAAAATTAGGGTTTCGACCCCACTTTTGCCAAAATCGAAGCTTTGATACCACTAATAATGAAATTAATACACCACTAAAGTAGAATCGTATCAATAGCTCAAATAAGATTCAAATAAGAGCTTAATAATGAAGAATATGACTAAACCACTTCGATGAGGATACCTCCACAACCTTACAATACGAATAAAATTTGCAATGTGATGATCAAATACTAATCACTACCTCCTATATATACCTTAATTATAATATGGAAACACACTATGCCAACACTATTACTAATATGAAGCTATACAAATAATCATGACTTAATTAAAGGTTATGATATTCTATCAATTGAAACCCTAAAAACAAATGGCACTTGTGTAGCAAAAGATTGAATATTCCTTCGATTGAAACCCTAAAAACAAATGTCGCTTATGTAGCATAAGAACCTCAAACTTGCACCAAAATTTTAGTGGTCCTATATGGCCTTCCACCACATCAACAGTGTAGCTTACAAAATCGAGATTTTGCCCTCTTACAAAATTCATCTTATATTTCATGTCTCCTACCTAGAGAAATTCATCAATAACAAGTTTCCAGTACAATCGGAATTGCTAGAGTTACATGAAGGGAAGTTCATAAAGGAACTTGAGGCAATGCTTGAGAAACAAGTGAAGCAATTGTAGAACCGAACCACTTCTAAACTTCTAATCAAATGAAAGAATTTGCCAGTTGAAAATGCAACTTGGGAAGAAGAACATTTCATGCACAAGCATCCACAGTAGCTAGAGTAGGATGAAGGGGTGTGACCCTACATAATTCTATCTATAAGTAAGGAAGAGCAAGCCTCTCCCAATTCATCATAAGTTGTATTCTAGAAATCTGTTCACTACCATTTGATGTTATTCAAGTAGTAGTAGCAAGTTTAGTTCAAGATTTGCATTTAATTTCCAACAAATCCTTTTGCAGAAGAAATTAAAAATCAACAACTAGTAGTAGCAAGTTTAGTTCAAGATTTGCATTTAATTTACACTAATCACTTCACTAGTAGGGTGCACTTGTATATGTTCAGACACTTGCTCATAGAGGCTTGATGATGCCAATATAATGGTGGAAATGTGATGGCTTTAATACTCCTCAGTTGTAGAGCATATCAGTTCAGACTCAACTACGAGTCATTAACATTTTATCTTCTAGGAGAAATCAAGTTATGATCAACAAAGAGACTAGATTATTTATATCTTCATATAAACCTTCCCTTTGTATCCCATGCAAAGGAAGATTACAGAGGGAAGCCTTAAAAATGTGGAATTTGAATCCTGCAGAAACATGGATGCATGAGGCTCGTACACCATTGATTTTTCAACAAGATCTGGAAGAACAAGTGAAAACATTTTATACACAACAAAATTCCAGTTATTGGAAAGCGCCACGACTAGTTTAACATTTATGTCTACTTTTTCTGCTTCGAATGCTTCTATATAGTTGTCGTCAATTCGGAGCTCTCTGTGGCTATTAAAACTTGGAACTTTTCAAAGCTAAAATTTTGTAATTTTGGATAGTAGACCTTAACATTTAAATCTTTCTTAGATTTATGACTTATGATTTGTCATTTTGGCTTATACGCACATTGACAACCTAATGGCCCCTCTTTAAGATATACAACAGTTACGGAATTATTAATTATTAATCAAATTCAGTAAATCATGATCTCAACGTCAGTTCTGTGTTTGCATAATGTGTTTGCAATCCATCATTTCCCACTACATATCTATGTGTTTTTGTGCATTCACACTTGTGTGTATGTCTGTTCAATTAAATCTCTGAATCCAAACATTGTGAAATCTGCTGCATCAATATCCTCACTCCTGGTAATTTTAATATATAATGTTGGCTTGTGTTGCATCGGACCAAAAAAATGTGCCACATATCCACCTTCCACCTTGCATCAAGATGTTTGTATCTGCTACCGTCATGCCTCAACTCACTTTCACACCTCAAACAAATCCCCCTAACCCAACTCGTTACAAAGCTAAGCAAAGAAAAGATAAAATAATGGAAACCTGTGGCCACCCCCAAATCAATCCCAGTTCAATCTTCCTTCATCCCCCAGCCAATTCTTACCTCCTTGCAGGAAATTAAAGTAAGAATCTGCCATGGATACATACATGTGTGTAAAGGAAGAAGGAGCATCAATCGTTTTTTAATTTCTAGCATGATTAGGGAATAGAAACACTGAATCCTATGAAATTCTCATTCCAATGAGAAAAATTGATTAGAAACAATTATGTAAAGTTATTAGGTTACTTTACCTGTACCATTCTTTACCATGTCTCCAGCATTCATCTTTCTTTCCATGTCGAGGTAATTTTGCTAAGAATGACTCAATAAGATCTAGCGTGCTCAAGCTTTGGCTGAAAACCAAAGCCTTGTCACCTCGTTCAGAACTCATCAGAAGGAGATCTAGCAACAAAACCATCTTGCCACTGTAATCAATTTTTGCATAAGTTTTCTCTGGTACAATGTCCTCCCACCAGTTATATGGTTGGATCAAAGCCTGGAATGAGACAGACAACATATATAGATAAAAATACTTCTCCACGTTTCTAGAATTGCACCTTTCACTTATGTCAAGAAATTACAATCAACATTATTAAGAGAATATAAAGTGGAACACAACACCAACAACCCATGAGTCATCAGAAGCAGAATATCCTTCTTTAAATTCCACACATAAACGAGTTAATGCAAAACATCTTATCAATGAACCACACTCCCTATGCCGAGGCATGACTACCATCAAAGAGTAAAGAAAGGAGTCAACACCTCTTCCAGAGCATCATTATCTGTGTTCTTTACACCATACTCTATTTTGTCTATCATCTTATCTGTACCAAAAGATCAACCACACTAGAAATGTCAGTTTTGTAACTTCGGCAAATCAGCGACCCTACAAACACTAAATTACATTGTTTGAAACATTAACCTGCAAAAATTATAAGCTTCTTAGATACAAATGGAAAAATAATGTTATTATACAGATATTAATTTTAGCAGAAAACTATTCCTATGAAAATGCATCTGTCTAAGATAAAAATCAAATTGACATAAATAAACTGAAATAAATGGAAGATATCAAATAAATCTGGCGAGCCTGGTTTAGCAGTAGTGACAGCAATATTGCAAATAAGACCAGTGTTTGAGACCTACCGAGGATAACTCCCCCATATTAAGGCGGACCCAAGATGGTCAATGGTGCAAAGCCCAGGCTATGTTGACGGTCTAGATTTTCCCCAGTCCATAGCACCATATGCCAAATGGGATCTGTGGTCAATGGTGTGCTGGTTGAACACCTTCTAGTAAAAATCGAGCTTCTCGAGGTTTGCCATAGAGGTCAACTAAGAGAGTGCTTACAGAAAACAATGACAAATAAAAATATAAAAATTCTTGAAGGACATATCCCCATATATTTTGATATGGGCCGACTTACTCTCTTGCTAAATTTCTTCAATGATAGTTAAACTCTTAGCAGAAACATTGCAGGACCCCAAAAGATCAACAATGTCTATATCTTCATTAAAATTCGTTTAAGGTAGGTCTCCCAAATAATAAAAGACCTACTACTTTTCATAGAAATCCAAGCTTCCTTACATGAGAATGTGCATCTTATTTGGGTGATGATGTTTGCATGTATGATATTAACCATAGTTTACATACTCGACGAGTATGCGAGTACTCGCCATTTTTGTTCGCCGGCAAGTATTTCTCAATTATGCTCACGAGTCTTAGATGGAGGACTCCAAATGCAGAAAAAATGCTGAACCAAACAGTATATATATAAAATAAATGTTTAAGTATTCTTAAGCTTTTAAGTTATATTTTATATATATACTTTCAGGATGTTTGAGAGAGAATTCAGACCTCTAGGACCTATAATGCAAATTCTAGGTTTTGGAGGATCTTATCATATTTCAGACTTAGTCAGATTTCAGGGTCTCAGGATTTCAGACTTAGCCATATTTTAGGGTTTCAAGATTTCAAGGAGACAACATAGGAGGAATGAAGGCTGCATGAAGGGATGTAGGTATGATAGAATAGTGTGAGAGCATCTCCCGCAAAGTGCCATGAGCCAATCCCCCCCTCATTCTTGGTGCACCCTTTTAAGGCATGCATTCAGGGAGATTTGATGCGTCGGCCAGCCCCTGTAAGAGAGAGCATTAGTAAACAATAAAGCTGAAACAAATCAATGTATACATATGCCCCACCCGAAGCTCATCACGTGTCACAATAGTGTAACGTGAGATGGTGCTTCGTGGAAAGATACATATCAACACGAACGCACAAAGGAAATGCTTAAAGATATGATGATGTGAGTTCGTACTCTATTTGTATTCAAATCTAATAGAAAACACTTCCCTGACATTTTACAGACTCATTTGATACATTTTGTAACTGTAATTTGTATAAAATTTGTGTTTTTCAAAAATATTAAGTGCTTTTTAAGTTGTTGAGTCAAGTCTGAGTATGCAAACTATGATATTAACATTTGATGTCAAATTGCAATATATTAAAGTTGCATAGATTCCTTAGGCCCCCCATCAAGGTAAAAAGTACGTGCTCTACTCTTATATATAGTTGCTTCATGCAATACTCCCTTAACAGATGTATCAGTAGCTTTCATAGATTATATCTTTCTATTCTTAGTGGTTAGAGAAACTTTCAATATCTTTCTAAACATCATTTTGAGACAAAACACCTTTGAACTGTTGTCTAAGTTAAACTGCCACAAGATGAAACTAATTCAGATTGCAATAATACATTTGCCTCACCATTAAACAATGTTCCTTATTCATAATGCTCGTCATGATGAATAAGGCAGCTCGGGATGACCGTTATAGCCTAATAACCAAGGATGTAATAATTGTCAACAAATGGAGTAAGTAGCCCCCTCGAAAATCAATGGGTAATTTAAAGAATCTCACTAGAAATTGCAAACAGGAATCAGCACAACATAACAAAATTAGATAAGGGACAATTTAATGTAAGGAAGTTGTGCTCCTACAAATTTCTAGTTTCTACAATCTCACAGAATACATAAGAAGAAACTAGTATATAAAGTTTACTACAAACCCTAGAAAGTAGATCATCAACTATGGAGACTACTATCCATTCTTTCATTTAAAATGTTCCACTTGGATAAGAAATGAACTTAGCAAACAAGAATGGCATGATATTACCTTAGGCTGCAAAATTTTGTTTCTCCAAATGGATTTAAGTGCTGCATTCAGAGTTACAGGATACAGCACCCTCTCCTATAGGGGCCCTACAGGCGAAGGTACAATGCGGCTCAAATACCATATCCGACCGCATCCAAATATGACTGTACCAGGGCCATATCGAACACAGTAATCAGGCCATCCATAGCTGTATCTGATTTAGGGCTTTAAAAACGTAAAAAAAACTTCGGAAAAAAACCTTCAAACTAACAAATATCCAAAAAAAATATAATAATGTGAGTTATAAACTGAACTGAAAGGTGAGTTAGTGTTGCATTCTAACAGAAAGTGTTGGATATGGCACCCTCTCCTGCTGGGACCCTACAGGCAAGGGTACAATGTGGCTCAGATACCATATCCGCTGCATCCAAATATGGGTCTGTACTGGGGCCATATCAGACACGGTAGTCAGGTCATCCATAGTTGTAACTGATTTAGGGCTTTAAAAACGTAAAAAAACTTCGAAAAAAACCCTTGCAACTTTTTTTCTTAAAAAACCCTAACAAACATCCAAAAAGATTATAATAATGTGAGTTATAAACTGAACTGAAAGGTGAGTGAGTGTTGCATTCTAACAATTTAAGGCACAAAGTGCCAAAAGTTTTATATTTTTACAAGTATAGAAGAAGCCAGGTTAAAATTTGTGTTGATTTGCAAATAGATTTTGTCCTTTCTACCAAAAATTTCATGCCTTTCATGCTGGCGTGCTCATTATCTGCAAAACCCTCATTTTCCTTTGCTAAATCTGCCATCCTTCAAAATCTAATCCACCTGAAAATTTCTGCAAATCAGAGATTTTATGCTTTCATAGCTCGTAATGATTATACATTATTTAAATTAATCTGTATAAATATAAATTCTTAAATAATTTGAATTTGTAAATTTGGGGCAATAGCTTGGTTTTTATTGTCGTTGGCATAGGAATTTCTGCAGATATAGTTAATTTTTTGAGAAGAGTCGCAATGTAAAGCTTTTCAAAAAAAAAGTTAAATAACACGATATACAGATGGAGATACAAATAATTTATAGAAAATTTTGATTTTTGTAAAATTAAAATTGCAAATTATAATTTTCATAAACAATTTAAATTATTATTTTACAATAGGTTTATTTATACTACAGGTAGAAAGATACATTTCTATTAAAATTACTATTTTTCTTTAGTTATTGATAGTTATAACAATTAGTAATTTAGGAAGTAGAGTCACACTTTAAGCTTTTTGAAATTGTTAAAATTAATTTTTTAGTATTAAAGCATAGAAATGGAACTACAAATAAATAATAGGTAAAAGCTAAAAATAGTTGTGGTACTATAATTGATTGGATTTTTATAAAAGCTAAATATTTTTAGTGTAATGATTTTTTCAGGGGCTATTTGCAATTATCTAATAATTTAGCCTAGTGTTACACAAGGAAGCATCCCCTAGATTTTGGTGATGTCCTGAATGTTTCGGGGACTTGGAGGTGACAACCCCAATTTTATTTAATTTTCTAAAGTATTTTATTAAAAAAATGATGCTTTTACTTTAAAACATGACCCTCCACCCTAACAAAATATTTTATTTTCACAAAAACATTGAATCCTAATCCTAAAAGTATCCTAAAAAAATTTATACAAAGTTTGAACCCCTAAATTTCATTGAATAAAGTTAATATATATAAATATAAATTTTTATATATTATTTTTAATAGCTGTGCCCAAAATCTAGCAATTTTTTTGCTGTCCCAGAAACCCCATCCCCACATCCCCGTCCCCAATACTCAAGGAAGTATGTAATTTACAAATTAGACATTGTTGTGTTACTTATGATTAATCTTTATAAGAAGCCCAAAGCGGTGTTCCAACCTGTGTTTTTTTCTGATGATGGATCACAGAATGTGATTCGAAACATTGATGAAAAAAACTCGCATATGGTTTTTATCCAAAAGACTGTATAGTTTCTACAAAATTTTTGTCATCACTGGACCACATCCTAGTTGCCTGTGAATAGTATAAATTGCCATTTGATTAAAGGAGGGCAAGGATTTGTTGTTGCAACCATTACTATGTTATATAGATTTATTTTTTCTTTAATTTCATGATTTTAGGATCATTGTTATTTATTTGTTTTTCCTTACTATAACATGCAGATAAACATTAAAAATAACAATTGAAATTAGAAAATAAAAATCTTAGCTATTAGATAATGTTTAATAGATTAATGAATAAAAAATAATTAAAATAAACATTATAAAATATCTAATATTTAATATTATAAAGTATCTAACATTAGGTATTGGATAATATTTTAACGTTGCATATTTGTAAAATACAGAAAAAAATATTATTTAAAATTTATAAATTTTAATATTTAAACTTGTATTAAATTTATATTTTTAATCTTATTAAACCTAGATGTTTATAAGATATAGCTTAGATTTTTTATATTTTTAAATAATTATTGTTTGGTTTTTTTCCTAATTTAGATAATTTAAATTATAATTATTATAAATCCAACTAAAAATTAAGCTAATAACTTTTAAAATTACAATTAAATTCTATTTATCAATTTCTTTATAATTCAATTTAATTATTTTCCTTGATTTTTAATTTGGACAAAAAATATTATAAATTTATTTATAATTTTACTGATTTTATTTTATTTTATTGTTTAAGATAACTAAGGAGAGGCCCCTAGACCCACAAAAAGGGTGAAGTTTAGACCTGGAGAGCCAACGGCACATCGGGTCCTCAAGTTTAAAAACCCATATTATCATGCAAACACCACAAGAGCATTTCTTAAACAGGAAATCAGTAAACACTCAAACTCGTGATGGAAGATAATGAGGTATTCCCCTCTGCTGCCAATTTGAGATCGGCCAAGCATGAAATACGGACCCTTGCAGTATCAGGATCACCTTTGATAAGTGATCCAACTTTCTCATAAGGTCGTCTCCAAGAGCCAATCCCAACTTGATAATGCAGCTTTATCAAAGCTGTTCTCAAATTCCTTAGGGAATCTCCTCCTTACTACTGTTATTGGCATCTTCCAATCACCTACTATGCCCTCAAAATGATTAATTCTTTTTTCAGCAGGAATGAGTAGAGTGGGTACCAAAGAAGATACTTCTAAAAATTAAGCAACTTCTCTGGGCAGAAGTATATTGCCCTATATAAACAATGTTACCATGAGTCCCTTTCCTGAGAAAAAAGGAAAAGACTATAAGGGAAAGGATAGTGCAGCATGCACTGAATCCCATTTTGGATCATTTAAAATCCTCTGTTCCATGGCATTTCTTCTAACAGATTTCAGCTCACTCTTAACTGGTATGATTGTGCACAAGCCTAGTGACCTGTTCCATGGAGAATGCATAGAATATAAGGGAAAGGAAAGTGCATTGGGTGCACAGATCTTCATTTCCATTAAAGTCAACTTTTCTTTCTTGCAGTTCTTTGTACCGTAGCATATTCTTTTACTTATTCCAATTCGTGGTGCCAACACAGATTTCTCACATCATTAGTTCACCATTATAGTTTTTGGAGCAAACGGTAGTCTGTAAAAGATCCTTAACACTAAGCCATTTGTCATTGGCTGAGGGCAAATTATGCAGGCATCCTGAGATAGCCAAAAAGATTATACAATGTATAATAGTTGGACTTTCTGAGTCGGTCTACTATTACTACATTTTCAAGCTTGTTTTCCACAGGGACTTCAATGTCTTAATCAAGACGGGGGCAACGAGCAAGCAGAGAGATGGATGCCTCAGCAGGAAGCTTGACCTTCAGTCCCTTTGCTATCAGAGACTGCCCAATTATAAGGACCCTTATCCCATCCAGAATTAGGGGCTAATGATGGATGACCTTTTCTCCAACCACCTGAACATAGCACTCTATATCCGTGTCATCCTCATGTAAGGTAAACATACCAATAGCATTGGACATCATGTTCACACAACTAAGCGACTGGGCCACGTCAAACACATTCTTCCTTCCTATTGACTGCCCTGGTTCAAACGTCATCTCCTTCAGGAGTTTACCAACATCAGTGGTTTCTACATAATCAATTTTGAAGTGAGACAAGGTTTTGATATTCAAAGACAGGCCACTTAATCTTGTGAATTGAACAGAGGTGGGGGAGAGGAGCAAAGACCAAGCAAACCTTACATCTAGGAGTGTTGAAGACCAGATCCCTAACTTCCTTCGTCGTCCCCTACCTCTTCCACTTTTCCTTGCCAGTTCATGAATGTTGTCCTTCATGCAAGTGAGGGTGTTTTATAATTTCCATACATCCCACATTATTACCAAGAGACGCACATATCCCTTAGCATGGAAGTAAAAAATTATCACTCGCCACCTTTGGATATAGGATCATCATTGACGTGACATTGGCAGTCTGGGACAAGGGGTGAAAAGATAATGATTAGGCCCTTGAAACTTCTCCAAATGCCTCCTAATTCATTGTTTTCTATATTTTTTGAACTTTATTTTGAACATATCACCTCTCATTGGGATATATCATGGATAATGATGTTTTCCACGTCCTTAGGAAGGGGTGGTTTCCAAATCCTATCCAAGGCAAGAGACAGGGTTCTCAAACCATACCCTTTATTTGCACTCCAGACAGCAGCTGGTTTCCAGCTCTGCTTATGTGCTTGAATTCAACATAGTTTAGTTTAGAGCATAACTACTCCACTCCATTGATTATCTCATTGATTCTTCAGCCCTATATCATTACACCATTCAAGACGTTGATGATTATTTTAGAGTCTCCTTAAACAACCGTCTATCCCTTTAGAACTGCTCTTTGGACTCCTTTAAGCAATGCCATTGCCTTTACTATGTTATTGGTATTCAACTCAGTGTCTATTGAAAATTTCAGTAATGGTTTCCCATGGGATGGCAAAAGATACCACCTCCACCAGCTAGTCTAGGGTTTCCTTAAGCCACCCCATCAAATTTCAATTTTACCCATCCAAGCCCTAAACGGATCCAACTCACTTTTTTATTATTGATCCTATTGCAGCTTACCCCTTTATCAGAACTAGAAGAGCCCAGCTCCACTGGCGAGTGAATTCCACTCCAATTTCTGAACAATTTTGCTTCCTTTGGCCTAATCTGCTCATTTTACTTTGTTCTGATTACTGGTAGTTCCAACAAGGTGGCCTTAATTTTATTCCATACCCATTCCTTTGATTAATAAAACCCTCTGAATATTCTTCTATTTCTTTCCAGCTGTAGGTTCCAACAAATGATAGAAGGTCCAATGTCCCATAGCATAGCCAACAAGGTACTTTTAAGCTTTAATTTCCATCCCTTACCATTAGTGTTCTTTAAGAAAAAGTTCTGATTAGATTCTCCCAAGAAAAGCCCCTAAACTTTGCATGTAAAACTTGCAATGGAGCAATATTTGCTCCCATGTTTCTTCATGGGCCTTAAATATAAAGTATCCAGAACGCCCAAAGAATCCTCCTCCCATGCAGCTGCCCATAGGAAAATATTGGCTTTCACGATACCATCATTGTTCCATACCATGTTGTTGGGGAATTCTCAATGAAGCAATGTTCTTGATCCAAAGATCCATTCATCCCCTGTGGTGTCCCCCTCCCAAACTAGATAGTCTTCTTCCCTCTAAGAGAGGAGGAAGTTTTCCTCTAGAGAGGTGGTTAATTTTTGGACCTCACTTTAGTCCAAATTATTAGGCCATGTTAAACTCTTCCACTTATCCTTCCTCACCTTCTATTGTGCAATTACAAACATTGGGCCCCCAACCGACCAATAGCATATTCCATAATCTCTGAGTGCCTCAAGACTATCTAGAGAATACTCCTTTAACCATGCATCATCCCAAAAGTAGAGAGATATTCCATTTTTGCTTACCATCTTATTAATGGAAGGATGAATTCCCTACAATTTTTGACAAAGTTCCAAATTTTTGATCCTCTTGGGAGAGGAATTTGAATGAACAGTCTTAGCACCTACTATGATACAACATATTTACATTGGCCTATTCTACTCCACATCATGTCCTTTTCTGTATATACCCTCCAAAGGATTTGTATTCCACAAGCCTTATTCATCCTATCCAGCCTCCTTATTTGAGGAACACCCTAGGATTTGGAAGTATTCCTCTAGAGTGGTGGTTAATTTTTGGACCTCACTATAGTCCAAATTATTAGGTGATGTTAAATTCTTCCACTTATCCTTCCATACCTTCTATTGTGCAATTACAAACATTGTGCCCCCAACCAACCGCTAGTATACTCCACAATCTTTGAGTGCCTCAAGTCTATCTAGAGAATACTCCTTTAACCATGCATCATTCCAAAAGTAGAGAGATGTTCCATTTTTGCTTACCATCTTATTAACGGAAGGATGAATTCCCTATGATTTTTGAAAAAGTTCCAAATTTTTTATCCTCTTGGGAGAGGGATTTGAATGAACAGTCTTAGCACCTACTATGATACAACATATTTATATTGGACTATTCTACTCCAAGTCATGTCCTTTTCTGTATATACCCTCCAAAGGATTTGTGATCCACAAGCCTTATTCATCCTATCCAACCTCCTTATTTGAGGAACACCCTAGGATTTGGAAGTATTCCTCTAGAGTGGTGGTTAATTTTTGGACCTCACTGTAGTCCAAATTATTAGGCCATGTTAAATTCTTCCACTTCTCCTTCCTCACCTTCTATTGTGCAATTACAAACATTGCGCCCCCAACCAACCAACAGCATATTCCATAATCTTTGAGTGCCTCAAGTTTATCTAGAGAATACTCCTTTAACCATGCATCATTCCAAAAGTAGAGAGATATTCCATTTTTTACTTACCATCTTATTAAACGAAGGATTAATTCCCTACGATTTTTGACAAAGTTTAAAAGTCTTTATCCTCTTGGGAGAGGGATTTGAATGAACAGTCTTAGCACCTACTATGATTCAACATATTTACATTGGACTATTCTACTCCCCATCGTGTCCTTTTCTGTATATACCCTCCAAAGGATTTGTGTTCCACAGGCCTTATACATCCTATCCAACCTCCTTATTTGAGGAACACCCTAGGATTTGGGAGTATATACTTTTCCCCACACTATAAGGTATATTTTCTCATTTTTATTTTGACCCAATCCAAAGAATGTTTCTCTGCATCTGCATAAGACCTTCAATAATTTTTATTCGGGCTTTAAATAATGACAATAAGTAGGTGGGCATAGCTTGAAGGGTTGACTGAATTAAATGGGCTCTTCCAACAAAGTACAGCCATCTTCCTTTCCAAGCTAATAGCTTCCTTTGATTTATTTCAATGATTGGTTACCAAGACCCTTTTGTGCACTTGCATGTTATCAATGGCATTCCTAGCTAGGATGGTACCCCTCTTAAAATTCAAGAATATCCTTTATATTTTCCTTTAAACCTTGCAAGATATTAATGAAGTAAAATATTGATTTTGAACGATTAACCTTCTGCCCAATTGCCTTTTCATACCTAGCTAAATGTCTCCTGCAGGTATCCAGCTAATTTTAATGTCTTTTAGCTCTCCATTGCTTATTTCCATTTCAAATACCCTTCATAGAGCCCTTGTCATTATAATAAAGAGGTAAGGAGAGAGAGGTTTCCCTGCCTCAGCACCCTAGTTGCTTTGAAGAATCATGTAGGAGCTTCATTGACAAATATTGAGAATGATGGAGTGCAGATAGAACTCTATACCTTGTGCCTACATTCCTCACTAAGGCCAAATCTCTCCAAGCCTAAGTCTAGGAACTTTCAATTAACTATATCATATTCTTTAACCATGACCAAATTGTTAACCATATCTACTCTTTTACTTTGGGTAAGAGAG
Organism: Torreya grandis; assembly: GCA_037957365.1. NCBI lineage: Eukaryota > Viridiplantae > Streptophyta > Pinopsida > Cupressales > Taxaceae > Torreya > Torreya grandis. The sequence continues at coordinate 2,161,189 of JARHVA010001507.1, forward strand.
TGAATCGCCTCATGTGCAATAAAGATTTCATCCAAAAAATTTCTTCCTACTATAAATCAACCTTGCTCTTCTAATATGATTCCTTCCAAATGCTTCTTAAGTTTGTTGGCCATTATCTTGGTAACAAATTTATATAAGGATTCGCTTAGGTTAACAGCCCTGAAGGAGTCAATAGTCACAATATTCCTTCTTTGGAATCAAGGCTAAAAAGGTGTTGTTACATTCTCTAAAGGCATTTCTTCTCTTTCTACATTCTTTTACTGCCTCAATCACATCTCTTCATATAGTATTCTAACACTTTGGAAAGAACCATACATGGAATCCATTTGAACTTGAGGCTTTATTAGCACCCATGCTAGATATGGCCTTTTTAACCACTTTTGTTGTTAATGGGGCCATAGTCTATGATCCATGACCTCTAAGATTGATAAGGGTATATTTCTTGCCAACCAGTCATGATCTTATGCTCTATTTGCATCTTCTTTTGATAAGAGTTCCTTGTAGTACTTTACTACCTCATTTCTTATCTCGCTAATTTCTTATTTTTTGTCACCTTCCGGATTTATGATTTTTTCAATCATATTTTTGTTTCTCCTTACTATGGTATGAAAAAATTGTGTTTCTATCTCCTTCCAAACATTTCACTCTTGGTTTTTGTTTCCAGAAGATTTCTTCATTTCAGAGGATCTTTTGTTGCTCTATTACGAGGTCCTTTTCCATGTCTACCAATTCTTCATTTCATTCCCCTTGATCAATATGTTTTTGAAGGCTATGGATCTTTGCTTCAATAAATTCCTTTTCCAAGAATAAATCTCTGAATTTCTCCTTATTCCATTCCTTTACCCCTTGCTTAACTACCTTTATTTTTTGAGAGAGGATAAGACATTTTGTTCCCTTACTTCCGTATTCCACCACTTTTTCAAGTTCTCTTCAAAATATGGGTCATGCAACCCCATAAATTCAAACTTGAAAGGTATTTCTATGGGTTTTTTTGTCACCTTCTATCAATAGGGATATCAGACAGTGGTCAAATGCTACAAAGTCAAAGACTCGTGGCAAACTCCAATCCTTTGGCTATTAGCTCAGCATTTATCAAAAAAAAATTCCAGCCTTTCCAAGGTTGGTTATCCATGTCCTCTAATTATTCCAAGTGAATCCGATTCCTTGGGATTCAAAATCAACTATTCCTTCCCTTTGGCAAAATTCAATTAAGTCAATCACTGCTTGAGATATTTGAGCGTAACCTCCTATTTTTTTTAGAGACCTTTACAGTTGCTTTTAAATCTCTCCCTGAGACCCATTCTACTGAACCAGATCCACCATTGAGCCTACTGAGATCTCTCCAACATCTCCTTTTTTATCTACTTTTGTAGGATCATTCACATTGGACAGGAGGAAATGAAACTTACCATTGACCTCTTAGGGACCTTGGAAATCAGGCTGCATGAACATACCATTAGATTTCACGACAACGACAAAACCCCTGTAGATCCCTCCTCTTTCCTAGCAATCCACTCATAGTTCCTCCAAATGGCATCAATTATTTTTATTTCTTGGAGAAAGAGGAGATCAGGCTTCTTCTCCTCTTTCAGCTGCCTAACAAGATGACTTTTGTTAGAGGTCTTGAAGCCTCTAACATGCCAGCTTATGAGTTTCATTGATCCTTGGTAGAAGGTTCCTTCCTTCCACCTATCATCATACCAATGATTTTCTAATGTTGATTGTTGTCTAGGTCCGGCTATTTATCCTTTGGAATCTTTTCTGTTCTCAGGTTTCTGCTTCTAGTTCCTACATGCCATGTAGATGGTTGGGACTTAAATGCTGTAGTTCCCAAAATTATAAGTAGGTATCTATGGGATTTGCCTTGTTCCCCAAGAAACCCTGTCTGATTTTCCTTAGAATCAAATACCTTCCTTTTCGTAGGTTTTAAATTGACTCTTCAAGCATGCTCTTTTATGCATACTTTCAGATTCTCAAGCTCGAGTTCTAATTTTGGACCCATATCTGTTTTTAGATCCACTTTGTATAGTTTAGATTTATTTACTCACCTTGCATAAGAAATGCCTAAGCCTTCAAAAAGCTACCCTTCCCCTCACTTGAAAGTTCAAGATTCTTTTCTGGACTCAGGTAAGAGCTGCCAACTTCTTTTTCTTCTCCCTTTCACAACCTTGGCTTTTTCTTTAGAGGGGTTGATTTCAGTCTTCAGTTTCCGATCTTGCTGCTGCATTGGTGATTCCTTTTCTCTACTCCTCTTTTGTCTTGGGGTGCTTTTGTTTGAATCCTGAAGATATTTCCCTGCAGTGAAGAACTGATCATGACTTGCCCAATTAAACTTTGCATCCCTTCCTCCAAATTAAGTTTAGGCTGCCACTTCTATTATGTTTTATTCTTTCACTAAATATCATTTGCTCCCCTAGAATTCATGTCATGATTAATTATTGGGGTCTTTTCTCAATACTCAGTTGTTGGGGTAGTTATTCTTCTTGGTGACTTCAATGCCCATACCAGAGACTTTCAGACGCCTCTCCACGATCACTCAATACACATATTCTACACACAGGTGATTGATTTGAAGTCAATGGGGTTGCATAGAATGTCATTTGATGTTTCAAGTCCTTACACGGCATATGGAAGACATCTCTTACAGCTAGGTGAATCTCATGATTTGTTGATCCTTAATGGGCTGCCTTGCTTTCCAGATTCCCACCCTTTCACATGTACACATCATGGTGGAGGTAAGAGTGTGGTAGATTACATCCTATCCAGTCATAATCTTTTGCCCTTCATCTGTCATTTTTCCATTTCCCCCATTCCTCTTGTGGACCATGCTCTTCTTTCCTTTTCCCTACAGGCTGATCTCCCCCTTGCTGTTACAATCCCCTCTTTCAGTATACGCGGCATACCACTTTCCAGTTTGATGATGGGGACCCTGACATCTTCTCCTCCCACATCCATCAACTTCTACCTCCTGAACCACAATTTTTCTCACTTGGTTGTGTTACTTCTAAGTACACATGCCTTTCTTCCATTATCTGGGAAGTTGTCCCCAAATCTTTTCCTAACTATGCCAGATCTACACATACCTCCCATCAATCTAAAAGATATTGCCCCATGAATAAATGGTATGATGATGATTGCAGGACTCTCCACCGCCAGCTTTAGTATGCCTTCCTCCATGCCCATCCCTTTTTGCCTAGCCTTAAAATCATCCTACCGTTATCTTCTCCGATGTAAGAAACACCTCTTTATTTCTCAAAGGAGACAGATCTTACATGCTTCCTACATCCACTCTCCCAAACTCTTTTGGCATACAATCCTCCCCCGGCATTCTTCCCGCACCACCCACCCACTCCCCCACGGAGCTTAATCCCTCATCCATAATTTCCCATACCTCCACTCTTTATGATATTCCTAGTCAACCTCAAATCCATGGTGCTTCTCCACCATCTTCTTGTCACTTATTCACATACAAGAACATCAAAGAGGTGGTGAAGGTGATGAAAAGCAGCAAGGCAGCTGATTTAAAAGGTTTCCATGCCGAGTTCTTCAAACATGGTCTTAGAGCTTTTGGAAGTTACTTGGTTGATCTTTTCAACCGCGTGGTTTGTTCAGGTTTCTTGCCTTCTTGATCACATCACATTATCCACCCGATACACAAATCAAGCTCCTATTCATATTCTAACAATTACAGGACGATCATGGTTGGACACACATTCTCGAAATTGTATGCTATTGTGCTACACATGCAACTTTTGAGAGAGTTAGAGCAGAGGCATCTCAAAACTAGGGGACAACCAATATTTAGACCAGCCCATTAAACCAGCCCATCAGACCATTGATCATATCTTCACTCTCCGGGCCATTATTGAGGAGGCATGTCATCGCTCATCCAAAGTTCACTGTTGTTTTGTAGACTTTAGGAAAGCATTTGACTTTGTTCCGAGACAGGCGCTTTCCTAGAGGCTTAGGAATATTGGCATTTCCGAGAGCCTCTTGGCAACCTTCATGCGACTATATGAGAACGTCCTTGGTCATCTACGTATAGTTCATGGTATCTAAAATTTTATTAGTACCATTGGGGTTAAACTGGGCTACCCCTTGTCTCCAACCTTATTTGGCATATACATTGATGAATTAGAGACATTTGTTCATAAGCATATTCAGGCTAGTGATGGGTGTCTTCTTCACCAGGTTCTGATTTCTATTCTTTTGTTTGTGGACAATGTGATTCTCCTAGCTTCATCTCCTGAGAGTTTGTAGCAATAGTTGGATACCTTGGCTCTCTTTTGTGATCTCTAGAAGTTGTCGGTTAACTTGGGAAAAACCAAGGTCATGGTGTTTTAATGGATTGAAAACTTCCCACCTCCATTTCTTCTTCAAGGGAAAGGAGGTTTAGATCAGCACCTACTATACTTATTTGGGAGTGCAATTTTCTGGTCCACGTTTCAGCTTGAGATAGACCTTTCAGCATAGGATAAACAAAGGATATGGTTCTTTAGCCCTCCTTGAGCAATAGTGTTTTCTACATCACTTTCAGGACATCTCATCCAAGATGTCCCTCATGGATACACTTATTCGACCCACTGTTCTTTATGGATCTGTGGTTTGGGGACCTTCTTTGCTTGAGGGTGATTGCGCTGTTGTCGAGAAGGTCTAGACACTTCTCCTTCACCACATTATCATATGTAAGCAGACAGTTCCCTAGCACATTATACTTGAAGAATTTGGAGCCTGACCCTTCCGTTTGGAGACTATATTAGATCTGATTTTTTTCTCACATTGCATTCGGAGCTTTGTTGATTTAGCGAGTGGACGTGATAGATATCCATACTTAGCTTACTGCTCTTTAGAGACTATTGCCTTCTCGGCTCCCCCGACCCATGTTCGTTGTTGGTATATTGGTATTTCTGATCTATTAGAGTCTGTGGGAATTACGATGGACCGTCTTCCTCCATTCAAGTACTCTTTGGATGCATCAGCTCATCTTCTACCCACCAAATAGGAGCTGAACTGAATTATTAAGGATGATATTTACAGGCAGTTTATTCAAACTACTTGGGTAAACCCTCCTAGGGGGCTATGCCCAAAGATGGCATTCTATGTAGAACACTTTTTGGAGTTGAAAGACGGGCTTCTCATCCGCCCACAGTATACATTAAGACACAAGATGCTCTCTCTTCGCATCCCATTAGGACAATTTAGAGTGGATCTCGGACTTAGGATTGAGACAGATCACCAGATAGATCATGCAAACAGGATCTGTCAGTTATGCAAACTTCAAGGGATTGAGACCGAGGAACAATTCATCTTCCGTTGTCCCATTTACTATGAGATCAGGGGATGGTTTCATTGCCTATATAAGTGAACACAGACTCTTTCTGACTTCTTCAGATATGAGGACAAAAGATGTTTAGATTTATATATACAGCAAGATCTTAAGCTTCGTAATAATTCTATTCAAAGACCTACTAGGCCAGATTCCACCCAGCGGATCACTTTCTTCTTCCTAGTGCTACCTTCGGGGAAAGGCACTAAGCGACATATTGACACTAATACAGCCTCACATCCCAGACCAGTGCGACCCAGAGAGACTATCCAAAGCTCCCCAAGATTTCACCAACATAACCATTTCAAGCCTAGCATCAAGAGACAAACTAGATTCACCAAATCCTCACAAAGGAGTTTTCCCTCTAAGCAGTGGCATGGAGGACAGACCAGACATCTTACCTCCTCTTCTTCGGGTCATCCTCCTATCAGGAGCTCCTTCTCATCAGCCTTAGATGCTAGGAGAGTTGGATCAAACTCTGGATGGACCCCCTCCTAGTTTTTCCTTCTCATGGTTCATTCTCGCTTTCCTGATGTTCAAGGGCTTTCGTGGGTTGTTCATTTTTGCTTCTTTCTTTGGCTTTGAGCACTTTTTGATCGTTTGTAATGTCCCCCTTTTTGGTATAACTTGTTTTTGGAGACCTTAGCTTGGTTGTTTCAACAAAGCGAAGGGAAGGAAGAAAAGGGAACATGGAAGGGGGCTAATCTATGAACAAGAAAGGTAAAAAGTACTTAAGTGTTCTAATTTTCAGTTGAGTTTGCAAAAAGGTACATTTTATCTTATATTCAATTATGTTGGGTCATGAGAGCCTAAACCCTAAATAATGTGAGTTTTAAAAAGATAAAGTGCTTATGTTTGAAAGGATACAACCCTCCAACTTGGGCACTACACTCGGAGGAGTGGTATATAAAGGCAAGTAAAGATTCATTTGAAGGTTATGCAAAATTTGATATTTAAACTCTTGTGCAAGTATGTCAAACATGAACAAATGACTTGAGGACGAAACACTTCAAATGCTCTGAGGGTTTGGCAACGAAAACCTCCATTCTCTACTAGGGCAGCTCTAATCAAGGGCTGTATTTGTGCCATAATTGTGCATAATTATATGCAAAAAATTCTAAAAAGGTGTCTTTTGACACCACCTACATCAATAAATTGGTACTACCCTTTGGAAAGTTGGAATTCTTCAATTTTCAGGAAAAAGGAAGGTTGGCGAACACCATGGAGAAGCTCTAAGACAAATTGAGGCCTTCTAAGGTGTGGCGACTCCCTTTGGGAGGGTGGTGACCCTTCATAATGCAAGATTTGGTCTTTGGAACCCTCTTCTAAGGTTAGAGGTATTTTTAGCAATTTATTACAGCTTGGCAATTGGTTTGAGAGTTGATTTGCATATGATTTAGGTTGATTTTGTGCCCTAGACAATATTTTGAATTTATTATTTATTTCAGCAATAAACTAGGGTTTTGGGTATTTAGGGACAGCATTTGGTGTGCTTCCCGTGTTATGAGAAAATTCTGATTCTAATTTTGTTTAATAGCTACTATTTTTGTTATTATTTTGAGCTATCACTTGCATGGAAATTCTAAGTATTGAGGAAGTTGTTAATTTATGTAATTCCGTGGTAATTTTGCAATAATAAATTATAGAATTTTGAGTTTCAACTTTTGAATGGGTATTCTGACTTCTAAAATTAGTGGCTGCAATATAAAGCTCAATTCATATTATTCGGAGGGCTAGAAGTGCCAAACTTGATTTTTGCCCCGATCACCTAACGGTTTGGTGGGAAGAAATCACTGAATATTGCTTCAATTTCGGAGTGTGTTATTGGTTGAATTTGTACTTCAAATTGTTTGAAAGTTTGGTGCTTGGTATTTTGTTGGAAAACCCTCCTTTTTGGTTGTCATCCCAATTTGGGGACATTACAGTGGTATCAGAGCCATATCTTGGCCATTTGTGGGATTTAGAATAGGAAAAGGGAAGGATGAAAGGTAATTTACAGGCCCAAGATCATGAGGACCAGCCCTTGATTCGTTGGGATCTCATGGAAGATTATGATGAATACTTGACTCTTGCACCTATATACTACAGGGGAAGGAGCTTCGAAGCTTGGCTAGGCTTGAGGTATGGTAAAAGACGTTATGGGTATATGGATACACAGGATGATTTGGGGAAGACAGTTCTTCCAACTTTTGATGATAATCTAGGTAATTCAGTGAGAGTTTGGGTGGATATGATGATAGAATACCTTGACTTGAGGCCTAGAGGTTGGAAGGAGGCAATAATTTTTGTTATTCAACATTTAGATGGGGCTGCCCATAAGTGGTGGTTTGAAGAAAGAATGACACAAAGGCCTAGCTTGATGGGATTGCATGAAGATGTGTCAAAAGAGATCATTGAAAATTTTGAAAGGAAGGACTAAGCAAGTCTACATCAACAAAAACACATGATAAAATACCTCCAACTAGGGAAAGGCAGCCATTGAAACAAAAGGCAGAATTAGATTTTCAATTGTACAAGGGGCAACCACTTCATGAGCTTGTAAATGTACAAAAATTCATCAAAAACAGTCCCTCTATGAGGTACGAACAGCTGGGGATTAATTCAGACAAATTAAAGAAATCATTAGCCAAGAAAGCTGATTTTGAAGGACAGCCACCTAATGGGGAGACTTTAATGATAGAGCATCAAAAAGAGACCACTAATGAACCCAAGGTATCAAGCAATCAGCTGAAGTTAAGAGCAGAAAAATTAGAACAGTCAAAGGCACAAGAAGAAAGCATAGGAGGGCAGCTGTCTAAGGGAAAACAATTTGAAAGTGGAGAGCGAATGTATCAAAACAAAAAGGACAACCAACAGGTGACAAAGGAAGAAGTAATCACCACCCTATCAAGCGCCAATAGATGCCACCTTTTTCGTGTTAGGCTAACCATTATTGGAAAAGGGGTTATTACATACATGGAAAAGGGTGCCACTCATAACTTTATAAGTGCCAAAATCATTGCAAGGCATAAGCTGCCCACTAAAGCAAATGAGGAGTTTAAGGTGACTATTGAGGATGGCTCCTCCATCTCTTGCATTTCCAGCACTATGAAGTTGAAATTGACCTTGGGTGAATACACATTTGAAGGAGAATTTAAGGTGATTGATCACGATGAGATAGATATAGTGCTTGGAGCCCAATGGTTCCAATCCCTTGGCGAATACACTCAAAACTTGCAAAAATCAGAACTGAAATTTATGGCAGCCAACAAGGGTATTGTTCTCTATGGGTTAAGCAATGGAACACCTATGATTGTGACTTCAAAAAGAATGGAACAAGCTTTTAATAAGGGGCAGATTATTTGGGAAGCAAAATTATTAATGCATGACACGAGCTAATTCAAAATAAGAATGGCACCACAAAGATGTTCAAGCCATTCTTGAAAAGCATGAGAGTGTTCGGCGATATACCACATGGGCTGCCCCCAGATAGGGGATTTGAACATATCATTGAACTTGAGGAAGCAAAAATCCTAACAAGGGTGGACAAGGCAACGGTTATTCTTGAAGGAATGATGCCAAAAAGGGAGAAAGAAGATGTCATTTTGCTTATGGAAGAAGGAAAATCAGATTTGTGTCTGGGTAAGCAATCAAGTTATCATCATGGTAACTACACATTGATTTTTCCTCATGATTGGTGGAATTGGAAGAGGGAATATATTTGCTACAGCTATGATAAGGAAAGGTTAGGACACCAAAAGGAAAACTGTACTATAATCATAAGGCACGATGGAGTGATTGTAAAAGTGTTACTAAACACTATTATTTTTGCTAATGTGTTTGCTTCATGTGTAGGATTGCCATGTGGACTGGTTGTTATAGCAACAAAGAGTACCAAGAAGGCTGTAAATTATGTGCATAGGCAGCCACCTAGACTGTGTAGGAATCATTCAATTTTGTGCTTGAAGAACGTTGGAGTTACTATGAAGAAATGCAAACTCAGGGGGATAAGTGCACCCTAGACTCCAAAGTTTGTGGGGCAATGAATTCTGAAATTGATGATGGATCGAATGATGAAGGTACTTTCTACATGAGCTTGACAGGAGAATAAGGATGTACTATGGAAGAGGCTGCAAATCATAGTTACCAAATCTGGCCACATCTCAACCAAATCCGGAAAGATCCAGATTTTTTTCATTCGTCGGATTTATCCAATCCGGTTCAGTCATTTTATCACCAAAAATTTATAAAAACCCTAAAAAAACACTGTAAACGTCAGCAAACCCGTAAAAAGAGTGTTTGAAAACCCTAAAACACATTATATAAACTAGTGGAAGAGATCGATTGATAGCAGCTTGGTTTAATTTGTGTCGATGGAAGAGATAGCATCATAGCAACAACGGTAGAGGAAAACGGCCGGCCTGTGGAAGAGGGCAGCGACGGCAATGGAAAACGACGACAGCAGACTTCCAAACAACGACGACAATGCAAGCAGCAATGGGATCTTGCAAACAACAACGGTGAGGGCAAAAGCCACAGTCTAAAACTATAAGTTAGCCGAATCAGAGTTATAAATGTTAAAATCGTCCACCTAGGATCTATTTTTTTATTATGAAACCAAAGTCTAAAACAATAATTTACCCTGGGAAGAAGCTCTCACACGTAACATAGCCATAAGTAGAAGAAAGAAAACATTAACTGGGCTATGCAGGTTTCGAACCTGCGACCTTCGCATTATTAGCACGACACAACTGAGCTACAATGAGGGCACGCAGCAGTGCAGTAACACGACAGTGAGGGCACACGACAGAGGTAAGTTATTTTTTCTTTTGATTTTTTCATATTCAAAATTACACATTAGCTACGTTTAAGTTTAGGTTAATTATTAAATATAGGTTTAGGTTTAATTTTAGGTTTTGTTAAATATTATAAAATATAAATAAAAATTTATGAAACTCTAAAATTATAAAATATAAAGTATTATTTTAAGTTTACATATATTTTTTTTAACGTTTAAGTTTGTGTATTTAATATTTATATTATAAAATATTTAAATATAAATAAAAAAATCTTAATTAGGTTTAAGTCTTCCTAATAGGATTATATAATATTAAATATAATTGCATTTGCATTTATATTATAATTTATAATATTTTTTGTTTTAATATTTTTTTTAAATTTTAATTTTAATTTCTATTACAAATAAATTATTTACGTAATATATGATAAAATTAAAATTAGTATATCATCATATATTTTTATTATTTTGTATAGTTTTATAATTCTATTTTATTTTGTATAGTTTGAAACTTTTAAATTTTATATCAATTTTGAGCTTAGGCTCTAAACTATGGATATTTTGTTATCTTTTAATGTAATTCAAGTTTGAAACTCTTAATGCATTTCTCAATTTTGCAAGTGTTAAATTATTCTTTAATAGATTGAAATATTTTGCATATATATATATATATATATATATATATATATATTTTTTTTTTTTTTTTTTTTTCCTCCAAACCAGATTTTTTTCGAACTTTTTCAAGAATTCCGCATTCCGCATTTTTTTAGCCTCCCAAACGCATTAGAAATTCCAAACCTGGTAACTATGCTGCAAATTTAGTTCATAAGCAGCCAATAAGTCCAAAGAATGTATGCCCTACTATGAAATTGGTAAGTATGGCCAAGTTTGGAATTTGTTGTGCTTTACTAAGAAAAATAAATAGAGAATTTAGTTTACACAATCAGCTTTTAACTTACAAGGGGAAGCACCATATTCCAAGTTGTAAAGAAGGTTTTGTAGAGTTGGATGAGAGCATAAAAACTCCCTTGGTTTTGGCAAAGGTTGGGATTGTGAACAGCAGCATAGTGAGGAAATATTTAAGGAGTTTTTGTTCAAAAACACACCCAGAAATTTCCAAGTTTGAATGGCCAAAGCCACTACTTCCTACCATCATGAAATTCACTTTATTTGACATACTACGGCAAGTAGGAAATTAGGAAAACATTAATGCAAGGTCTGAATTTTGTCACTCAGAATTTTCTAAGTTATGGACACAATCACAGCCATCTTTTATGAGAGAGATCGCTCATGTTTTTGACAAGGTAAGTGGGATAAAAAGGGGAAGATATTGCCTAGTCAAGGAGGTCAATGAAGTGGTCAAAAATTATGATTTGTTGGGCACACTACAGCCCCTTAACAGTTTTGGAAATGCATATGAAAGGTCTGATTTCTTGTTCCATTTATAGCTACTAACAAATAATAAAAAGGCCTATTTTGTTTCCCATATGCATAACAACAATGAAAAGGGGCAGCCAATGGTTGAGTACATGAGGACATCACTGCAAGGTTACTTGCATGCCCATAACATCCCCTCACAAGGTATGTTTCCAAATTGGCTCAAGTTTGTCTTCTCTTTGCAAATGGAGGGTCTACCATTTTGGTTTGGGAAGAGATTGTTGTGGCATATAGAAGACCCTAACAAGTTTTGGAATTTATACCATGGAAGCCCACACTCCCTGTCCTACATTCAATGGGAAACCTTAATAAGGGACAGCCTTATGATAGAAATCAGTTTTGATTATGTTGGAAGCCCTAGCTCTTTGGAAATAATGTTTGCATACATGTTGACTTGCTTTAATAGTAGTGACATAAAAGGGTTCTTTGGAGACCAACTTGATACTGAATAAGTTGGCAACTTGGAGCAATGACAAGATTGTACATCACCATTAGGGTCCTTATATCATCAGGAGCAGTTGTGTTTATGGAATATCTTCCTCCTTAATAGGAAGTCAATTGATTATGGCTTCATGTTGGGAATTTGCAGCCCTTGGCAGTTATTTTTGAGAGGTTTGGGACATGATATGCACAATAATAGCAGCTGTGATGAGTTTCCTACAGTGGGATACGCTTGGGGCAGCCATGAGCTTGAGAAAATAATGAGCCTGGGGACTGTTTAGGAGTTTGATAGTAGTTGTTATAGCACCTTCAATACTTTTGGGCAGCCTTTGAAGCACAGGTACACCAGGGGGAGGTTTTGGATTAAGATTTTCCTTCCTTGGGAAACATTTACGGGTAGCCACTGCATCATAAGGAGTATCGAGACACCCCGTGGATATTGCAATTGCTTGAGGACAAGCAATTTTGGGTGGGGAGCACTGTAATGTCCCTCTTTTTGGCATAACTTGTTTTTGGAGAACTTAGCTTGGTTGTTTCCACAAAGCTAAGGGAAGGAAGAAAAGGGAACATGGAGGGGGGCTAATCTATGAACAAGAAAGGTAAAAAGTACTTAAGTGTTCTAATTTTCAGTTGAGTTTGCAAAAAGGTACATTTTATCTTATGTTCACTTAAGTTGGGGTCATGGGAGCCTAAACCCTGAATAATGTGAGTTTTAAAAAGATAAAGTGCTTATATTTGAAAGGCTACAACCCTCCAACTTGGGCACTACACTTGGAGGAGTCGTATATAAAGGCAAGTAAGGATTCATTTGAAGGTTATGCAAAATTTGATATTGAAACTCTTGTGCAAGTATGTCAAACATGAACAAATGACTTGAGGATGAAACACTTCAAATGCACCGAGGGTTTGGCGACGAAAACCTCCATTCTCTACTAGGGCAGCTCTAATCAAGGGCTGTATTTGTGCCATAATTGTGCATAATTATATGCAAAAAATTCTAAAAAGGTGTCTTTTTACACCACCTACATCAATAAATTGGTACTACCCTTTGGAAAGTTGGAATTATTCAATTTGCAAGAAAAATGAAGGTTGGCGAACACCATGGAGAAGCTCTAAGACAAATTGAGGCCTTCTAAGGTGTGGCGACTCCCTTTAGCAAGGTGGAGACTCCCTTTGGGAGGGTGGCAACCCTTCATAATGCAAGATTTGGTCTTCAGAACCCTCTTCTAGGGTTAGAGATATTTTTTAACAATTTATTACAGCTTGACAAATGGTTTGAGAGTTGATTTGCATATGATTTAGGTTGATTTTGTGCCCTAGACAATATTATGAATTTATTATATTTCAGCAATAAACTAGGGTTTTGGGAATTTCAGGACAGCATTTGGTGGGCTTCCCGTGATGGAAAAATTATGATTCTAATTTTGTTTAATAGCTACTATTTTTGTGATCATTTTGAGCTATCACTTGCATGAAAATTCCAAGTATTGAGGAAGCTGTGAATTTATGAAATTCCATGGTAGTTTTGCAATAATAAATTATAGAATTCTGAGTTTCGACTTTTGAGTGGCTGCAATATAAAGCTCAATTCATATTATTCAGAGGGTTAGAAGTGCCAAACCTTATTTTTGCCCTAATCACCTAAGGGTTTGGTGGGAAGAAATCACTGAATATTGCTTCATTTTCGGAGTGTGCTATTGGCTGAATTTGTACTTTCAGATTGTTTGAAAGTTTGGTTTTTGGTTTGGTTAGGGTTTGTTGGAAAACCTTCTTTTTTGGTTACCATCCCAATTTGGGAACATTACATCTTTGTCATGTTTTGTATTATTTTCTTCCAACTTTTTTCTTTTCGTTTTTGGAGACCTTTATGGTTTCCCGCTTGTTCCTAACACACTTTTGTAACCTGTTGTGCGTTTGACCTAATTTTGTGGTCATTTGTTGGACAATAATATATTTATCTTTATCTTTATCCTATCTAAGTTTGATGGTCATAAACATCAATCTTGGATTTGCTCACAAGACATTTTATTTATTTATGCAATTGTTTATGGTAGAAGCACCTAAAAGGCAAGCATTCGTAGTCTAGATCTTGCCTCCAAATCCCAGTGGCAAAGGATATTCCTATTGCTTCCAAAATAGGCTTAGCCAAATTTGCCCACACACAAACTTTAGCATATATAAAAAGCTCTTTATTGTTCAATGAGTCAGTGACATATATAACCCAACCTATTTTCCCTACTATACTTTGGAGGACCTCTTAATCCAAGTATTATGGTGGCAACTTATACATTTGGATCCATAGTGGTGCAACTTGGATCAATTCTTCCTCCGAATTGAACAAGGTCATCCAATTCCTTAACTACAACCCTACATTTTTCAAAGGCTTTTTAATATGTTGCTTGAAAGTATCCTTTAGCAAGAAACAAGATCTTAGGGTGAGCATGAAACCTTCACTTAGAGCCCATCCAATTTTTGAGAGATTCTATACTTGGCCATCCTCCTATGAATCTACAAATTAGGGCTATGTCAAAATAATCTTAAGTTATCTCGTCCACAACTTTTATGACTAACATGTACTACTTGAATCCTAAAATCTTCATCTAAAGTGATGCGCTCTTTTTTGGTAAGAACTGTCAACTATTTTTCTTGTTTATCCTTTATTGATTCCTCAACCTCTTCCCTAGTGAAGTATTTGCTTTAATCATATCCCTCTCGACCAGAGGCTTCCTTTGCAACCACGAGTGCTCACAGATGTCTCATTCATGAATTCCTTGCTTAGTTTCTGTATGCACTTAAATTTGCTCACTTCATCACTAACATCGCTAATTTTATCTCATTTATTCTAATATCATATTATCCTAGTGCTAGTCTAATATTTATATTATATCCCCCATCCTACACTAAACTTTATAACATCCCATGACTAATTAATTCTTCTACTTAATCCCACTTATAACCAAATCTTGTTTTATCTAATATTTGGAAATTTAAAATTCCCTCCCACCTACCCTAGCCTATGAATAGCCTCTCCTACACCCCTAGACTCTCTAGAACCCCTTAATCATATGACTAATCACCCACTAATCATGATTAAACATCCAGAAAGACTCTAGAGGCTTTTACCTGTAGAACATTCCCTCCTCTAGAATCATCCAAGGAATTATTAATTCCTTGAATAATTCTCCACCATTGATCTTCCTATACCCAACTTTGAATTCTAGGCATTGATCGTCCTTCCTCCCTCTCTATAAATAACCAACACATCCTCCATGCAAAGGCCAATGAGAAAACTCCATAAAAAATCAGTCCATAATCTCTTAATCGTCTTAGTCCATTGTCAAGCTATTCTCCATTGCAACAACTTCAAGGTCTAAGTCTACATCAAACAATCAATTTGTCAATTTGGAGTATGATCTTGTCTAAAGGGTTATAATGCAGGTATACATCTATTTTGTTTGCATTTTGTCATTTTGCTCCAAATAATTGAGGTAATGCTGAAATTTGAGTAGATTATAGCTATTTGTGTATGCTTAATCCCAAATTTTGCATAATACATCTGACGACCACAGTGGGAGCCTTCCTTTTTCAATTGACCCTTTGTGGTTTGAGTGTTTGTAATTAGCTTGCAAGGCAGATTGAAGAAGGATTAGCGGCTCAAACATCTCAAAATTTATGTCTCTAGGCAAGTTGCGGATTTGATACTGATAGTTGTCACTGTAAAGTGGCAAAATTGTGCCCAAGAATTGTGTTATTGATTAATTTCAAGTTTTGACCACTGGCCATTAATTATCCTCATTGTCTATGTTATTTGAACAAAATCACTTTTCATAGTCACAATATTGCCTTTGATTAGTTGTGGTATTGGCTTAGACAAATCTTAATTTCTAGCTATTAAGCCGAATATCTCAAAATTGCTAATTGCGATATTGCATTCTGATCTGCAATTTTGCTCATCTACTTGTGATTTTGCTCTGTATCCCGAAAACGTCCATACATCGGAGTTTTGATCAAGTGGCCTAATAAATTTGAATCTTCTAGTCTCTGTGTAGGCATATATTTGTCCATAACTTTGTTTTGCCTATTACTAGGATCTTGGGGAGGATTTGTCACAAGCATTAATCATTTTCCTGCCCTGTTGCAAGATCAAAAATACCACAGTTGCAGTTTTGCATTATGTTAAAATCTATCTAAACTAAGTATTGGAAACTGGTATAATCTGCTTTTATCCAGTCATAGCACCTCTTATCAACTTACCATGGTCTGTGTGATGCTTGAGCAGGGTCTAATCTAATGGTCTGCATGATGCATGAATAGGTTCTTTATCAATGATCTTGACCCCCTTGGGCAATGCCACCCCCAGACCCCCACGTCTTGGCCCCTCTTTCAGAGAGCTATAGTGTAAAACCCGTTATTTTTTTAGTGTTTTTATTGAAGCTTATTAGACTAACATTTGGTTTGGCTTTTTACAGGAGCAAATCTGGTGGCAATTTTGTCTCACTTAATTGTACCTATCAAATTACTAACACGTGTGCTTGCAAGCCCAATCAGTCCAAGGCCATAAATCTGAAACTACTAATTTGTTTTCTTGTAGGATGCCCGTCAAAGTAGTAGTTTTAAGCTTTGTTATTTATTCCATCTTGTTTGCTTTGTTCACCACACAAATCAATCAGTTAATTAATATTTTGACTACCTGTGTGTAAATCCCGAGGGCTATAGTGGTGTATGCTCCTTGCATCGTAAGCAACGAGTCTCGGAGGATCAAAAACCACTAACAAACCCTCCTCTTTCTCTTTTGTAGGGGGCAATGTAATGTGGAAGTGACACCCATGCACTTGTCGTAGACCTAGGGGGATTGTG
Organism: Torreya grandis; assembly: GCA_037957365.1. Classification (NCBI taxonomy): domain Eukaryota; kingdom Viridiplantae; phylum Streptophyta; class Pinopsida; order Cupressales; family Taxaceae; genus Torreya; species Torreya grandis. The sequence continues at coordinate 2,178,027 of JARHVA010001507.1, forward strand.
ACCATGGATTTTACCACCATGCACAAGTCCACACTCCATGTTCCGACGGAGTCAAAATAAGAGGGGCAGTTGTTGTTAGGCCAAGCAGGAGACCCCATATAGGATCCCATGAAGGGGAGGAGTTAATTCTCTGACCCAAGCATCAGACAACACCCTATACAGAATTGGGTCCCACATACCTAGTGTATATTAGGGGCGCCCCTAGTGAGCCCGTATAGCCTAGAATAGGACCATCGGCCATAACAAGCAACTTGTTGCAGAAGTCAGTACCAACTCCCATAGTGACCATTATGTGCAAACGAGATTGAGAGGGTTTGGGAGATTCTGTAACAGGTCACCAGCCTACAGCCTGACCCGTGAAGCTATTAGATGGTGCAGTCGTTGAGTTACACTCCTGCATCAGTTTACTAATCTTAGGTTTTTGGTTTGATTGATTTAGTGTGTTGTGCTAGACAAGTGTTGTTTGTGAACCGATTCAACATTTCATTGAAACCTATACACGACTATCTAGGTCTCCTATATTATCATTTTGTATATCCTTGCCTATATCATATTGCCTTGTACATTCTAATGTTATCCCTTTGACTTGTACATTCTTAGCTTGCCTCATCTTATCATGTCTACTCTCATCACCTCTCATCCAAATCACATCCTAATATAGTCTTATACCTTTAACACTAGTCAAACCTTTACCACCTCAACTCTTTTTTACCTAATCTAGTCTTGACTATGCTATCATAGCCCTACCATAGTCTTCCATTGTATCCCACAACCTAGTCATACCCTAGCCTTGTTTAGTCATACACTATTGCCACATCATTAGTTTTACCCTTTAGTCTACCTAGATCACATCCTTATCTTATATCTTGTCCTATCCTAGTCATACCCTCATTACCCCATCTTTAGTCTTATCATCTAGCCTAATCTTACCTTGTCCATCATCACATCTTGTCCCACCATTATCTCATCTCAAGTCATACCCCTTCATATTCTTTAGTCTTACCCTAGTCATCCCTACACCAAATTTTAGCTATACCCTCTCGTCTCCATCATACATTCTTATCTTGTATAACCTAACTCATCTTGTATATCCCCATCTTGTACATTCTTAATCATCTTGTACATCCTTATCTACTTTACCCGTCATCATATCTTGTATATCCTTATCTACTTTATCCTTCATCATATCTTGTACATCCTTAATCTTATATAATCTTGTATATCTTGTACATCTTATCATCCCATCTTAGCCATATTCTAATCTAGTTTTACCTTGACATCCTCCTATTTCTTTATCACCCTATCTAGTACATCCTTATCTTATCATTATCCTTCATCTCATCTAGTCTTACCTCGTCTAGATAGATCCCATCGTACTTTGTCTTACAACACATCTAGTTGGCCTTTTAGGTCACACACTTGTCGAAACAATACTCACCATAATCCCAATCATCATTGAATCACCACCCTTATATACTAGTCCTGATCTCGATCCCATCATCTTTGATCCCTCTATATATTCTCATTTACCCATCATCACATAATCTTATATCCATCCCACCTTGAGCAAATCAGTCTAAGGCTTGAGCTAGTCCTGTTATTGTCCTTACATATCATCCTATCACTCTAGTCCACCATCATCTTTTCTATCACCCATTATTCCCTAATCAGTCAACAACCTATCAATTTGTCGGTTTCAATCTAGCATCCAGTTATCCTCAATCCAATCATCTCTAATCTAGTCATCTTGCCTATTTATAAATAGCACCCATCTAATCGTTGTCTTGCTAGTTTGAATCCAGGGGCTAGTCGGGTCCCCATCCTTTTGCCAACTTGAAACTAGGCATTGTCGATAGATCGTTAGCACCTATCATACTATCAGTTTCAAATTTGATCCCAGTCTGATATCATAATCCATTTAGTCTATCTCGTCCTCACCCATCCCCTGTGATACTGGCTCAATCATTCATACTTACTTTGTTCAAGGACCATATTTTTATCCACATTCACCTTAGTCTACCATCACCCATTCATCATATACTCCACATGGATTTGGACCCAGTTATCGTAGAACAATACCTATTTGCCAACAAGGACAAGATCCTTTTGTGGGTCCTAGAAATGGATGCCCGCCTACCTGCATACCTCGACCCCATCAAGCCTAAATTAATGTCACATGTCCTTCCCCATCAGCAATATCCATCTACACCTGGCCCGCATGCTAGCCCATCACGGTCAACCACATTTTCCATTCATCATAACCATAGTCGTAACGTCCCCCAATATACAAGTAATGAGGTCGCCCTATTTCACAAGTATATCTTTAACAATAAGGATGATTGCCTTTTACAGCTATTGGAGATGAGTGCCCGCCTTCCCAATGATTTTGAACCCCTAAACCTAAGGTCACCTATCAAACAAGTGTCTCATCAACCCTTATCCACATCCAATTCTTGTGACAACCAATCCCATTCCAATACCCCATCCACTAGTCTAGTCCTAGTCATGACCTTCCTAGTCAGTATATTAATAAAGGCATTGCCTTATTTAACAAACATATTGTTGCCAACAAAGATGCAGTCCTCTTGCGGCTCATTAAGATGGGTGCCCAATTTATTGAAGGCTTTGACCCCATTCAACTAACCTTACCTCCAATTCATACCTGTCCATAGTCGAATCCTCCTTTTACCAGTCATAGTCCATCACAAATTCCCTATCCTGCTAGCAAAGGGAAACCAAGCTTGACAACGACATGCCACACTAGTTCATCTCCTAAATCCAACGCATCCTCATCCAATACTAGTTCATCCCCTAAAATACCTCATATTCCAAGATCCCTCCACATCTTGGCATTACATAACGTCATGGAAACATCTAGTTTGAAATCTAATGCTTTCACTCCTAAGTCCAACACTTCCACATCCAAGCCAAGAAATGAAGAGAGGTCCTATACTTCTCTTCCTATATCCTTAAAATCCCTCTTCCACAAACTTGTTTCCGTTGGCATGATGGCCTATCCACCCATAAGGCATCTTGATCCAACCAAGCCTAAGCCCTCGTATCAAGTGGATCAATTTTGTCCATACCATAAAGTCCCTGGACTTTCCATTTATAGATGTCACCCTTTTAGAGATTATGTCCAAAACTTAATTGATGATGGTGACATTGAAATTGAGGGTGAATCCAATATGTCCACACCTAAGAGTGAACAAGAGGGGGTATGCCAAGAGGCACTTCTAAACCACAATCAAGCTTCTTCCCTCCTCAACCAAAGTCATGAGCCCAATCCTCGCCATACCACAACCATACCCGATCAAACCATCCCTATATCCTATTTACATCAAATCCCCTATTTTCACAAATCCATTAAGCTTAAAGCATCCATTCACAAACCCAAGCTGAAGATGGTACATGCAGACAATGATGTCATCCAACAAGCCCTCTCTATGGCTATTATCATAAAATCATCTATTGACAACATTGCCTCATCAACATCCCTGTCAAAGTTATCATCAGAATGGTCATTTGCATCAGGATCATGTCCAACACCAACATGAGTCAAAATCCACGTCAGAATCATCTTCCCTTACATATAACGAAATTCATGCTTGTACCTATCTCTTTGAGGATGTCTCTAATTTGAATGTCGACCAATCAGAAGGCATGACTCTTGATCTATCGCCAGATGATGAAATTATAACACAATTCTTAGATGCTTTATCAGTTGAAGATCATCAAGATGGATATGACTCGATTTTAGATGTTAATTCTACAAAAAATCTTAGTGATCCTTTTGAAGTTCTTGACGCCACTTTCTCTGTCGTTGAGGTTGGGTCTCCTAGTAGCTTTTACAAGGACTATGTTGCCCCGTCATCCCTTTAATCCACCCCTTTCACCACACATCCCTAATCATCCACCCCATGTTAATAATCCCTCCATCCCACTCCCCCAATGGGACAAACAGGAACACACATCCTTGGATTCCCCTCAACATGCAATCTTGTGTGTCGAATGTACAAGAATCCAAGCCAATAATCAATTAATCAAGCCAAATAATCAAGTCAGTTGCGATCCAAAAGTAATCAAAGTCAAGAAGAGTTTCGTAATTGGCCAAGTCAAAAAGCGTCATCCCTTAGTAAAAATATCCTTGAGGTGCCAAGGGATCATCCAAGTCAAAATAATCATCCTCCATGTCTAAAGTCAAATACCCCTAGTGAAGCCCAGTTATAGGCACCAGGGGACAATAAAAATACAATCAAGTCAGGAAACCAAGAAATCGTCATGGCACCAATTACCACACAAGTCAAACAAGTCAAAAGTAATGTGGTCGATCATCCTTCTAATGTTTGCATCAAAGAGCAAATAAGTCAGACAGTCTTGGATTCCTTAACCTTGCTTGACATATGGCAACAGTCAAGAATATCCCTTCCACCATATCCAATGGTGTGTGCAACTGTTGAACCCCATTTCCGATCTCCTCCCAGCCACACCCTTCATCATCATATCACTCATCCACATCCTCTACCTCACTATCAAAACCATCCAATTCCATCCCTACCACACATCACTTTCTCGAACAGCATCATCTCTTGTAGTGGTTACAAAGACACCTGGTTGAGACATCCAGAGGACGCTAAATCAAGAAGTGATGAAGGTCACTATGGCATCAGTACATCCAACATCGACAACATGATCCTAAAAGCGCACCTACCTAGAACGGGTGTCGGTTGAAATATCAAGAAAGTGTTTGCATCCTGCATCTCCCTTGCCTCTAATAAATCAAGATGTTAAAAAAAAAATCATTCATCCAATGGTGAAAACCAATCTTTTGGCGCCTTAGGCAAGTCCCATGATAAAAACCGATTCCCGACGTCATGGTAAAATAGTTTGTTGTCTACATTGTACCTCAACACTTTCAAAATCCATCGTTTCTTCTCAATCCCATCAATATCATCCTTGTCTATCTTATCCCTCAGTCCATTGCTCCCACCCATCATCTACCATCATATCTTATATCTAATTATGTCCATTCGTTCTTCTAGTCTAAACCTTCGTAAGGTAATGGAAGATGTCTTGGGAAATGTTCTTGAATCATATCGGCATATCCTTGTTGACCATTTTTTGGTCCAACAGGCCAAAAAAATCAGTCCCCTTTTTTCCCCTGTTGTTCTGAGCCAGTACATTTTGATTTTGCACGAGTCTTGCAAATTTCTACGAACTCTGCAGGTCTAGTTCCTTCGGCAGATGAAGAACCAGTTCAAAGAGTGCAAGATTTTACAAAGCTTCTTCGGACTCTTGTCCGAAGAAATTTATAAGGAAAGAGAGCTAAAATGGTTCAAAGACACTTTTCCTTAAGGTTGGAAGAGTGGTTCAACGACATAATCTTTCCAAGAGTTAGCATCTTTGAACCGTTGAACCATTGAACTGGTTCAACGCTTTGGTTCAACGCTTAAGTTCATCGCCAAAGTTCAATGGCAAGGTTCAATCAAATGGTTCATCGACTTGGTTCAAGACTTGGTTCAAACATTCGGTTCGATGCCTTGGTTCAACAACCGTTTGAACCTTTGAACCGGTTCAATCAAATGGTTCAAAGGAGCCGTTCAACCAAAGAGTTCAAGGGACCCTCTCGAAGGACAAGTGCCCTTGCGGAGAGCACTTGGTTGGCAACAGCACCCTTCGGAAGGGTCGATTTCAAGAATCCCGAAGGGCACCCTTAAGGCAGTCGAAAGGCAAAGGCATAATTCCTTCGGACAAAAAGTCCGAAGGAATTCGGAAGCACTGTGGGCAAAAAACCCGTGGAAAAGACTTGAGGCATGAGACGAATTCTTTCGGACTTTTTGTCCGAAGGAATTCCTTCAGACAAAAAGTCCGAAGAAATTCAGAAAGGAAGCCGACGGAAATTCCGAAGGAAATCAAAGTGGCAGAAACATTTCTTGCGGACTTTTTGTCCGCGAGAAAGAGTCCGCGAAAAAAAAAAGCCCGTGGGAAAAGCCCGAAGAAGCAACCCGCCGAGGAGAAAGAAGACCGCCCGAAGGGTATGTGCCCTTGCGGGGGGCTCTTGCCAAATGAAGGACGCTTTCCAAAAGCCGAAGGGAAGGTGCAAAGAAAGAAGTTCGCAGAAAAGGCCGAAGCAAGGAAAGGCCGAAAGAAGTCCAAGGGGTGACGGGCCCGAAGACGTCAAAGTCAACCACGACGAACTAGCCGTTGAAAATTCAAACGCAGTGACGGGCCCGCAGACGTCAATTTTACACTAGGAAAAGCCAGAGCGCGGAAGATGCCAAGTGTCAACCGCGAAAGGATTTGACATGCTTTTCTAGGAGCAGCAGAACGTGCCACGTGTCCCCTGCAAAGCTCGGCGAAAGCCGACAGGTGTCAACATCCGCGGTCTCTCCCTTTTGTCCCGCGAGAACTGTGGTGGGACCTGGACGAATTGCTAAAGAGAGCGGAAGCCGACACCTGTCCTCTTTCGCATGACCTTCAAAGGGTGCCTAAAGTTTCTATGAGTCAAGCGGATGCTGCCACGTGTCCTGCTCATTTCACAGCGAAACGTGCCACGTGTCACTTATTTGAAATCGGCGGAAAATGGCCAAGGCAAGCAGGAAGAGCCCAAGGAACTCAGCGACCCGCCAAGGAGATAGCCCCCGATGGCCGAAGGAGCCAGAAAGAGACAAAACCAGGATGAGACAAGGCAAGGAAAAGACAAGACAGTCCAAGTGGCGAGAGGAGGTGTCAACTCAGGGATTTATTCCTACAGTTAGAACAACGCTTGCCAGGTGGTCACCAAACGGCACAAACAGTAAGCGGCGCGGCTTGTTTTCTCCAGTTTGCATTTATAAGCAGACAAGCCGCGTAAATGTCTTAAAGGGAGCAGTTTGTGCACAGAAAAGAGGCGCGACTCGTGCTTTCATATTAATGTTGAAATGCCAAAGTCAAAGCAGGAGCCGAAAATCAAACGGCTTCCTCTTCCCAAGGCTCGGAACGCACATGGGCCACTTGAAAAAAGAGCGCCAAAGTCTTTCTCAGAAAGCGCCAAGCTCTTCTCCTCTTTCTATATATTGTAAAAAACTCTCATTGTAAAATATCCTAGTCATCCTATCTAATGTCTTAGTCGTCTTATCATCTTGCCTTGTCTTATGTACTAGTGGTCTTATCATTTTGTCATCTTGTCTTGTCCTATGTCCTAATGTTGGCATCCAAGTCCTTATCCTAATCCAAGTCACTAGTCTACTCCAACTCCATACCCTTGTCCAAGTCTATAACCTTAATCCAAATTCACATCATCACGACCAACTTAGCCCAACTCATCACCTGATCAATCATCTGGTCGACTCTCATCTAACAACAAACAAGACACTAATCACAACACATCTCTGTGTATACTTATATATGTTACTTGTATGCTCTGTGTTATTTGACTTGTTTGCATGTCTTTTATCATGAATATATCTGCATATGTTTGTTTGCTTGTCTATGTTTATTAGTCTTTTAATTAGCCTTGCATCATGTCTCTTTCATCAAGGGTGAAATGAACGAGGATGCTCTGATGGATCCAAAAAAGCTATAATAATGCTTTTGGGTGCCCTATGCAGAGTTCATCATTTGCCCCTTTTTATAATCATGCACTTTGGCACAACCTCCCCTTGGTCATACTTATATCATGGGGTGTACTGCCAGTGCTATATTTACATCGGATTGCTTAGACTATTATGAGCCTTACTACAATAATGATGGCTTGATCATGGACTACACTCATCATTTCTCCTATCCTCTATCAAGTGTCTAAATGTCTAATCATCTTAATCCCATCATCAAGTCGATCATCTCAATCCACTCATCTAATATCCAATCATTCCTCTAATCCATTTATCATCCCATCTATATGCTCTAGTTACTCATCTATCATCTCTCTAGTCGTCAACATCTATCATCTCATCTCCCATCATTTCTCCTAGTCCTCTATCTTCATGTCTAACATCTGAGTCGCATCCTCTATCTAACAACTAACATGTCTAACAGTCATCATCATCCTAATATTCTAATCCATCATCGTCATCTTCTAATCTACTCTGAACTAAATTGGCCAGAGGTCTTTTCAGACTATGTAGGTAGCACTCAGTCACATGGTGTGCCTAAGGTCAGCTCGGCCACTCTCACCTCTTTCCCCATCAATCGTCATCACATCTATCTTGTCCTTTATCATCCCCAAGTCTTGCATCAATCAAATCCTTGAGCTATAATATCAATCGTTAATCAATCAGTCTATTGATCAATCACCATCCCTGCAATCATCTCCCTAATCTTTCCATTCAATCACGCGCACTTGTCGATTGGGATCGATTGGGCCCGACAAATCACAACATCCATCTTTTCTTCCATCAGTCATCCATTATCACTAATTGGTCATTTCATCGTTTAATGTTTACAGTTTCCTCTTTTGATTGAGGAATGACCAGGATCGTAAATTTATTATCATCTCTCGCTCCCTTGCATGTGTCCTTGCCAGGGGCATCATCACTATTAATCACATTGTGGCTCATTGATTTGATGCATTGTAGTCTGATTCTTCCCCTTTGTCTTTCGGTCATTCAATCATATCATTTCTTCTCTCTCATCTCCATCATCTTATTGTTCGCCTTTTGCTTTGAGCTACACCCATAGTTAATCTTATCACATCATTGTCTTATTTTGACCCGATGCTTTCCCAACATGTGTCCTTGCTTGGGATATGTCGAAAGCTTGTGGCCTTTAGCATCTTGTTCGGAAGCTCTCCTTGGCATATTTCGAAAGCTTGCGTCCCTTATCATTCTAGCCTACAACTTTCCTTGGCACATATCCTTGCCTTGGATATGTCAACAATTGTGGCCTTTTATCATTATCCTGTTACGATTAATTCCCACTTGGGATGTGTCAACAACCGTAACACTATCATTTATGCTCCCTGTGCATATGTCTTTGCTAGGGGCATCACCAATTTGTAGCTCACTACTCATATCAATCTCATCTTCTTCATCATCAATTTCACATCCAGCATCCCATCCCCTTGTCTATTCATACATCCGGCCCCTCAATCTTCTTTCGAGTGGCCATCTGTCTTATTCTTCCCCGCATGTCCTCTCAAGGGGCATTATGTATCCTCATTCTTGCTAACTTTTTGCCTATTGGTTTTTCTTTGAAAGACCATTGCTCTGTTCACTTCCTTTAGTCGCAATGCCCTTTCAAAGAAGGGCAAAATGTATGCACTTAAATTTGCTCACTTAATCACTAACATCGCTAATTTCATCTATTTTTTTCTAATATCGTATTATCCTAGTCCTAGTCTAATATTTAAAATATATCCACCATCCTACACTAAACTTTATAACATCCCATGACTAATTAATTCTTCTAATTAATCCCACTTATATCCAAATCTTGTCTTATCTAATATTTGGGAATTTAAAATTCCCTCCCACCTACTCTAGCCTATGATTAGTCACTCCTACACCCCTTAATCATATGATTAATCACCCACTAATCATGATTAAACATCCAGAAAGACTCTAGAGGCTTCCACCTCTAGAACATTCCCTCCTTTAGAATCATCCAATGAATTTTTAATTCCTTGAATAATCCTCCACCATTGATCTTCCTACACCCAACTTTGAATTCTGGTCATTGATCTTCATTCCTCCCTCTCTATAAATAACCAACCCATCCTCCATGCAAAGGCCAATGAGAAAACTCCATGAAAAATCAGTCCATAATCTTTTAATCATCCTAGTCCATTGTCAAGCTATTCTCCATTGCTGCAACTTCAAGGTCTGAGTCTACATCAAACGATTAATTTGTCAATTTGGAGTATGTTCTTGTCTAAAGGGTTATAATGCAGGTATACATCTTCTATATTGATTGCATTTTGTCATTTTGCTCCAAATTTTTGAGGTTATGCTGAAATTTGAGTATATTATAGGTATTTGTGTATGTTTAATCCAGTTGCTCAAATTTTGCAGAATACAGTTTTATTCCAAACTCTTCCTCAAATATCCTTTATTACTTCTAGAGTTTCAAGATCCGTTTGTCCATCATGACCCCCTGTTATACTGGTCTCTTTTCTCCTCCTTCCCTTTACATTTTCCTATTACTTTCTTGCTAGCGCTCTTCTTTCTCACTTTCTTCCCCTTTTGATCCTTTTGATCCTTCTCTACAATCCTCCTACATACAATCTTCTCCTTCACGCCCTTTGAATTGCTTTGTTTCTTCATCAGTCTACACTTCTTTCGCTGGCTTTTTGCTCCTTGGTAATTGTATTTGGCTCCTCCAAATCCCCTACATGTCGTCTTTACTCAACAAACTTTCACTCTTCTATTTTTCGCTTTTCTTATCCTTTTCACTCTTCTTCAAATTTTTGCTCCATTTGTTATTTTCTTGCTTTCTACATTATAGCCTAGTAGCTTCACAATAGCCACATCTAACTTCAATGTAGTCTTGGCATTCTTTCTTAAATTTTATTATTTTCGAGTATGAATGCTTTTGTTTTTCTATTTTAGCTGATATTTGTTAGCAACGAATTTTTATTTTTAACATGTTTTGATTTATTACTTGATATATATATATATATATATAAACGTATCCATGCAACTCTGGCTGCATTCAAGAATTTTATCTCACATATTTATAGTCAACAAACTCCATGATATGCATCTTGTGTGCACTGGAATTCAAGCATTGAGGATTTCCCATTTTAATAGAAAAAAAGACACAAATGCCACAAGTATCAAAATGAATAATGCAAATTTATTCTAAATACTCACCTCCATTGAAATCCCGATCCATGTCATCATCACTGAAGCCACCTTCCACAAGGAAATTTTCCATTGTGTCATCAATTTGTTGGGAATCTCTATGTTCTTTAGCAATCTGCAATAACCCAGGATGATTCCAAATCTAGCAAGACAAAAATATTAACAAATATCAGGGCAGTCTCAATCCCTTTTCTCAAATCTAACAGTGCGTCTGATTAACTCATAATCCTCTTAAGGAAGCAAATATTGGCATGGTATCAACACCTTCGATAAACAATGATATGCACTAAAGAAGCATTTTCGTTGTGGTCCTTTTGTAGATATGCTCTTTGTATTCTTTGTAAATCCGTGGTATTCTAAAAATCTGATGTACAGTTTCCGCTGCAATGAGGATAGCTTTACAGATATTACATATACAACTTTTGGAGGAAGCTCATCCTTCATCACATTCATCCCCATACGCTGCACAAAACCCTTTAACTGCTCATACAAGACATGTGATCTCTGATTCATGATTTTCACATCATCTGTTGTTGAATTAGCATGCTGCCCGTTTTCTATAGGATTTTGAAACCTACAGTTTCAATGCTATTAGAGTAGGATTCAAAAATATACAATATCCACTAGAAAAAAGTTGGGATTATAATCCAGCTCCCAATAACTGTTTAGCCATCAATGTAAATGAGACACGTCGGAACAATAAAGCACTCTGAATCAAACAAGACTAAACATGACTTAGAAAAGAACTTACCTGTTTCTAAACTCATGCTTTGTACCCAAAAATCCTTCTCTTACAAAATCCACCATCTGCAGACAATGTAATGCATTACAGACTATAGATTACAGCTTGGTTTGAGATAAACCAGGTTTGATGTCTATAATTAGCATTACAAAAAAGTTACTTACACAATAGTATTCCATCAAATTATTTTGTAAAGGTGAACCTGTCAATGCAATTCTGCGTTGAGTCTTCACTTGTTTTAGTGCCTGAGTTATATCAGCTTTTGTGTTCTTAATCATGTGGGCCTCATCACAGATGAGTAAATCAGGACCACTCTGAAAGATAAATCATATCAACATATTTAAGACGCAAAGTTCAACAAAAAAGAATATCTATGCTACTCTAAACATGGATAAGTAGAAAACCTTCCAATAGCTTTCCAAAAACAATGTGATTATCTACAGTCATTCTATTAAAAAAATTGTCATCTGGCATTAACCAACAACTCGAATCCCTTAGAAAAGTTCTAAATTTATTTTCCACCAAGTTCACAGACATAGAGAATGAAATGAAAAGGATCTAACTTGTGAATCTCGGAGAATCAGATAATAAAAGTTTGTACTTTTGCAGCAAACAAACTACAAAACCATACATGATAACAAAGATCAAATATCTATAATATTCAAAGAATTTCCTGAAGCTTATAATATATCTATCCATGGAAACAATAAAAAAGAGCATTGTTAGACAATATCTACTGAGGGCAAGAAATGCATAGCATAGAACGAAGTTTAATTTTGCGAAAAGAAATGTCAAATATGTAACATTATCCAGTGTTGCAAAATTCAAAGAATGAAACATTAGTATCATTAAGAAATTTAAAAAATTACAGCAAGTTAAGAATATACGTGCATGTCAATGACAAATATTGCAATTCAATAAAAATGCACTTAGTTATTTCTCGAATATCAAATTTTCTCAAAATTAGTTTCCAGTCCTATATAAGATAAATGATGAGCAACTCTTAGTTTAGGACCATATCAATTAACTAATCATGTAATCTAGTATTCATGTATTAGAGTATTGAGTGTTTGTGTTTCAATCAATGTCACAAACATGAAAAGGAACACCCGCATAGGAATCAGCAAATTCTCTCTATAGAGAATACGCAGTCAAATAAGATGGCGATAGAATGTATAGGCCTTTTCACTATGTATTCTTTTGCAAATAGAAGTTTCGCATGGTTCTCTCTTGCTGTACTCGTCCCAATAACATTATCACCTAAATCATATTCACCCTTGAAAAAAATCAACTAAATATCCGACCCCCAATGCTGCCCCTCTGCAGAACTACCATATTTAAAAGCATGGACCAGTCAGGCCTCAAACCTAGGATTCCCATAGGTATGTTCGGGCCCTCTATGACTGAGATACTGACAAGATCCTCATAGGTTCTATTTTTCCTAGAGTGTGGATCAATATTCCAACATCCCCCAACTAAGTCACAAGTTGGCTTGAGCTCACCTAGCCTGGCTCTGGTACCATGAACAGAAGGCAAGCAAAGATAGCAGACAAACTCAGAAAATGGAAAGAGAAAAACCTACTATCATTCATTCATTATGAAAATGAAATGGGTGAATACGTAAAGTGAGAGATGACCAACCAATTGTCGACTAACCTATTATTACAAGGTTAACTAAATTCATCCTCCCTTATTACTAAACTTTTTAAAAGCACAATGTTATATTTTAATATTGTGCATTCATTTCCCATCTCAATTTATTATCAAAATATATGTTCCTACGACTTACATTTATGACCATTATAGTAACTATTCTAACACCCAGCCTTAATGGTCATATATGAAAACATTAAATGTTTATCCCTTAATTCAATAAACTTTTCAATACAGATAAGCATTGTAAATGTATCTGCCACTTGCTCCTGAGTTGGACAATGTATCAGCTCAATAACTTCTTTCTAGATCAACAACCAAATAAAATGGAAATGAACCTGTGTGTTCGGTACGTGCATATAAAACTGGGTTTTTTCCAGTATGAACATAACCTGATTATCACAAAATATACATCTAGTTTGCTCCTAGTGTAATTGTAAATCAGCCAAGATCCTCCTCAACCAAACCGGCTCACATGCAACCAAAACAGCAGCAATACAGATCAACAGTCTTCTGTTCCTTGCTCACCCAAGATATTACTTTATCTTCAAGTCGTCAAATAATCCAACCTAATCCATGTAACCAACTGGCTGAAAAATATCATGAATGCCATACCAATTTCCAATATACCTTTGACTTTCATCAAAATCCTCTTTGCTGCCCTCCAATGATCAAAATTCATCCTACTAAAAAACCTGCTATCATAGCTAACAGTAAAGTAATTATTGCATTATTTAAGACTACATTAAGATTTTCAAAAAGAATGAAATGGGAATTTGTTATTCTAATTTTTTAATTGTGAAGCAATGAACCAGATATTCCTCCCTTGCTGCATAACTCCGAAAAGAACAAGACTTCTTCGGCCTGGTAAGATGTTCGAGTCTCATCCTTTATTACATTAATGCTGACAAAGAACAAAATCGACTAAGTCCACAATCTCTTCACAAGGTAGCAGTCAATCTCGACAGTCATGTCTCATAATATCTAGTGTTAAAAGTGTTTTTTGCATGATGCAGTGATGTCACTTCAAAAGGGCATTCTCCCACCGTTAGATGTATCGCTTTAAAGCAATTAATGTTGAGCCACCAAATTGAAACATTAAAAAAGAAAAAGGCAAGTGGCATCAAGATGATTAAGAGTTGCAAGATCAACCTCCAGCCGTCCGACTATCAGACATTTGATTAGTAAGTCTGAGGGTGTACATTTCGGCCCCACCAAAGTATTATTACTTCAAGCAGTTAGATCCGTCTCATCCAACAGTTCAAGTGCCTTCTATTAAAGAAGATAACTTGGAGATTGAAAAGAGCCTCACACTATCGGATTGATTCCCCAAGGATTGATCTATAGTTGCTCATACACCCTGAATCAAAAACTAGGGGTCAGATGCAGAATTTGTAAGCATATAAATGAAGTGACAAAGGTATTTCACTGATATGACTTCGTCAAATCTCCAACAAGATATGGCCCGTTGATCCTACTGAGTAGCTGCAAGTACATGGACCTGACCACAATGGAAGAGGTATCCCATGCTTGGTACCAAAGGATGATTGCGTAGACCTTCATTCCAAGAGCAGCATCGAGGTCCCCAGAGATGTGACAGATGAAATAAATCCTCATCCACTAATGTACTGGAAGAGCAGAGTCTTAACTTCTGCCCGCCTTTTCCCTTCTCTTGTTAATACATATAATGTAATTGCTCATTTGAGCAAAGGGATGATCTTCCTGGACTCTAAGTCCCTTGAAATTCTCATTTCAGATCTGAGCCTTTGCCATTCTGGCTATGTATGAATATCCCAAACCTTCAATGAATAAACTATGATCGTGCATATTTTTTACAAGTGGTAGGAGTTATTGTGGCTCTTTTTGTCTGCCCTTTGGCTCTGTTCTTGCTATTGCAACTCAATTTTGTGTTGTGTCTTGCCTTTCATGTTTTATTTCTCGGTCATGTTCACTTACCTTCCTGCATATCAAACACCACCGTCTTTGCATAGATAGGGGATCCTCCATTTCCTTCTAGTGCATCGCCGCCCTTTTTCTATTTGTTTCTCTCTCCCTTAACCCTTCATAGATTTCCTTTTATGCAAGTAGAATAGAGTAGATCTAGCACTCGAATAGGAAACAAAACCAATTGTCTCTGGAGGTTCTCTGCAAGGAGTAGTCCCACAATGAGCAGAGATCCCATGTTTTTGGTTGTTTGGAGGGTGCCATCGAGCAGACAAATTCAACCATCAACATTTTTGGCACGCCCAATGGGAGTGGTTTTAAAATCTTTGGTTATTTTCTTCAATCCTGAGCTTTACACTATGAAATCCACTTATAGAGCAATACATCATCCACCTTGGTGCCTTCGCCGCATAAACAACTTTGGCATGCCCGGTGGGACAGGATTCGATGTTTATTTGAAAATATTTAGACAAATCTACCTGATGCACACATAAATCTGATATTTTGGTGACAATTTCAGAATTATTTGCTTTTGGAAGCAATCTTTCAATCAGCTGACGATTCCACTAGTCAAAGGAACCCAAATCCAAGAGAAACAGACTATTACCTTCATATTCAATAGAAAATAACATATTTTCCAAAAAGAAAAATTCTTCTTGAAAATTTTATTGTTGTTGTAATAAAACTAGCTTGTTGATGTCTAACTTCTCAATCCATATCTAATTGGAACGAGCTTAGAGAATATTTTTTGTATAAACAATTTAGAGAGGATGTAAATGTACTTTCACTCATTGAACAACTAGCCACAATCAAAAGGGCTTCCATGGAGCACATGGCAGATTTGAATCTCAAATTTGAGAAGACCTGGAAAAGGATCCCTGCAGAATTCAGGCCCATACCAAATTTGTCTTTTCTAAACTATCTAAGAGCCTTGCATCCGGATATTGCAGTCATGTTGCAAGCTATAGGTGAGAGAACACTACCAGAGGCTTATGAGCTTGTTGTTACAGCTGAAAGAAATCTTGAGCACGCTGGTGTTCTTGCTCCAATACCCTATAGTCCCCACTTTTCATTATTTGAATAATGTTCCCCATATTGCCAAAAGTCTTAACATACAAATCCCAAGCCTGCCCCAACTATCTCAAGATCAATCTATGAATGAGATGAAATGTTTGATCACACAAGTTTCAAATGAATTCTTGGCCTTCACACATAAACCAGCCATCCAATAAGGCCATGAACAATCAACTATCCCAAGTGCTCCAATGCATAATCCCCAGCCCCAAAAATTGGAGCAGATCCCTCAATCTTGCTTAAAACAAGAAAGAGAGGTTTCTTGTGGTTTAAAAAAGATTTCCAATAATCTTTGAGGCTGAGGCTAAAGAAGTAAAGACAGAAGACTACATTTCTTGCCATTATAATGAAGAGGAAGATCACAATGACCAAGAAAGATTGTTAGAAGATGTTGACAAGATGGATCATGCACTCTAAGAAGGGGCAGAATTTAGAGGAGTTATTGGCTGCAATAGACAGCATTTGTGAAGATGAAGAATTGCACCATCTTTAAGAACTCAAATGGCTGAAGATAATTGGTGAATCCGTGGAGCTTGAATGCAATAATTCAATCAAAAGGCCATATTATGATCTTCTTGTTGAGGAGGATATCCTTGAAGTAAATATATTTGGTCCGAGAGTAGAATCTCTTTTTGAGGAAGAAAATAAAAAACCATGCTCTGTTTCAGAACTTGATGAAAGGGAAGAAACGGAGGACTCTTCCTCAATTGACAGTTCTGCATCTTCTCTTGATGAATCTGATTTTTCTGACCATGCTATGAATCACTGCTTTACTTTTGAAAAGGATGATTTTGTAGGTACCAGCACTACTCACAAAGAAAAGGAATCCACTCTTTTAAAAAATTGCACAAGCTTTCATGTCAAAGATGGGTGCCCAATTAGGTTTCAAGCCCTCTTAGAATCTAGCGAGCAAAATGACTTGGATCCAGCCACTCCAGAGATCACCCGATATGCACAGAAGCACGGGGATGGAACTTTCAATGCTAAAAATCCAACACAAACATCAATCTCAATATAGAAAGAGCACCCCTTTTTTATAAAAGAAGGGAAAAATCAAAGGTAAAAAAATTTATTGCTCTTCTTCCTGGTAGTTGTCACAGTTTCAACTTCAATTTTGTGCAGCTCATAATTAAGAGCGGAAGCTATTTTCCCATTCCTGTGAATGAATTTTTTTGAGCCAGCTTCTACAGGGGGGATTAGAGTAAGATTTCCCATTTTGCAAAATAAGATGCAGTTTGCATTACCCTGCAAAGTTTATTTGAACTATGTATGTGTTTCCTTTTCTGTAAGTATTCCTGAGGAGGCTCAGGGTGAATCTGAAAAAGGAAATTCAAAAGAAAGAACACAGATTGAAAAGGAAAAGAAAACAGTTCTCTCGAATTCAACAACAGCCTTACCTGAAACTAGGAATCGAGCTGAAAAAGATCAAAAATGTGTGGCAGGTGAGAGTTTCTTCAAGGAACCAAAATAATATCATCTTCCAAGAATATCTCTGCCCTTTAGATCTTCATTTAAGAAAAGGAATTTAAAAAGAGTAGGGCTCAAATGGAGGGGTCTATTCACCTGCAATAAAGGGTCAAAGCCTTCTTCAACCATCAATTTAAAGGAAGGATCTCATGCCATTTAAAAGGGGACCTAGAATATAAAGTCAAAATTAAAGGCCCCATCTGGATCATGAACCATTGATCTTAATCCAATGATGAGAGCATTTTTTATGAAAGGCGATGATGTCATCCACAAGGATCCCCTTCATTCGTTAGATCAAGATCTTTAGCCTGCATCCTCCATCATCGAATCAGGAAATACAATTATGACAACAATCCTCTCAACCATTCTCTGGAAAAGGAAATCAATGAAACCAAAGCCAATATCACAAACCACCAGTCAGAAGGTTGCCATATGAGTCTTTGAAAGAGATCATTGAATAAATTGAGAGGACTCAGGAATGAAATGTTTCACCTTCTTAATGTTCGGGCTTCGCATGTAATAATGAGAACATAGACCAAAATAGGCAAAGATTCATTCCTTTATTCTACAAGTGCTACAGCATTGATCAGTGAACAATAAAATAAAATAAAAATCATTTCTGTTTATATGTCCAGTAGTGCAGATAAACAAAAGAAATTGCATCAAAATAAGAGAATCTATAGGGGCCCTTACCTTTCAGAAAATGTATGGATAATCCAAAACACAAAACATATACATGGCTTGATGTAAAAGAAACTCTTGTTACAAACCTTTGTGCTACATTTTCTATTTTCCCTTGTGGGAGTAAGGGCAGAAGCCAGAGTGGTAATGAGGACAAAGCTCCATGGACCTTTCAATGGACATTACCATAGAGTCAGCAGCAACAGCAGTGGCAATGGGAGCAGCAACCATCAGTAGTGTGATAATTGGTCCAACAGTCCGAGGTACTGGCATCAAGAAGGCTGACTAAAGAAGTATGAGAGGGGCCTCCAACACATTGTGATGCAAAAAAGGACTCACCTAGTAGGTCAGGGAGCATGATGCAGGGGCAGTGCAGAAGCCATATCCTCCGAAGAACCTCCAAGGGTGGCAAAGCATTAGAGGGCAACAGGGGGTAAGCTATCAGTTGGAAAGAGGCAAAAACGGGGCCAATCATGGCCAGCTGGGTAAGGAATTCTTAATGAATTGTCTTTGGCTCCTGCCCACAGTACAAAAAACCTTCAGTACCAACACTTGAATGGATACAACAAACAAATTGTTTGTCTATCGGGTCAAACCTGAAGATGGAGTGGAGAAATCTGGAGAACAAGTTGAAGAGAGCCAAGTTAAAAGCCAAAGAACCTTGAAGAGCAAAGTAGCAATCAGCAATCAAATCAAATCTGGACGAACAATTACAAATTAAGCTCTTCAATTTATAAAGAGTTAGTGGTTGGTTAGTAAATAGATGAATCCATCAAAGGAGCGTCACATTAATGAGAAATGTGTGAAAAGAGATTAAAATGTCTAATCGTCATTAATATTGAGCTAGGTTAGATTATTCAAAGGTGATAGATGCTGATTTGATGTAATCAAATGGATATAAAAGGCATTAATGGAAAGAAAAGAAACTATGAACAAAAGCAATCTGCCAGAAAGGGAATATAATAATCAACAAAAGGTTGTGTCATTAATGTTGGGCATTGGTTGTCAAATTCCCAAGGAAGTAGTCTCAAATGCGGAGATTTCAGAAATCTTAACTCCTTCAAATGCACACATGAGACTCGAAAGCCCAATGGATGTTGAGTTCTAACTTCTCATGAGAAGTAACCCCTGGAAGTCGCCAAGAAATGTAGAATTTAAAACTGCATTCAGATCTTCAAAAGAATGAAACGGGAATTTATTATTCTCATTTTCAATTGTGAAGCAATGAACCAGAGACCCCCCCCCTACTGTATAACTCCACAAAAAAACAAGACTTCATCAGCCTGGTAAGATGTTTGAGTCTCATCGTTTATTGCATTCATGCTGACAAAGAACAAAATCGACTAAGTGCACAATCTCTTCACAAGGTAACAATCAATTTCCAACCATCAGATCTCGTCATATTCAATGGTAAGAGTGTTTTTGGCACAATGCGGTGATGTCACTTCAAAAGGGCATTCTCCCACCATTAGATGCATCGCTTTGAAGTGATTAACGTTGAGCCGTTGGATGGATAATTTAGAAAAGCAAAAGGCAAGTGGCATCAAGATGATTAAGAGTTGCAAGATTGACCTCCAGTCATTCGATTGTCGGATCTTTGATTAGTAAATCTAAGGGTGTACAATTCGGCCCCACCAAAGTATTATGACTTCAAGCCGTCAGATCCATCTCACCCAACAGTTCAAGTTCCTTCTATTAAAGAAGATAACACAGAGATTAAAAAGAGCCTCGCACCGTCGATTTGATTCCCTGAGGATTGATTTGTAGTTGCTCATACACCCTGAATCAAAAAATACGGTCAAATGCAAACTTGGTAAGAAAATTAATGGTGAAGTGACAAAGGTATTTAGCTGATACGGCTTCGTCAAATATATAGAAAGATATGGCCTATTAATCCATTTGGGTAGTTGCAAGTACATGAACCTGACAATTCAATGAGAAGACATATCCCATTCCTGATAACAAAAGATGACTACGCAGACCTTCATGCCAATAGGAGCATCAATATCCGGAGAGATGTGACAGATGAAAGAAATCCTCAACCACTGATGTACCGGAAGAGCAGAGTCTTAACTTCTTCCCACCTTTTTCCCTTTTCCTGTTGACACATATTGTAATTGCTCATTTGAGCAAAGAGATGATCTTCTTGGGCTGTAAATCCTATGAAATTCTTAATTCAGATTTAAGCCTCTATTATTCTAGTTACGTATGAATATCCCAAACCTTCAGTAAATAAACTGTGACCGTGCATATTTTCTGCAAGTGTTTGATTGGGGCTCGTTTTGTCTTCCTTTTGGTTATGTTCTTGTTTCTGCAACTCAGTTATGTGTTGTGCCTTGTCTTTCATGTTTTATCTCTTAGTCATGTTCACTTCCCTTCCTATGTATCAAACGCTACTTCCCTTCCTATGCATCAAACACTATCATGTTCGCATAGATAGGGGATCCTCCATTTCTATTTGGTGCATCACCGCCCTTTTTCTATTTGTCTCTCCCTTAACCCTTCAAAGATTTCCCTTTATGCAAGAAGAATAGAGTAGATTTAGAAATAGAATAGGAAATAGATCCAGCTGTCTCTAGAGGTTATTCGCAAGGGTCAATCCCATGTTTTTAGCTGATTGGAATGATGACTCCTTTTGAGCCCTAAATTGATTAAAAACATTTTGGTGTACTAAGCTCTTTGTGCTAGCTTCAACCCATAAAGCCCTTTCACCAAGCTACACAATTTTTCCTTGCTAGCAACCACAACCTTCATGCTGTGACACGTACACCTCCTCCATCAAAACATCATTTAGAGAGAGAATTTTAATATCCATCTAAGACAATTACCAACAAAATTTACCATTTAAATTCAGCTATGAATTTATCCTTTGGATATACATAAATAAAATCAAGGGATTGCAATTTAACCTAGGAATCATTGGTTGTAAGAATGCTTGTAGTATATTGAGGCATCGAGTCTAAAATGTTGTAGGCACATAAGCATAAACAGGATGAAATGTCTAAGGAAACAAGAGTGTGGAATTTACTTATCAAGACTCGTGACACCACAAACCTTAAGATATTCAGGGAATGTGAAGAGGGGTCGAAAAGAGTAAGAGGAAACAACAAAATTTGGCAGACAATAGTGAAACCTCTGAAATATTAGTCATACAAACAATTATTACAGCCAATCTAACTCCAATAACCACAAAAATATCAAGATTGATGACACAACATTATATTTGGTAGATTATGGATGACCTTTCTAAATTCGGGTTTTATTTACAAAATTTATAGGGAACATTCAAAAGATCAGTATAAATTTTGATATAAATATTACAATAAAACACAAAACATTAAGTAACTTTAAAATAATAAATCAGTCACATGCAATAGATCAATGTCCTGGCATCTTGCAAGCCCATATTATTATTGAAAATGATTTTATATTAAACATTGGGGGTCTTTGCGTTAAAATAAAAATCACATTTAGGCAAAATTATGAGATCATCCACAAGCAATAGATTATGGGAATAGAAATTCACAAGCCACAATTGATAAATACTATCTTCATATTAAACTTTCTATCTTTTGGATTACATACAAGGACACTTAGGTTCTCAGTGTATTATCAATTATGTAATGAACAGGTACATACATGGAAACATGTGGATATACAAAAAAAAATGAATATAGACAAGAGGTGAGTGAATATAACTATACAAAACAGGTGTGCTCACATATTGAATATAGAATAAATATATAGATAGATGAATAAAGAGGAGGGAAAATGAGGGAATATCAATACATAAAACAAGAGGTGCATAGATGGGGATGTGTCCCTATGAGGTAGCTTACCAAACATCTCAATAAGTTACCAAAAAATCAATTTACTACCTTCATTTGCCCATCCGTTTGAGGATGATAGGCTGAACTAAAATCAAGTCTCGTGCCTAGTTTCCTCCACAATCTTCTCCAAAAATGCCTAACAAATATAGTATCCCTATCTGATACAATGCTCCTTGGCAATCCATGTAGCCTCACCACTACTTTAAAAAATAAATTTGTAACTCTCATGGCATCACTAATCTTCTTGCATGCTACAAAGTGTGCCATCTTAGAAAATCTATCCACTACAACAAAAAAATAATAATTACCTCTTTGCGTTCTTGGCAACCCAAGAACAAAATCCATGCACTCTTACCATGGTCTCTTTGGAATTGGCAGTGGTTGATACGACCCAAAATTCTGACAATTGATAATAGCATATCAGAAAATCCAACATCTTTGCATCAATTTCTTGACATTTGTGCTCATCATTGGTCCAATAGTAACATTTACTCAGCTGCGTCAATGTTTTATCAACACCAAAGTGACTAGCTAGGCCTCCAATATGCTTCTCCTTCAATAAGTGCTCTCATAAAACCTTGATGTATGCACAACCTCTTTCCCTTGAACAACAATCCATCTTGTATTATATACTCCAGCCATGGTGTTCTATCCATGTTCGTTCAATTTACGCATGCTGCCCATATATCTCGTAAATCCAATTCCTCCTCATAATTCTTTCATTGAGTCAAACCCAATGACTTCTACCCTTAGCTCATTCACTATAAGAGCTCTTCTACTTAATGCATTTGCAACTATATTAGATTCACCGCTCCTATGATTCAAAATAATAGAATAACTTGGAAAAAATTTAACCCTGTTCATGTGGTTTTGCTTCAATTTATCTTGATTGTGTTTATAAATTCCAACGCTTGATGATCCGTGTACAACATGAACTCCTTAAGAAACAAATAATGCCTCCAATTCTTAAGTGCTTTTACCATACAAAGAATTCTCGGTCATAGACTAAATACTTTTTCTTGGCTTCATTTGGCTCCTCATTAAAGTAAGCAATGGGCTTGCCTTATTGGCTCAACAATGCTCCTATTGCTGTCCCGCTTGCATCACAATCAACCTAATACGCTTTAATAAGATCTGGCAATGCTAACAGCTGATGTTCCATTACCTCCTCAAAAAAACTGAAAATTGTCATATGCTGCAACAGTCCACTTAAACTGCTTTTTATAACCATTCATCGCTTCCATAATAGGTACACATATACCGCTGAAGTTTATATTAAATTTCCTATATAAACTTGCCAACCCGTGGCAATTTCTAGCCCCAAACATGTTTTTCGATGATGGCCACTCAACAATTGCTCTTACCTTGTCAGGGTCCATTTTCAAACCCTCATTTGAGATCACAAATCCCAAATGTATCAGCGCCTCTTGCATGAAGTTACACTTCAATTTAACCAGCAACTTCACCTCTTTCAATTTTTTTAAAACTAACCTCAAAAATAGCAAATATTCTTCCTTTAAATGACTAAAAGTTAAAATGTCATCAAGATAAACAATAGCAAACTTATCCACATAGGGCTTCAACACTTCACTCATACTAGGTGCATTTGACAGTCCAAATGTTATAACAAGCCACTCATACAATCCATCATTTGTTTTGAATGCAGTCTTCCACTTATCACCTTCTCTAATATGGATTCGGTGATACCCACTCCTCAAATCTATCTTCGTGAAGCACCTTGCTCCACTCAACAAGTCCCTCAAGTCATCCATTCTTGATAGTGATCTTGTTTGTCGCTCTAGAATCCGTACACATTCTCCAATCTCCACCCAACTTAGGTGCCAATATTGTTGCAATTGTAGATGAGCTCAACTTATCTCATCTAAACCCACCCACCCCCAAACATCTCACTTGTCTCTTCACATCTTCATTCTCCATAGATGTCAACCTATATGCTGCCTTGTTTGAAAAACTTGCTCCAGGCATTAGGTCATATGATGACTAATGCTTCTCATAGAGTAGTCCATCCGGCAAATCCTCTGAAACCATATCACCAAACTCTTCTAGCAAATTCTGAACTTCAGAAGGAATGTCACTCACCTTGTTTGCGATCATAACTTGCATTGGCTTTGCGATGAAAGCAAAACATGCCTTCTTCTTCTTCATCTCCTTAAGGAATTCATTACCATAAACCATTAAAACTTTTGGGGGGTTGTCCACCTCTTCTCCTCTCTTTCAATGATCAATGTATGCCTCTTATCATGCTTCACAAGCGTGTAAGTGTTTGCTCTACCATCATACACAACTCTTCTATCAAACTACCATGGTCTTCGCGACAACACGACATACATCCACAAACCTAATATCACACAACACATCATCCTTATATGAACCAATATGAAAACTAACCATTCATTGCTCATTCACCAACACTTGATGACCCTTAACCAAAAAACTTTGTATGAGTTTGAATGCACTAATCTTTTCAACCCAAACTTTGCCACCATTTCTTTTGAAACCAAATTACTCGTGCTACCACTATCAATAATGACTTTACAACACTTACCTCCCACCTTGCAAACAGTCCAGAATAAGTTCTTTCTTTGCACTGGTTCATCTTCTTCCTTGGCTGGTTTCAACAGCACTCTCTTCATCATAGGAACTTCACCCTGCTCTTGTTCCTCTACGTGTGTTGGAGATCCAACACACTCTCTGTCTACATGACCAATATGATTGTTTACTTCATTCCTATTGCTGTTGTTTTGAAATGCATTGGAGCATTCTATGCCCAAGCTCTCAACATTCAAATCATGTAATCATGAATCCTCTATCTCATCCTCTTCCGAAGTATCATCTTCCTCTAGAAGTATAACCTATTCCTTTTGATGCTTGATTATGATTCTGTGAAGTCCTCACTTCACCTTCATGAGTATAATGTCCTCTTTCACTATTGTTGTGTCCTCTTCCTCTTGAGAACCCTCCTCTACCTCTAGAGTTCATTTGTTGCCTTCTAGACAACATTTCTCCTACCTTCAATGCACAATGATAGGCTTCCTCAATTGGCTTTAACTTTAACATTTCAACCTCATCTTGAATGGAACTACAAAATCCATTTTCATACCTAGACACTTTCTCTTGATCATCTTCCATATGACCAACGCTAATAATCAACTAGTAAAACTCTTGTTTATTCTTTCACATACAACCATAGTTACAATATTCGGCTGGATCTAGATAAAGTCCGGTCAGATCCAAAATTTTGAGCCTGCCCAGATAAGTTCGTTCGAGTCAGCCCTGTTTATATATATATATATATATATATATATATATATATATATATATTTTAAATTTTTTAAGGTTTTATGTGCAAAAAATGCCCAGAAATCATAAATATGGTATAATATTAACATTTTTATATTATTTTATTTATGTTTTTCATCGTATTTGTCGATTTTGCATATTTATAAAACTATGCTCACATATATATTTGTATATATTCTAAATCGATTTTTCCAAAAATTTTCAAGGATTTCGGAGTTTGGATTTTTTTGCCTCCCGAACGAATACGGACTTCCAAACTTGGTAATTATGCATACAACTCCTTTTGCCTCATGTTTTGCAACTTCTTAAACAAACTCAATTGATAATACTAAGGTGAGAAATTACCTTTCAGCGTTGTCACCATCCTTTCACATGTTTTGATTCTATCTTTGCCTCCTCTCTCTCTTTCGATATCCACATGAACCCACCATAAAGATGCATAAACTTTCAGCTTGGTTCAGACAAAATTAACCTTCTTGAGGTCCTCCATTGACTCATAGTCAAAATATTTCTCCATATCCATGATCCAGTATATGAGCTTCTCAAGGCTAAAACCTTGGTTTACGACCCATCTTTGCAATAGCTCTAAGAAATCTACTATCACACTCATCTGCTATTGGTTTACAACCCATCTTTGCAATAGCTATGAGAAATCTACTCTCAAGTTCATCTGTTATCTCTTCTACTTCAATCTCTTAAGCATCTATTCTTTTATCATCACTTCACATATTCAACATGAGTTCCTCTTCTTTGTGTTGCCTCCATTGCATCCAATTTTGTCTGTATTCCTCTCATCATCTCTACCAAGTCTACAACTCTAGGCGCCTTTGGTCTTGCTACTCTCCCATAGGGATAACCTTTGTGTGCCATATCTTTCACCGAAATGCAAGCTTCTCTTTCACAACTTGCTAATGACTCAACAAGAGTCTTCACACAAAACCCAACAAGGAAAACCTTGCTCAAATGCGAATTGATGGAGACAACAATGAGAGGGCCAAGTGAATGGGGGTACCTTACTCCCCAACGGCGTTACACTTATTTCACTCTCAAGGACATTTGAAGACACAAGGCTCAAAATGGGACTCAAAGGACTCTTTATTGATGTTTTGTTTTGTTACAAAGATTACACACACACACTATTCCTTCGCCCATGACTATGAAGAAGACTTCACCAGTCCAATGACTAGGTTACAATGAACATACATCTACCTCAGCAAGCTCTTAGATGTGCATTCTCACTCTTTGAGCTTCTCTAAGCTCTATCTATTTTCTACTCTTCTCTGGGGCTCTAATCTTCTCTCCTCCCCCTTGCTTGATCTTGTTTCCTCTGCCTTCAATAATCTGAAGTGACTCTCCAACTCTCTTACAAAACTCCTTGCAAGTCTTGGTCACCTGACACTGACATCTTGCCACGCCCTTCTAGCTCCCTTTGTCTTGGAATATGATCCACACATCATGTTTGCTTGATTTGGGCAATTACTTTACATGTTTGCTCATTGCGAGTGAAACTACCAGTTGCTGCAAAATGGCAATTGCGTAACCGTCATTGCTACACGAAGTGGAAGTTTCAAATATGTACCTACATAATCAGCGGTTTCATAATGCTCCAATGAAAAGGTCCTTCTAACCAATGGAACATGACTAAAACCATCCTTCTTGTATTTCCTTGCCCCTTGGAACTCATAGATCACTAAGTGTCATAATTGTCAAAGCGCACACAAAGACTAGGCTCTTGCGAAATGACAACCTTTCATATGCCATGTTGAAGCTCACAATTGGAAGCCCATCCTAGGATGGATTCAGCCAAAAATATTGTTTGTAATAATAATGAACCAGAAGTTGTGTGAGCACCAAATCAGTTTCTGAGATGGACGGTCCATGACAACCCTAGCCTAACCATTGCATAAATGTAGCAATGTAGCCGAAATATGTCTAACTTCAAAGACCAGTGGCAGATGTGCATGACCTGTGGCTGACCATCGCGCATTATGATGGCAATTTCAAGCAGGTTACCCTGTTTTTCACAATATTTTCCTTCACAAATTTCATGTCAATAGTGCCTGATATTTGCAGGTGTTTTCTTTTGTGAACTCGATGGTATTTTTGGACTTGTGGATCTAGCATCTTCTGGAAATTGTGGCATTTTGGCTGCGTGAACTGCAGAAATCATGGGCATCTTTCTCTGAAATATTCAGAGATATTCATGTTCCAGGGCTTGAAATCATCTTCTAGGGCCTTCAAGTTACATTTTCTGAGACAATATCTTTCATTATTTTCACTCCTGGAGAACTTCTGGAAATTTCTGAATATTTTCTGGATTGCCAGAGAATTTGTTCTGAAACTTTCAAAAGCCTTCCAACTTCAGAAACAGAAGCGGATTTCTGTTTTTGACATTCAAGCAGATTTCTGATTTTCAGAATTTATAATATGAAGTACAATTACTAAACAGAAGTGGAGGGGCAGAACTAGCAGATTTCAGATTTCCTGACATTGGCCATCTGAACAATTTCTGGATTCCAGAACATGGAGGCTTCTCTTCCTCTAACGGAGGAGTTTAAAATTCCCAAGTCTTTGGCCCAGGATACAATACAGCAGGCTTTGCAGCTGGGTTTCAGCAACGGAATTCCAAAGATATTGCTCATTGTTAAAATAACAATTGCAGGACCAGAGCAGCATTATTACTGACTTGATGGTAAGGATTATTAAGCTTGAGCAATCACAGACAGCCTAAGCTGATACCCAACACATTGAGCACCTTCAAAAAGCAATATCTGAAATTAAGAACAAACAATCAGAGATTTTAATTCAACATGAGCATCTGAAAAAGTCACCTCCAGTAGCTGGAATGGCATTCCGAACAAAATTCAAAGAATATAAGCCACGGCATGCCAAGGCACTCAACCTTCAAGTTTGCGGTCTTCCCAAGCCCACTGATCCTATACAGGCTGGCCACACATTTTTGCGGGAGTCTTTGGACTTGAAGGAATTCTATTGTTACTAGATTTTGATCTGAAATTGATTGTTTTTAGCACTAAATTCCGAAAATAAATTGGTCTGCCACCCAAACAAAATCTATTTAGATGCAAATCCCAATTGTCTCCAAGTGGAGAAGCTTCAGAAGGCTTGTGCCCATTTGTTGTCTAAATGATGGTGCTCTTGCATACTAGTAAGCAATGCTGGCATCTCTATTGCTTGTTGGAACTGCAATGATGCAGTGTGGTCCACTTTAGATGCTTTACAAGGCAGTATTGCATGACAGGATTTTACCTTCCTTACGAGACCCAAGAGAGCCCACCCTTCAATCATATGATACTTTTGGGTCTCAGATTGCCTCATTTGATACTACCATAGATCAAGCAGTCATTGTTAGCAACTACATACATTCCACATGCATAGCCTTCGATTTCAGACCAAACTACCCTCTCTTCAAGATACTCATTGAAGTTTGTTTTTTCCCAAACTTTCTAAACCTTTTTCATCCACACTGATGATGATTCGTATATTGATCTCTTCCAGATGATTGTTCATTATTTCTCTTTGGGTGACCTCATCTTATTGGGCAATTTAAATGCCCGCATTGGCATCCACCAATCACCTATATACAAGATCTGGTTTACAAAAGATCTTCAATTAATGGAGATAAATTTAAAGATCCCAACCCCTGATAATAGAAAGTAAAGAGAAATAGAGCCAAATAGATTAGATCACACAACAGGAGATATAAGCCTTCAGTTTCAGAGCAACCCACCCTCTCTTTGAGATAATCATTGAATTTTGTTTTTTCCCAAGCTTTCTCAACCCTTGTAATGCACACTAATGGTGATTCATATATTGATCTCTTCCAAACAATCGCTCATTATTCCTCTTTGGGTGAACTTATCCTATTGGATGATTTAAATGTCCACATTCACACCCACCAAACACCTACATATGATCTCACAAATGATGAGCTTTGTATACAAGATCTAGTTTACAAAGATCTTTGGTTGATGGAGATAAATGTAAAGATCCCAACCCCTAATAATAGAAACTATGTAGAAATATAGCCAAATACATAAACTAGGTACCGATGTACCCTAGTATTCAATATAGCAGTGTTCCACGAGGACGCATCCCCCCCCTCAAAATCCCCACGTTTCGGGGACGGGGATGTCAGGAGGACATCCCCCTGCCGCACCTCCATCGTCGCCCCGAACCGCCGCCATCCCTAGGACGTTTCCCTCTAAGAGGGTGTGTCTCTGGGGCATCCCTTCAAAAAGGGGATGTCTAGGGGACTCTGGGACGTCCAGGGGACGCCTAGACGTCCCTCAACCCCTAGGAAACTTCCAGGCGTCCCCCATGCTGGTGGACTCTAGGAAGTCCAGGCGATGCCCAGACATCCCTCAACCCCCAAGAAACTTCCAGGCATCCCCCACGCTAGGGGATATCAGAAAAGCATTTTATTTTAAATTTTAAAAATATTTTGGTTTGTGAGGCCTCTACCTTAATCCTAATTGCTAATGGGTCCAACCCCCACCCCAAAGGCCTCCCAAAAGCTTTTAAAAAGCCCTATCCCTCTCATTCCAAATCACACAAAAACTTCATTGAGTGAAGTAGAGCGCTAAAAGAAGAGGCAACAAGCTAAGAGGGAGAAGTTTGCAAGAGTGAGAGAGCATTAGGAGAGGAAAAGTGAAATCAAGAAAAACCGGTCTATTTATAGCTTCATCCACTCTGTTAAGAGGAACCGGCTTACCTCTAGGAGGGCAAAGAAGCTTATGGTTGTACATAGTTGCCTTGCATCTCATTGACCGCAACACACTTACGTACAAGGAGAGTACAGCGGCCAGATGGGATGTGGAGCCAAAGGAGCCAACACAAATTGATGATGATGCTACACAGACAGAGCTGGTCGGTATTGGTTTGGAGGAGCTTGAGCATGTGGAGTCCAACAGTTCTAGCGATGAGGAGTTTGGCGAGAACTTTGGGGATGATTAGCTATTGGCTCATTAGTATTTGGTATTTAGTATTTTGTTTTTGAACAGTGTTGATACTTGATTGTAATCATGAATCATCATTATGAAATTTTGAAAATTTTGAACTCGAGGTTTTCATTTTCATTTTCAATGTTCAATGTTCTTTGGTTCAATGGTTCAAACTTGAAACTTCATTGTTAAAAGTTAAAACTTAAATGTTAAATAGTTGATGTTCAATGCAATATATTTATTCCTTATACATCTTGTTATAACTAATTTTTCAAGTACTATATGTATTTGCATCGCTCCCCCGCCGCCTCCCACCCCCCCGTCGTCATCCCGAAACTTAGTCCCCCCATCCAGGGAACCCGTTCCCACGTCCCCTCGTTAGGAAACTCCATAGAACCATGCAATATAGTCAATATAAAAGACATCGTAGTTTTAAAACTTCTATTCAACAATTACTCGACGACGCAAAATTTTGACCCATACTCAAGACTCAACAATTATTCGGCAAATTTATCGCTACCTTAAAAATATATATAAATTCATAAAATAAACTAAAATAACATGTAAAACACATGAAAAAAAAATGAAATGAATGTAGAGAACACATAAGTATGGTCTTTATTACTTTTTGGCCAAACAAGAGTACGATGTTCAGATTTAGACAAAAAAAAGAGTAGCACCATAAAATCATCTCCAACTCCTATGTTGTGCCCTAGAAGTGGAAGGTAAAGATTACTCCTTAGAACATCATCCGCAAGCATATCATCCAAATCGTCACCAACCCATCCAAATGCCTTTGCTTCCCCTGCCACTATCACTTCTTTTGTTTCCCTCTCCAAATTTGCGACCTCCTCCTCAATAAGCATGTGCTACTACAGCACTTCCTCGGACTCAACAATCCAATCTACATATGGATCAATATCATCCAAGTCAACTTCCTTGTGACTATCTTGCGCTTCGACTTGTCTCACACAAAGATTATATCGCACAAAGACAAGGTCATTGAGGCATTGTGTTCTTACCCTAATGCACTTTTTTGTGTGAATGGCTTAAAACATGCTCCAATTACATTCACACCCAAAAGCACTACATGGCTAAGACAAAAGGCGGATAGCTAACTTCTAAAAATTTGGTGTTTTTGCAGCACAATCTTCCCACCACAAATCTACAAATACGACATTTATATCTTGGTAAGTAAACTAGGCTTGTATTTATTAAAGTAACGAGACTACAATCAAATAACCCCATTTGAATTTTGTTTTACCTAGTTGATGGGTCATTCTCTTTCAAATGCATAGAGGTGAAGAAAGAGTCCCCCCACCCCCCACTCTGCAGTCTTGAAATTCTGCAGCTTATCAACAATTATGTCTCTAATGGCTTCGTCAAGAATCATCCTCTCTATGCATGTGTTTAAGCCATCAATGACCTCCTCATCAATCCTAAATGAATCAAAGAAGAAAAACTGGAAGTTCAAGTAGTAGATTGCTCCATGTATATGCCGATGGAGTTGTTTGTTCCATCTATGATCAATTAGGTGCCAAATGGGCTCATATTTTTTTTATTTTGCCCATTTAATTTGCTATGGCCTCCTTGGCTTTGTCTATAGCCTCATACAAATAAACCGTTAGATTTTTTCCCACATTCACCAACCGTAAAACTCTAACCAAAGGCTCTGACGCCTAAAACAAAATAACACACAATTTTAAAATTAAAATTAAGAGAAGTTTGAGCCAAAAAAATTATAAAAAATAAATGATAAATAAAAAATAGTTAAATTTAATATAATTTTGATAATCCCTTTTTTAGTCTTTGCAAACACATCATCAAAATAGGTCTTCACGACTCTTTCCCCTAAGACATTCCTGCTATAAGGAGACTCCAACCACCATTTGCTCACAAACATTTGTTTAAGAGATGTTAGTGAGGCTGTAATGTGATGAAATGTGTGGCGAATTGTTTGGCTCTCGGTCGCACAAGCTCCTTTCTGTTGGTGTGCTCTCTCATCAAGCTTAACACCCAAGGATAATTGTAGATATATTTTTTGATATTTCTCACCTCTTCAACTACATTTTTCACCATTGTCATCTTTTCTAAGTCTTCAAGTAGGAGATCAATGCAATGGGCTAAGCAAGGGCTCCAAAACAGTGAAGAATATCTCTTCTCTAGAAGTCTCTACGCTACTATAAACGTTGTTGCATTGTTAGGTAAAACTTGGACGACGTTCTCCACACCGAGTTCCATGACCACTTCGTCCAACATATCACACAAAGTGTGTGCATTTTTCACTTGGTAGGACACATCAATCAACTTCAAAAACATCAACTTCCCACTTGAAGCCACTAGAAAGTTAATCAAGGTGTCATAACTTCCTTCCATCCACCCATCAAACAAAATGTTGTAGCCCACTTTGCACCATGTTTTTTTTTGGTCATCTACAATACTTTGTGTATTTTTTACGACATCCTCCAACAATGGGTCTATCAAATCATGAGTAGGGGCCTTGAACCCCTTGCTAACAATGGTCAATGCAACTACAAAATTCTCCCATTACGGGCTTTTCGTCACATTAAATGGAATGTTGTAGTACAAGAAGGTTGCCACAACCACCCTTGCTTCATTCTACAATTCTTGGTTCCAATCCATACCTTTGAAGGTTGTGCCCCAGGGGTACTTCGAGGAACCAAAAAAACCTGTCCAAGTGAACCCGAACTGTCTCCAGTAGATGAGCCCTATCCCTAAACTACCCTTGGGGCAATAGAAGAGCCGAAGGCTCCTAACTCATCAGAATCAACCCTCATTGCCCCCCTATTCATCACTGTTGCCAATGCTTCAAAAGTTCTTTTTTTTTTTTTTTTTCCTTGTAAGCAACTAGAACAACCATTTATCTTTGAGCCTCAATTGGCACTTTGTCGCATAGTCGCACATCATTCCCTAGAATTCATGTTATGCGTTATTTGAGGCAATTGACGTTTCCACTCATTTTAAAACCCACAATAATTGCATATAACGAAATTGTTCTCTGGGCCATCATAGCAATGCTTCCATGCAAGATCATCAGACTTCCTAGGCCCACGAGAACCAAAAGCCATTTTTGAACTTGAAAACTTGAAAACCTATAAAATAAACATTTTAAAAAAATTAAAAAAATATATTAAAAAAAAAACTTGGGCTTTAGCACTTGGAAATCTGGAAGTAGGGGAAAAAACATAGTTAAACACTAGATGTTGCCAATCTTCTTGTCTCTCAAATCTGCATTTCAAACCGTTCAATACAACCAATCTTAGCAGTTAGCAGCCTTAGTAGTGAGCTTCAATGGCAAATGATCAATCAAGAAAAGAAATGTGTTGTTTTTCTAGCAAGCCATGTTTTCCTAGTTTGTCGGTCTGTCGTGTATGCTTTCTTTTCACTGATACACCAAACACAGTTAAAATTATGAAGAACTAACATAAAATTGTGCAATAGTAAAACTCCATTAACATCAAAATGATTCGGATTACATCATATATAATAACTTGCAAAGAACAAGTTACAAAACTCGTTGTAATATGGGACTCAACTACCCAACTACTTATTATTAACAATTTTAAGTAACCCACTAAGTAAATAATGTAAAACATTTATTACTTTCTAATCTAATATAATATGAAACAGGGTGTCTCGTATAGAGATGCATGCCCTTGATACAAAATAAAGTAACTAATAAACAAAACAAAACCTCTTGGATCAAACAACCCAACAAACTGTCACGTCCTCCCCCCTTGATCCAAAGAGGTCTAGAAGAAGACCCAGAGCATATGACTATGAAGTCATCCAGTAAGTCTTTGTCACAAACAAGCACACTGTCTATCGTGGTACTGATCAACCAATACCACTTCATATAGAAACCCGCTACCCTGCAAGTTGTGAAATGAATGATGAACATCTTGTTGACATGCTCATCCCCTCTGACCATTCTATACCCGTACTGTGGTATAAACACAATCAAGATTTGTTCAACTTCATTGAAATACATAAGGCTTCACATGGAAACTTGTCCAGTGACTATCCAGTACTATGTATGGCACATCTATCTTGATGCCCAACAACACTAACGTCTATCTCTATCAACTCATGCAATCATTGACGACTGATTAAAGGCCAATACAATCTCTTCCTTCATATCAAGCGACAGGTAAGAAGTCCCTACAACAAAAAAACAAATCCAAACAACCCGGTCTGCTCCTCATCAAGGATATCAAATAACTAATGACCAAAAATGGACAAAAAAACCAAGCCAAAATTGCTACTACAGCAAAACCTTATCTTTGAGTTAGCAGCTCACTCAAGATGGGTCAATCTTTGTGCACTCAAAATATATAGTCAGGTCTATCTAGACCATATATCTCAGCCATGTCGGATGCTTCTTGGTTAGATGATGTGTCAAAATAACTAGAGTAACATGGTTGAGAACCGCACTCTATTTAAAATATCTTTTTTGGGCAATTTGTAAGGTGTAGTATATGCTATAAACCATGTTCCAACTAGGAAACTAGAGAACACAATTTGGGGATGGGTGGAAGTACCCACCAAATTCTAGGAAAAGAGGAACAACAACAAAG
Organism: Torreya grandis; assembly: GCA_037957365.1. Classification (NCBI taxonomy): domain Eukaryota; kingdom Viridiplantae; phylum Streptophyta; class Pinopsida; order Cupressales; family Taxaceae; genus Torreya; species Torreya grandis. Next base: position 2,213,079 of record JARHVA010001507.1, read on the forward strand.
ACAGTTGTCCAGAAAAGAAATGAAAATACAAACAATATAAATATTACAAATGAAAATGCATTTAGCAGTAGACAAATTTAATTTATTATTTTTTTCACTTATTGTGTAGTATATGCTATAAACTATGTTCCAACTAGGAAAGTGGAGAACACAATTGGGGATGGGTGGAAGTACCCACCAAATCCTAGGAAAAGAGTAACAGCAAAGAAGACAGCTGTCCAAAAAAGGAATGAAAATACAAACAATATAAATATTACAAATGAAAATACGTTTAAGGTTTTAACAGTAAACAAATTTAATTTTTAATTTTTTTTATTTTATTTGTTCCTCCTGTTTTTCTTGATCACCAATGGGGGGCCTCATGATGGGCACCTAGACATTCCTCCAAAGACCCCTCGCCATCCCCTTTCAATGGAGATGGGAATAGGAGAGAAAAGGGGGACATCCCCAAGCCATTAATTGTCAAAGGGGCTAGTTCAGTGCATCCCCACAGCATCCATTGTGTCTCCATTGCTATGGAGCACCAATTGTCAAGAATGTGTCTCCATGGAACACACTATATTCTTAAATTGTGCATAAGCAACAAACAGGAAGAGATAATGCATTCTAAAACCATGATGTCCTGCCTCTATCAGCTAGATAAAAGTTAAATTCCCACAGACCGTGCCAAAAGCAGATTCTAAACATTTATCAGCTGGAAGTCGACGAGTGGATTTGGTATTTAGCCCACATTCGTTCTCTCTAAAGTCACGAGGAATATGAAAACAAGACTTCTCATTACCAGTTATTTGAAAGGAACACAGAATTGAGATCTTTAGAACCCATAGTTACCAAGTTTGGAAATCCGGATCCGTTTGGGGGGGCAAAAAAACCAATATCAGGAATTCTTGAAAAAGTTCAGAAAAAACCAATCCGGAATATGTGTGTGTGTGTGTGTGAGCATAGTTTTATAAGTTTGCAAAACTGAAAAATACAATGAAAAACATTAATAATGTAATATAAAAGGTTAATATTATATAATATTAATGGTTGCTGAGCTTTTTTCCACAGAAAAACTAAATAAAATAAAAAAATTGAAAAAAAGAAGGGCCGACCCAGACGAATATATCCAGGCTGGCCAAAAAATCTGGATCCGACTGGATTTGGTAACTATGGGAGTACCCTAAGATTACAATTATTCACAAGGCCAACTCTATAGCAGTAAAATGGCTCTGTATATTCCCAAGTACAAAACCTGGAAGACTTTGAAGACATTCATTTAGCAACAAGATATAAATCATATGGAAAAAAAATAAAAGCATTCATAAGGAAAAAGATGCACCTGCAAAGCCTCACAAATATCATCTGCAATGGCTTTGTCTCTCACATATCTCCCTAAAGATAAGTTCCTGAATGCTGCATAACCTATCAAAAGAATTCCACCCTTTTTCCTCCAAATTGTCAATAACTTGGCCCTTTTCATGCTCTCCCTAAACAAAATAAAAAGCGCGGTGACTATCAGTTTCCGATACTGTAATTGTAAGAAGAATAAACATTTTTTCTTTTGAAATTATTAGGAAGTTAGTGAAAAGGCGGGGGGAGAAGTTAATAACCAAAAGCTTATTTTCTTGGCTGGTCCCTAAAGAACGTTGGTTTGATGAAGCGAAACAAAGGATACAATAAAATACCTTGAAACATCCTCAAGCATAAAAACAGGAAGAGGATTTAGATCCCATGGTTGCCACTTGGAAAATTCCTGTCTCCAATTATGCAGTACATTCACTGGTGTTACAATGAGTGCTGTCTTCAAGCCCAGGTCCACAGATCTCATAATAGCGTACAGAAAAGTTATAACCTGTAATTAAATTTTCAACATGTAGTACAATGTTAAAAACAGCCCATATTGAGTTTCTTGCCAACACATTAGACCCTTCCATAGAGAATTATTTTGTAGATACACAAATTACTGCATATGCAATCAATCTACAAAGTTGCCACAATCTTAAGTTCAAGAAAGGCTCGAGAACTAAAAAAATTTGCATTGGTTCTGCTAATATTATTTTTTAAATAAAATACGATAAAAAACAATAGTGCAAAGCACATAATTAGAAGAAGGTTTTCTCATCAGAACAACTGAAATTGTATACATATATTCAAATAAATGAAGATTGGGCCTTTCATGTGAGAAACAAGGTAAGGATTTTACGATTGTGAGCTGGTGAGACGGCCCAAAAACTATCCCCCAGTTATGTGCCCACTTTAAAAGCATGATCTGAGGAGGACACACCAGCCAATGACAAGACAGTCTTCATGACCCTGGGTTTCCCCACAATCACTAGAGAGATCAAGTGAAGTCCAACAAAATGACCTTCATGAGCCTTGGAATAAGGTACACCCTATCCATAGATGAGCATTGAGCACAGATTGAACATGAAATTATTTACAGTTTTGAGCAAGGGTTTAATGGACAGCACAAAACAACACAATTTTGTGGATGATAATTTGCATGTTTCATGAATAACTGTCATGGACGCTTGGAGAGATTCTAAACAGAATTTGGAAATTTGAAGCAGACACCAAGCACATTCTAATCAGATTAAGCATTGTAGATTTCATGTTCAGAGAAGAAAAAATAGATTTTCTGCTATCAACTTTACCAATCAGCAGATTCCAAGACGTGATGTAGATACAATGAACATCAACCCACTCTCACACATTTCCGCATATAGTTCCATAAAACAATATCTTGGAAACCTATTCTTAAGAAATCGGTTATACCGCAAACATGAACCTCATAAGCCAAGGGTTACCGATAGGCAATAACTGATTAATACACAAATCCCAATACACGTTACAATTTAAACCATGATTTCACAACTAATATTAAGATAGTTCCCTGCCTATAACATAGAATCATTCCAATTAAATGTGTCATAACTAACCTACTGCATGTGGAAACTCATGTGATGAAACCAACACAAGACTAAGGGTTGCATTCTTGCATGATTTAATTACTAACCTGACCACTTGCAATAAGCCTTGAATCAAGAATCTGTATTTTAATAATTCGCAAGGAAATATATACAAATGTAAAACAATGTCATAGAAATCTGCACTGTAGGGGCCAAAAAAATGTTGAGAAACTTGTTCTATCTTAAATGAATCTAATACCTAAAGGTAAAGATGAGATTTTTCTGGTCCTGATCTAGTCAGTATGCCTACTCGGCATCCGACCCACTCGCATACATAAGGAAATTATCACTATACCTGTATATCATTTAAAATATATACTCTTATTTGCCATCAATAGAAGGTGACAACCACAGAGCTTAGATAGAAACAAAGTAGTTACTTATGGTGTGGTAGGTTAAAAGAGAGAAAGAAACAACCATTTAAAAAATTTCCTGCTAAACCATTTCTAAGATGAAAATGTGTTAATACAGTGAATGGGTAACAGGATAATGGTTGTGACACTCCCCTTATTATACTAACTGTGGATGCAGTTAACTCAAGCAAGAAGGACTTATTCCTCAAAGTTCTCAGAATAGATGTTTCGAAATGGATTTTTCAACAATTCAAAACTCTCCAACCAGGCAATCGTCCACAGCTAATCCTTCAACATGTTTATTGACATCAAAAGAGGCTGCTTGTCAATTAGTAGCAACTGTAAAAAAACCATAGAAGTGCTCTTTATTTCCCATCATATTACCCCAAAGTGCTCATTGAGCAATGCAATGGGTACACATCATTTGTAGCATGAGCAAAGGATTGCAAACCAGTTAAACATCAACACCTAGGGGGGAAGGCTTTGTGTTGATGTAAGGATAGACAAGCAGAGAGCATGCTGACAGCGCATGCTGAAATAACACTTAATTTAATTAAATAAAATTTTCCAGCAGCATAATGCACTAAGTTACTTGGTGCCAATCCATAATCAATATGCACCCAAGTGCCCCTTGTGCTTTTTACCTACCAAAGCTAAGTGCATATCATATCGTCATTTTTACAAGCTAGCAAATGAATTGACTTCCTTGCTGCTTGTATTTTTGTTTCTCTCTCCATTACTTTCTCTGCCAAGTGTCATATTGTGATTTGTCATTGACTTTTTAGTTACTGGTATATTTATATCATTTTGCATGCTCACCAAATAAAAATTGATTGCCAGTCTTCAATTAGGCATCAATGGACAAGATTAAGAATCATGCCAAAGCGACTTTCCTTTGACTGCATACACATAATTAATCATGCTTATTAGTCAAAGGTTATGTCGTAATGCCAAAACCTTACTAATGGTCACATACCAGTAGATCACATTCCCTCATATGTGACCCTTGAATCATATATAACCCCATATACCTATTCATTCCATCATAGATTTCAATATTTTAATTCTTATTTATATATATCTAATACATTAATATGTATTTACGTCTTTTATGCAACCGAGTTGGTATACAACAAGTGGTAATCAAAGAAAACTATCCTGTGACGTGTGGTCAACAAGACTATTGCTGACTCGAAGTCATGGTTAGTAACCAGATTTTTTTAGGCTTGTAGCCTATACTCTTGGCTCGTGCCCAAAAAGATTTTTAAAAAATTAAATTAAAGAAACTTTAAATATTTTTTAAAGAGATACTATTGCACGAATCCTCGAAAGGGGCCATTACTCCAGATCATGACCTCGTGCCATCTCCCCAATCCCAGGAATAAAGGCTTACTGAAAATTTAAAAAGAAAGTCAATACAAAAAAATCAAAAAGCAAAATCTAAAAAAAAAACCAATAGTTGAAAAATAAAAACCCCGCTGTTAGGTCCATCAGTAGCTCAATATTTCCCCCTCTACAGCCTGAAATCCTCTCTCCCTCCACCAAACCAACCACTCACCGGTCCTTTGATATTCTCATCCTCTACTTTCTGTCCACCCACAACCTTTATTTACCTCTTCTATATCTGAACCCTTCTGAATCATTGTCTACCTCTGCTTCTACAACATTCACGCTCTACACCTCTATGCAAGCTTTTTACTCTCTTTTTTCCTTCTCTGATTTATCTGCTCCACTCCTATCTTTTTTAAATTGGTTGAAAGTGAAAACAAATAAATTTCAGTGTAATCCAAAGAAAATTTTAGACCACATTCAAGTTGTCCGAAGGAAATTTGTTAACATTCAAAAGTGTCTAGGTAATTTAAGAGGTGAGCATTTGTTAGGTGAATATTCCATTGTTCCAGCAAATCTCATTGTAGAGGGTAAATATTTAAAACGATAGCACCTTGTAGTTAAAAATACATTGAAGTAGTAACATTTGTTCTTTCATATGTTTTAATTGTATTTTTATTTTGAGTGGAAATGGAGTGTGTGCAAACGGAGACTAGGAAAGTGAAAGCAATAGTAGATGTGTTCAAAAGAGAGCGATCAGAAATGGTGCAAAGTATCACAAGGATGATTCGGAAAGGGACGTAGAAGAACCACGTTTCAAGGTAGGTATCACAGCATTCAGGGATGCCCTAGCTTAGGATTGGTGTCAAGTGGATACCAACAAACAGGATCCTATTGGGGTCAAAAACAAATGGAGCGAATGCTAATGGGAACCTTTGAAGACATTGAGGCATCTTTTCAGGCCCACATACCTGCTACGGAGAAGAAGAAGCAGATCCAAAGACATAGAGCAATACAAGAAAGCTCAATTGACCTTACTATGGAGGACCCAATGCTGAAAGAAGAAAGGGCACTCCTTAAAGAAAGAGGTCTAACGGGAAAATTTGCAAAGAAATTGCCAACAATAACAATGATGGAAATTTGGGTTGAAAACCAATGGGGGAAAGAAATATCTTTAAAAATAATGCCAAAGGTGTTTTTCCAACAATCTGTGTCAATGGGAAAAGGAAACTTTTAATCTTAAAAGGAAGACCATGGATGATGGAAGGTGTAGGCTTATTCATGCAACAATGGATCAAGGAATTTAATCCCCCTCAAGATGGAAATGGAAGGTACTCTAGTATGGGGAAGGCTCTATGCCCTAGAGATTGATAAGAAAACAACAAAAGGGTTTTTTGTGTCCTACATAAGACTTTTCATAAACATAAATCTCTCAAATCCTATACCAAGCAATATCACCCTTAGAACATTAGAAGGGGTATGATCACAAAGGATTGATGTGGGAAGAATTCCATTCAAATGCTAAAAATGTCACCAAATGGATCATATGCACAGTTTTTGTAAATCACAGTCCAAAATGATGACCCTTCCTATGAACGTTTGGAGTACAAAATCCACTCCATATTCTCCTACCTTTGTTGGGAGAAACCAGGTTAAATTCCATGTGGATCCCCTAAATGAAACTAAGTGTATCCTTTCACCTCCTAATGTTCTAGGACTAAGCCCTTCCATAGTAATCACTAGCAAGAAATCTCCGAGGTAAAGCGGAGAACATTATCAAAAGACTCCAATAACAATGTTGAAGGAAGAAGAAAACACTATCAAAATATCCAGAAAATAATAGAGATATTAAGAGCAAGAATCCAAAACTTAACCAATAACAAGGAAGAAAGGCACGTTACTATTGAGGGATCGAAATGGGAATAAGAGGAGGAAGGATCAAGACACAAGGATGACGAAACGGAAGCATAGTTACACTCCATTGAGTAAATTTCAATAAACCAGACAGAAAGTCAAATCAAGCAAACCAAACGTGGGATAGGGAGGAAAGGGGCCAAAAAATTAGGCAAAGAGAGAATCGAGGAAGAAATTGTTGCAAGGAGACAGAAAGTCATCAACAAAATTCAGTCCTAAAAACCCAGGGGTGGAAGGCCCCCCTAAGAAGCATCGAACGTCATGGGATGTTATAGGTTTCAATGCTCCTAACAAAAGTTGTTTGGTAAAGTGCCAATTGCAAGTCCATGCTTTTTCATTCATTATTCTCCAAGAAACAAAAATGAGGGAAGAGGATGCAGCTTCAATGATGGAGAAAAGTTGGCCCAAGTGGAAAGGCATCTTTGTCAATCCAGAAGAGGCATCGGGAGGATTGGGAATTCTATGGTGCCCAAGTTTGTTTTCAGTCACAAGTATCAGCAATGTTGCCCGTTGGAAATGCTGCGACGTAAAAGATCTAAAACCTAAAACCTGATATTTCTTTCTTGTTGTTCATCATTTATCAGAAAAACAGTCCTCAATTGAAAACAAAAGTGTGGGAGAAAGTCACCATTGAAATGGAACCATGGGATAGATAAAGGATCATATTAGGAGACTTCACTGAAAGTTTATCTGAAAAGGATAAGAGGAGGAATTAAAAGAGAAACTAGGATCATATTTGGAGCATACTTCACTGTAATTTTATCTGACAAGGATAAGAGGAGGAATTAAAAGAGAAACTCAATCCCAAATGGACTTTGCTGACTTTATAGCAGTCAATAATCTAATGGATATAGAATCAAAGAGTGCTTTGTTCTCATGGATTAATAGAAAAGCAGGGTTCAGCAACATTGCAAAACGGTTTCATAGATTTTTTATTGCTACTACCTGGATGGACATGGATTGGATCCTTGAAAGCAAAATTCTGCCCATTTCAAGTTCGGACCACACCCCAATGTCTGACAATATCAGAAGACATATCTCCTCCAAAATGCACCTTCAAATTCAAATTCAAATTGATGTGGCTATGAAACGAATCGTTATTGAATAAATTCAGAGAATGGTGGTGTAAATCCCCAATGCTCAAAGGAACCAAAATGTATACTTTAGCAAGAAAATTGAATTATATAAAAACGTGCTTCAAACACTGGAACAAAAATCATTTCAAGTATATCTTTGCAGAGAAAACTAGAATTGACGTAGATCTGGAGAATTTGAATGTGAGCTTCCAACAAGCAGGAATGGATGATGATATTCTCAACAAGGAGAGATCTCTACTAGATTAGAAGAAATTTAGAGTATAGAGAAAATCTTCTAGAAGAAGAAATCCATAGAAAGATGGCTATAACAAGGGGGCATGAATATGCAGTTCTTTCACAATTCAACTTGGGCTCAAAGAAGCACAAATCGAATCTCAACAATCACAACAAGAGAGGGTCAAAGTGCCATGTCCCCACTCTAGCCCAGTCTAGCAGAGACATGTGAGTCAGCTTATTATGGGGTCTTGTAGGTTGACAGGGTTGGATAGAGACCCAATTTGGTTATTCAGTGTTGGGGACTTGGTGTTCTAGCAGTTATTGATTAGTTGGGAGACATTCCTTGTTCTTAGGAGGCAGTTCCTACATTTATGGAGGTTATTCCTACTTTTTAGGAGGTATGGTCATGCCCAGGGTTGGGACTCCATGAGATTACTCTTTGGGTTCAGTTTCAGAGAGATAGGGCTTGTTTCCTAGATTTTAGGAGCATCCCTAGATTTTAGGGATGAGACTGCCGGTGGTTCCTTGATTTCCGACTTCAGTCACAGACAGGTGACAAGTTGATTTGTTGGTTCGTGATGTCAGTTGGGCATTTTGTAGCTACTTGGGTTATATTTTTAATATTTCCTAAGTTTCCGTCTTTTATTTAAATATGGCTAAGCTTATAGCCATTTTGGTGTAATAAGGGGTTTTTGGCCTTATCTAGATGCGCACCCTATGGTATGATAGCTCGTTGGAAAGGTCTCGAAATTCTCTAAATCTTTCTCTTTGGTCTCAGGGCAATTCAGTGAACGGATTTCTGTCTATGAGGAAAAAGGTCATTTTCTAGTAACATGACCACTTTAAAATAAGAAATTATAACACCTTCACTTCCCAACGCAACTTGGAGACACTTAGGGTTCGCTTTGCATTTGAAAAGGGTTATAAGGAGATGGAAGCTTCATTGTTGGATTATCATTTGACATATTATATTTTAGAGAAGTGCGCTTGGGCTCAGGAGGAGCTTTCTGCATTGGGACGCCAAACCCCAATTGCTGGCCTGTTTGGGACGTAGCCCCCATACAGTGGACTTTACTCATTCAGATTCGTTGGAAGATTAATCAGTGTTTCTTTGAGAGGCGCTGGAAGTTTGACAGAATTCAGCAGATATTAAGGAGCGATTTCAGATTGTGAGGGTTTCTTTTGTACAGCTGAACCTGGCAGCGTGTGTAAACAATAAGGCTGTACTTAACAGTCATTTCTTATCACAGCAGCGCATCAACAAAGGATTCTTTCAGCTGGCCGCCATTCTTCTTCTGGATTAGATTACCTTCAGCAATTCAGGTTGGCTGTTTGTCATTGTAATTTACCAGAATTATTGAGAATCCATCATTGGTTCCTTATTTGATTCAATATCTTAAATTCTGCCCTTTTGAAATTGGATCAGGCTGTACTTGGGTTTTAATTTCATAAGTTATTTATGTTATTGCATTTCAATTATTTATTTATTGCAAAATTCCTCAAAACACAAAAACAAAAGAAAAACAAACCCTTCTGCAACTTTCCGTCTATTACGAAAAGAAAACATTCAGAAACAGGAAAACACCATTTCAGATTACAAAATTACAGCAGATCTACAGAAGGGATCCATCAGGGATCTTTCAGTGGTATCAGAGCTGTGCATCCTGCCAGCCTGTGTGGTTTTGTGTTGTGGGATTCCTCGGGAAATTATTTTGTTAGCAGATTGTTTCAAAATGGGAAGACTCTACAAAATGTTTGGGCTTACACCACCCAACATTCCTCCAAAAGAGGAACAGAGGAACCAGGGTGATGAAGAGAGAGAAATGATGAGAACCCTCATCAACACTCAGCCTAAGATTGCTCAGACCTTAGACAGGATACAAGATGCCTTGGACCGGTTGGAATTAGATCGAGGCAGACGGAATAGATCAATATTTGTGGCAGGTAGTCAGCGTAGTCACCAGTCACACGCATCAGACAGGAGCCCCCTTCAGTCCCCTAGGCGTGGACAATTTACAAATTTGCCCGTTACCCAGCCTATGATACTGCCTACTTCGTCAAAAACAGAAAAAATCAGTAATGTCAATGGAGGCGCTGAAATGGAAGAATTATCTGAATGTAGTCAAGAATCAATTTCTACTCCTGGTTGTTGTACTGGTTCGTTGGAGGTGCCTACTAAGGCATCAATCCAAAAAGAATGTGAAAGATCAGAACTTCAAGATGTGACAGCCAAGGCGAATTCAGATAATGACTCAAACAGCTTGCTTGGAACCCTTTTCTCACAATGTTCAAAGACAGAAAATATGTCTCTGATTCGAGGTGGGGATTCCAGTCATTTTCATGCCCCTGTATCTGCAGCTAGGTTGGCTGTATCATCATGTGAAATGAATGAGTCTGTTATAACCGGAAGTAGCTGTTGTCTTGGTAGTCCCAAAGAAGTTTCCAAAACAGTTAATGTTTTTTATCACAAAGAGTATGAACATGGGATGAAAAGTGTTATCCTCCAGAATGTTCAAGTGGATAAATGTATACTTGATGGTGAAATGCTAGTATGGGATAAGGAAACTTCATGTAACACTCATGGATCACAATGTGGATTTTGTACCCCTGGCTTTGTCATGTCCATGTATGCATTGTTGAGGTCAAGTAAGGGACCTCCCAGTCAAGAACAAATTGAAGAAAGTCTTGCAGGCAATCTGTGCCGCTGCACGGGTTACAGGCCAATTATTGATGCTTTCCATGTTTTTGCCAAGACTCAAAATTCTTTGTACATTAACTGTGCTTCTACGAGAAAATCTGAAGATGCAAAGGTTAGTTGTCTTTCAACTGGAAAGCCTTGTGAGTGTGGAGCAAGCAATGGAAATGATAGGCATGCTTCTGAAACTGTGCATCCTCTCTCGAAGCCACTTTCTTACAGTGAAATGGATGGCAGTTATTACAGGGAACGCGAACTTATTTTCCCTTCAGAGCTTGTATCCAGAAATCCTTACCCTTTGTATTTGAAAGGTCCACGGGGCATGATATGGTTTCACCCATTGAAGCTTCAAGATGTTTTAGACTTGAAATCAAGGTATCCTGAAGCAAAGCTATTAGTTGGCAATACTGAAATTGGTATAGAAACTAGGTTCAAAAGCATGTCTTATCAAGTTATCATTGCTGCTACACATGTGCCTGAGCTAAATATTTTGAGAGTCAAAGACAAAGGCCTCGAGATAGGTGCATCGGTTACACTGACTGAACTTCTAGACACTTTAACACAATGTGTGGCACATCGTGATGAACATGAGACTTCAGCATGCTCAGCCTTTGTGGAGCAGCTTAGATGGTTTGCTGGATGTCAAATACGAAATGTCGCTTCTGTTGGTGGAAATATCTGCACAGCCAGCCCAATATCTGATTTAAATCCTCTTTGGATGGCAGCAAGGGCACAGCTTAACATAATTGACACCAAAGGAAATGTGCAGACTATCTTTGCTAGGGATTTTTTCAAAGGCTACCGGAAGGTTGATTTGAAGAGTGGAGAAATATTGTTGTCTATTTTCTTACCATTTACAAGACCAGGTGAATATGTCAAGGAGTTTAAGCAAGTGCACCGTAGAGATGATGACATTGCACTTGTAAATGCAGCTATGAGGGTTCTCCTTGAGCAGAAAGGTCATGCCTGGTCTGTTGTTGATGCATCTATTGTCTATGGTGGGGTTGCTCCGGTTTCATTATCTGCGTTGAGGACTGAAGCATTTCTCAAGGGGAAACAGTGGACATCTCAGACACTACAGGGTGCATTGAAAGTATTGCAAGAGGATATTATTATTGCAGAGAATGCACCTGGAGGCATGGTTGACTTCCGCCGATCATTAACAGCAAGTTTCTTTTTCAAATTTTTCCTTTTGATATCGTATAACATTCAGCAGAATGATAGTTATATCAGAGTAGCACAGTGGATGGGTTCAACAGTAATTCAGAGATGGATATGGGATCCAGGTGAAGATCATCCATGGGAATTCCTTATGAATTGTGTTGAGTATCACATTGAAATGTTAATCACTCCAATGCCCACGATCATGTTGGATGCAGTTGCAAGTAACGTCTGCCTAGACTCACCTTGGTATGAGATGTCTTATTTTACGAAGGAGGAAGTTAGCTCTTGCGGGTATTGCAACATGGTTTATCAGGATAGCGGTCATGAGAAACTGCAAGAAGAAATAACTACAGATTTTGGTTGCATCACAGTGGTGCAGCAAAAGCAGGATATAGCAGCTAAAGAGGTGGAGGTACAGAACAGCTTTGGGACAGCTAATGTAGTTAGAGGGACATGTGACTTTCAGCTAGATACACCTCTTAGACCAGCATTTATGGATGAGCGACCTACCATTGAAGAAGATGCAAGAAAGGACGATGAAGACACCTCAAAAAGGTATGATCATGGATCTGATTTTCTGAGTACAAACAGCAGTCCTTTGTCTTCACATGATCATGAGATGGATGAGTGGCATGAGGATGATAATGGTAAGAAGTTTTCCATTATTGACACTCAAGATTTGAGGGATAAGCCTCTTATGATGATCAAGCACGAGGAGCAATTAGAGTTGCAAACACTTGATGAGAGATTTGTAGAAGAAAAGATTGTGCATACATCCTATGGACCAACAAAGGATGACATGGAGAGATGTATCCGTGATTCAGATTTGACGGAGTCTACTTGTGTTTTGACATCATATCCTGATGAAGATGATTATTTGGGTAGATACAATGCTGTCCTAGTTTCAGGACTTGAGTTCTATAAAGCAAGGACTGATTTTTCATCCATAGACATCAGGTTACTCTTTTGTACAGTTGGCAGCCGTGAGGTAGAAGCTATGACAGCCTTTGAGGATAATTTTCAGTATGGTACACACCTTGGACAGCCTATTTCAGTTTCACCCGAGTTGCCTTCCATGGATGAGAAAGGTAAATTGATTTTGGTTCCTGATGAGATTCTTGAGGTGAGGGAATGGCGACTGAGAAGACGGGTGATTCAAGAGTATTTGGTTCGATGGAGAGATCTTTCCATAGAGGATGCCACCTGGGAGGGTGAGAACATTTTACAGCATCGAGCATTACAGTTGCTTGTGGGCAAGCATCTCCGAGAGGGGAGGACTGTCATGTCCCCACTCTAGCCCAGTCTAGCAGAGACATGTGAGTCAGCTTATTATGGGGTCTTGTAGGTTGACAGGGTTGGATAGAGACCCAATTTGGTTATTCAGTGTTGGGGACTTGGTGTTCTAGCAGTTATTGATTAGTTGGGAGACATTCCTTGTTCTTAGGAGGCAGTTCCTACATTTATGGAGGTTATTCCTACTTTTTAGGAGGTATGGTCATGCCCAGGGTTGGGACTCCATGAGATTACTCTTTGGGTTCAGTTTCAGAGAGATAGGGCTTGTTTCCTAGATTTTAGGAGCATCCCTAGATTTTAGGGATGAGACTGCCGGTGGTTCCTTGATTTCCGACTTCAGTCACAGACAGGTGACAAGTTGATTTGTTGGTTCGTGATGTCAGTTGGGCATTTTGTAGCTACTTGGGTTATATTTTTAATATTTCCTAAGTTTCCGTCTTTTATTTAAATATGGCTAAGCTTATAGCCATTTTGGTGTAATAAGGGGTTTTTGGCCTTATCTGGATGCGCACCCTATGGTATGATAGCTCGTTGGAAAGGTCTCGAAATTCTCTAAATCTTTCTCTTTGGTCTCAGGGCAATTCAGTGAACGGATTTCTGTCTATGAGGAAAAAGGTCATTTTCTAGTAACATGACCACTTTAAAATAAGAAATTATAACACCTTCACTTCCCAACGCAACTTGGAGACACTTAGGGTTCGCTTTGCATTTGAAAAGGGTTATAAGGAGATGGAAGCTTCATTGTTGGATTATCATTTGACATATTATATTTTAGAGAAGTGCGCTTGGGCTCAGGAGGAGCTTTCTGCATTGGGACGCCAAACCCCAATTGCTGGCCTGTTTGGGACGTAGCCCCCATACAGTGGACTTTACTCATTCAGATTCGTTGGAAGATTAATCAGTGTTTCTTTGAGAGGCGCTGGAAGTTTGACAGAATTCAGCAGATATTAAGGAGCGATTTCAGATTGTGAGGGTTTCTTTTGTACAGCTGAACCTGGCAGCGTGTGTAAACAATAAGGCTGTACTTAACAGTCATTTCTTATCACAGCAGCGCATCAACAAAGGATTCTTTCAGCTGGCCGCCATTCTTCTTCTGGATTAGATTACCTTCAGCAATTCAGGTTGGCTGTTTGTCATTGTAATTTACCAGAATTATTGAGAATCCATCATTGGTTCCTTATTTGATTCAATATCTTAAATTCTGCCCTTTTGAAATTGGATCAGGCTGTACTTGGGTTTTAATTTCATAAGTTATTTATGTTATTGCATTTCAATTATTTATTTATTGCAAAATTCCTCAAAACACAAAAACAAAAGAAAAACAAACCCTTCTGCAACTTTCCGTCTATTACGAAAAGAAAACATTCAGAAACAGGAAAACACCATTTCAGATTACAAAATTACAGCAGATCTACAGAAGGGATCCATCAGGGATCTTTCACAAAGGCTGGAATATAGTTCAGACTTATGAACTGAAGTGGTAGGAATCTTTTAGGAGCTTCTAGCAAGGCAGGAAGTCTCAAATCTTGTGGCCCAAGGTTCTCTTTTGGGCAACATCCCTAAAATTGTCACAGAACAACAAGATAAAACATCAATGGCTCCTTTCACAGAGAAGTAAAAGGGGCCCTCTTCAAAACGCAAAAAATATAAAGCTCCAAGCCCAAATTCCTTCCCAGCAGCTTTCTTTCAAGCATTCTAGGATATAGTGCGAGCAGATGTAGTAAAGGCAATTGATGAATCTAGAAAGGACGGGAAAATTTTAATGGACTTCAATTGCACTTTCTAACTCTTTCTTGGAATTTTGGCCAATATGCTGATGCAACACCATATATAGGATCATCTCCAAGGCCATTGCCCTCATATTGAAGCCCATCCTCTCATTTATTATCCCCTCGAAACAAGGTGTCTTTGTGGTTGGGAGGCATATCATGAAAATGGTGTAATCAACCATGAGATCGTTCGTTCCTTGTCATCTAACAAGACAGAAGGCATACTAATAATATTGGATATAAGCAAGGCATATGATAGAGTGAAGTGGAGATTTCTAACAAAAAATCTTAGAAAGTTTAGGGTTCAAAGAAATTTTGGGGGATATGGATCTTCGGCTGCATTTTAGGGCCCATATGCACAATCTTGGTAAATGGATACCCTGCTATCGTTTTAGAGGCAACTAGGGATCTTAGGTAAGGGGGTCACCTTTCTATTAATCATTATGGTAGAGGCTCTAGGAATATCTATGAATGCAACAAAGCACAAAACCTCATCCAAGGCATCAAAGCAACTGACCACATTTACTCAACAATAATTCGTTGATGACATAAATGTTTGGGAGGCAAAGAAGAGGGAAACAAGAGCCATTTTAAAGCATCATGGCACCTAATTAATGAATTCAAATCGAAGATATATGTTAATACTCGCCTCCACCTCCCTATCCCCACCACCCAATGTCCAAGGCAAAGAGGAGGTGTTGATGCTGTGGATTGCACCCTTGACAGGACACTGAGCTCCTGTCTTCCACGCGGCAAAATGGAAACTCCTCTCTTCCCTGTGGGTCTGGAAAAACTGAGGGGAGAGTCTCTGGATAAGGGCTAGCTCCCTTTGATGCATCTTTTAGTTATTCCAGTAATAGTGTTGATACATATATATAATGGGCAAGGGGGGGAGGCGGGGGCGAGGGGGGGCAGGGGTTGAAAAAGGAGAAGGATTACTAAAAGAACAGAACCTAACCTAAGCTGGTGATGCACCAAACAAGTTTGATCTACTCATACTCACACTTTGAACGATAAGAACACATACATACACTTTAACTGGTAAAAGGACCAGACTACAGGGAACTTAACAGAGAGGCTTTAATGGAAACACACAGAAAATGAACTTACCACAGGGGCTGTAGGAAAAGCACACTGTCTGATAACCTTCTTCTGCCTTTGCGCTCCAGATACAGTTCTTGTTATTTGCAGGAATGGAGCTTTGTCTATACCAGGTGTGTTGGTATCAAGCCTGTGAAAGGATTTGGAAAGAAATGACTGAACACATGGCTAACACTCAGACACACTCAGAGATATATCCAACCAAAATAGAGGTAAAAATGCGTATTCTATTGATTCCAGGTGAAAATTGGCAGGGCTTTGCCTTACAATATGAGATATATCCTTTTAAATGAGAAGTTACAATATATATAGAGAAGAAGAAAACAAAAGCGCCCCTTTTGGAAAAGACTTTGGCACCCTTTGACAAGTGGCCTACGTGTGCTGGGAGCATCGGGAAGAAGAAGCCGCTGAAAGAGAATGCTGTGTCGGCTCCGATTTTGACTTTAGGTGTTTTAAATACATTAAATGTCATGCGTGAAAACATAGGCCGCACCGTCTGTCTGCAAACAAGTTCGCTCCTTCAAGGCATTCACGCGGTTTGTCTGCTCATCAATGCAAAGTGAAGAAAAACGGGTTGCGCCGTTCACTGTTTGCGCCCCTTGATGACCACTTGGCAGATACTGTGTCAACCGCTGGAGTAACTCCTTGAGTCGACACCTTACGTTGCCACTTGGACTGTTTTGTCCGTTTCTGCACTTGGCTCTTTTGTCTCTTCTTGGGTTTGTCTTTTCTGGCTCCTTCGTCCTTCAGGGGCTATCTTCTGCTAATTTTTTGGCTCTTTGGGCTCCCTTCTCGGCGGTCTCTTCCTTTTGGCTTTAAGCCTTTGAATTCCTTCGGGTTCGTGCCTTTCAATTAAAGACCAACGGTTATTTCACTGGCCTGAATTTGACGTCTTCGGGGATGTCACCCCCTTTGACAATTTCTTCAGCTTTCTTTCCTTCGGCCTTTTTTCCTTTGTCCGGGCCTTTGTCTTTTAACTCTCCCCAAGGGAAGGTGTCCCTTCGGGGCTTGGAGAAAGGTCCCCTTCATTTTTGGCCGAGAGTCCCCCGCAAGGGTACCTGCCCTTCGGGGTCCTTCAAACTCCTTTTGGTAGTCACATCCTTTAGACAAAATGTCCGAAAGAATTCCTTCAGACATTTTGTCCAAAGGATATGTTTCCTTCATGTTTTTTTTCCGCTTGCCTTTTTCCGTTGGGCTTTTCCCCGAGTGAATTCCTTCAAGTTTCTCCCTTCGGACTTTCTGTCTTCGGCTTTCTATCGGGCGAATTTATTCCGACAAAAAGTCCGAAGGAATTCCTTCGGACTTTTGTCCGAAGGTTTTGCCTTGTCTTTTATTGCCGCGGGATTTTCTTCTAAAGGATTTCTTCGAACATTTGTCCGAAGAAATTCAGCCTTAGCCTTTTCTTCTATCTTTGCCTTGTCCTTTTTCCTAAGGAAAACTCTGTACTTTTGCCTTGTCTTTGATTCCTCCGCAAGGGTACTTTTGGGTCCGGAACTGCCCTCCGCAGCCTGCTTGAAAAGTCCAGTTTGTCCCTGACTACCCTCCGCAAGGGCACTTGTCCTTCGGGCTTTGCAAGACCCCCTTTGAACTTTCCGATTGAACCAAACAATTGACCCACCCGATTGAACTGGTTCCTCCTTTTGCTGAAAGACTTGTGCAAATCAAAAATTGAACTGGCTCAGAACGGCAGGGGAAGAAGGAGACCGATTTTGCCCTGCAAGACCAAAATGGTCAACAGGAGGGAAACAAGAGCCATTTTTAAAAAAATGTATAGAAGCACCATGGCAACTTATTAATGAATTCAAATCGAAGATATTTGTTAATGCTTGCCCCCACCCCCGAATGTCCAAGGCAGGGTGGCTCAAATCTTGGGTTTCAAAATAGGAAAGCTTCTAAGTGAATACCTAGGAATCCCACTATTAATCGGAGCTGGAAAAAATGAACAATAAAAGAAGTTAATGGAATCCTTTCAGTCTTATCTCGTCTCATGGAAAGGTGGGTGGTTGTCCCTGGCTGATCCAATGACCTTAATCAAATCAATTTTTGGTGCCCTTCCAATCTATATATGGTATTTGCTCTAAAGGCTCTCACAAGAATATTCAAAAAACTGAATCAGATTATGCGGGATTTTCTATAGCAAGGAGCTAAGGAAGAGAGAGATTAACTCCCCTAAAGTGGGAAAAGGTTTGCACTCCAAAAGCAGGTGGAGCAGGAATTAAATATATTGGCCTCCAAATTTTGGCCTTAGAAGCCAAACTAATTTGGGTAATGTTCTCCGGACCAAGTGCAAAATGGTGTCAACTGCTGCCAAAGAAATATCTAGATTTAGATTCCCCAGATTCTATCCTCACAACCAAAAACCCTCCAAAGAAATCTCTTTTATGGAATTTTATGATGAAACGCAGGCCTATAATTACAAATCAATTGTCTTGGGGAATCGGGAATAACTGAAGAGCGGATTTTTGGGATGATTCCTGGCATAGGAATAAGCCTCTACAAGATACTCCCAAGTTGGTGGAAGCCAATGCGATAGTTTTCATAATATGGAGGCCAAATGTAATGTCCCCTTTTTAGCTGATGTTGTTTGTGGATGGTTTAGCCTATTCCTGACCCTCGTAGGCTAATGTACATGGTTAGGGGGTCTTCTTGAGGCAGTCACCTGGTCGATGGTTGGTTTCTTGGATTCAGTTGGATGGGAAAAATAAGGGAGATAATAATTAAATTAATTATTTGTAAGGTTATTAAACAAATAAATATTATAAAGTGACCTTATATTTAATTAATTTAATAAAGTGACTTAAATAAATATTATTACATAGTCACTAAAATAAAATAATATTATTTTTCTAGAAGCTTCTTGAAGTGGGATTGAAAAATTATAAAAGGAGCAAGGCAAGCTTCCAGTTATCCGATTATTATCATTTGCATTTGATGAGTTATGTGGAGCCAAGGGTTTTTGCATACTGTCTACTTGGTCTTTGGGAATGAAAACTCCCATAGATTAACATAACTAAGGTGGTGAAATATCCTTCGAAGGGTTGCAAATTGGAAAGGATACTTCAGTCCTTTCATTGGTGCTTAAATCTAAAGTATTAACCAAGGGTTTTGAGGTATTAATTTGCAGATAATAAGTTTTATTGTTGGTTGCTATAGTGCTGTGAATAGTGCCATGAATAGTGCTGCGCTACAGTGCTGTGAATAGTGCCGTGAATAGTGTCACGCTACAGTGCTGTGAATAGTGCCGCTACAGTGACATGAATAGTGCCGCACTACAGTGTTGCGCTATAGTGATTGCTACAATACGCTACAGTACCGCATGAATAGGGCAGCTAGGAGAAGGTTACAATTTGGGTTTGGAAGGGACTCCTTTCCTTGGATATTGCTTGATTCTTCATCAGCACTTTTGGCACTATTATTACCAAGTTCTTTTTGTAATTATTAGTGGTTTGCTTTGAGCATATTGTTGTAGGTGATCATTGATATCAGACTTTGGCACTGTATTGCATAACCCTTGTAAACCAATAGATTTGGTATTTCTTAATATCATTGTGTTCGGGGATTGCATCTAATAAAAGAGTTATCAATTGTATGCCATTTGTTCAATGTAATGTCCTTCATTATAGCATCCCTTATCAGCATGTTAGATTGCGTGCCAATTGTTCGACAAAATGCCAATTGGCTGTAGGTATGCATTTCATGTCTAATTTTCATGTATATACATCGAAAATACCAAAAAAAAGAAGTCATATATGCATTTAGATTAATGCTTAGACATTGTAGTTTGGATTTATGAGCATTTAGAGTACTCAGCTATCATTATCCAGCAAAAATATCAAACATGAAAACACAGACCAGCAAGCATTGGGTTTACATCAGAAGTGTTTGACAATATTCATTGAGGTTCAAATCAGCAATATAAGGTCCGAAATAGCAAGGGATATTACACCAAAGCTCTACAATTACATGGAACTTCGCTCACATCAAGGCATTGAAGCATTGCATTGGAAAAGTATCAAGGATGCCCCTATTCCCCCAAAACCAGCAAGACACCTTACCAAACATTTGAGCATAGAGAAGAGTAGGTTCCCACATGGGAGAGGTAAGATCAAATGGATTGAGGAAAAATCAGGGGCATACTCGATCAAATAAGATACTTGATGGCTAGCAAGACATTCCCTGACCCAGATTGGTCAAGGGAAAGATGTTGGAACATGATATGTCTACCAAAGGTGGGGGATTTCATCTGGCTTACTCAGAAGTACAGAATTTTAACACACGACAAGCTTTGCATAAGGACCTATTACTTGTCATATTCTACATGCACTTGGTTGAATATTTCCCAACACAAGACAGTATGTTATACACCTAATCAATCATGGATAGTTTATCAAAGGCTATGTCGTAATGCCACAACCTTATGAATATTCACATACCAATGCCTCGAACGTGACCCTTGAATCATATATCTCCCCTTTCACCGATACATTCTTTCATAATTTTTTATATTGGGGGATGCAAAGGAGCCCCAACCCATAAAAATAGCTCAAAATCTCCAAAACTGATTACAAAAAAACAGAATGCAACCTCAGAAAAACATAATGCACGCTCAAAATACAAACTGGAATGGCAGATTTCAACGACAACCTCCAAAAAAAATATTCAGAACATCAACATAGATTAAAGTTAAAATTATATTAGAGTATCACAGTCAAGTTCATCCTTCTCTTTCAAATGAAGTAAGAAATAAATCTTCCACTGAGATTCGCATGTTGAAGACCAATCAAATAGAGCTTATCCAAAACAGAAGCCATTGCATCCATCTGTCAACCCATAACAAAACTGCCCCTAGCAAAATATACACTAATTTTCCAATTAAAACAACCATTGAGCATTCAAGGGCTGAGATTAATTCATCTCTTTGGGAGTTATTATATAACTCTCTAGGGGTCTTTTAGAGGGGGTTATGTTGTGAGTTTTTTGTTTATTGCTGCTGCAACTTGGCTTAAGGTCTAAAACCTTTGAGTACCCCTGGTTTGTGAGACCTTATCACATCATCTTTTCTGGGTTGCAATTGTTTATCAGGTTTGGAGGCCAAATTGAAGATAAAATTCAAAGTTGAAGGTTTGGATTTGGAGTAAATTCAGCATGGTATTTAATATTTCTGAGCATTCTTGAGGACGGCAAAAGAAAATCAGACCTAACGCTGATTTATTTTGGAAGTTGATGCCATATTTGAAGATGACTAGGGTTTGATCAAAGGTCTGAGGTATTTTATGTTAAATCTACATACTAATTTCAATTTTATCTCAGAAAAATAGAAGAAAAAACATTGTAATGCATATCTGAACTTTCTAGACAGAAATAAAAGGATTTCCTGTACTTTTCCTAAGTTCAATAATACTCACAAATTTATTTCTTTTAGCAGAAAAATCAGATCATTAATCTGATTGTAAATCTGCGTTTGTTCTTGAAATTCTTATATGCAAATAAAGTTTCAATTTTTTTGTGCCCTAGTTTTGGAAATATTGTTAGATTTCTATTATCCCTATTTGGGGATATTTCATTCCCATGCCAAGAACTTGGTTGCCGAACCAAACCATTCATTTCATCCCAATACGCCTAAGTGTAGAGACAGTGTATTAGTAAATGATTGATTGTTTCCAAAGCATCTCTACATAATGTGCATCTGCCTGGCCCCTGCCAACATCTTCTCAACAGGATATCCCAAGTTAACATTTTATTACTAATTGATTTCTACATGTAAATAAGAAAATTCCAACCACCATTAAATGAGCTTCATTGTTCGGTTTCTAATGAAACAAAAGTCAAAACAAGCTTTCTCGGATGTTTTGAATGCAACGAAAATGCCGAAAAACTCTCTAGGGAGCCTCGAAAAACTCTTCAGGTAGCCTCAAAAGTGTTGAACCTAGCAAGGTCCCTTTGAAATAACTTCTATAGAAAACACACAAAACTGATGAGGAGATTTCAAGAGATGGAAATCAGCAATATAATGAAGTGACGCTTAAAAAAGCTCTAATTCCATGTTAGAATATGGTGATGGGCCTAGGCGGGGTAGATTTGGTACATGTTTCAAGATCTATGAAGAAGAAACCTCAAGACTATAACTCAAGATTGTATGTGCATACATGTGAACTACTAAAGCAATAAACAAGGTATAATGACTACCAATATATTTATGAAGTTCACATATGGAGGGAAACCGCATTGTTAACCAGGATATGGAGGAAAAATGTAGAAATATATTCGGTAAAATTCAATGATTATTTTTGTACAATGGTAAGCTTAAAAGCTTACGGAAAGAGTTGGTTACAAAACCAACGAACGGGTGAACCAACCCGTAACAAAAAAAAAAACATAACTAATTACTTTGGATCAAAAATGATCCCAACAAACTCCCCCTTGATCCAAAGGGATATAGAAAGACTAAAGCAATGAACTGTGAGTCATCCAAGTAGACTCTGTTGCAACTGCAACTAGTACATTGTGCATCCTGAACTGATCAACGCCCTGATCATCCCCGCACTAAAATAGAACAAGATCACGCTCTATCCAACTACATCGATCCTCACACAAAATCCGTCCAACAAGTGAATGCCCCAGTACTGTGTATGGCACATCTCAAACTGATGCCCAACAATCGCCAACATCTCCCGCAAGCCTTTGCTCAGCACTAAAAATGCTATCAACTCAATGTTGACTCGTACCACAACCACCGATGACTGATCGAAAGCCAATATGCAATATCTTCTCCCCCTATCAGGGGAGAGGTGAGAAGTCGTGCAACAAATAAACCAAGTACAAACCACTAAAATGTTCCACATCAAAGATCATATCAACACTAGATCTATGAAAGCAAAGTACACAAGCTAAAAAATGCTACTACATCAAATCTCAATCTTGAGCCTAGTAGCTCACACAAGATGAGTGTGTTACCATCTCAGAATATATAGTCATCAACTGCGGAGCAAGCAACTTCGCAGTCATCCCATCCATCAGAAGAATAACCAGAAGAGTGACCAGAGTGACTGGAGTGACCAGCAATGTTGTTTCTTCCTTTTGTCGAAGTCGAGAGGACCTCCTTTTGGAGGGGCACTCTGTAGAAAGGTGTCTTATGCCACCACAATTTTAGCATATTCACATCCACTAGAACTAGAGGAAGAATAGCCACATGAATAAGAATGCCTGTGTTTGTGCTTGTATCCATGTGAATGTTTGTGATGATGTTCATGTTTCTGAGAACCAGAGTGATGTCTATGCTTCAGAGAACCAGAATGATGTCTATGCTTTGGAGAACCAGAATAATCCCTATGTCCAGAATGATACTTATGTCTGGAAGTGTGCCGCGAAGAGTGTTTCTATCTCTGAAAGTGCTTCGAAGAATGTTTTCTGTTATGCTCATATAATGGATTACCTATTTTGGTATAGTGGGTCTCCTCCGTGAATGTATTCTTCCTTACAAATTGTCTCTCATGTTGAGTTAATAACTCACAAATAGAGTCAAATGTGGCACCGTTAAGCTTATCACTACCCTGTAGCGTTTCAACAAAATTGGTGTATGTAGAATTAAGACCATTTAATGTGATGGAAATCAACATATCATCATCAATTTTACCACCAGGTGCATTATTCTTGTTTCAATGTTTTCATGCGAGAAAGATATTCAGAGAAATCTTCATTATCTGTCCGTTTATTGTTCAACAGTTGCATAAGAAGGTCAATCTTCTTGTATGCAGGTTGTTTGTCATACAGATCTTTTAATGCTTTCCATGCACCAATTTTAACCGCCTCAATATGAATGATTACTTGTTCAGTGCAAGATGATTTCAAAAGTGCGAGTGCACGTTTATCACGTTTCTGATATTCAATCAACTTTGCAGCGTCAGTAAGTGGTGTGGTTTCTTTCTCAATGATTTCCCATAGGTCATTAAAAATGAGTGTATTCTTCATGTTCCTACTCCATTCTTTGTAATTTTTAGGTGAAAATTTACCATTTTCGGAAATCAAACTCACAATTTTTGCCATGGTGCTAAAGAATCAAGTCAAAACAAGACAAGAGAATATTGTTTTGAGGTTTTGCCTTTACCTTCCAAATAGAAGAGAATCCTGAGACTTTGTTAAATATTACACCTTATATCTCCTATTACACCCTTATATCTCCAAAAATTAAGAAAATTCTCCCTTTACAATTTATCCTTTCATTATTCTTCAAACAAAATTAACTAAGGTTTCAAAAAGAGAAACTTTGACCAAAATACATGTCCAAAGGGTTTTGAACCCTTTACCTTCCATTTGATCAAATACTTATCAAAATTTTGTTTTCCAACTCCCCTACAAACAAATTTAGAATACAGATTTATAATATTCTAAATAACTTTTTCATCAATTTCGAGGAGACAATCAAGTAAACAGTTTACCTTGCCATGACTAAGAGAATCGCAGAGATACAAAAAACGTATCTTCTATCGTGCAGAAAATGGAAACAAAAACGACTTCATTTAGCCTAAGGATGTATCCTATTTTGGAAACTGACGTTAGGATGTATTGCTGGTGTTGTTGCCATTAAGTATAGCCGCATATTTCTTCCAAAAATTACAAGGCCAAACATTACCCAAGCTCTTTCTGTGATTGGAATACCTATGCAGAATTATGGCATCATGCCTTGTTTAAGCCATTGTAATGTCGTATTACTACATTGTATGGATTTTCGTTTGGCTTTATGTCTATCGCCGTATCAGATTGTTGCGATTTTTCTTCCCTGGCTCTTTCAAAAAATTGTTGTGCATTCAGCCATTGCCGTACAAATCATTTTTGCAAAGCTCTTTTAACTATGATGCGTCTGCTTATACACATTTTGAAATACAGTCAGCAACACCTCTTTACAATGGAGGCACACTAGTTAATCCCGATTTTGAAAACAGAACCATGGGCTGGACCGAGTTAATTGGTAATTCAAAATTGCATATACAAACTGAAAATAATGGCAACAAATATATTGTACCATCTAATCGCTAAATGGCCTATCATTCTCCATCACAGAAACTACAAAATTTACGACCAGATTTTAAATACACCCTCTCACCGTGGGTGCAGATTAGGAAAACTTACAGCCACAATTTCCAACCGTAGGTTTTATTTTGCCCTCTAAAATCCCTAGCCGTGTCTCTATCTTTCCATCTGCAACTTCCTCCTTCACAAATTTCTTTGTGGCTCTAATACCACTGTTAACCAGGTTATGGAGGAAAATGTAGAAAGATATTCGGGAAAATTCAATGATTATTTCTGTACAATGGTAAGCCTAAAAGCTTACAGAAAGAGTTAGTTTCAAAACCAACCAACGGGTGAACCACCCTATAACAAAAACAAAAACATAACAAACTAATTACTTTGGATCAAAAATGATCCCAACACGCATGAGGAATATAATACAATGGAATACTATGGATTCCAGAATTACAATATAGGATAGGAAGGAATCTTTAGAGATAAGTAAGGAGGTTCAGGATAGGAATGAATCTTTATCTATTAGCTCCAAATAGACAAACACTATTTTGAGAATAACAAATAAAGATAATCTTATTTAAACTTTAAAGTGTTATAAATAAGCATGGACAAAGATGTCCACATGTAGTTGTGTTTATCCATAAAAAGTGTATCTTGGGCAATACATGAGTGCATGGCACAATTTACACTAACAAACGTGTGTATCATCCATATCTTAACGTATGTCAATTTCATTTACTTAGCTTGATATATGGCAATAATGGCATAGTTGCATTCAGGCATGTGGCTCTTGTCATATACTATGACCACGATTTCATGTGTATGTGGCATGAACCTTCTCTTTTTTTGTGTATGGTAGCAACCTTTATTGCATAACCTGCTTACTCATTGCTTACTCTAATATCCTTATTGGTTACATATAAAATGAGTGGTCTCGAGGGAGGTGTTACTAGCAGCGTGATAGTAGAAGCCATAATATGACCTCGTCTAAAAAGGTCAAACTTTGTATAAATTTGCTTGTAGTCATGGTTGCTAATATCAATTATAAGCTTATAACTTACCATTGAGTTAATGCCCTTGATAGCATAACCTAGCAAATTTGGATAAAGTGATAACTAATATTTTGACTATCATTATGTTACTATATCGTCTAATAAATGAAAGAGTGGATATATTGGAGTCCTCACCCAAAAGAAAAACTGAAACAAAAAGAGAGTTGAACTTAGCCTACCATAGAAGACAAAAATTTGAATCCCAATACATCATTACATAGAATTTGATGTGGTATTAACACCCAACTTGAGACCTATTGACAGTGTCAATCCTTAACCCCCAAGAGCTGAAAGCTTCCTCCTACTCTTGCAAGCAAGAAGTGCCTCCATAGTCCACTGAGAACCTTCATCAACAGAATTTGAGGCTTCCAAGCATAATCTCTCAGCTTCAGTTCTCCTGCCTTTGTGTTTAGCTATAGATCCACAATTTGCTTTCGACTTGGTGGTTTCCATTTCAAAAATAGTGAGGATATCTCGAGACCTTAGGTGATCTTCCTCTTGCATCCTGTGAATCTTCTAGAACCCAAATATCAGCTCCTCGAAATTTTTATAAAGGATATGATCATTAGTTGTTGGAGATGGAGCCTCAGTGTGAGTTGGGAAAATAGTAGGAATATGACCTTGTTGGCATCCCTTAGATCCAATGCAAATTAGAAGCAAAGTAAAGCAACTAGCAGACGAAAGCCCAAGGTTCCTCCCACCATGATCAGCCTCTTGTTTTCCCACCTTCTAGATCCACTTCTTCACTAGAATCTTGCAAGATTTTATCATGCTTATTGAAGAACACTGCCAATTTGTGCCCCATCTAGTTGCAGCGAAAACATCTGAAATGCAGGCTCTCAACACTTGGATTGGGTCCAATTACCATAGGATGAAACAATTTTAATGGAGTGTATGATTGGCTTTGGTAAATCCACAATGAAGCCAATCATACCCTCAAATCTTTGCTTAAGACCATTAGAAACCTCTTTTATTCTAATAAAATCGCCAACCTTTCCCATTAACAGTTGAATCAATGCAAGGCTTCTCATGCCCAGGGGGAGATTGTATATTCTAACCCACAAAGGACCTTTAGTAATTGGGGTGGTTGCAAAGTCAAAAAAAGGAGTCCACAGGCACATAAAAAGACCATGCTTCCCAAAAAACCAC
Organism: Torreya grandis; assembly: GCA_037957365.1. NCBI lineage: Eukaryota > Viridiplantae > Streptophyta > Pinopsida > Cupressales > Taxaceae > Torreya > Torreya grandis. The sequence continues at coordinate 2,240,183 of JARHVA010001507.1, forward strand.
GACCAATTGTTCCTCACAAATTCAGGGTCCTCAAAAGAATGAAATTGAATCATAAAAATATGCCTCTCTAGTAAAGAAATGGGGTCAACAATATTTTTGTAATTCCCCGCCCTGAGACCCCTATTTTGTGATCATGGGAGTCACCCTCATGTTTATTATGATAATATGGTCTTACACATTTTGTTATCTTTGATTAAAATAAACTCTATATATTAGGCCATGGATTATTATATGTTGACACATTTATGTGGATACATCTATGTTTAATGTGATTATGAGGTCATAATTGTGTATGAGCACCCTATTACTTTGTGAGATCTTGTATTCTCCTTCAACATGATGATGAGGCATTTAAAATTAGTGATTGAAATGAATATGGCATGATGAACTAAAATCTTATTTGTTTATGACATTGAATATCGAGAATATGGATTCACCTTCTTATACCATAGAGGGACCATGATGAATCTGGTTTTCTGTGCAAATTTTGGGAAAAGAAAGATACACTTAAACCGATGTTGAGATGAGTTTGGTATGGGTTTGCATTTGGTCCATTGGCGTGGTATTTCAGTCAACGTAACACAGTGGAGCTCCAACAGCAGACATCCACCTTGCATACAACAGAATACATTGCACCTCCATCCCTTGGACAGCTGGTGGTTCTGAATTAAATCCAAATGGGCATGTTACATTTTAATGTATATGAACACTTAGCCATAAGTCAAGAAGAATGAAATACAAAGGGACATATGACGTGAATATGCCAAATCTGAGATGGCTACATATTAAAGACAAGGAAATGAGAGGGACATCAATCCCAATAAGAAATATAAATTGTCAGTAAGCAGGTAGAAAGTCACAGGCCAACAGTCAGAAGAAAAAATGGAAGTGTTTAAGACTTCATGAAAGATCAGTTAGAATCCACAAGAAGGGAAAGACGTAAAGAATGCACATTCTTGTTCTTGTCCCAGGATCAGTGCAAGTGGACTGAGAGCTTTGGCACAGCTATCAAAAACAGAAGAACAAGAAAACAGAATTGTGCATGCATTTTTAAATGCAAGACGGTTCTTTGGTGAGAGGGAATCAGACAGTAAGATGAGGATATAGGGAGAGAAGATCAGTTGGAAGGGAAGGAGGACGAAAGCAGCATACTGTTGTGTCCCATGATGTGTTTAGATTGGTCAAAATCCTATTTAAGCTTTGGCTGGCGTGCAAAACCTGCGTTTGGCTGTTAAGACCCTGATGACCATGTTTTATCTTGATTTCCTTATGGAAGGATGATAATCTGTTTATGATCTTTGATTTGATTCTTAGCAATCTCCTATGTGGATTTGTGATGTTTGTGAAATAGTGGCTGGACCATTTTAATGAGATTCTTCTTCTTATTTGTTTGTTTTTTCCATCCTCTGTGTTTCTTGGGGTGGGTAGAGGAAGAAGAAGAATAGTTCTCACGTCCGGTAGTGTCGTTGGGCTCACCGGTATTCTTTGCTACGTAGCATAGAAGCCTCTATGGAATTCTTGTCTTCTGTGGATTAGATATCTCCACCAAACGCAGCCGAATTCTTATTTTGCATGTGCTACATGCCTTGACAGCACTCAGATCTCAAGTTGTTGTGGGTTTGGGGACCCAGTGTTCACTATAATATTCCAGCCTTGTTTTTTTTATTGTCTTCTTGTTATTTCAATTGACCTCTGTCGACTTGACTTTATCCTTTGATTGGGTTGTAATACCCTTGTGCTTGTTAGTCTCGAATCACTAATTATTAATTATTGATCCCATATAAGACCATATCTCTTACTAGCTTGTCTTCGTAAGTCGGAATTACAAGAAACGAAAGCATGTCTTATGATCATTTGGGAACAGAATAATGGGTCAGTAAACAGTGGGTTTATTCAGTAACTAATAGACAGAGCAGTCAGATGTTTCCTCAATACATGGCAATTGCGACAAATGGCAACAAATCATCTCCTCCTTCGGTATCCATTTGTGTTTGGAAATACAGCCAAGGAGCAAACAACTTCCGTAAAATGGTGCACATGTTCTCACTCGCATTCCTATTCTTATAGCATTAAGAAATGAAGGATAAACTCCGTTTGATTTCTATTTTAGTAGAGATGAGAACCATAGGCTGAAAGTTGTAATGTTATGTAGAAGCATAGACTAGGATGTTGTAATTACATAATTGGAAACGTTAGCTTGTTTCCCCTATAGGATTCGTTGTATCTTGCTAGTAAACCAATAGATTTCTACATAGTAGATAAGTAAATCTTATATTGTAATTTTGATAATGTTGTCCTTGTATTATTGAGATACTGTGGGTAGTTGGCATGCACATGAGAATATAATTTAGATAGAAGGATGCTTTTGAATGCACATAAGAAATGAGACTCGGACTAATATTTAGCTTGAATGATAGGCTTAATGTTGAAGCTTACCCTTCTCTCTTTTATGAATATGTTGCTACATATTAGAGTACCTTAAAGGCTCTTGGTTCATTCAAAGACTTGTTCGTTTGATAAGATCAAATAAGTTGTATTGATTGTTTTAATCAGGCTTACAAGTAAGTTACTTTGCTATAGAATATGAAGTCATGTTTTTGAAAAAAAATGAAGGAATCCTTGTACTAGTAGTTGTTTGCCCAAGAGAGTGTTGACTCTATGTTCTTCTAAGAACTTTCGGTTGAATTATTAGTGCAACAATGGCTTCAAGTTTAATGATAATAAGAGGCTACTTCATTAAGGACTTGAAAGAATTTATTGCCCATTTGACCATGCATGAAAATAATCATAATGCTTTTAAACGTGAAATTGTGGCTTCAAGTAAGAGGACATTAGGTTGTTTATTATTGCTTAATAAAATAATCCCTATTAAACCAATCATGCATTATATATATATATATCAATCTTGAACTCAATAAATGTTATGCCAACTTGGCAAGCCTTTTTGCCTTAATGCCTTAGGCCTTCAACCATAAACTTCACCTTGATCATCAAAATTAACCTTGTACCTTTTAGGTTGGACATGTCTTCTCTTTGATTAGCTCGCAAACCCTTGCGCAAAATGGCTTTGTGATTCGCAAAACTGTGAATCCGTGAAATTACGACACATGGCAAGTTGCAATTGCTTCATAATCTCGCAATCTTGGACTTCGACTTAACCTTGACAAGCAGATGCAAGAATGTGAGTGTACAAAATCACAAAGCGTGGCACATTGACTCATTGCCTTACAAACCTAGGCACCATGCAAGCCTTCCCTCGCACTACGAGAGTGCAAGTACACAAAAGAGTGTCGTGTGGCACTAGGCAAAGACCATAGGCCTTTCTCGCACCTTGGATGGCACAAGCTCAAGTGTGAGCACTGCGAAGACACAAGAACGTGACACGTGGACCCAGTAATCTAATCACACCCATGACCAAGTCAGTATGTCGTGGAATTGCAAAAACGTGACAAGCAAACATGATAGTGAGCCAAGTGCAGATTGTGTACTTCCATGTCTACGAGCTTGAACAAGTACCAACTCAACTACCGATTAACAATGAGTCAATTAAGGTTGATTGAGGTTCAATCAAACTAGGGCATGAGCGATTTATTAATTAAAGGGATTTAATTTAATATGGCACAAGGTCCCACAATGATGTGGATGACCTATAGTGCCATCATTTAACTGAGTTTAAAATAAATGCAAAATTAAAAATTTAATCAATAAGGAATGACCAATAAGGGTTTGTCCCCGGAAGGAAAACCCATACAAGTTTATGGGCATTTGATAGGTTTTCAGATGTTTTGGATCCAATGGTGAACTTTGTTTTAACTCTGAAGCAACCTAGATCAATGGTTACCTCGTGGATCCATAACCCACAGGAGCCCAGATCGTAACCTAGCACGTATTTGTGTCATCATGACCCATCTATCATATCCATATTAATCCAATAGGATATTTTATGGAAGTCCTTGTGAGACAGTTTTGTACAATCGTGTATGATTATGTGTGCATATCTATGTAGCACTTTGATCATCTTATTCAATTGTCTCCGAAAGGGGGAAAAAAATTGAAGTACATTTTCTTGCAAGCTTTTAAGGTGCTGCCCTTACTTCAGTACACAACCCAATTTGACTGAGATATGCTCTGTTTTTGTGAAGTAGAAACTTTTAGATGAAGCTTAGATACATAGGAGACTATTGTTGTTGTGGAAAAGTGATGTTGACCCTAACCTTATTATAAAATGTGGTAGTACGTGGGGTTTACTAGTTTAGTTGTATAACTAAGTTACCTCTTCACATAATTTTAAACACTATCATATCAGTCTTCCACAACATTAGCCAATAACTATTAAGGGTTATAATTGTTATTTAGTCTTCTAATAGGGTTACAATAATGGCAGGATCAATGAGATTCTTTTAGTCTTCTAACTGAAGTGATGCAATCAAAGAAAGGGGGGATCAAGCTAATGACAACCTTGCCCTTGCAGTGAAACCAAATAACTCTTGCTATGAACACAATTGAGAACACATGCACATGAGAAATACAGATACTAAGCAGCTTCCCCAAGATTTAAAAATGCATAACACCAATCTTTAACTTCACTTCAATCTTTCCAAGAAGTTTATACAGCAGGAAACATACCCCAAGTATTTTAATAAACACTTAAGTGAAACTTTGAGCTTCAAAATCTTCTGGCAAACTTCAAAGCAGTTCTAAATTTTGATTTATTCATCATCAATATCAAAAACCCATCTCAAAATTGATTTGTCTTCCCCAGGACTCTCTCTACCAATGTAATCTTTACATGATTACAACACCAAACTCTTTGCAAAGCTATGTATATCAAGAACAAACTTTTTCCTTTCTTAGACTCCTAAGAAGAACTCCCTTGAGAACCAATTGTTATTTTAGTGAAAACCAATTAAAGATAGGTTAACTTCTTCAATTTTCTCCTTCTAAGTAGCACCTTTCACCATCATCGTCTCTGTGATTTCATCGATCAATCACCATTTATTTTTGTCCGTTCTTATAACTCCCATCTTTCAATTTGAATCCTTGATTTTTGTTTATTGCTAACATTTGGATCTGTTTCATTTTGTTTTCGTAGAGTTTGTGTCGATTTGAACTTGAAACCACAGATAAATAAAACAACTAAGAATAAAACACAAGATGAGGCCACGCAGTGGGATCTCACTACACGGAGCCAAAAGCCAAGTGAAACCAAGGGGAGTAATACTTCCTTGAGACGAGCTCACGAGATGTCAACACATGCTGACATCCCATTTCATGGAGCATATCAAAGCTAACAACTATGAGAGCTCTTTATAAACATGAAAACAAAAATTGTGAGACTTGTCACTGTTAGGTAATGGATGAGCTTTTACAATTATTTAACTCTCAGAGATAATAGCTAAGCCGAACATACAAGGAGTAGACAAAGAATGATAACCAAGCACAATATTATATTGTATATATTTCTAATGTAAATGCATTCGGGATTATACAATTATATAGGAAAGGCAATCCTGTAATTATGGAGCTCATATCTCCATACAAATCTCAACCATATCCCTAAGATTCCTCATAACAATATCAAACCTATTTACGTGAACTATTGTTGTTACACAAAAATATCACTCCCAAATTATATATACTAATAACTAACCTAAGTAACTACTAGTAAATTATTACTAACGTAATTATTCACGTTACAATAATTACCCAAATAACTATGTGAACACTAATTTTTCTAACATTCTCCCCCTTAGTATTTACATGGTAGCAAAAAACTTTCACACTTCTACAACTTACTCACCTCTGTTCGCTCATGATCTTGGCACACACATGCAATGCATTGGGCTTTCGCATACAACTGTGCAACATCGGGCTTGCACGAAACACCAAACAAGTTGTATCTTCACAGATGACTTTCGTGAATGGATACAGCAACCACCCAGGTATGAATAGGCACCCATGCTTCTATTCATCCTCCACCTCTGTATATTGATGGTTTTCCAGACTGTGACCAACAATCTTACAAATGGTTTTCCAAGATCACCAATAACCCTTCACAAATGGTTTTGCAAGTTCACCAATAACCTTGCACAAATTGTTTTGCAAGTTCACTAATAGCTTTACACAAATGGTTTTACAAGTTCACCAATAACTTTTACAAATGGTTTTACAAATGTTAACCATTAACATAGGTATGAACAAGAACACATCTTATTGTTCAACCTCTTAAATATCATGATGTTGATTTTTTTTTTTTTGTGCTTTAATCTTTCCACTATATGTTTACATTAAAAGATTGCATTAGAAATAGTCACATATACAAGTGAACAAAAACATATCACATTTGTTCTTATTTTTCACACCACTCGAAAAGAAATACATCAAACCACACAACCGAAAAACAAGTCACCATACCAAAAATGCGGCCTTGTTGTTGATGACTAACGAGAGGTCGCTCAAACGCCTCCTTCCTTCATTGCCTCCGACCTTCGTGTTGTTGCTTACTCAATAAATTGGAAATAGAAGCTCAAATGTTTCCACATTGTGTTTATTTTATCATCCCCCCCACAAAGTGAATTGTTTGTGGATGTCAGTTTCTACCGAATATGCATCTTTTTTACAAACAAATTATTTTTACAATATTTGATAATGACTCTTTTGGAATAAAAAATGACTCTAGACACATTTTTAAGAATACTCTTGATGACCCAAGACTCAAAATAAAAAATACCAACACTTCTAATTTTGTGACAATTTAAAAGTGACACTAAACGACATATAAGGCTGACTTACAAAATGAGACTCTAAATACTCTACAAAAGTATATTCAACTATTATTTGACTCAATAAATAACTAAACAACTTTCAATTCAAATATAAAGAAAAACTAACCTTATTGACCAACTTAACTCGACTATAAGCTTTAAATATTATGCATGCCTTTTTTAAGACCATGCACCTATTGAAGACTTAGATTACGCCCTAGCTGAGAAGGGGAGTGTTTAGGTCCTCTTGCTCAAACCTAGTCCAACATGGGAATGACCCTAGGCTGTGGGTCACCTAATCTTGGGTCAGAGCTCTAGAATTTTTATAGTGCTCACCTAAGACCTAAATAGGTTGGGATGAAAAGAGAGGAGTTGCATGAATGAAAACCTACTCTAAGTGTGGTGATGCACCATGAATTCATTGTATCCACTCATAGGCTAGAATACTTGACACACTAATGGACTATGAATAGACTTAACACAGTGCCTACAATGGTTTCCAAGCAAAAGTTATCACATAGACGTTAGTTTGATTGACTTACGCTGGAGGGCAATGAGGTTAAAGCCCAATTGAAGGCACTTACAATCAGCAGTCTGCTCTATACCTGAGACATCAACATTATGACACACTAGATGACCTACAAGGAAAGCTTGTTAGCACTTAGGTTGAACTTGGACCTGCAAAGGGAAGATTAAACCACTTTTGCATATCAAACAAATACAAAACACTAAGCATAGATTGGTAAACAACTGTAAATGTTTTTCTCACTAATCCAAGAGGTGCATGAGTACAAATTATGCCAAAGTCTAGTCATACCAGCCCTGAGGGATCCTTTTCAAAGCTTAGAATCCTATATATATAGCAGAATGGGATGAGAGAGACGGGGAGGGATGCTTGGAAGAATGGAGAAGGGGTCATTGTGATTAAGGCCGAGATTACCGCTAGAAGCAATCACAAAAACTGATGCATTAAATCCTTCTTGAGCTCCTCATTGTATTAATACTATTGAGACTGTTTTGGCGTGGAAGAGAGGAGAAAAAGTCATCGAGGCCGAAATTTCCGCTGCGAGCAATCATGGATGGCCGCCTAAATCTCCTCGAGCTCCTCATTGCATTAATTCTCTTTACAGACCCTTAACTGATCCAAATCCATCAAAGAACACACTCTGTGTTTCATGCCAAGAGCTCAACCACACTACACTATCGTTTTTGGACACGTGTCGTCATCTCGTGTCGTTTGGAGATTTGATCAAATCTACTCCGTTGGTCTCCTCAAGAGTCTACTGGTTTCAACCTTCATCATCGACCGTCGATCTGTGTTCAGCTTTCCAGATGGTGCCAATTATCAGGTCCCCATTCATCTTGATTTCAGCCTTTGAAAATGTGACACTTGTCGGTCTCGCGTGCTTCTTATGGATCCACTGTCAGACTTTATTTGCTTCACGTGCTTGTGCCACGTGGTGGCTTCACATTTAATCTAGATCTTTGACCTTTTGACCTTATGCGCACCGTAGATCTCCTTGGAGTGATTGAACGTGTCATCGATCTCCTTTTACTTGATCGAAAGCGCACCGTTGATCTGCTTGTTTGCCATGATCATGCCACTTGTCATTGATGCGTTTAATCCTAGGATCCTCTGACTTTTTGAATATGAGCTCACCGTTAATCTTTGAGTGCACGATTAAACGCGCTCCGTTAGATCTTCGAGCCCTGTTGGCCAATTTTTGGCTCGCATACCAAAATTCTAACTGGTTTAAAGAGATGGACATGATCAAGAAGTGGAGGACCAGAACAAGCAAAAATGCAAAGGTTCGTTTCTTTCGGGACTCTTTTTCACTAAGTGTTTTCTTTTAGAGTTTTGTTCGAGCTAAGTGTTGAAATTTCTCCGAACATTTTGCCCGAAAGAAAAGTTTCAAAGGGCAAGTTACTTCATTTGACTAAGTGTTGAGAATTGTTTCAGACATTTTGTCCGAAACAATTCTTCCGAAGAGCATTTTTAATTCTTCCGAAGGGTCATTTCCATGCCAAAGTGTTACATTATGTAGCATTCCGAAGGGTATCTACAAAGGAAATCGACTTTTGCAAAAATCCCGAAGACCTTTTCTTTCGGGAATGTGATCAAAGCAAAATCGTCCGAAGGGGCATTTTCGAGAGTTCCAAAGGGTGCTTTCCCTTTAGAAAGGACACTTAACAAAATCCGAAGAAATTTGCCCGAAGAAATAAATTCAAAAAAATTGTCCGAAGGAATAAGATCGGAAAAAGGGGGCCCGAAGGAATAGCGGCCGAAGGAATAAAGTCCATTTTCAAGATGCCAAAGGAATTCCTTTAAAAGCCAAAATGTTCGAAAAAAATGGCAGAAACAAGTTGTCCGAAGGAATTGATGATGGGCCCATAAACGCCAAAATCTGAACCCCTACAAGTAGTCGTTGGCATTTTAAAAGATCAAAAGAAGCTACGCAATCTATACACTTGTATTGACATAAATGGATACAAGAAAACCAATGTCCTTAGATTGGTCTTCCATCTATAGAAAAGATTTGGCCCAGGTTTCAAAGCAGGAGCTGGTGTATGCAATTAATAGAGAGGCTCTTGTCCTTCAACATGGCCATCATCTCCGACAAACAACCGCTCAACTTAAAGGTAGCATGGCTCAATCCAAATCCAAAGTTATGGGGATTTTGTCCTTATACGTGCAAGACAAGTGAAGGATGGCGTGCAAGTGAAAGATGAAGATCAAGTGATTAGAAAAGGTAGCTCAAGCATTAAAGACATTACTGGACTTTTCCTTTTTTAGTGGATCATGACATCATCATCCTCAACAAGTTCTTGTCTTCTAGTGTGTTTATCAACCAATGAGAGGGCTTGAAGACTATCGGAGCTAATGGTGGTTAATTTGTTGAAGAAGGACTAGTTCGAATTAACCCAAATGTGGGTGAGAATTCATGGAGGGTGGTTGGATCTCATTTATTGAATTCTATTTGCTTGCCTCTTCTCCTTTCTCTTCTCCTTTTTTCCTATATCTCCATTTTCTCCCCCGCAAAAAAAAAAAGATATCCTAATTTGACAAGGAGAAACCCTATCAAAATTTGTAAGAAAGACTTTTTTAAGCAATAAAAATCAATTTTTACCTATCTCTTGCCTCTAAATTGTGCTCCTTGTGAAGAAGTGTTCTTCCATGTCCATTGTTCTTCTTTCTTGCCTATTTTTAGGTGTTTTCAAGTTAGGTGCAGGTCTGAACTTGAGCTCCTTCCACCATTAATGAATGCTTGATGTGAATTTTGAAATTCCTCTTTGCTTCATGTATTGTTTGGTGAGCCTAGTTTATGAAACACTTATACAAATCAACTAATTTGTGAGGTTGTGTGAGCAAAAATTATTTTATGCTAAATTAGTGTTTATTTCATGCTTATGTGAATATCAATCAATTTGGTGTATCACCCATTTAGCTCTCTTAGTTATCCTATACCCCCTATCTACCTCTTTTCCAAACAGAAACGTTAGTTTAGGTGATCTACCAAGAGGAAGTCGACCTTTTCCGGAAGTTCAACCTCACTACAAGATACCCACAGCCTGAAGTTGCTCCAATATTGTAGCTGAGAGTAAGAGAGCCTAAAAAACTCTTCCACAAGGGTGCAATTCTACGCTACAACAGGACCCACTGACCTTATTGATTGTTGCTCACCATTAGATCTGCTCCAGGCTTCCGTGATCTTGACACTTGTCAACAACGCATTTAGACTCCGGAATATTTGAATCAAAACAGTTACTTTATGATGCTTGAACTTGATGCCCCCATGCACGTCGCCTTCTGCCAAATTGCACCTTCATGACGTTTCAATGATGGTCTGGTTCCTCTAGTGTTTAAGTTAGTCATTTTTTCTTTAAAACAAGGACACTATGCGGCATAGAAAAGCAAGCTAAGGCAATGGTCATCAAAGCTTTGAACGATAGGGTTGACATTTTGGCTTGTGAGGCCAAAAATGTTTACAGAACCTTGGCAGAAATACGCACAGGTGTACAACGATCAGTTTGCACTTTAAAACACACGGGTGTTGTATGGGCAGAGTTGCACGACATGCACAGTTGTAAACAGCAATAAACCATTTTATACTTGCATGAATCGACATTAACTCAGGAGGATGGGACGACAAGAAGTTTCCTTTGATAATGTTGAGGAACATGTGGAGATGCCGAGAACCGAGTCCAAGCAATAATGAATGAAATCGGATTATGCACAAAATGACATCAAAACAATATTGCAGCAAACTACTATCACAAAATTTACATACATGACGTGTGGAACGACTGCAAAAGGATGAAGGGTTCAAATCACGAGCCTAGCACAATATTCTCCCAGCATACGCATATATTGAATGTTGTTGTAGGTATTGTGAAAACACAGCTTGCTAAATATTGGAGACTCCAATGAAACCAGATTCGTTGAAAATTTGTAGGTTGGTTATCAAGACATCGCGAACTAGACTATAGATTCTCTTTTGTAACACTCTGACAATCCCTTATGGCAGACAGATCAATGCAAATAAACTAATTCAGAGGGTGCAATACAACAACTGGATCAAATACAAAACAGGAGGTACAAGATCCAAGTGCTTCACCAATTGAGATCAGATCTCCCACTATAAGCCTGTCAATCTCCAAGGATTCAAATCGAACTATCCCAAATAGAGATTACACAAATTACCTTGATCTATGCTATGACTGTCTATACTAAGCTCTTCTCATATTATTCTTTTTCTCATCAACCAGAGAAGTTAAGAACTATAATGGTTCTCTCCCTGTACAATCTCTCGGGTCTCCATTACAAGAACAATAATCTTCTCTGATACCACTGTTACGTAATGGATGAGCTTTTACAATGATTTAACTATCAGAGATAATAGCAAAGCCGAAAATACAAAGAGTAGACAAAGAATAATAACCAAGCATAATATTATATTGTGTATATTTCTAATGCAAATTCATTCAAGATTATACAATTATATAGGAAATGCATTGATATATTTATGGAGCTCATATCTCCATACAAATCTCAACCATATCCCCAAGATTCCTCATAACAATATCAAACCTATTTACGTGAACTACTATTGTTACACAACAATATCACTCCCAAATTATATATACTAATAACTAACCTTAATAACCACTAGTGAATTATTACTCGCATAATTATTCACATTACAATAATTTTCCTAACAGTCACCTTGTCTTGACTCAGAGCGCCTTGATAAAACTTAAAACCCTAAGATCAATAGTGAGCACCCTCTGTGCTCTGAATCCATGAGATCAAAACACGTCTCAATATCATTGCATAAAGCAAAATGAAACTCAATGGTAGATAAAACAGAGCTCGAACGAGATATCACAAGTAGATGACAAGTGGAAAGATCTCATATCACAGAGCATAATGGAAACTAGAAGTAACAATAAACAAAGACAAGCAAATTTCACAAATGAGTGACACATCACAATCTTGTATCACAGAGTAAATTGTATACTCAAATAAAATAAAAATAAGTGAAGTTGATTAAAATTCCCTGAGTGTTTGACAAGTGATGATGCCTCGTAACACGAAGAAATAAGAAACATAAACGTGAAAGCTAAAATACAATCAAGGCAAACTTCATGAGCTATCGAAACTTGGTAGAGAGTTGTATCATGGAAACAACATAGAACTCCAAGGTGTAGACACCGAATTTGGTATTAGACACTTTGGCAACATCAACTTTGACATACTTGGACATTGTGTACACATTTAACTCTTGTGTACACTTTCCCTCTATCTGTCTACCCACTTGTTGTCATGGACAACCCTATTTGACAGATACACATATTCAAAATCAACCTACTCTGTAAAAGAACATTCCAAATTCCTAATCAGACCTTTCCATTTCTCAGATCATTGATTTTCACTACTTGTACAACACCAGCAAACGCTAGACAATTGCGGTGTACCACAGGGGTCTGCCTCTGTCGGCACTATCTGGGAACACTCCATAGCTACTTTTCAAATCACGAAGTCTTTGTTAGGTCGGCCTAGACATGTTTCATGGATCAGTTATAGCAAGGAATATCAAAGAGTCAACTATAGATACAAATCAATTATAAGGTTAAACTTGCTTCTGGCACTCACTTGGTAACTTGGCAATCACATTCATAAATAAATAAGCGGTCTCTTGAGACATCGCCACAAAGGCATACATATTTAAAAACCCCTCAAACAAGCAACCCTGGAGCCAAGTTTGAATACACAAAGGTCAACATTTCATAGTGCCAAAGTATCAAAATCCAACATTGCACTACATTCTAGATGGATCATGATTGAGCACACACACACAAGTGCTAGAACCATGTGTGGTTTGATCCTTCTTCAGGGGATTGGAACTAGGCAACACTCAATCACTTAGTGGGGAGTGGTTGGAGCTATCCAACCCAACATACTAACCCTTTTTTCAAGGGTCATCTTGTCGTCGAAAATGAGATTAGGGTTTCAAAGGAAGGAGAAGGAAAACAAAGCTCAACACACAAAACCGAAGATGAGCACGCACAAGCAACATCTACAGGAGCAAGCACAATAGTCTGAGGTGTCAAAAACCTATGTAGTCTACAGGGACACTCTACAAAGACTGGATAGTATCGGTCATCACAAGGGTCTCATTGTTATTGGCAACGTCTAAGCAGGGCTTGAGCTAGAGTGCCCTAATCTGGGTAGTAACAAGGCATAAATAGAATAATTTCAGAACATGTGACGACTCTTATGGTGACACAAATCAGGAATAATCTAAGTACATCTCCCCTCTTTTGCTTTGTCAAGTTCAAATCATCCAAGCGTAATATCAATATTTCCACATTTCTCAATTCTAATTCTCAGATTATTATCTTATGCTATCTGAATTAGCCCTGCTTCTACATTATTTAGATTACATTAATCCAAAATAAGTAAAACACAAAGAACCTCCAAGCAACCCTCAATGTAGCAGCTCACGAGGTCAAGACACATGCTTGAATATCATTTCACGAAGCTTGCTCCAATTGCAAGCCCATAGAAAAGTCAATGTCGGAGAAATCAGAGTTCATGACACTTGGTATTATGCCATTTCTCAGAGGAAACAAGTACCACATTATTCACCTTCTAAACTTTTCTTCTCCCCAATTTCTCTGTGTAAAGAGAGTGTGACAAGTGCTGCATGCTTGTGAAATCTACGATGAGATAAACTCAAAACTGCAAACAGGGCAAACATAATACATTGCACACAATATTAAATGAGAGCATGACAAGCAAGATAAATCAAATGCAAATTAGATCAAAACCATAGAGATGCTCTGAGAATTAAACACCGCTATTAAAAAAACTTTAAATGTTTTTTATTGATGTCAGATAACTGTTTTGTACCAGCGATGCTATTGCATCATTAAGGATGTTGATTTTTTTTTAAATTAGCTTAGTTGTTGAGGTGTATGAGAGATATCATTAAAAGAACAAATGTCATGGATGTTTTTATTATCGTCTAGACAGAACTTGCATCGGACTCTTGTGTGATGATCATGTCAGGTTGAAATGTAATTTTGTTAGACTGAGTTGAGGTTTGTACTTGTGACATTCATACTTTCATTCAATGACTTGAACCTTAAATGTACTCAGGACCATGCAAAATTTTCTAGATTTGATAGTTGTACGATCTTTCACTTTTGCTATCATGATTTATGGAGTACTCTATTAAGGGTCTCTGTTTCCTTCTTAGGGCTATATGCCCATATGTGGAAGTTTTTGATCGCCTTCAAGGCCAGCACACTATGAAGTGGTTATCACCACCAAAAACATGCTAATTTTTGGCAAGATTAATATACTATGCTATCATAGAGACGGGCATTCTTTATACTGCCCATTTGTTTTGTGGATAGGCTCAGCCCACCTTCTGATGCTTATCTTTCATCATTACCTTGGCATGATTGAATCTTTTCTTCATACTCTAGGGAATGGATGTTATTGAAAGTTCAAGATGTGGGAGTATCTCTATGCAGCATCGGCTGCAGAGAGCATTGCTCAGTAGGGTACTCTGCAGTCCGTGTTGCAGAGATAATTCCACATACTCCTAAAAACTTTACCACTTACATATGTGACTTTTTTCTAGTGGGCTACACATTGACTTTTCTTGGACTTCAATGACTACTTGATATTGATAAGCACTGAGTTTCACTACTCTTTTGATATTAGTTATGTGATGCATGATTGTTCAGAAATCTGCCAATTACGATGACATTTATGGCTGACAGAGACTATTTGACCATCTGAGATAGTTGTGAACATAATAAACAAATTGGGAATTGAATATGTTGGGGTGTACCAATGATTAACTAGCTTATTTCTCTTGAGATGAGCATATAGGAGTTTTGCGGTTGTATGTTTCATTTGTCTTTTTTTAAAGCATGTGATTGTTATTGATCATTTTATCCCTGTTGATTATGCATATTATATGTGTCTTGCATGACCATGTTGCATGCTAGTAGTGACAACAATATGATAACATAGTTCTCTCACTCTGTCAGTTCTTTGTATTGTTACCCTCATTTAAGGGTAGGGCCACTCCCAAGTATGAGAGGTGTGCCGGGAAACTCCTAGGCTCTGTGCTTGGTGCTAAAGCACTCTGATGATATTCTCCCTCTCCTCACTCATCATAGCAGAATCGCTAATGTTCAATGGCATGCAACAGCATTATCAGAACTTTCTTTAGTGGTTCTTACAGCAGTTTCTCATACTTCAGTATTCTCTTTACCTGAACAATTCATGCAGAAGTTGTCTGTTGTATATATGTGGTTGTATCAGAATGTTATTATTATTATGACGTTATCATCGAACTGTACCTCTTGCTGTACTCTTTATATTTGACAATGTCATATGGCACTGACATGAGTTATACTTATGAGCTTATCGTTCATATACTATTGTACTATGGATATGCATGTTCTGTGCATTTTTTGAGATGTACTATACTGTGATTAGTGCTATAATTTTATGGAAATGATTAGGACAGCAGCATGACTGTTTATATATTCTATTAATATTAACTGAGCATAGATTATTAATGATCTTTTGATTTGCTTACTACCATTATAATCAATCAATCTTCAAATTGATTTATCTTTAACTAGAATTAATTTTTGTTTAGTTAAATTTGCAATGATGTTTAAATCAAAAGTAAAGCCTGAGGGATCAACCGGGAAATTGATCCCCAACATTTTTGAGAAAACCAAAATGACTGGAGGGGAAAAAAAAAAAGAGGGCGCATTTTCCAACGCCCAATAGAGGGATTCTTACACTTCAACCATAGGCTAGGAAGCTGATTGATATTAGGCAGTAAGGAATGAGAAGACAAGGTAGTGCATCCCCCTTCAATAACTCATAAGTCTTCTACATATCAATGGCTCTGCTGTGAACAAAGGTTTTGATGGGTCATCAACCCCTTCATTCGCAAAGAAGTTGTCGATTTCTTTGGCTTCAATGAGAGGAGATGGAGACAAAACAGTCACAGATGAGGTAAGTTTCTCCGTGGATTCCATTCAGTTCTATTTAGGCATCAATTCTTTAATCATAGCTTTGATTCCCCTTTAAATTCTAACTTCTGACAGACATGGCTCAAAGCAATATTTAAGCCTGTTACCAACCAACCTTCTAATAGAGAGAAAAACCAACTTCATTATCTCTGCCCCTTAGGATATGGAGTGAAAAATCAACCTTAAAATGTCCTAAGTGCTCTATAACTAGCCCTCCAGTTTCTGCAGTCCCTAGGTTCCTCTTCGAGATCCCATCAAAATCAAGCTTCCAATGACTTGCCTTTGAGGAAAGGCATCTCACCAAAGATCCGTAAGTCTTACTTTTAACACCCCGATTGGTAGGAAGTTTCTTATACTGCATTTAATACCTTTTATTTTCCAAATAAGCTTGGTCAATAAACTTTACCTAATTAGGAATGGGGGCTACCATGTTTTCACAATCTGATACTGAATATCAAGTCAGAATAAAAATATTATTCAAACTATTTAAACCTAAAATAAACTAAAAAATGTGCACAATTGAACATCATAAATTATGGAATGCAATACATAATAAGAGATACAAATACATTAACTTCCATTGTCTACCATTATCTGAAGAAAAGAGATAACTCATTCCTAACGTGTTCGAGTAAGCACTCCAAGGATCAGAAGTAAAAGAAAGGCATGCCTACAAGGAAAAACTTATCATATTATTCATGTAATTGAACTAAAAAATATTTAAAAAAATTATAACACAAGTTGGAGATAACACTTTCAAGCTCAATATAGCGGTCTACATCCAGTCTTCAATGCAGCACTCTTGCACCATATTTTCCAACTTCATTGGACATTCTTAATGTTGCAGAGAAACTTCAACAGGGAGATATCAACCCTGATTGCAGCACTCCAGCAGATGCTGATCAAATAACTGGCATCAAGGTCAAACGCACAAGCCAACAAGAGATCCCTCTCTTCCAGATTGTCAAAGCAGGTCAGATTCCTTCCCATGGAAAATGGTTCACAAAAATGTAAGTTGCCAACGAATATCCACAACTTCACACATTGGGTACAACTGCTCTTCAGGAAGGGCGGCTGATCCAAGAGGGATTTGGACAGAGAATCTAAACAGTCACAATGTGAGCAGTTGCCATTCTTGTAACATGAAAACCATTTCTTGTTTTCCACACTTGTATATTAATGCACTCCTTCCATTCTTTGTAAAAGCAAAAGATAAAATAGGAAGTAATGTAGTGGCTAGGCATCTTGTAGCACACCCAAATTCTCAGATCATTGTACAAAACTATTACATAATACAATCTTGCAACTTACAATTCTAGCATTGTGTACATTGTTCTGTTCTTTCAGCATGGTGTATATTTTAATAATGTTTCTCTTCGAGGTCCCATCAAAATCAAGCTTCCAATGACTCGCATTCAGGGGAAAACACCTCACCAAATATCTGTCAGTCTTACTTCTAACAACCCCATTAGCAGGAGGTTTCTTAATACTGCTTTTAAATATTATTCATTTTCCGAACAAGCTTGGTCAATAAAATTAACCTGGTTAGGAATGAAGGCTACCATGTTTTCACAGTCTAATACAGAATATAATATTATAAAGAATGTTTAAACACAAAATAAACTATAAAAAAGCGCACAATTGAACATCATAAATTACTGAATGCAATACATAACAAAAGATGTGAATGCATTAAAATCCATTGTCTGCCATTATCTGAAGAAAACAGATGCCTCATTCCTAACATGTTCGAGTAAGCACTTCAAAGGATTAGAAGTAAAAGAAAAGCATATGCACAAGGAATAACTTATCATTGTATACTTGTCATCAAACTAAACATTATTACAAAAAAAAATCACATACCTGCAATGTCTTTCCAAGTCCCATGCTATGGGCCAATATGCATCCAAGCCCCTTGTCTCCAGATTTAATCTTATTTATTGACTGGATACAATTCTCCCACATAAATCGGATACCAGCAACCTGAAGCAAATCATCAAAGCGAGAGAACCAGTTCTAAGATACCAAGATCCAGCTAAAATATAGGATTAATTAGAATTCACAATGCCAAATATGAATTTATAAGAATAAGTACACTCACATACAGTCCAGCATGACATCACAAATAATGCAAATACAACAGATATTGGAAATAACACAGAAAGCTTACGAAAATCGAAATCAATTGACACATAGTTTGGGCAAAATAAACTACGGAAAAGGAGATATGTCCATAAAAAACCAATCTATAGAATCACAGCCAAAATGTGTACAAAGTATGGTTTTTCTCTTCTCAAATGTAGAAGACAACTTGAAATTGAAGCCGGATAGTCAAAGGCAGTAAAAATTTTAGAATGGATAGTTTTCGGTTTTGATTAGAACTGTGTATTTATTGCTGAAAAATTGAAAATACATGAAATGTGCATGAAGTTGAGAAAGTGACAGTCTCGTCAGTTGAAAAAATGTGGATTAAATTAAGTGTGGCAGGCCTAACATCAAAGGAACCATTGTAAACTGGAAGGGATTGAGCAGGGTGAAGAACAGTAAAGATTGCAGATATAATAGCACTGCATTCAGAGTATGAATGTATTGTAGAGGCCTTTGAAGCATGGAATTTTAGCATGTGGTAAAAACAGTATTGAAGAATTCGGCGGCAAATTGAATGTGAAGGATGAGGAAGCATTTATTATTTCCAAAAATTGCAGAATTTTTACAGACCTGAATGTCTATCATTAGAGCCTCTGTCAAAACATTGCATTGAAATGAATTGAAGAGCAGTCAAGCATTTGGAAATCCAAGATAAACAAGCATGGACCAAATGAGTTGTGCTACACAAGATAAATGGGAAGTTGATTGTTACTTGGGCGTGTTAAAGAAATTTCTTTGAAATGTGGTAGTCTGATTATATTATTTGTTTAATTTTTTCCAAGCCTACGCTACTTTAATTCTGAGCACATTATATTTGAAGTGCTTGGTAGTCATAAAGCAGTGAATGGAGATATTTGGGATACAAAATGTAATCTGAAATTTATCAGGAAAGTAAACATTCCCCAACGTAATTACTATGTATATTCAATTCATTTGACACTTCTATGTTTATTTCAGGAATTTATGATCTGATTGCTAGCTATAAAGACAAAAACAATTTAAACATTCAAAAAATTCAAAACCAGTCAAAAGAACATAATTTAGGATAAAAACCTCTCAGTTACGTTACCGAATACTGCTGCTAACCCCCCAGGATACGATACAGGGGAGGGGAACAGGCAGTGTACGCCCCTCCCCCTGCGGGTTCGGCTGGATACGTCTAGGGACATATCCGGGCCTACCCTGCACATTTCCCCCACGTATCCACAGTAAAAATGCAATTTTTTAATTTTTTTCTTTTCAATTTCACTGCATGAAAAATCAAACATGGACCTCAAAAAACAATTAAAAATAAAATAAAGTGGATTCTCAATCCTAAAAGCAGCTTTCACACTCATTTTAACAAAATAAAACAACATTTTACCTTTCATTGCATTTTTCCCTCTCATTGCACATTTGTTCTCTCATCTTCATTTTCTCAATTGCATAGGATTTAAACTCCTTCCTTTTGTTAATCCTACACCATTCCCTCCACCCATTTGGTGCCGAGGAGTTTGAGGAGCTTGCAAAGAAGAAGATTGCTGATTCAAGGTAGGTTTTGAATTTTTTTTGTTATTCTTTCAACAAATGCCAAATGCTTTAAATTTTAATAACAATATTATTATATTTTTCCCAGAGGCCATTGATTAATGCAGTCGTAGTTAGCCCTACAGGGGCAATGATTTTTAGGGTAGTTGATTATGAGAAACAAGTGAAGGATGCACGATTCATTGTCGACATCCTGATAGAGTCCACTAAAGCAGTGGGGCCTTAAAATATTGTCCAAGTTGTAACGGACAACGCTAAAAATTGCAAAGTTGGGGCATGTTGGTTGAGGCAAGGCACCTTGTGATGTTCATTCCCTCAACATTATGTTGAGGGAATTGGGGGCAAAAATAGATTGGATCAAACAAGTCTATAAGGAGGCGAGTGAGATCCAAATGTTCATAAACAACCATCACATGTCCCAAGACATCTTCAAGGCCTTCTCAATGTTGTAGTTGTTGAAGGCATAGTATACATACTCGACGAGTACTCATCAACTGGTTGAGTACTCGTCGAGTTGGCCCTTGGGCGAATACTCACCATAAATAATTACATGCTTTTTTTTGTTGTTGTTTACTCGCACAATACTCACTGAGTACTTGCACAGTACTCGTCAAGTATTGTGCCAATACTCACCAACCCTATCTAAACCGTGTTCCACAGTCAAAAACGAGTCTAGAATGCAAAAAATGCGCACAAAACACTGCAAATGCGCACAAAATACTGCAAAAACGTGAGATACACACTGAAATGTATCCTTTATAAGTATACATGCCCCTACAATCAAATCAAAGTGAGGAGGGGCAGCCAAGTGGTAGGACTAGACTCTCAATCTCCCTTAGTTTTCCACCAGGCAAGGAAGAGAAAATTGTAGATTCTTGTAATTTGTAGATTCTTGTATAATTATCAGTTTGTTGTTAACGATTGTATTCGCATTAATCATGATTAAGCGATTTTGTACTCTATTTGTATTTAAATCCAATAGAAAACACTACCCCAACGTTTTACAAACTCATTTGATACATTTTGTAACTATAATTTGTATAAAATTTATGCTTTTTAATAAATTTAAGTATTTTTGTAAGTTGCCGAGTGGCTGTCGATTTTTCACCAAGTAAACTTTTTGGGCGCTAAGCGAGTACTCTCTGATTCTGGTTATGCGAACTATGGTTGAAGGTAAGTTTTTATTTAATTATTCATAAATCATGTATATTTTTAATTTAACTTTGTAAATTTGTGATTTGTGGTGTTTTTATTTTTGAACTTTTTTTTTAATTTTATTTGTTTTAATTTTGTATTAGGTTGTTGAGACTCAGTTTGCCTCACACACACTCATTTTGAGACAACTTGTCAAGGTGCATGAGGCATTGAGTAGCATGTTTATCAACAACCTTTGAAGTGTACAGAGGCAAGCAAACAGTGAGAGGGCCACAAAGGTGAAATGGTGGATTCTTGATATGTGTTGAGAACGTGTGAAGTATTTGCTCAATTTTACCAAACCCATCATCAGCATGTTGAGATATGTGGACATGGCTCAACCATTTTTGGGTGAGCTTTATGATGGAATCGACTCGATGATTGAGAACATTAGATTCATCATAAATGCCAAAGAGCAGGATCCTAGGAAAAGGTTCTTCAAGGAAGTGAAGTCGCATCTCATTGAAAGGTGGAACAAAATGACCACCCCATTACATCTTTTTGCTTATGCCTTGACACCCAAATACCACAGCACGAAGATCCTTTCTTTGCCCAAGAGGGTCGCACCATATAGGGATGTTGAGGCTAGTGAGGGAGATATAAAGCAACATTCTCTAGACTCTTCCCCGATCCAAAAGTAAAAGACCAAGTTGTGGAAGACTTTGTGCATTTCATATCCTCTGTGGGTCACTTCCTTGGTGCTATGCGTGACAAGTACAAGAAGGAAGCTCACTTTTGGTGGTACCTCCATGGGCAAGCCTCCAGCCACTTACAACAAAAATTCCATCACAAATACGATTTTAATTTTTTTTAACACTCTACTTTTCTTTTCAACGTTTTGTTTTAACTTTTTACTTTTATAAATTCTAATTGATTTTGCAGCTTGCCTCAATAGGTTGCAAGTTCCTCCTCAGCTCAGCGAAACTGAGGTACCTACAACTTTATCCACTCGGTTCAGCACAACAAGTTGGCAACGAAAAAGGCGAAAGATTTGGTCTATGTGCATTCCAACTTGTGTCTTCTCTCACACAAACAACCTAATTACAAGGAAGGGGAAACAAAGTGTTGGGATGTGGACCCAAAGACTGCTGACTTGGATGCCTCCGTTGCCTACCTTTCATTGCTTGACACAAAGCTACACAATGCTTCACACAGCCTACATAGTGGAGTTATTAGTCAGAGTGGCATTACTTCTGTTTGTGATTCTAATGAACCACGTGATGATGAAGACATTGTAGCCGAAGATGAAAATAAATATAGAGAATCATGAATATGCTGATTTCTTTTATTTTTGTCTATACATTGTAACATTTGCACTATGTACTTATCCCCAAAAAAAATCCCCCTATCCACGTATCTGATTCTCGTACCCTTATCCGTATCAGCAACGTAGCTCTCAAGGAATTAAATATTCCAAATCATTAATATAATAAGAGAGATACAAAGTTAAAACAGCCAGAGCCTTTACAAACTTTGTACTTTCATAAAAGAACTGCTCCAGCAAGAAAAATCAGTGTCATAAATTTGGCAGCATACACATCTTATCACTCCACATTTTCACTGCCATGTAACAGTTCAAACGTCAGATTTGCCCTTGATCCTTCGACTAAAAGAGAATTCTCCTGCCATTTCCAGGTGTCTAATCGGTTCTCTGCGTGAAGCACTTATCTGGAGCATCAGGGGCCTTGACATTCATAGCTTCAAAAAATCTAGGAATCGTGTGTATACACAGTTCATCCAGGGTTCTGAGTATCCAGTGTCCATTGCAGCATTCAAGAAATGTCTTTTTCCTCATGAAATATTGAATCCAATTGTGCAGAAAGGCCTCAACTCATAATTTCTTGTGGGGGGTCCCCATCCATGTACGATTCCATGATTTCCAATGCATTGTTACATTTCACTTACTGACATCCTGCTTGTTTATTCCCCAAACCCTCGAGTACTGTCGCATGGGTCCCACCATTACATACTTTATATTCATCAAGGGTTCTAGGATTTTGGCATTGCAATGCAGCACATACTTGGTATCACATTGGTTCATGATTTCCTAGATCTCCGGTAGATGTTTTGACATCCTTAAATTTCATCCTCTTCTTCGTTTTTTGCATTTCTGAACTTTTTAAGCCATTGCCACATATTGCAAAATGCATAAATGCCGCACAAGGACCAGACCAGAATAATAGAGTCAATAAAGAGTTCATATCACTAATTTGTTTCTTTCCTTCCATTGACTTCTTAATCATCCTGGCTACTATAATTTTGCATTGTACAAATACATACATTATATGCTACATACATTATATGCTACGATCACAATCCCGAGTTCCATGATTAAAGAATTTGGCATCTGCTGTACTTATCTGTTTCCTTGCACACAAACTTTCATGGTTTTAAAAGATGTTAAGCCATCTTATGAATGCACAATTATGTCTTGAACTCCCAGATGCATGCATACGTTACAGATATAATAAATTTCTTAACTCTGCAGATGTTTTCTCAGATTATTTTCTCCTACATTTTAATACACAATTTTTTTAATAAGAGTCAATTTAAAACAATTCAACCAGTGAGCCTGGAGTGGAGACATTCGTACTGTAGAAATAATTTTTTGATACGTGTTTTTTTCTTTGCTAGGCAACTAGTTATAGATAGATTGGTCAACCATGGTTAAGGGAGGACAAGTTCTTGATTCAAGATCACCTGGTCATATGGTGTTTGTGTGTAGAATCTAGATCTTGCTTTCAAAAGGAGCAAGGTGATTATGTAATGTACATATAAGTATGGTCTTATGTAGACTTGAGCATGATTGGATGTCTTAAGTACTGAAAGCCGTAAGGTCAAGTATTTTATTAGTGTCATTATTATCATAAGGGAAAGTTGTGATTATTTTTCCAATGTATTATGTCAAGCTATCGAGTCATGCTGTCATGTTTTTAAGAGAAGTCATGAAAGGAGATTTTAAGCATCATGGATAATGTTTGAAGTAAGTTCAAATTTATCTAGTGTCAGTCTTGAGTTGGGAATGGGAAAGAAGGTTTATGTTAAGGACTTTTATCAGAGACATCATGGGGTGTCAAGTACAGTATAGTCTAGTTTATAGTGAGCATGTACAACTCTGTTTAACAGAAATTGAGTAGATGCAAACCTTTATTTGTTTCAATTATTAAATAATGAATTTTCCCAATCTTACTATTAGAATGGTTAAGTTCAAGGAAACTATGATGTTGATGGTAAACTTGGTTCATTGTACAATTGAAGGGCAAGATCAATTTGATTATATATCTGCAAATGGCTGCATGGGTGTTGATTGTTAGAGTGAGCTGAATTATATTTTTGAATCGTCACCGAATTTTACACAGGTTTATTTATTGTTGGGTCTCGATATTTATTGCAGTTGTATATTCATGTTTAGAAATTGTGCTTATAACAGAAAAGGGAGCATCACTTCTCTAAGATGACTATGAATAACAATTGTAATATAGGTGAAGGGTTGTATAATATAAATGATCAATAGACATTTCTAATTATATTTAAAATATTAGGTAGAAAAAAGTAGAGAAACCATCAAGCCCATGGGGATTTATCCTTGTGAAAGGAGAAAACTGTGTCCTTGAGTTCTTCTTTAGTGGCAGGTCTGATCATTCTTCGTTATGGTCTGATTATATCACTGGACGAGAAATGATCCCTTCACTTTCCTGGGTCTCCTCCATCTCTTTTTCCTCTGTTTTCACCAAAGCCTCAAAGGGGTTTGCAAGTTGATGTGTTTGACTGGTTGGGTTTGGCCTTTTCATTTCCTTGCATATGTCCTTTGGTACTTATCTTTGTTTTGAGGTGGTGTTGTATTGAGAGCCTGCTTGTTCTTGGCACCCGCTATTGTGAATACTTGCTCTTCTTCCTGAGAATTTTGTTGGATGTAATGCTCTTAGCTAGTTGCAAGTTCCTGTTCTTGGGAAGAATGGCTGGGGCAAACTCTAGACAAATGGCCATGCTAATGACAATCTGAAGTGGAAAGGAATGCTTTCATATATATGGGTTGTCCCCATTCAATTCCTCCCATGTCTAATAGAATTCAGCCTCATGCCAATTTCTCAAGGTCAATATTGACACAAATCCTAACGTAGTTGATAACTCTTTGGGTATTTTGTAAATTTAGATGTTGTGATATGTTCACCTATAGCTCCTACTATTTTGAGGAGGGAGGATTCTTGCCATCATTCACTGGAGACCAAAGAAACCCTGACCCGCACAAAAACTGTACTAGGCAGGTCTTCTGTCGGATTGAAAGCAAGAGACCACTGTTTCATGACCAGCCCTGACATTTTCATATAACCATGTACTACCTGGAAGACCTATACTTTTCCTTGTTTTGAGGGGGAAATGGCCATAAAATAGCCTTTTGGCATGAGCCAGCAGGATATCAATCTTATCTCACCCGTATCCTCAGCATTTTGGGTCCTGAGAAAGCACCCATAAATCTGCAGTTAAGAGCTTTTTCTTGAGAAGCCACAGTCTATTCACCATTTCATCCGTGAAGAAATTTAGCCATTTTCATTTTTTTGTGGGAAAAAAAGGCCTTATAACCGTCCTATGAGCATGGTGTTGTATGAATTGCAGACTTATTTGACTCATTTGAGACAGCAGACCTGAAATTTGGATCGGGACTGAGAGGATGAGAAGGCCTCCTCACTGTTGCCCAATTTGCTTTTGGCCGATGAGGGTAACACTTTGCAGGTTGGAGGGCCAAGTGAGGCCTGCTTGGAGTATAGTGAGGGCATGAGCAAGGTGTGCTAGGTGGCAAGTATTTGCTGCAGAGCTTTAATCAACCCAAACTTACGTGTAATTGTATATATGTTCCATGCACCAGAAAGGATCTGATTATGGGTGAATGAATGAATTAAAGATTTTAATAACATCCTCCAGACCAAGCAGTCTATGGGACCAAGAGCTGCAATAAAGTTGTTCCGTGATAACACAACTTCTTGACACAAGGGCTGCCCTACTAATATTTCAAAATTTCTAATCCCTTCTCGATACTAACTCTTCTACTATGGATCCTGATTAGAAAACTTGTTCCGTTTAACCTTTCCTCTTCAAACAAGTTAGTTAAGTTGTCAACCCTCAATCTGTCTTTGTACTTGATATGGATGTCAATATAGGCTGCACACTCCATAATGAAGTGTCATTCTATCTCCACTATTCCCTTGTCACAAAATAAACATGTTCTCGTTTCCCATTCTTCCTTGAGTATTGTCCACCTGCAGGTTTCATACCTACGATGATGTGAGCTGGTCCTCAACTGTGCAATCAACATCATTGCTTCTTTCCATTTGATTTCTGCAAATAATGAAAACACTAATCTGAAATTGAGTATCGGACTTGTATTCTGCATGCGACCACAACGGTTACAATTAGCAAACCTAATTCTTCCATTAATTTTGTTTAAATTGGCTAGCCTTGGTGTAAATTGTTCCATGCGCTAGACATGATCTGATTATGGACAAACAGAATGGATTTGACCAATAAAAGTAACATATATGAATACACTAGTCTGGAATAAGATTCTCAAACCCTAGGAATCGAGCATTGCACTTGTACTTAGCATGCAACCACAACAATTACAAGAAGCAAACATTGTTCTTCCACAGATTTTACTTCAATCTGCTAAACTGGTTGTAAATTGTCTATATTTACCCCTGGACCTGCTCAGTCAACCTTTGTAGATGTCAATCACGTCTTAAGGCAAGGGTAGATTGGCCCATTCAGCTCCTCAGCACGCTTCTAAGTCATTGCAAGGATATTTTTTATGTCTCTAGTTGTACAAAGTGTGCAGTCCTGGAAGGTGTGCATTTGCACTATTATCTTCTGCATTGGAGGGTGTTGATCAACAGTTTCTCCCAATGGTTTGAAGGGGAAAACTCTTAGAAGTATCATATATATATAGGGTTAGTTAAAAAAAGGCTAGGTTACCGATTCGTCACTTTTCGTAAAAGAACCAGGGTTGGGTTCAGACTGAATCCTGGTCCTGGTTCGGTAGACGTCCAGGTTCGCCCAAGGTTCATCCTAGGCCACATGGGTTTGCCCAAGGTTCGTCCTAGGCCACATGGGTTCACCCGGGTTCTTCTGCCGGGAGAACACGGGTGGCCCAAGACGAGGAAAAATCTTAAAAGTATCATATATATAGGGTTAGTTAAAAAAAGCCAACTTACCAGTTTGTCACTTTTTGCAGAAGAACCAAGGTTGGGTTCAGACTGGATCCTGATCCTGGTTTGGTACGCATCTGAGTCCCCCCAGGTTTCATCCTAGGCCACCCTAGTTCACCCGGCTGCTTCTACCAAAAGAAGCCAAGCGAACCCAGGGAGAACCCGCAGAAAAAAAATGTCTTTTTTTCTTGATTTTTTCTCAAAATAGTGCCAATAGAACCATTTGCAGTCTAAAGATCTAATGCAAACAAGGAATTTTTGCATGCTTGAACAATGTGCGTGAACATTACTCGCGAACAATATGCATGAACAATACTCGAACAATATGCATGAACAATACTCGTGAACTGTACGCATGAACAATACTTGTGAACAGTATGCGTAAGCCAGCCATACTAATTCCCTGCACTTTAATCAGCTTAATGAAGTGGGTATTATAATATTCAAATATTATTTATTATGACAATTAATAAATAATACCCAGAAATTCTGCCCTAGACTGCAAATGGTTTGCAACACATTATTTTCATATTTTGTTTTTATATTGATATGCATACTACGTGGTTAAAAACATTGCCACTAATTTCCTATTTATTAGGCTAGAATTTCTATATTTTTTATTTTGTATATATTTTTTGTACGGCCTAACCCAAGCCATATGCAAGGACCCAAAAAAAATCGCTGTACCGTCAAACCCGGTTCTTCAAACCCGAACCTGAAACGAACCAGTAACTTAGAAAAAAAAAAGTGAAGCATGACCGGGCATACATATACATATCCCCTGCATAAATATGTGAGTAGTCTTTGGAGTCCTATAATATAAATCCAACTTGATTAATGCCCTTAAACTAATTGATGGTGACCACCACATAAAACACTAAACCATTATATCATAATGGATATTTGTTTCAGAGATTCTGTAGGCATAGGTTATGACCCGTCTTACTAAATCAAGCCAAATAAACTCCTACAGAGAAAAATAGAACCCTTTTAATACATGATTAAAAGGGTTGCCTTCTGAAAACCTTATACCAATAGGCACTTATAATCTAGTGCAAAAAAAATCTAAAGAAAATTAATTAATAGACCAGCAAGCAATTGGGACCTGCCCCGAAAAAAAATTTGGAACACACATTCTCTAGCAATAAAGGTGAAATCAGGCTAAAACTCATTGCAGCAATTTAGATACTTAAGACAAGTAAACCCTATGACACTTTAAACAGTGCTCATGCCAATCTAATTTGTAATGATGCTATCCTACCAAACTCAAAGATGACTTACAGACCACTGAAACTACAATAGTCACCACTGGTTCATAGTACTAATACTGAGTTATCATGTCACTGCCAGCACTCCTTTCATTGCACCACTGTGCATTGTAAAGACAAACAAATTGGATTAGTTCTTGCTACCCAAAGTAACACAATGTAAATATATCGAATGAGATACCTGGTGTGTTTTCAAGATGTACGAAATCATAGGAGACACTCTGACTTCTTTTTCATTGTGTTCTCGGGCAATATTCACAATATACCCTTCCGCAGGATGACCTAGTACTTCATTGTCACTCAACCAGGCTTTATTTCCACACGAACTGGTTGAGCCCTTTGACCACTGTTCAAACCTGGATTGCTGTTGCAACATCTTAAGGTGATCCTGGCGTTCCTGGTAAATTAAACAATTGATCTTTATATAAAAATCCACAATTCAACACTGATGTTGATATAAAACTGCTAAATCAGTAGGCAGCATCAATTGTCACAAATATGCTAACACAGTGGTCAAAAAACATTTTAAAGTAGAATGACCTTCTCAATCGCAATCTTCTTTTTGGTTTCTTCTTCAAGCTCTGCATCGTCAATGATCCTCCTCATCCTTCTTCCTTTCTGGTTTTTACTGCAAAAGATATCAAACATATTATCCTGTATTCACATGCAAAGGTGAAATTAAGAGAACTAATTGCATTCATTCAAGCTGGCATCATTTATCCTGAGATCTCTGAATCCTTTTAACCCAAAAAAATAAAAGATTCCATGAAAGGAAAAAAATTACATTAGAGAGATAAGAAAATAAACTGTGGATTATAGAATAAGGCACTACAAAAGCTTTCTACTCTCCAGCACTCATAAGAAATGTTCCAATCAATTGGTTACTCAGACATGCAGAAAAACATCACTCATTTATCAATTTAATATATTTTAATTTACAAATTAATGTCCACCTCAGGCCAAAATAAACCAATGGCTGTAAAAAGGTACCGTTGTCAAGACTCTAAATAAAACAGCATGAGTGCCTATCAAATCTCTAATAAAGGACTGCTAAACAAAAGATCAAAAGAGAAGTCCAAATGAAACAATCAAATCAAGAAACCCCAAGAAGAGTAAGCATAGGAAGCGAGAAGATGCATCTTGAAGTACGCAAGTGTTGTACTAGTACATCACACCATACATTCAAGAACAATAAAAGTTGGTAATAAGGTTGCCAATATCTGCTTGAAATCTACAAAGTCAACCTCTTTACAACAAGAAATCTCCAATGACTGGAAGTAAGAGATATCACTCTGGGACTCTCTATTTGTTAAAATTTGTTGACAAAGGTTTTTGAACAGGAATTTAGACGTACATGTGTAATCTTTAGCAATAAGAAAACAAACATACATAAAATAAAAGAATGAATACTAGAAATCCATAGAACAGCATATATATAGCTTATTGCTGTGTAGCTTACTCCATTGCAAGTAATAACTTAAAACATGATATCCAAGTAATAACTTAAAACATGATATCCAAGTCTATATAATAATATAAGGATGAAAACATGTCAAATGGTTGCAATGATTCAATGTGTTCATTCAAAGAAACTAGTCCTGTTAATTATGAAAAACATCCTTAATGGTCTACACTAACCCCCCCAAAAAAGGGGCCAGAATCCTGGCTAGAATATATGTAGTATCACTGTAGGAAATTAGAGATATATAACGATAATATTCGTCAATGCAAAATCTTTCAGGTTCACACTCAGATGTCTTGCACAGAACCACTTTATAAGAACTGTGTAAATGGAACAACAACGCTCCTCTAGGGGTTACTCCCATGAAGATGTTTTTAAATATCACAAAAGTTTCAAATAAAATCATCACCCTCCAATGAGTTGTCATTAAGTTTATAATAATTATGTCCTTAAGCAAAGGCCTCGCACTGGCGATAGAAATAAACTTGAAAACATCCCTATGCAAAGCCATATTACAAAAAAGTCCCATGCTTTTCATTTTCCATCTTACCCACCTCTCTATGTTTATGTAAAACATCTTGTGCCCAGAATCTTCTATTGGTTATTGGCACTCCCTCGACCCATGCGATCTTGGTAGGTAAATATTTTATCATTTCTTTGTCCACATTAGAATGTGACCTGTGTTTACAAAATAATTTTGAGAGTTTATAATCTTCATCTAGCTTATCATCAACACCCCCCACTTGAATATCAATACATGTTCTCATCAAACATCATAGTCGTCCTACATTTATCATTGATACTTTACTTTGTTCTCCCCGAATACATTTTGCAGCTACGATAAATGGTACAAAGCTTACATTTAGCATAAGTCTTATGACTTGTTGACAAATCATTGATGACATGCTTGCAATAAATTCTTTGAGGAAAAAATTAGAATTTTGAATTTAAAGGATAAAAGCTTTTACAAAAGCACTTGAAACCTAAGAACAGAAAGTAGCTTGGAAGATATTCAGAACAGTCTTCTTCAATATTGGCATTAGAGGTCACATATGTGCAGAATGCTAGGCTCTGTATGCTGTTTGAGCAATGTCATACACAAGAAAGGAGAAGGCAATAAATGTAAACTTTATTATTATCAAGGAAACATCTCTTACATTTTTGACGGCATACTTATGAATAATGGGAAAGAACTTAAGTTACAAAAGTTCTACCTACTCAGCATTTAATTCTGGATCCATGGCACTTATGTGACCACTCAGCATTTAATTTTCGGCTTGGCTTCAGGCTCAATTTCATTTCCTTTTTATCACTCCTCTGTCTTGGCAAAGAGCTATTTTAGGAGTCTCTTGGATGTTTAGGTACAACATCAAAAGCGTCTGGCATAGAGTCTGTTTGGCTTCTATAAGCTTGCGGAAAACATAATGCAATTCTACCTTTCAGGACAGTTCTTCTCCACTCACCAAATCACCATGGAGAACTTGAGACTCTTCAAGCAAGAATTAGTTCAGATTTTTAAAGTAACTAGCAATGGCTCCATTATTGTTAACTGTTTGCCCATTGGGGCACATGCCCAGACACTTTCTTTACTTGCTTTAATAGCAAGAGGTTTCCTTGTCACTCTTCTGCTCAATTGATGTAATCCTCTTGTTCATTTTCATGGTACAACATGCATTTCTTCAAAAACAAAATAACATGACTATTACATACAACCTATAGATATATCACCATCCAGTAAGATACCTAGGTAATGAGCTTAGGTGCCCAATGGTTACCAAAGAAGATGAACTAAATACAAGTTGTATATCTCTATTTATCATCCTAATTACCACAAGATGTGGAGTAGGGGTATAGGGAAGAGTAACAGAGGTACAGAGGCAAATGAAAAAGGGTGTGACTATATTAGATACACATATATAGTCACTAAGAGATGTTAGTATCATGGTTACCAAATCCAGAAATCCAGATCTGTTCGGGAGGACAAAAAAATCCGAAAAATCCATAATTCTTGAAAAAGTTCTGAAATTTTCAGTCCGGAATATATACATATATGAACATAATTTTATAAATACGCAAAGGTGACAAATACAATGAAAAAAAATAATAAGGTAATATAAAATGTTAATATATTTAATATTATATAATATATAAGGTTGTTGGGTGTCATTTTTTGGTGAAAAATAAAAAAAATAAAAACTAATAAACAATTAAAATACAGGGCCAAACCGGACAGAACTTATCTTGATCAGACCAGATTTTGTGCAGATCTGGACAGATCTGGTAACTATCATTAGTAGTATAGATATCGGGATGGGGTCCTTGTTCACATACCCCAGTTTCCTGCTAACCATGTTTATTATTAAAGAAAACTTCCTATTTGCTTGCTTATGCATCCAAACAATATGTTATTATTATTTGGCCTATTTTCTAACTTAACCATCCAAACAATCTCTTTTGTGGGATCTCTATTATATTCTGCATATATTTGTTATAATTCGGCCTATTTATGTTATTATATGTGTGGATCGTACCACAAGCTGCTACCACCTCCATGGTGGTCATATTCTAGCAATTGTTGTAGATTCACTAGTACAGGCTTCCCTACCAAGCATCATCTCCATTTCCTCCCACCTCGCGATCAGCTGAAACAATTGTGGCCCATCAAAATAGATATCCATCAAATTTATTGTCACCAAGGCCATTCTTTACCACCATTTCAATGACATATTTATTTAAATATATGGCAATATTGCTTCTTCCTTTATTTCTCTTCCTTCGAGAATATTGGAGGCTCTTATCACACAATTCCAGGTTATAAGACTTGGTTTTTATAACTAATAACAATGTGCTGATGTATGTTTTATGCACACCCCCAAGGGGAAATAATGGAATAAAATCCCTCTCATTTTAGGACATCAGAGACAATCCAGGGCACGAGTTGCAGGCTTTGACTCTCCTACGTAGTCTGCTTGGAATAACTTCATGAGTAACACAGATGCTACCACCAGAAGAAATCAATCCTGCATTCAAGTTTTGCAGTATATTGGAAGCCCGCCAATTCTCTAAGACGAATATTCACAATGACACCTAAGTTTTGAGTGAAGGTCTGATAAAGGAAAAATAAAAAAAGGAGAGCATGGTAAGGCAGAAAATAAGGAAGCTCTCAGACTTAGTGGAGATACTAATGCTTACACAGACATTTTTGAATCTGACCAACGTTTACCAGTAACTATGTAGTTTAACTTAAGCTCAAACTAGAGCAAACACGGCAGGGAGTCTGTGGGAAAGTTTCTAATGGATCTAATCCTCTCAACATAGCTTTATAAGACAAATTGATGCAGAAGAATTATTAGCACACATTCATCTACAAATAATCAGTTTATCATAGCTAATGCAAAAAATAGAGCAAGGTTAGTAATTCACACAGCCTTATTGAATCCAAAAGAGTCGGTCAAGATTCATACCATATTCAGCAAAGTAATCTGTATTGACCACATCCATAATAAGAATTAAGAAAATTTAACAGAGGTAAAACAACAAAGAGCTTATGAACATTCCCTGGAATTTCTCAGTTTTCTTCCTTGTCTTCTATTAGAATTTCTTCCTCTGTTTACAAAGCTTTTCAAAGGTCTTTTATATCAGTCCCCTTCTTACAAAAAGAATTCAATGCAAGAATAGTCATCCCTTGCCTAGTAAATATTGTCCTTCTATGCATTCAATTCTCTTTCAAAACCCACGTTGATTTCTTACAAAAGATCAAGGCTAACATGGCTGCTCCATGCTTGACAAATTCATCCATCTTCCAATGCCATAGATTTTGATAACGGATGACAACGGGCTGTTGCAACACCTGCGGATTTGACAGTTTGTTGGGTAGTGATGACCATCAAATTTAACTTTGGGTCCTTGAAATGACACGGGCGTCACTTTTGACAACTGTGTTCTGTTGTGTCGCTTTGATTTCACACAATCAAGGCTTTGGCTTGGGCTTTCGAATGCATGCCCCTCTTTCCTTTTGCAGATCAACGTGGCAATGACAAGTGGCAGCCACTAATTGAGTTGCGTCCCCGCATTGCTGTGACTGAATTTTGTGATGTGGAGGTTTGCAGGGCACTTCCATGTGGTGACTTGTGGTTGCCTCATTCTAACGTTGAGCCTACGACCAAACCCGAATGTTGCAAAGCGACAAATACATGTCATGTGGACCAGAAACGTTGGGTCACTGTCTTTTAAACCTACGGATCACTTCAAGGCAATGTGACTAAGTGCGAAAAGGTGCGAATCAATCTTCTAAACTTTCATGACAAAGACCAAAGTCAGTGACCAATATTTTGCAATATGTTAAAGACAACCAGGTACAAAAGAAAGAATAAAGTCGATTTAGATGACATGCAACTAAATAAAAACTCATGCAATTGGACACGAATAGGTGTGAAATCCTGCGAGAAAATCATCAAGCCTACAGAATGAAAGGGCAAACCCGAGATCGAACTTTATAAAGGAAATTTAGTAAGTAAAGCTTGTTAGAACAAATTTCCAAAGAGGCCTTCTTTTGCCTTCAATTTCACAAGCATAAAACAACTCCATGTATTATGTCTTTCAATCAGTTTGCCTATGTCCTACATCCAAAGCACTTGAACAAAACGTTAGAAGTCACGAGGGAGAGGCAAAGAAGCTTTTAACAATAAATTGACACCAAATACTTAAATGGAAGATGAAAGACAAATCATTTTCAACTCATACTTCGATCAGCATGCACTTGTTAAGAGAAATTCATTCAAATTTAAAAGGGTGGGTCTCTGTTTTGAAAGGAATGGGGGTGTGCCGGCCATAACACAATGCTACTCTTATTATGGTTTATATATATTATTTTTTATTTTTTATTATTTATGTAAAGACGTTTCGAAGACGAATAGAACCCAAGGTCCCAAAAATTTAGACAATATCCATACCCAAACCCAAACTCGTCTTGTGCTTTTCCCCCCATCTAGCGATCAGATGAAGCAATTGTGGCCAGTCAAAATAGATATCCATCAAATTTATTGTCACCAAGGTCATTCTTTACCACCATTTCAGTGGCATCTTTACTCCAATCTATAACAATATTGATTCTTCCTTTATTTTCTCTTCCTTTGAGAACTATGGAGTCTCTTATCACACAATCCCACATTATAAGTCTTGGTTTTTCTAACTAATAACAATGCTACCCTTATTATGGTTAATTTACATATGTATTGTTTTTTATATTTTATGTACAAACATTTCCAAGACGAAAGGAACCCAAGGTCCCAAAAATTTTGACAATTCCCATACCTAAACCCAAACTCATCTCGTGTTTTTTTCTAAGTAACTTAGGTTGCAAAGGATCCCGCAACTCTCAAGCATCCTATCCAACAATATGAAATATGAGCAAACTCTCATCTCCACTTGTTTGAGGAATTCCTTCTTCAAAAAATGTCAATGAGATGCAGTGGTTGCAAATAAAATATTTACACCTCTCTAGCACTCATCACCACTTCTTTCATCCTATCAATCTTCTTGAAATCATTTAGTGCATTGTTCATTGCATGCACACAAAGGGTCCAATAGATGTGCTTACAGGTATCATCAGCCATCCTTCATACTTTCCTAAACACATACGATGCATCTGTAACCACTTACATAATATTTGAGGTCCCAACCTTCAAAATACATGTTGCACCCACTTCCACTTTGGGGTGATGGGAAAACACTCGAACACAAATTCCTAGGAACCATATTTGAATAGAAAAATAGTATTGGGATGAGTGAAGAGGATGACAAACAAAACAATGGGAATACGACCCCTTGGAATATAATCTGAAACTAAATATTAGTCTCCTTTTGATTTAAACTATCAACTCGTAAGGAAATATAGACTCACATCACATGTAACAACGTTATTAATCAATGAAAGGTGGATAATGTCCAATGCTCATCCCCCTATACATGACAATAGAGCACATTGTAATCATCCATGTACACTTCATCTCCTCCATCATTAAATTAACTTTTTAGTAGTTATAAACACTTTGAGGTTCTCAATTTGTGTTCCCTTAGAGAATCAAATTTTCCATGCAACACAATCACATAAGATTGACATGGAAGACATACCTTATAGAAGGTTTCCTTATAATTGAGTAACGTGGAACGGGATACCATTGGCGATAAATAATTTTCCAATTGCATCATCTACCTCCTCATGTGCTTGCACATTATACATTTCTGTAATTGTGTTTGTAACCTTCCTTTTTCGTTTCAAAAACCCTTCTCCCATCTCTACATGAATAATCAAAATCTTAGGACCTAGAGAAGCAACCCTAGAATAAGGGGTTGAGGTAGATGATGTAGCTGAAGAAGAAAAATCTCCTTATGTGCTACACAACCTCCTCATTTCAGCCCTAACTTCAAGTGTTTCACAAGCCATAAATGCACAACCTTATATGTGTAAAAGGTGATGGCAAATATTGCATTTGAAGTGATGTTTGCCCCTGAATTTGTTGGCTTGTTTTTGTCAAGTGCGCTCACAAACATGTTGGATTATTTATGATCCAAAGTTTTATTTGTTTGTTTGTTGAATAAATCAGGGCATGCATCTCACTAGGAGACACCCGCATTATGTGGTAACCATAAATTACCATTTTAGTTATACATTAGGTTATTAGCTTGAGTTTCTAGTACATTGGTAGTTAAGTCCCGTACAAACGGACTTATAACTTACCATTTGCCCTATATGTATTGAATGTTCCTCATTCGAGAAGCTAAGAATGGTTTTTACATGAATATATCTTTCTTGATTGACTTTCACGCATATCTAGTTCATATTCCTCCTATTTGTAGGGCCTACAGTGGTATCAAAGAATTGGTTGCTCATGGAGGATTAAGGACATGCTCATCAGTGCAAAGAATGGAAGTCAACACATTTGCTTTATACGGCCTAACCCTATTTGTACGGCGGTGTCTAAGAAGCACCTGAACAAAAGGTAAATATTTGCTCTGTGACAATTTTTTTATTACTTTTTGTGGTAATACACTGTGCTCAAGATAAAACATTACACGTACAGCGATTTTTGAGGGACGCAGAATGCTACAGTTGAAAAGAATTCAACATAAATAAATTCATTTGGAAATTTATTATAGTGGCTTATAATTTAGATTCCCATTTGATGATATCACAATTACTTTCAAAATAGATAAGAGTGAAGAATTCCTTGTAGATATATTATGTTATCCTCTATTTGTGAACATCTACTTGTATGGAGCAGAAATACATAATTATGTATTTGATTTTTGTGATCATTCACGGTGATTGTATGGCGACGGCCCAAAAAGGATACTGTATCAATAAAACTCATTTGAAAATTTATTTTGGATTTGTAAGCATCTAACTCCTGTATTGAGTAGAAGGCAAAAATGGCACAAAGAAATTGATAAAGGCACAATATTCTACAAAAGTACAGTGGCAGCCAGCTGTGGAACCTTTCCTCAACGTCGTCCTGAATAATAAACGCATGACACAGTGAAATATTGCACAGGGTATAAAATTCTTAATATATCTTCATTTGATTTTTTGTGTGGGCTCCACTAAGAAGCAACACAAGAAAAAAATTTACCATGGAAGTAGTTTTTTTTAATTAGTTTCATTTGAAAAACCAAGATTATCTAGGATTTATTGCCTTTTTATACCAAGATTAATTAAAAGCAAGTTAGGTAGAGTTATCTTGTTAGTTATTTGCACAAGTGGAGGTATAGAGTTCAAAGCCCATTGGTATTTCTTTTGGTCAACGTTATTTTTTTACCTTATTTTTGTTTAAAGAGGTTATAAGGATAAAATAAGACAATCGATGAAAAAGTTAAAATAGCGATATAAGGGTGTAACAAGCTCATTCTCTTTTGTGGCCTATGCTTAAGACAGGTCCCTATAAACATTTCTATTGTATTTTGAATCTACTTACAAGAGTCAAGGCAAAGCCCCAAGTAGCATTCATTTTTTGTCGCTATATTTTTTTGTGATCATGGCCAATATTGTAAGTTTAATCTCTGAAAATGGTAGATTAACACCTAAAAACTACAAAGAATGGAGCTTACACATGAAAAACGCGCTCATTTTTAATGATTTATGGGAAATAACAAAGAAAGAAACCACACCACCCACTGAACCCGCCAAACTGATTGAGTACCAAAGACGTGATAAGCGTGCACTTGCACTGCTAAAATCATCATGCACTGCACAGGTGATTATTTACATTGAAACTGTTAAATCTGGCACATGGAAAGCATTAAGAGACTTATATGACAAACAACCTGCAAACAAGAAAATTAACCTTCTTATGCAACTTTTAAACAATAAATTGGTAGATGATGAAGATGTTTCTGAATATATTTCCTGGATGAAAACATTGAAACAAGAATACTGCATGACAAGTTGAAAGATCGATAATAACATGCTCATTTCCATCACACTAAAAGACCTCAGTTCTACGTACACCAACTTTGTTAAAATGTTGCAACCTAGTGATAAGCTCAAAGGTGCAACATTTGACTCTATTTGTGAGTTGTTGAAAGAAGAAGAGTAAACCTATTGAAGCGGTTCACTATACAAACGTTGGGTCACATCACAAAGATCATCACCATGTATAGAGGCAGTTTTAAAAGCATTCTCTAAAACACTTTCTAAGACATTCTTTGAGACACTCTCCACATCATTCTAAACAGTCTCCACAACATTCTCACCAACACTCTTCTCATTCCAATGGTTCTTCCCATGATTCATTTTCTTCTGGATCTTGCCAACATAAGAAAGAGCCCAGATGTTTCAAATATGGTGGTATTGGACATCTTGCAGATGTATGTCGTTCTCGACGACCCTGCTCTCCACACAAAAAGAAAGCTGAAACAAATTATGTGGGTCATTCTAGTGGCAAATCTTCTGGTTACTCCAACTATTCAAGTTACTCTGATACTTCCTCTGATCAGGAGGCATCCTATATGGTCCAGGTGGACATTACAACCTATTTTGAGTGATCAATGTTTCACCAGTCTTGTGCGAGCTACTAGGCTCAAGATCGGGATCTATTGTAGTAGCATTTTTTGGCTTGTGTTCTTGATTTCTTTCAGTTTTGGTTTTCTATCCTTGACATTCATGACATGGAGCAGACATGATTGTTTGATTTTGTTTCTCTCGTTGCATAGCGTCTCACCTCTCACCTGATAGGGGAAGAAGATATAGCATTGGTTCGTCTTCTATCAGTTGCCGGTGACAGTACGAGTTGACAGAGGTTGCTAGCACCAGCAGTGTTGAGCAAAGGTCATCAACGATTGTTGGGCATCCGTGAGATGTGCCATACAATGTATTGGTTGGTCACTTTGACAGGCTTCTGTGTGGAGCCTTATGTGAATTGATGTAGTTGGACAGGCTTTGATCGTATTCTACTACAATATGGTGCAAATGATCACAGGAGATGAGTAGGCTTTGATCGTGTTCATCATCATTTTATGCCACAACTCGTAGGACGGGCTTATTTATGGAGCGGCATCAGTTTTGATCAGTACCAGGAGGTATAGTGCACCAGTTGCAATAGTGCACCAGTTGCAATTGCATTAGAGTTTCTTTGATGACTTCAGAGTCATTGCTCCAATTCTTTCATCTTGTATACCCCTTTGGATCAAGGGGGAGTTTGTTGGATTGTTTATGATCAAAAGTTTTATTTGTTTTTTTGTTGAATAAATCGGGGCATGCATCTCACTTTTCGGTACACTGATAGTTAAGTCCCGTACAAATGGACTTATAACTTACCATTTGCCCTATATGTAGTGAATGTTCCTCATCCGAGAAGTTAAGAATGGTTTTTACATGAAGATATCTTTCTTGATTGACTTCCACGCATATTTGGTTTATATTCCTCCTCTTTGTAGGGCCAACAAAACAAAAAAAAGGCGTTTGGATGGTTTGAATTTTGAATATTGTTTCAACAAAGCTAAGGGTTACTCAAACTAGCTAGCACTACCAACAAAACTCCGTGTTGGATTTCCTCCACCCACGCCAGCTTCACCCACCCCATTTTGACTCTCTATTCCCCCCACTTGCATTTCCTCAAAACTGCTGATACTCATTGTGTAGATTTCTGAAAATAAAAAGTAAAAAATAAAATGGAACAAAATACTAAAAAAAGCAGCAAATACATTTTTAAAAATGGAAAAGAAGGCAAACATTATCACCTCTTGAATCTGCTCCAAATGTGCTGCAAATTCCTCCCCGTTGCTGCAAATTTGTATCTTTCCTCTATTTCCTCTCATGCAATGTCAAAATGACAGATTAGGACTTGTGAGACATTGGTGAGGTCCCTCATCCTTTCTTTTTTCCATTCAAGTTCTACATTTTCTTTTTATTTTTTCATGTTGCAGGGCACAGGTGATGCCTGTGTGTCCCTGAGACAGACTAGTGATGTCCCTTGCCATCTCGAGTTTGCATGGGTGTCTCAGAAATGTGAAAAAAATGTGAAGTGCTCCACTGCGAGGGACCAAAACATCCCAGGGATGGCCAGGACACCCTCCCTGGTGGCCAGGGATAGCAGGGGAGGCATTCTAGGGGTACACCCTATGCCATTAAGAATAAGTATGCAGGCCCTCAGAAAAGATGGAAAGTGGCAAGCTTTAGATTGCTTGCATAGCAACTCCTGATTGTAGTGTTCAGAATTTTAAAAAAGATGATTTCAGTGGCATAGAATAGAGCAGCCAAATATGGAGAAATAAAGAGAGCAGAACCCCATTATCATTTAAATTTTTAATTCCATGAAAAATGCAAGTTTTGTCATGTTCAGCAAATCAGCAGCATAGAGATTATGGATCAGGAGAAAAGTCACAGACATGAAAGAAGGAGGGGTATAACAATAGTCAGCATAACAAACCCAAGACGAATGAGAAAGAGAAGGAAGAGAGCTACAGCACGAGACCTTCAAACTGAATTCATAGCCATGCTTTCAATCTCAGTTGAAATTTGCTATAGTCTCAATAACATTGTTATATTACAGTAACAATTATACTTACATTGAATGAACTATATTTATATTATATTTATGATAGGTGAACCACATTTATATTATATTTCTGATAGGTTTATTATAACTGTCTTTTTCTATCTGTCTCCTTTGGAGCTAAGATTTTGGCACAAGCCATTTTCGTCTCCAGCTAGTTACCCATAATGAATATTCTAGTTCATTTTCTAGCCCAATTTGATCGAGGACATGTTAGTTTTTTTGTCTTGTATGGCAGTATTTAGTTGATGTAACTCTGAACACTAGTATTTTGTACATTTTTTGGGGATGTTCCTATCTGAAATATAATATTTGATTCACCTATAAGAAAAGCTTTTAAGAACTTTAAAAAGAAATAAAAAGAATTCCTGATATATTTTCCACAAAAAATACATTTCCTTACCCAAAATTCAAGGTAGGAAGCTT
This sequence comes from Torreya grandis, assembly GCA_037957365.1. NCBI lineage: Eukaryota > Viridiplantae > Streptophyta > Pinopsida > Cupressales > Taxaceae > Torreya > Torreya grandis. Next base: position 2,281,796 of record JARHVA010001507.1, read on the forward strand.
GTCGTCTGAGGACACAGAATCGCTATCAGAAGCAGTACAGCTCAAAATCTTTGCAGCCTGATTATAGTCATCAACCAGAAAATCCAGCGGATCACGTACGCAAAAAAAGCAATGCCATTTATAATTTGTTATATCTATCAATTTTCTTGCTCCAATATTCCTTTCTATGCACTTCTCACAAAACACCTTCTCACAAAAATCACAGCAGATCACATTCCCTCCTTGCCCGCACCAGCAGCAAGAAGATTCTGAACCATCAGGATCCTGAAAAACAGGATAAATTACAAGTATCAATAATTTCAACAAGAAAGATGTTCTTAAAATACAGAAGGAACTGCTTTTATAATGTGGCCAATCTCACCTTCTGTAATGGTCTACTATCATAAGAATGCTTGCAATCTTTGCATATGATAACTCCAAGCACTGGATGTTCATTCACACCAGATGCTTTAAGTAACTTGCCACAAGCTGTGCACTTAAATTCTCTCAGACCCTTACATGCACCTACCAAAACATCTTTATCATCAGATACCTCATCATCAGATATCATTTCAAGATCGACAATTTCACGAGTGACAGCAGCTGCCTTGGTTAACATATGCATCTGGCTACAATGATGATCATGTACCCCATTTTCTTTTGTGTCCATTTCATCATCACTATCAATGATCACGGTCCGTATCCATTTGCTATGAAGGTCAAAATCTTGACTCTCACAAGAGCGTTTCAGAATATTAGATTTTGGTTGACTATGATTCTCAGACAGAGAGATCAATGGAGAAATTTTATCCCTACTAATTTCCCAATTAACCTCATTTGCAATTTTAAGATCGTCAGTTTCCTTTTGAATATCTTGCACTGATTTGTCTGGTGCTTGTTGATTGTGTTTGAATTTTACAGCTCCATTATTATAAATGTCCTCATTGCCAGATTTCAACTCACATAAAGCCTCAGACAAATATTTGGGGTTGTTCCTTCCATTCTGAGAAATCGATACGACAATATTATTCTGCATATCATCATTATTATTAAGTATTACAAGCCAAAGTGGTCAAGAAATGTTCATGTAATCGGCATGAAAACCAATATAAGATAATGAAACTATTATGTCCACAAAAATTTATCAGCAATTACCCAGTAAGTGTAAACTTTCCAATTTAGAAATAAGCCCATTAATATTCCTAAGTTAATCATGTTAAGTATAACTTTTATGGCACGACATTTCCAAAGATCATTAACTTATCACTTACAATATGGTAAAAATGACTAAGACAAAATAAAGCAGCTTTCAACACTCATCAGTCTTTCGATGAACTTTGTCATGCAGTTAGATTCTTTGAGATTTAAATTCTGTGAAATGCATTAATGTCCATACCATCTTTCTTCGGCTTTTATTTCTCCTCCGTTTCAAACGTCTATGCATTTTTCGAGCGCTTTGAACATCCTCCTCCTCTCTAACCTGTTAAAAAGTTCAACTGTAGTGAGAACTTATGTCCATTTTCAAGTAGTCATTTCAACAACTATATCACAGTAAAAATATGAAGCAAAACCCAACATAGTATATACAAAAGATATCACATTAATAAACAAACCATAACCTATAACTGAGGGAAATTAATTTATAACAGGATTCAACAAATAAATAAAATTGAAGACATTAATTATGCACTCACATATTCGAATTAATAGATGACCATTTACACATAATAACAACATCCAAGATACAGATGATGCTCAATTACGCCACTTAAAAATGAACACAGAGATAAGATGTTATAATCTAAAAAGGTGTATAAAAAGGATAAGATTTTGTTATAATCTAAAATGGTGTATAAAAAGACTCTCCAAAGACAACAATTAAAAAAACATCTTTGAATGCAAATACTTGAAATGCACTAAATATAGGTCCTAGGGTCAGTTGCAACTAAATTCACTAAACTTTGGACAAATAGTATTTTTTCACTAAAGATTCCTAGGTTTAAAAAAGTTTGTGAGATGCCAACACCCAGGTGGTATGTACTCACCACACTGAGTCCAGGAAAGGTGACCAATGAACATTTAAAGAGCTGACTACACAGCTTCAATCTCACCCTTATACCAAGCGCCTTTAAGAACTAGACATTTCATATGATTCTTGCTATTTTTCATATGGAAAAAACAGCCAAAAAGGACTCATAGCTAGTCACCCACAAAGTTTATTGGCTCTCACCCTGTAAGCAACCCAAAACCATTAACAGAATAAAACAAAGGAATGCATACTCTCCCTCAAATTAGGCTCACAAACTTAGCCAAAATCTCTGACAAATTTACCTTTCAAGGCAAATGAAAATCAAGCAGATCTCGCAAGGAGAAGCAGGATACCATCAAATCAAATAAAGCTCTCCCTCAATAGTCATTTGCTGATCCTAGGGTCCTTTTACCCTAGCACTTTCTATTGTAATTAGATGTTTTCTCAAGTCCCATTGACCTGCTTTTGGTCATCCGTGGACATTAATATTATTTCTTTCTTTCCTTCCTCACTGCCACCTAATGCATAGAAAAAAACAGGGTAAGTCTGAATTACAGTTCGAAAAGTGTGTTTTACCTTTACAGACCATGCTGCTGCTTTCTTAGCCGAGGTCCCCAAAACTATATAACTATAATGTATGTCAGATCCTTATTTGTCTAAATAAAAACTTCGGCAACAGACTCCAGGCTTAAACAATATCCACATCCTCTAAAACCTCATCATCAGTCTTTGGTTGTAACCAGAGCGGCAGGAAGAGGAATATGCAGGGCTTGCGCAATAGCATCCACACAAGCCTGGCTCTTCACACACTTGTTCTTGCCTCTAGCCATGGTTGATTGTGCCAGTAAAATCATGCACAAGCTGTTGCTCTGGAAAGAGATGCTAGAAATAGCCAACACATCAGTAACAAAGTAGTTTTGTGCCAGATCATAGATATTATGACACCTGAAATTTTGTTCAGGGTTCTACATCATGCTTCTTATCACTTCTATCATTTTGGTTCCATCAATCTCCATGCCAACTTTGATACACTCATCCAGCCAAGCCCGAACATTTGGATTGTTTATCAGCCCATGGGTTTGGTCGCAATAATCCTTCCCCGAATTTGTATCATTCAGTACAGTCTATCAAGGCCATGCCTGCATCCTCCCACACTTAGACTGCGTGCTCTACTTCTCAATGCCCCTCCTCCAGTTTTAGAAGTCTTCATCATAGGAAAACCCACCTACGAGGGGAGGCAAGAGAATTGACCTGAATACCCTTCCCCTTCAATTCAATCTGGGAAGGAGAAGCCATGGGGACCTTATTGAGAAGAGCAAGAAAAAACAGAGTGCTGAGGATCATAAAACCATAGCAAAGAAGAAGCAGCTTGGGAACAAACGTAAAAATGAAATACCAATGCAAAACATGCAAGAATTTACCCCAGTAATAATTACCCGTTGGCATCAGAAAGGGGGAATAAAATGTGGGATCATTAAGGAAAGTGCACAAATTACAAAAAAAAGGAGAGAAACAGAGACGGCCAAAGCTTACTTCCATAATTCTTAAGGTCCCTAGGAAATATCACCCAATCAGGCGTAAGCCTCCAAGGACTCATAGAACTCGCCCCCAATTTAAAATAAGAGGAGGAATCCTTAACAAGGATACCTTGATAGTAATCATAATCCTAAGCATTGACTAGAAATGTCACCATAAGCCGAATTAATATCAAGTTTCACAAATATCCCTGCCCCTTTCCTATGATGAAACAAATGAATAGCCTTACGAGCAATCAGGTTGCCATTCAAAATCTGTCTACCAGCCACAAAACCACCTTGCTCTTCTGAAATGATTTTGGAGAGACAGGCCTTCAACCAATCTGCCACAATGTTAACGGCAATTTTGTAGGTGGTGTTACAGAGGGTAATTGGGCAATAGGGATCAAAGCTAAGTCACAAGGTTCGAGTTCGTATTCAAGTTCGAGGAGGATACAATTCAGTTTAAGTTTGCCAATGGATAAAGTTCGAAAAAAAAAATCACCATTAAATTTGAACAATAGTTTTTTTTTTAATTTTAATTATAAATAAATATAATTTTATAAATAAATATAAAATATTTTTTAATTAAAACCAAACTTTATAATTAAAAAAACACATCAAAAATGATTTAAAATATATATATATAAATGACAAACTTTAAAACATTTATAAAAACTAAAAACCAAATATAAAGTAATTTGTTAAAAAGGTAAAATAGAAATTTAAAAATATAAATATAAAACAAAAAGTAAAAATTAAAATAAAAACAAAAATGTAAAATTAAAAAATAAAAGTTACATAACTCAAATCGAAACATTAAAAAAAAACCTACCTGCCTGCTCCGTTCTCCTTTACACGCCGCACAGTCGACTCCCCAACACAGTGCCCTCAAGAAGCCATGCTTCCTCCACCCACACACAACTCCACCCTTGACAGGTGAAAGCTCTGCTCTTGACGCCACAGGTGAAAAATAGATGCAGAAATGAAGACTCCACACTCAGGAATCAGCAGAAATGAAGCAGCAGAAAAAATGTAACACTCCTATGCCCTCCACGCAGGCTTTTTTTTTTGGCCGCATTTTTAACCCCTGCTTTGGCCATACCGCATCGAATTTTGCCGAAATGTTTCGGAGGTTATAAAATTCAGCGAATTTCGAACTTTACACATAAAAATCTGCATACCTTGTGACTATGGATCAAAGTAATAAGCATCCCCTTTTTGTGAGATTAAGGCAAGGAAGGTGGAATTCCATTCCTTTAAGAGCGATCTTTTCTGCCCTGATTTCTCAACTGCTGCCCTCCCACCCCAACACATCATCCCCAACCATGTTCCAAAATTATTAGAAAAAGCCAGCCAGAAGTCTATCAAGACCAGGTATTTTTCTCCTCCCAAACTAACAACCACAATTCCTGACTTCTTCCTCAACAGGTCTTGTAAGGAACTCATCATCAAGTTCTGATGCAATTTCAGGCATATTGTTAAGAGAGCTCTGCTGTGCATCTTCTCTATTAACATCTTCTTCAGTGACAAGCTGCTTATAGAAATCTATAGCTTTACTCATTTTTTCATTGTCGGTGATAGGATGGGAATTCAAACAATTCTATTGTGCTTTCTCTGACCCTAGACAGATGGAAAATTTTGGTGTTTTCATTACATCTTTTATCCATTAAACTCTGGGCTTCTACATCCAATGAGTTTCTTCCAATCTATGTATCTTGTTGGATTTCATGATTAATATTTTCTGTGGCATTTTTCCCTTGAGCCTTCTGAATTTGTTCGGACTTGATTTTTTTTTTAAATATATTCCTAAATGAAGTTCCATTTCGTTGCTTCTTTCTTCAGATTATTTAGTTTCTAGGATAAAATGAACCTTTTCAAGTCTCTTTATGAACAATATAGTTTATCAAAAGAAATTCACATAAAAGCAAAGGAATTTATCCATTATTTTTCTGAATCTGGCAAGAGCAAGACTAGGAAAAGATAATACATCCCGAGTTAATATAATAGGCTGAATATTGTAACCGAGTTTTCTAAGATGAATAGTAACGCATTCCATAGGGTCCCCCAAATCAGGTGCATGTCTTGGGGCTGATTTGAATCAGCCTAAAAAATAGATGCACTCTTCATCACAACGAGTACAAACAACCAGTGAGGTGAAGGGAGCAAAAGCACGCTTCTGCATGCATTGATGGTTCAGTATATCCATTGAACAAGCATTCTAAACTACATTACCAGATCCTTCACCCCAAACCCCTGGATCCCAGTACAAAATGTTTTTGATCCAGATATGTCCAAGATCCTGCCCAGGACATATCCGGGAGGATCCACAGTCCTCCCCCACGATCCTGGGCATATCTGTGCAGGATCTGCGGCCCAGGAAGTATTTTTTAATTAATTTTTTATTTTAATTTACAAAAAGTCAAATACGGACTACAAAAAGCAATTAAAAATAAAATAAAGTATAGGGGAAACCCTAAAATTAACTTTCACACTCATTTTATCAAAAGAAAACAATAACAACACATTTACCTCTCATTGCATTTTTACCTTTACTTGCACGTTTGCTCTTTAATGTTCCTTTTTTCAGTTGCTTAGGACTGAAACTCCTTCCTTTTGCTAATCATACGCCATTACAACTACCCATTTGGTGCCAATGAGTTTAAGGAGCTTGCAACGAATAGGATTGTTGATTTAAGTTAGGTTTTGTAGTTTTTTTTTTTCGTTACAAATTTAAAAACATTTGTAACTACTTTTAACCTTTTTTTTGTTATTTTTTTTAACATCATTTCAACAAATGCAAAATGCCTTAAATCTTAATAGCAATATTTATTTAATTTAAACAAAGGCTATAGCGATTTGCTAGAATGTCATGCCCGGCAAGTGCTAGTTTGGTAATCCAAGGGACTGCCTTCAAAACCGATTCTTTCTTGTCCTTTTTAAGTTTGGAAGTATGTAACGATGTTAGAACAAGTACCAAGTGGAGGGTGTTACATTTGGTTTTGCTCAAAGTGTAAGGTTAAATAAGAGCTCGTATAGTCGGGTGAAAGCCCATTTATGTGCAATTCTTGGCCTTGGAATCAAAGCTAGTGGTGGGCCAAGCATATATGGAAAGCTAAGAAAGGGCTTGCTACCTACAAAGATCCTCACATACATCAAAAAGCAAGAAGCAGATGTCTATGTTTCCCTAAGATTGAAGCATCTATATGTATTGAGCCACCTGTTGTTCCATCTCATGCTAATGTCATGACCCCATCACCCCCATTTCAATCTACATCAGTCGTGGCCTCATAGGAAGAGGATTCACCTCTTAGTCGCAAGAGAACAAAAGATGTAGGCCCATTGAAAACGGCAATCAGGAATGAATTTAATTTTGTAAGTTTGTAATTTGTAGGATTTTAATTTTTTAACATTTTTTTTTATTTTATTTGTTTTAATTTCATATTAGGTTGTTGAGACTTGATTTGCCGCACACACTCATCTTAAGATGACTTGTCAAGGAGAGTGAGTCATCAATCATCAGGGTTATCAACCACCTTTGGGGTGTATGGAGACTGTCAAACACTGAAACGGCCACAAAGGTGAAAGGGTTGATTTTGGATGATGTGTGGTGGGAACGTGTGAAGTATTTGCTCATTTTACTGTGCCCATCGTGAGTGTGTTGACATTTGTGGATATGAATCATCCATGTTTTAGTGAGATTTATGATAGAATCAACTCAATGATTGAGAAGATTAAGTCCATCATAAATGCCAAAGAGCAGGATTCTACGAAGAGGTTTTTCAAGGAAGTGCATCGTATCTCATTGAAAAGTGGAATAAAATGACCACCCCACTGCATCTTCTTGTCTTTGCCTTGACTCCCAAATACTACGAGGAGATCATTTCTTTGCCCAGGATGGTCGCAGCATATAGGGATGTTGAGGTTAGTGAGGGATATGAGCAACATTGTCTAGACTCTTCCCCGATATAAAAGTAGAAGACAATTACGAGAGAGTTTGGGCATTTCATAACCTCCACGGGTCACTCCCTTGGCGCTCTTTGTGACAAGTACAAGAAAGACACTCATATATGATGGTACCTCGATGGGCAAGCATCCACCCACCTTCAGGGACTTGCAATAAAAATTCTATCACAAATAAGATTTTAATTTTTTTAAACTCTACCTTTTTTTTCAACGTTTTGTTTTAACTTTTTACTTTTATAAATTTTAATTGACTTTGCGGCTTGCCTCAATAGGTTACGAGTTCCTATTCAGCTTAGTGGAACTAAGGTACATACACCTCTATCCACTTAGTTAAGCACAAATTAGCAACGACAAAGGCACAAGATTTGCTCTATGCATTCCAACTTGCGTCTTCTCACACAAGCAAGATGAGTACAAGCAAGGGGCAACTAAGTGTTGGGATGTCATCCCAGAGACTACTAACTTGGATGCCTCCATTGCCTACCTTTCATTGTTGGACATAGAGCTATTGGGTGTTAAACAACCTGCATATTGAAGCTAGTGGGAGTGGCACTACTACTGCTTGTGGTTCTAATGAACCACATGATGATGCTTTCGAAGAAGACATTGAAGACCAATATGAAAATAATGAATACGTTGATTTGTCTTTATTTTTTTCCATACATTGTAACATTTGCACTATGTACTTGTTCTAAGACTAATCTATGTTTGACCATTGAATATCATGGCATTTGCCATTGAATTATAATATGTTTTGTGGTTATTTAACTTATTTTGTTTACTCTATGCATATTATGTGGTTATTTTTGCTTATATGGCTACATTTTTAATATTTTACATATATATTTTTTATGGCCGTATCCAAAAACGTATCCAGGCCCATAAAAAATCACTGTACCCACATACCCAAATCCCATATACATATCCTTACCAGTACCAAGATCGGCTAATTAGATTCTAAATGACTATGGTCCATGGATACGTTATGGTAATCTGCAGGGTACAACTCAAGGCTACCTGGTATAGGGTCCCCCAAATTAGGTGCATGGCTTAGGGCTGATATGAATCAGCTTAAAGCATGGATACACTCCTCATTGCAATAAGTACAAATAACCAGTGACATGAAGGGAGCAAAAGCACACTTCTGCATACGTTGATGGTTCAGTATATCCACCGAATAAGCATTTTAAATGACTATGATGCATGAATACAAGGTTATGGTAATCTGCAGGGTACAGTTAATGGCTACCTGGTATGGACCCGTTAAAATTCATATTCCTGTACAGAGTTACAGATGTTATTACATATAAAATGTGTGTTTACACAAATGGAAATCAAAAAAGATCATGAAGAATTCTTTCTAATAGTGATGTTGGGTCATCTTTGGGGTTCCCCCAATCAGGTGCATGGCTTAGGGCTGACTATGAATCAGCTTAAAACATACAGTGCACTGCTCATCCCAACAAGTATAAGCAAACCCGGTGAGTTGAAGGGAGTAAAAGATAGCTTCTGGATACATTGATAGTTCACTATATTCACTGAACAGGTATTCTTAATGACTATGTCACATGGATACAAGATTACAGTAACCTACAGGGTACCTGGTGTAGACTAGCTAAACTTGTGAATGCTAGGTACAGCTGTTATTATGCATAAAACATTATTGCACAAATAGATAAAATAAAAATTTGAAGAAGAATTCTTTCTAATAGTGATGTTGGGTCATATTTAGGAGCTAAGACTCTAATTTTTTATTTCAAATAAACAAAAAAAGTAGTAAACATGAATTGTCAACACATTTGTGCCCTCCTCCGCATGTTTGTGCGAAAAGTTGTGTACAAGTATAGAGTCACCACCGCTAAGTCTAATTTTTTGCTGTTCCAAGCCCATCAAGAACCTCATCAATTCTGGTTTTCCTCATAATCTTATTTAACTTTCCTAAGGAAAAACACTGAAAGACAAGGAAAGCAAAGCACTAAGGGCACAATGTTCTCTTCGGAGTCCAAAAGCATGATGAAAACGCAAAATTAAGTAAAGCACAATGCAATAGGGAATGAGTTGACAAAAGATTGCTATTCCCTGTGTGCCTTGAAAGAATTAAATATGAAAAAGACGTTCCCCATGTTCTTTTGTATTTGATTTTTATGGTATGGCCCACTGATGTCCCTTGTTTCTAGGCTTTCTAGCATGGGTAAACACACCCATGTAGCTAATGCTTGACGATTAGGTAACCAGGCAAGCATGTGTAAAGAAGATTAGGACCCCATGCAGCATAAACAGATCCCAGATAGCAACAGTGGTTTTGCTGTACACGCTAACAAACCAATTCACACAAACATTATCCATGTATCTTTCCCATGGTACCTTTCTGAATTTACTCTTTTGTTCTTCAGTTAGACCGCACTCTTTTTCATTTGCAACAGCAGCTGCATAAATTGGATTTCTTGAGCAGCTCTCAATGTCGTCAATTTCTTCCACCTAACAGACAAAAAACTGTTAGTGCCTGATTAAGATAAATTACCAATGAATCAATAAAAATGTTTTTTATGTAACTTGTGTGTGCATCCCAAATGAATATAACTTCATAAACATAAATCAAACTTTGTTATAGTAAAACTAAACATCCCAATCCTTGACTCCAATAGCATAGCATTTGCAACCCTCCTCATTTTGGTACCTAGTATTAGACTGAAGAAGCCATAGAAAATTCACATTCAACTAAAGGAACGCATATAATGCAATCCAGATTATAATTTCTCTTTGATACCTCATTAACACCAGGAAGCTTCAAGCCCATAGTCGCTGCTTGTTCAGGGGTAGAAGCTAAGTACACAGCCGCCCACTGTTTGGACCCAAAATTATTGGTTTTCTGTATATCAGCTTCTGTTCCAAAAAAATTATCAACTAATCCCCAATCTTTATCCCCTGTCGTTTCTCCTCTATCTGCAATATCTGCTTTTATAGCAAGTTTCTTAACAAGAAAACCACTCGCTCCTTCCTCTAACAACTTCCCACGGTGCCTGTTCCATGCACTTTAACAAGTCAACCATAAAATCTGAATGGTATCAAAAACATTAAAAAAAATCATGGTTTCTGAGTTCTACCTTCTTACCGGCCGACAATCTTGTAGATCACATTCAGCTTCATTGATAAAATCTGTAACTTCTGCTGTAGGTTGAAAACCAGCCCAGTGGATACGCTTTTTCCAAGCCTCTGTACTGCATCCCTCAGGAGCCTGTTTTTCTATCCACTTGTATAATGTGGGAAGTTCAATACCAGCATAATCAAGTTGTTCCTATGACAAATAAAAATATATTAAAACCTAAGAATCGTACTTCATTGCATACTCAGAAAAAGTTACCAAAATATTACAGAAACATTAACCTATATAATTGTCAACAAGTGTCACGATAGCATCAAGAATCCTTGTCTATACAGAAACAATTTTCACATTTGTTTGAAACTTTATTTGTTTAAAATTAAAAACAAGGGGTGGCTGAACTCTCAGACTGATTGTTGGACTGCTGGAATCCTAGTGACCCTTGCCTTGGGGCTATTACGATTTGCATCGCAGAGGAGGCAGTAGATTTGTGTATATTGGAGGACGAGGATCAGTTCACGCAGGAGATGAGAAGCAGCTCTTTGGTGGGCAGGTTTGTGGGCAAGCGACCTCCCATATCATAGATTCTCCGATGGATGGCCGCCGTTTGGAAAGAGAATTTGTGCCCTTCGGTGACCTTTGCTTTCAAAGGGCTTTTTTCTCATCAAATTTCACTCTTCATAAGACTGCAATTTTGTGTGGAAGCAGGGTCCTAGGTTTCATGGCAGGGTGGGGTTGTGTTTATGTCCTTGGAAACCTTTTTTCGACCCAATAGTAGATTCCATTGACAAAATACCATATGGATCCATTCTTTCAATCTTCCACTGGGTCTTTAAAAATTCAGATAAGAACAAACTGCTGACAGAAAAGGTTGAGGTTTTTGTAAAGATCGATTCGGAAGTAAACGTATCTCATTCTTTCGTTGTTAGGGTTTGCATCTATGTTGATATCTGCAAACCTGTTATACAGACCGTTCAGAACTCTTCTAAGCATGGGCTTTGGATGCAGTAAGTGAATTTCGAAGAGCTGCCTTCCAGATGCTTCTGGCACAACAAAATTGGGCATAAATTTTCAATTTGCCCTTCTCACTTGAAGGCTGGTTCTCCATCTTCACTGACCCAGAGTTGGATTCCAATAGCAAAAGATGACAGTTTGAAGTTGGGCACATCTCCTCAATCCCAAGCCTTCCCCATGAATCCCAGGAAGTTAATACAGCGCTTCATGCTACTATGGAGACATTGGCATCTGCTGCAATGCCAAAGCAAGGATCTCACCCACCAGTAGGGGGTTGGTGTCAAGACACTAAGACCCTGAGGGAGTTGGTTTCAGCAAGTAAAGGAGAATCATTGGCAGCCAAGTCTATGGAGCAGGAGAACATTGACTGCTGTCAAGAGTTGGAGGAAGCTTCTTCTCGGAAGGACGAAGATCATCACTTGGTTTCCACTGAAGTTCTCACTATCTCACAGACACAACCATTGTTATTCAAAGCAAATTGTTATTCCTCAAAGTATAAAGGAAGAAAGACAGAAGCAAAAATAATGCACTGGTATGCGTTGAATTCCATTGATAAGGGCATAAAATGGACTATGGAAGCCCTTCTTTCTCACAGGAGAAGGAGAGCACTTACTGCATTCTGCTGAGGATGCCCTTGTGGTTGAAGATGTAGCTCTTTTGCTCTAATAGTAATTGTTGAAACTATCTTTCTGTTTTCTTAGGCTGTTAGGCTTGTTAGTTCCCTTGGGCTGCTTAGTATTTTAGGGATTAGTGATTGTATTTCAGGTGTTTGTTTAGATCTTCTAGGCATTGGCCTTTTGGGGGGCAGTTAGTCGTGGGTTTTCCGACAACTTGCCAGTTTCTGTATCTTTTTTGGTTTTTAATGGAAGGGTGAGGAACCCCAAAACCTTCAATAACCTATCAAAAAATATATATATATATATATATATATATATATTTTTTTTTTTTTTTTTTTTTTTTTCTAATTAAATTTAATATCATCTTGGTATTGGATCTTAAAGGCTGAGTTTGTGGTGATGTAAATTCTTCACATGTATAATTGAGGCCCCAACTTGATGATTATACTATCAATTGAGACTAGTTTTTATGTTTTCTTTTTTTCTTTGCAGGTCTAGGGTCCCTAACCCTAGATATCTTTAGCCAAAAAATTAATATTATCAAAATATTATTTTAATTAAATATTAAAGTATAAATTAAAAATTCAGTAATATTGAAAAGTATGTTTATAAAAATATTAAAATGCACATCGTACATAGCAATTGCTATACCCCAGTAATATAGTGTTAAATAATATAACCGTTACAAAAAAAATTAAGTGATTGTAATCTTCAATTTATCCCTACAAAATAAGTAGCCTCTTTGTACCCCTACAAAATAGCATGAATATTTGCACCTAAAAGTGTGAAAAAAGTGAAGTCAATGCAATATCCTTATCTAATAGACAAGGAGGATAAAAATAAATCACACGTGCATCCAAGAACAAATAGAATTCAAAAGACATGACAAGCACATGGAAGGTCTAAGAAAACATCAATAAATACTTAGGGATAATATAAGCAAACTTACAACCATAGGTGCTCAAAGAGATTAACGAGATATAACAGGAATACGAAATCAAAGAAGATGAAGGCATAAAGTGAAGTGTATGGCATAAAAACTGAATGTATATTTACGAGTTTGGATGGTTGAGATAGCCCTTTATCTAACAAGTCCCAACAATTTGCCAAGAGCAAATATCTGTGTAATGGATTATTAGAAAATAAGTCACATTTCACAATGTGCTATAATTCAATACCTGAAAGGACGTGATGAAATTGGAAAGCAATCCATACAATGTAATGGGCACCCCAATTACGCCCAAAACTAACCCAGCTGAAACTCCTTATGACTCCGGAACGGTTTGCTTGTATTGTTTTTTTTTTGTGTTTTACAAAGTCTTATGCATGTAACATAAATATAGAATTGAAAGCATAGATACACATCGCTGAAATAACCAACACATTGTATTTATATTAATTGCAAAATGAGTAAACAAGTACAATGCCGGCCACGCGATAACTCACTAAATACTCCAGTAATAGAATGAAAATTATTTCAAGCGAATATCCCCAGCGAGTATCGAAGGTGCGATCATTTTGTTCTCCGTCCAGCGGAACTACGGACTCTGCAGGCTAGTTTCTACGAACTCTGCAGGCTGGATTCTACGGACTCTACAGGCTGGTTCTACAGACTCTGCAACTGGTTCTACGGACTCTGCACGCTGGTTCTACGGACTCTGCAGTTGGTTCTACGGACTCTGCAGCTGGTTCTACAGACTCCACAAGCTTGATTCTCCCGACTCTTACTACAGATAGCGGCTGCTACGAGATGCTACAGTGACGTTCCTGCTACAGTGCCGGGCTGCTACAGTGATGCGACTGCTACAGTGATGTGGCTGCTACAGTGGCACGGCTGCTACAGTGGCGCCGCTGTGTGACGCTGAAAGCACAGACTCCAAAGATTGATGTCTACAGTGCTACAATTGGGAAGGACGTTCCCAAATGCCCAAAAAAACCTGCAAACTGCAAATGCATCAATTTTTTCTTCTTATCCAACATACCTAAAGAAGCCACAAACACTTCATTTTATCCTTTCTCCAAGGGGCGACTCAACTCACTTGAGCAATGTGGGGTAAAAGATGTGCAACAGTTTATATATTAAAATATTGCTTATGTCTCCCTTGGGTATCATCCCCATAAAGTAAATATTTAAAGTAACACTTAATATCTTGCAATTAAGTTAAATGTTACTTTTACAACACTTCAGGCATTAAAATATACTAGCAATCAGACTCCGAATAGTGCAAGTGATAGTTCGCCGGAAAGCTCTCGTCGAGGAGTATCAAATCCAATCATCAAAACTGGCCTCCGATGTGTCCTGCTAACTTACTACAAATAGTAAGTATGCCTGAAACTGAGTAAGTCAACTGCTAAAGTGGGGACATTACAGTCTGCCCCCCTTGAAATTGCTTGTCCTCAAGCAATCTCAGCCCAGCCTGCTGACTAACCTGCTCACTCTCCCATGTAGCATCCTCCTCCGACAGGGCTTTCCATCTGACCAAATACTCCTTCACTATCCTGTTTCTGAGTTTCCTCTCTCTGGTGTCCAGAATAGCCTCGGGTACTAACACGAGCCTCCCCTCCTCATCCAAAGGGGGTAAATCTGCAGAAGGCACTACACTCTGACCAATGGCTTTCTTAAGCCTAGACACATGAAATACATTGTGCACCCGACTGCCCTCTGGGAGCTCAAGCTCATAGGCGACTTTGCCCAGTCTACGAATCACCCTATAGGGGCCGTAAAATCTAGGCTTTAGCTTCTCTGCTCCACTCTTCTTGAGCGATGACTGCCTATATGGCTGTAGCCTCAAATACACCATGTCCCCTACCTCGAAATTGCGCTCTACCCTATGCTGATCAGCATACAACTTCTGCTGATTTTGAGCCTGTTGTATATTCTCCTTGACCGCTATCAGGATATCTTGACTATCCTTCAACAGGTCTTTAGCTTTGGGCACTCTGCTGTCCCCCAAAACCATATCCATGAAGCTTGGGGCTTCATACCCATACAATGCCATAAATGGAGTCATCATGATGGTCATGTGATGCGTGGTATTGTAACAATACTCCACCATGTGTAACCACTTAACCCAGGCTCTCTGCTGCACAGTCACATAGTTTTGCAAATAACCTTCCACCCATTTATTTCTATCTCCGTCTGCCCGTCTGTCTGAGGATGGTAGCTCGTACTAGGTGTAAGATCTAGACCGCACAGCCTAAACAACACCCGCCAAAAGGCGCTCATGAACTTGCTATCCCTATTACTGACAATAAATCTCGGTAACCCATGCAACCTGAAAACCTCCCTGAAGAACAAATCTGCCCCCTGAGCTACTATGTAAGTAGAAGGGATAGCAAAGAAGTGAGCAAACTTCGTCAATTTGTCTACCACCACATAAATGCAATCTCTTCCCTGCACTCGTGGTAGGCCAATGATGAAGTCCATAAAAATGCTTTCCCATTTCCGGTCCGGAATGGGTAAGGGCTGTAGTAAACCAGCAGGAAACGTGTGCTCTTCCTTATTCTGCTGACAAACTGCACATTCCCTGACATGCCTCTGAACATCGTCCTTGAGCCCTCTCCATGAGAACCGCTCTCGGATCTGCCTGTAGGTCTTGAAGACCCCCGGATGCCCAACCGTAGGTGCATCATGAAATGCCCTCAATATCGTCTCTCTTAAATGTGATGATGGAATCAAATAAATCATGTCCTGAAATCTGATCAACCCATCTATCACCTCATAGCAATCATCCTGTATAGTACCTGAAATCAATCCAGAAGCCCAAGCATCTCCGGCATATTCTGCTATAATCTTAACCCGCAAATCTCCTGAAATCTCTACAAGAGCACAAATGTGAGGTCTTCTGGATAAAGCATCAGCGACTACATTCTTCTTCCCTTTGACAAACTCAATGTCAAAGTCATAAGCCTGCAATTTAGTGACCCACTTCTGCTGCCTGTCATTCAAGTCTCGCTGGCCCATGAAATACTTTATGCTGTTGTGATCCGTCTTGATCACAAACTTCCCTCCAACCAAGTAGGATCGGAATTTGGCCAAGGCATGCATGATGGCCAACATCTCCCGATCATATATAGAATAGCTCCTCTCCACCCCTCGGAGCTTCCTACTCTCAAAAGCAATGGGGTGCTTCTCCTGCATTAATACTGCTCCAATCCCATCACTCGATGCATCACAATGAAGCTCAAAAGGCTTCATGAAGTTGGGTAGAGCTAGAACCGGACATGAAGACATCCCCTGCTTGAAATGTCCAAAACACTGTTGTGTTGTCTTTGTCCATACAAAAGCACCCTTCTTGGTGAGGTCTGTTAATGGTGCTGCAGTCTGTGAAAAACCCTTCACAAATCTCCTATACAATCCACATAATCCAAAAAACCCTTTGAGTTGTGTAAGGCTTGTTGGAGTAGGCCAATCAACAACTGCCTTAATCTTTCCTGGATCCACCCTAACTCCCTCAGCACTGATAATATGGCCAAGGTAGAGCAACTTTGTCATGCCAAACTCACACTTCGATTCCTTGGCATACAGTGATTCCTTCTCCAAAATGACCCGCACCTCCTCTCATTGCTGTAGGTGCTCCTCCCAAGTCCTACTGAATACCAGGATATCATCAAAGAATATCAATACAAATCTTCAAAGCTGCCCTCTGAACACCTAATTCATACAACTCTGGAAGGTAGCTGGAGCGTTGGTTAACCCAAATGGCATAACCAAAAACTCAAAGTGCCCAAAGTGACACCTGAAGGCAATTTTTTCTATGTCCTCCATTCACATTCTGATATGATGGTATCCTGAACATAAGTCTATCTTAGAGAAATACCGTGCTCCATGCAACTCATCAATCAACTCGTCAATCCTAGGGATGGGGTACCTGTTCTTAATTTTCTTATTGAGAGCTCTATAATCAATGCACATACGCATTGTCCCATCTTTCTTTACCAAAACAACCGCTGAAGCAAAGGGGCTTTTGCTTGGCCTAATATGCCCCATCTCCAATAGCTCCTTTATCGACTTCTCTATCTCATCCTTATGCTTTTTAGGATGGCGGTAGGGGGTGATGATGACTGGTTTAGCCCCCTCCTCTAGCTCGACAACATGCTCTATACCCCTCTCGAGAGGAACCCCATGTGGAATGCTACCAAACACCTTATCATGCCTAGAAATGATCTCCTGTACATCTGGAGGATGGCTTTTAACCTGCTGCTCTAGAGGTGTAGGCATGATCAAACATTCAGCTGCCCACTCTACATCATCATGTCTAAATAACCGTTCCATTCTCTTCAATGATACCACCCTGAGCCCCCCATCGGGTAAACCTCGAAGCACCACCTTCCTGCCCTGATGCTGAAACCTCATCTCCAACTTAGCCAAGTTGAAAGTAAACTCTACCAGAGAAGCCATCCATGTCATTCCCAAGATGACATCATAATCACCCATGTCAACTACATAGAAATCTTCCTCCAACTCATAACCTCCTCCCAATCTGATGCGAAGATTTGAAATCTTCTGGGTGCATAATAACTTGTGGCCATTGGCCACCATGACTCTGAACCCCCCATGCTCTTCTGTTTGAAGGCCTCTCTTGGCCACCATTTTTGCATCGATAAAGTTATGTGTTGCCCCTGTGTCGATCAATGAAACCACACGCTGCCCCTGAATCATCCCTCTTACCTTAAAGGTAATGGCCTTCTGGACCCCTGTCAACCGAGCAAGAGACTTCTCATCATCCGAACTCTCCTCAGCAGTGCTATCACCCTGACTAGACTCTGAATCTGAATGTTGCTCCTTGTCCTCGGAAGGTGATTCATCTGCTGAAAAATACTCCATTGGTTTAGCCTTCGCCTTAAGTGGACATTTATGGGAAAGATTCCATGGCTCCCTACAATGAAAACATAGTTTTTTCTTCCTAAGCTCGTTGCGGGTGTCACTGTCCAACCCTTTATTTTCCCCCTTAGGCTGCTGAGGGTTCCTTCTGAAATGTCTTTCTTTACTTATCCTTCTTAAAATGAGAGTCCTTAAGAGTGAAGTTTACTCCTGTAGGAAAAAGATGCTAGGTCTCTAGCTTTCTTAATAGCCTCTTCTAGTGAAGAAGGATTGTGTCCCTTACCCATCCTCGCAAGGGATCGAAAAGCCCATCCATGAAAAGAACGAGTCTTCTCTCAGATATATATGTCATCAGTACTGCCAGCTTTCGAAACTCGGGGATATAGGCCTCCACAAAACCCCACTGCTTCAGCTGTGCTAGCTCCTTGAAATGCACTTCCGGGTCTTTAGTGTCAAATTTGTCAATGAGTCTCTCAGTAAACTCTGCATAGGTATCTATCTGGTTATGGCCAAGTGTGACCATACCGTGGTGCCACCACTCGTGGGCACTCCCATCCAAGTGCAATGCAACATACTTAATCGCATCCTCCTCAGGCAAGGGATTAAGCTGGAAATAAGTGTCTAATTTCTGGACCCATGTTCACGCTGAAGTCTTCCCTGTACCATCATAGTATGGAATAGACAACTTCCCCAACTTCTTCCTCATCTCATAATTTTGTTGCCTATTTCCTCTCATGGGCATATGCTTGAGTCTAACATCCATATACTCCCTGAAGGACATTTCACCCTAAAAATCCGGTCCAAAATTTCTCCAATCCTTCAGTATTTGGTCATGTATCTCCTGTTGTGTAGGACCAACATTATTCTGGTCATTCTGTCTCGGAGGAAACTGTGGCATGAGTGGTCTTGTAGTAAAACCTGCTCTAACATATGTCCGGTTTCCTCTATTAATCGATGCATCTCCATTACCTCCATTACCCTGTCCACCTACCTGGTTAGCATTATTACCCTGGTTGGCATTATTGCCCTGATCTGCTCTAGTCAAGTGTTGTGTGATTGCTAGAGCCATCTGCTGCAATGTAGTCTGTAGCTCCCTCTGACCCCTGGAAAGATCACTGAGCATCATCCTAGTGCTAGGTTCTCCCCTTTCCTCATCTCTGTCACCAATGGCTGGTGCTGAAAAAGGGTCACCCTCCTCTTCAATCTCTGAAAAATTTTGTAGGTCTGGGTTTGTCCGGTTTCTCCTCAAGTAGTATTGATGTGTTGGATGCATAAAACCTCACAAGATGGCAGGAAAACAAGCTCTGATACCACTGCAATGGACACCCCAGTTACGCCCAAAACTAACCCAGCGGAAACTCCTTATGACTCCGAAACGGTTTGCTTGTATTGTTTTTTTTTTGTGTTTTACAAAGTCTTATGCATGTAACATAAATATAGAATTGAAAGCATAGATACACAGTTGAAATAACCAACACACTGTATTTATATTAATTGCAAAATGAGTAAACAAGTACAATGCCGGCCACGCGATAACTCACTAAATACTCCAGTAATAGAATGAACATTATTTCAAGCGAATATCTCTAGCGAGTACCGAAGGTGTGATCATTTTGTTCTCCGTCCAGCAGAACTACGAACTCTGCAAGCTGGTTTCTACGGACTCTGAAGGCTGGATTCTACGAACTCTGCAGGCTGGTTCTACGGACTCTGCAACTGGTTCTACGGACTCCGCCGCTGGTTCTATGGACTCCGCAGCTGGTTCTACGGACTCCGCAGGCTTGATTCTCCCGACTCTTACTGCAGATAGCGGCTGCTACAAGATGCTACAGTGACGATTCTGCTACAGTGTTGGGCTGCTACAGTGACGTAACTGCTATAGTGATGTGGCTGCTACAATGGTGCGACTGCTACAGTGGCGCGACTGTGTGATGCTGAAAGCACAGACTCCAAAGACCAATCCCAAGGATTGATGTCTAGAGTGCTACAGTTGGGAAGGACATTCCCAAATGCCCAAAATAACCTACAAACTGCAAGTGCATCAATCTTTTATTCTTATCGAACATACCTAAAAAAGCCACAAACACTTTCTTTTATCCGTTCTCCAAGAAGCGACTCAACTCACTTGGGCAATGTGGAATAAAAGATGTGCAACAGTTTGTATATTAAAATATTGCTTATGTCTCTCTTGGGTATCATCCCCATAAAGTAAATATTTGAAGTAACACTTAATATCTTGCAATTAAGTTAAATTTTACTTTTACAACACTTCAGGCATTAAAATATACTAGCAATCGAACTCCAAATAGCGCAAGTGATAGTTCGTCGGAAAGCTCTCGTCGAAGAGTATCAAATCCAATCATCAAAACCGGCCTCCGTTGTGTCCTGTTAACTTACTACAAATAGTAAGTATACCTGAAACTGAGTAAGTCAACTGCTAAAGTGGGGACATTACATACAATAGGAATGGTCAGTGAAGATTCAAGCTTCTATTTGGAACAATTAAACTCCGGTGTGAAGGTGAAGCAGTAACATACAGATGTTTGTGCAATAAAAGAAATTAGTAAATATTTTAATGTCAGTAATTAGAATCAGGGTCAAAGAGTTGAAGACAATCGACAATAAAAGGGAGGTAAACAATCAACCCCTTACTCAGGCACCTCTCAAGTAAGCTCATGGGCCTAGGTGTTTCAAAAGTTTTGGTGAAGGATCAAAGCGTGTTAGCAGTGCAATTTGTAAAGGAAAATTTTTTATGATTTGGCAAGTTCAAGTGTATTTGGTTTGAATTTTATAAAATAGCCTTAAGATACATGCAAATTTAATTCCACCAGCGGGAGCTGAATGCAGGGTTAAT
This sequence comes from Torreya grandis, assembly GCA_037957365.1. Classification (NCBI taxonomy): domain Eukaryota; kingdom Viridiplantae; phylum Streptophyta; class Pinopsida; order Cupressales; family Taxaceae; genus Torreya; species Torreya grandis. The sequence goes on from JARHVA010001507.1 coordinate 2,302,693, forward strand.
GCAGGCTTATCTAGTGAATAGAAAGGAAGTAGGAGGGGGAATTTTCCCCACCACCATTTTCCAAGTGACGAATTGAATTAAATTTTTCAACTGCTCTGCTACTTCAAGCTCTAAGGAATGTCCATGTAACATTGGAAAGTCTACAAAGGATGCTATTTTGCAACTATTCTCCCCCTATGAAGCTGATTCTAAATCTGCTGCTTCGGTTATTCAGAAAGCCATTGTTAATTTTCCTAAGGACATGGGAGATCAACGGACATTACTTCAGATGCCTACTGGCACGAAGAGGTCTTTGAGGGGCAGAAAAGCATTTTAGATGAGACCCATATGTATTTGATGGTGACCCTTTAAAAGTTAACGCTGAAAGAAAACAATTTCTAAACAGTTGATGCTTTTGTTCTCTGCTGTGGCACCATACACTATAAACATAGGCAAGACCTGCTCTCTTTGGTCTAATCTCTGGCCCAAGGAGAGTGGCAATACCCTGCCTATCCTTGCCAATTCCAACACCTGTATATCTCATCTGCTGAATCAACTTGTACCCAGTTTATATTATATACTTCTCCAAATCACCAATGCCAACAGAGGTCTGCTCATTAGTGATAGCTAAATCATGATCATGAAGAGATATATTCAAAGAGGTAGCATCACTAAAAGCACAATCATCATTAACAGCAATTTTATCCAAAGAATCAGCATGAACATCATCATCAAAAGAAACAACATGATCGGAAGAATTAGGACCTGCACCATTTCCAGCAAAACTGGCAATGCCATCATTTAATTTGGAAGAAGATTTCCACGGTATATCCTCTTGCAATTTCTAAAGGATCACTCATTTCTCTGCATTTTAATTCAACATATTTTGAAAGAAACACTCAATAGTGCGACCCATAATATCAATTCTATGATTCCAAACATTAGCAAGATCTTTATAACTTTCACAGACTGGAATTTGCACTAACCCTATCATTCATATGTGTAGATGCTAAATCTGGATTTTACATGATAAACTATTCTTGTACACTTAAAAAATATCACACATGGCTCAACCTTTCAATTTAGGACCTTTCCGTTGCCGCAAGGCTCGCATTCGCCATCTCATTGTGCCTAAATGTTTATTTTATAGTCCGACCCTAATATTTTGATTACCCAGATCACCTGTAGCATTAAAACCTGATATATATCTTACATTGTCAGCGACAGATCTTCAGCAATTATCTATCCTCCAGGACACTAGCGTTGACACTAGTGGCCCAGATCTGACACTAGTGTTCATACCTTACAAACTCTCAAATTTGCAAATCTTTCAATATGTACGAGTCGGCCTATTTGCCTTAATTAACCCTCTTGTGAGATAATTTCAAATGGTGCAGTATAAATGCAAAACAAAGCCAACTCATTTAACCATCTAGCAGTTACCAAGCAAGCACCTATCAAGCTCACTAAATCATTCGCACAACTGAGTTCTACTACCCATTCCTTCCTATTTTCAAATCAGTCATAGGAGCAGCGTTCTTACAGGTCTGAAGCATTCAAAGAGCAGCTCATGAGAAGTATTTGTCAAGTTACAAGCTAAATCATTACATGCACTCACATGTATCGTATTGCAAAATTGTTCCCACACAAACCCACATAAAAGGGCTAACTACATCAATTTAAGACCATCTTCGGAGTATTGACTGTGTTGACCATTTTTGGTCCCGCAGGCCAAATATTGGTCTCCCTTTTCTTTCCTTGCTGTCCCAGTCTTTGATGTTTTCACCTTGTTGCAATTGTCGTTTTTTTCCCTTTGCCTTTTATTACCAAAGGGGTGACGGGCCCGAAGACATCAAATTTAGCATCGCGAACTAGCCGTTGGAATTCAAACGTCCGATGACATCCCCGCAGACGTCAAATTCAGGACAATGGAATAGCCGTTGGCTTTCAAATGGCGATGGGCGCGCAAACATCAACCTTACGGCAATGAAAAAACCGTTGATCTTTAAATGCTTGAGCGCGAACCCGAAGGAATTCAAAGGCCTTAAAAGGCCAAAAGGAAGAGACCGCCGAGAAAGGAGCCCGATGAGCCAAGGATTGACAGAAGATAGCCCCGAGGGCCAAAAGAGTCAGGGAAAGACAAAATCTGGGAAAAGACAAAAGCCAAGAGTGAACTCAGCGACCCGCCAAGAAAGGAGCCCAAAGAGCCAAGCACAGACACGGACAAAACAACCCAAGTGGCAAAAGAAGCGTCGGCAAAAGAGTTATTACAGCGGTTGGAACAGTCCTTAAGAAATGGTCATCAAAGAGCGTGAACAGTGAAGGCACGGCCTGTTTTTCTTCGTTTAGGCATTAATGAGCAGACAACCGCGTGAACCTCTTAAGAAGCGGTCTTGTTTTCAAACAGAAAGGCGCGACCCATGCTTTTACATGACATTTAATATGATTTAAATGCCAAAGTCAAGACTTGGACTGCCGCAGCATGGCTTCTTTCACCGGACTTCCTCTTCCCAATGAATTAAATGCAGCATGGGCCACTTGTGAAAAGAGACGCCATTGCTTTCTCTTTCTCTATATATTGTAAACTCTCATTTGAGAAAGATATCTCTCATTTTGTAAGGCGAAGCCCTGCCAAAATTTCACCTTGAATCAATAAAAATGTGTTTTACCTATATTTGACTAGTTATATCTCTGAGTGTGTCTGCGTATTAAACTTGTGTTTAGTCATTGTAGCTTGATGCTTTCACAAGTTGACACCAACACACCTAGTGTGACTAGAGTACCAGTTCTACAGGTTAACAAGAAGTGTTGCATCTGGAGTGCAGAGACAGAGAAGGGTTATCAGACAATGTGTTTTCTATAGCGCCTGTGATAAGTTCATTTTCTGTGTGTCTTTATTAAGCCTCCCTGTTAAATCTCCCTACAGCCTGGTCTTTTCATCAGATAAAGGATATGTACGTCCTCTTCTGGTCTAAAGTGTGAGCAAATGAGTAGATCAAACTTGTTTGGTGCATCACCGTCTTAGGTTAGTTTTTGTTTTCAATATCCTTCTCTCTTTTCAACCCCCCCTTTTATATATTAGCAGTAGTAGTGAAATAACTCAGCGATGCATCAAAAGGAGCTAGCCCTTATCTAGATTTTCTCCCCTCAGTTTTGCCAGACCCACAGGCAAGAGAGGAGTCTCCATTGTGCCGCGTGGAAGACAGAAGCTCAGCCTTCTGTCAAGGGTGCAATCCACAGTGTCAACAGTTTTTGGCACGCCCGGTGGGACAGTTTGTCCAAGGAGTTGAAGGATTTTTTGGTGTGTTCTTCAACCAATCAGCGTTTGGAGGCATTTCAACCAACACCAATGGCGACTCCGAGTTGAATCAGCTGGTTAAGGAGTCCTGGTGCCATCAAGAAATCGCATTTTGGTATGTATAATTCCAGTGCTCAGCAGCATGGGCATTGTTTTCCTTCATATAACTTTGATCAAGCTCAGGTCGTTCATGGCATCACCTCAAGCAGCTCTCTTGGTTGCCCTTCACCTAGTGTAAAGGAAGTAACGCTGGAATTTGAGAAGCAAGTGATGGAGATAGACAGATTAGATGAGCAGTATAGATATCAGCAAGAGCTTCTGTACAAAGAGGAGTGTTTGTTCTGGCAAACTCAGGTCTTACAATCCATGAAGGAGGAGGTAGCAAAATGGAAGAGTCCATTCATTCAAGGCAGTCAGCGTTGTGTGCCCCCTCTTATTCTAAAGAAAGCCCCCTCTTGTGCACCAAATCTTTTCTACCAGATAGCACTTGCTCACTCTATCTCATCTGATGCATTAATCACTCCTGCTCTTAATCCCTTGCACCTAGCTTTTCAACACCAAAGGGCATTAGAGCAGCCTCCCATGGAAATGAACCTTCTCAATTCCTTAGGTTGTGAATCCTCCTTTGAAGAGAATACCATGAACCAGCACATCTCTCTTCTAGAAACTCTTCCTGTACATCAACAGTCTCTTCCTAGTCTTCTTCAACCTCCTCAAATCTTTCAGCATAGGAGTGCCTATCATGAACCAGCTCAAGACCTTGAAGAGGATAAAGTTGCTGCCTATTCACAAGGGAAAAGTTTCAATCCCAAGGTCATGAGTTGGAAGCAAACAATGGAATCATGCGGTAGGAAAAAAGAGGAGGAAAGGCCTATTCATTTTGATAGAAGCCTTGAAGAAGAAGCTGTTCCTACTCATCATGATGATGCTTGTGACCTCCAAGAAAGACTCTTTCAAGAGAATATAGCCAAGCAAATTGCAGAATTGGAGTCCAGAATGAAGTTCCTCAACCATCACCAACCAAAGTGTGATGGATGGTTCAGGCCAAGCAGAAGATCCTACGTCTGAACACACCCCATCTACACTCCTCCAAGAGAGCTATCAATCCACATCTGATATAGATAAAGTGTTGGCCAAATGGAAGGAAGAGAATCATTCGATTCTAGCTCAAGGACTGCCTCCTCTTCCACATGAGTTTCGCCATCAGTGTTCCACTTCATCCCTTTTCAAGGAGGACCCTGTTTTGCAGGAGGCAAGTGAAGAAGAGAGGATCCAATTTGCAGCTGCCCAAGAGGCTATCATGAGCGACAATGAAGATGAAATCATCATGGATGCTCCCTTTGAAGACATCATCAACAATGGAGAAGACACAGGTCATGCATACATGTGGATGTTCCAGCAATATGAAGAAGAGGTTGACAAACTTTATCTGTCAACAATGGATGATGAGGAAAGTAAGCATGGTGAGCTCTCTCCTCGTTTGATGAACTTCCTTGTTGCTTTGATGAAGAGAATGATCATGCCTTGGAACCCGAGTTGGAGGAGGATCAGGAGCATTTCTGGGAACAACTAGAGACTCTGGTCTTTGAGCAAGAAAAAGAGAGCCCTGTCCATCTTGATGAAAGCTTTGAAGAAGAGAGCCTTGAGCAAGAAGGTGATGTTCTGTGGGATGAGCAAGTAGTTTGTGATCTCATTTCAAACATCACAACAGTCACCCTTCTTCAAGAAAGCCATGAGGAAGCAAAAGATCAGTTTGACAGTCTCTTCAATGAGGCAGAAGGGAACAAGTCAATCCGTGATGCATATCAAGGGGGTTATGAGCTAGATGATCCCTATGGTGATGAGCCAGTAGCCATTGACTTCTTGGTGAGGTACATTAGCATGAAGGGCCAGCATGAAACAAGCTTCCAAGAGCAAGATGAATATATATATATATATATATGTTGGAAGCATGTTTGACCCTGAGTCATTTGGATACAAGCCAATCAAACTGGCAGACAAGAAGAGCAAGTCACCAAGTCTCCTTTCCATTCAGCGACTTGTCTGGCACCATAAGTTTTCTTGCCATGAAGGAGACTTAAGAAGTTTTCCCTTTGATCCAGGAGGAAGGCAAATGTATCTTGTTAGCTGTACATAATAGTTTGCTTTCAGTTGTGTGTCTTTCGTTTTCCCTAAGTGTTGTTTGCACGTGTGTAGTTTTTTAGCCTTTGTTGTGTGTGTTCTCCTTTGTGTTTGAGGTAAAGCTTTGTTGGTTCATAGGTCTTTAGAACGTTGTTGCTAACTCTTTCAAGCTCCATTTGACTCCATGCCCAATGGAATTTGAGGCTACCAGTCTTCTTCAGCATAGCAAGTATGCTTCCCCTGGGAATCGACAAATTGTTGACCATTTTTGGTCCCGCAGGCTAAAAATTGATCTCCCTTGTCTTTCCTTGCTGTCCCAGTCTTTGATGTTTTAACCTTGCTGCAATTGTCGTTTTTTCCCTTTATCGAAGGCCTGTTCTACGAAAGAGCTAAGTGATTTGAATCCTGTAGGTTTTGGGTTGATCTGAGGTTTATTTCGCTTCAGAAAATTACCTCGGGCATGCCTTTTATTGCCAAATGGGTGACGGGCCCGAAGACGTCAAATTCAGCATTGCGAACTAGCCGTTGAAATTCAAACGTCCAATGACGTCCCCGCAGACCTCAAATTCAGGACAATGGAATAGCCATTGGCTTTCAAATGGCGACGGGCGCGCGAACGTCAACTTTACGACAATGAAATAAATGTTGATCTTTAAATGCTTGAGCGCGAACCCGAAAGAATTCAAAGGCCTTAAGGCCAAAAGGAAGAGACCGCCGAGAAAGGAGCCCGAAGAGCCAAGGATTGACAGAAGATAGCCCCGAGGGCTGAAAGAGTTAGGAAAAGACAAAAGCTGGGAAAAGACAAAAGCCAAGAGTGAATTCAACAACCCGCCAAGAAAGGAGCCCGAAGAGCCAAGCACAAACATGGACAAAACAGCCCAGGTGGCAAAAGAAGCGTCGGCAAAAGAATTATTACAACGGTTGGAACAGTCCTTAAGAAATGGTCATCAAAGAGCGCGAACAGTGAAGGCGCGACCTGTTTTTCTTCGTTTAGGCATTAATGAGCAGACAACCGCGTGAACTTCTTTAAGAAGCGGTCTTGTTTTCAAACAGAAAGGCGCGACCCATGCTTTTACATGACATTTAATATGATTTAAACGCCAAAGTCAAGACTTGGACTGCCGCAGCATGGCTTCCTTCACCGGACTTCCTCTTCCCAATGAATTAAATGCAGCATGGGCCACTTGTGAAAAGAGACGCCATTGCTTTCTCTTTCTCTATATATTGTAAACTCTCATTTGAGAAAGATATCTCTCATTTTGTAAGGCGAAGCCCTGCCAAAATTTCACCTTGAATCAATAAGAATGCGTTTTACCTCTATTTGACTGGTTATATCTCTAAGTGTGTCTGCGTATTAAACTTGTGTTTAGTCATTGTAGCTTGATGCTTTCACAAGTTGACACCAACACACCTGGTGTGACTAGAGTACCAGTTATGCAGGTTAACAATAAGTGCTGCGTCTGGAGTGCAGAAACAGAGAAGGGTTATCAGACAGTGTTTTCTACAGCCCCTGTGGTAAGTTCATTTTATGTGTCTTTATTAAGCCTCCCTATTAAAGCTCCCTACAGTCTGGTCTTTTCATCAGATAAAGGGTATGTACATCCTCTTCTGGTTTGAAGTGTGAGTAAATGCGTAGATCAAACTTGTTTGGTGCATCACCGTCTTAGGTTAGTTCTGTTTTCAGTATCCTCTCTTTTCAACCCCCCTTTTATATATTAGCAGTAGTAGTGAAATAACTCAGAGATGCATCAAAGGGAGCTAGCCCTTATCTAGAGATTCTCCCCTCAATTTTGCCAGACCCACATGGAAGAGAAGAGTCTCCATTGTGCCGCGTGGAAGACAGAAGCTCAGCCTCCTGTCAAGGGTGCAATCCACAGTGTCAACACTATGAAGGCAATGCTCATTGATAGAGGGGTCTTTGAGGTCAACTCAACTTCACTTGAGCTCACTAACACTTGTTTTGCAAGGTGGCATGCCCTAATTGGAGGACCTAGGGTTTTGAGTTACAAACTAATATCCAGAACCTATGCACGCGATCTAAACAAACAACCTGCAAAACGATAGTGAACCCTAATAGGGCAAGTGGAATTTTTAGAAAATGACATGTATCCCGTACAGGACAAAAGCGTTGATGCTAGTGCCCCTATTCAACGGTAGTGTCCATGCTGACATAGAGCTGATTTCCAAAATCTGATGAATCACAACTATCATTCTGACTGTTTTTGCACCTAAATTTACCAGATATGTCTGCGCATCAATGAACAAGCTAAGTATTTTGTGTGAAACTGTGTACTTTTGATCCAACGCATTTCGAATCACTACTTGTGATTCATCATCACAACTGCCCACTTACATGGATTGTGAAAACATAAAATCTCTTAAACTAAGTATTGTTCCTTCTTCGTGTTTAACAATCAAATTATTGTTTCACATTGTACTTTCTATATTTAGCATTCTTTCATATTTTAGAACTGTATTAGAATATTGTGAATCTGAATTATTTAATTGCCCTACGTCTAGAATAGTCAATTCCTTAGTTGATTAGACTATCCTAATTACCCTTATTTCCAAAACGGGTTAAACATTTGGTGAACACGACCTCTGAGCCTTCTTATGCCAATTCTAGCTTGTCCTAGGGTTTTCAGCATTCTAGAGTTTCAGATTGCAGCACTTATTCATATTTTGTTTATATTAATATGTATGCAACCTCGACAGAGTGCTAGAATAGGTGGTGTACCTATTGAACATCTTGAACTTTCTCTGGTACCATCTAAGATGTCTCAAGCTAATGCCCTATCAAATTCTACCAATATGAGAGTGCCAATAATGAGAATGAGCAACACACTGAAAATATTATCATAGAGAATGATTATGATCATGAAGATAGAAACACATGAGGACAATGAACATGAGCAAGTAGATCAAGAGCAAGTTAAAGCTATTGCAATGTTTCGAGAGCATATTTGTGAAAACCCTGAAGATCTCTAGAAGATCCTCAATACTATACTGGAAAATAAAAAAGACAAGTGTTAGTGAACCATTGCTCCCTATTAATATAAATATTGGAGCTACTAGATATGCCTATCAAACATCAATCCCATTATCCCTCCCCTCGAGTAGATCATTGATTCCTACATCTAGTAGGATCACGAGATATGTCTTCAAGCCATTGTTCCCCGAGCATAAAACAAATATTGCTACATCCTCCATGGGAACAACCAATGTTTCAACTCAATTACTGGTTTAAATGTCTTTATCAACACAAGCAGTGTTTTCATCCCTTTTGGTGACTTTCCAAATATCAAATCTCAATCCCAATGGATCTATTGTGCAAACCCTTCTCCAAGATATTCAAGCTTTGGAAGCTAAGGTACTAATATTGATTAAAATGCTTCAAAATCAACTCATGCGATTGATTCAAAAGATGTAATGCATAATCCTCTTGAATCTAAGATATCTTTGCACCCTTTGCCAGTTGGTTTTGTAGCACCCAAGTTTACATTTTATGATGGCAAGGGTTATCCTGAATATCTTCGATTTTTCTATGCAACATGTCTTGTTTATGTTTCCAATGATCAATTTTTAATCAAATTATTTCCAAGAAACTTAAAGGACTCTGCTTTAAGATGGTTCTATGATCTACCAATATAATCAGTACAAGCATTCAAACCTCTAACGGATCAATTCTTAGCACATTTCTTTATATACATTACTGAAAAGATGTCATATGCACAAATTGCAAAGATCAAGCAAGGAACCAATGATCCTATCAATGAATATGTTTTGAGGTACAAGATAATGTTGGCCAAAATGACAAATCCAATGGCAAATAAAGAGATTCAAGATATCTTCAAGCAAAGTTTGTTTTCCCCACTACATGAGTCTATTGTCTTCAAGAAGTTTAAATCTTTTGATGACTTATGTCGTATTGTCTGAGGTCAAAAAATGAAACTTATTGCATTAAACAGGCTTAAGCATATACACAAAACGACTACAGCAAATACAAAGTTTCATATCAAACCAAGCTATAAGGTAAAACCTCCAGAAGCCAAGAAAGAAGCAACAACAATGGTGAATACAGTGTCACAATAACCTAATTGGCTCATCTTATCCAATGCACCTAAGAAACAATTTACACAATTACATGAGTTCTAGCTTCGCTCTTTAAGAAGCTAGTGGAGTGTCATCTCATATCTCTCCCTCCTCCTTTAGAGGTTGATACGAGTTGACCTCTACCAAAAGGATATGATACGAATGCTTATGTGACTATCACCAATGTGTTGGGCATTATACGAACAAAAGTTTCAAGTTGAAACACAAGATATAAGACCTCATTGATAGTGATCTTTTCACATTTGATGATTTACTAAAGCATTCAAGGTCACGACACGGTGACCATCAAAACCAGAATATATTCAACAATCCATTATAGGATCATTTAAGGAAACACCAAATGTGCAAATGGCATACAATGCACATCCTCCACAACATTATGGGCACCCATTAGACGGAATTATTGGCACAATTACATGCAAGATATCTCTTATGGTTCAGAAGCCTCCTATTACATTTGAAGACAATGAAATTGTAGATGATGATTCAGATCTTCACTCATTGTTTATTAGAGCACATATTGACCATCAACATAACACAATGTTATGGTCGATAATGGTTCTAGTGAGAATGTATGTACCATGACATTACTCACACATTTGCGATATACACGTGATGATTTGTATTCTTCAACCAAGACAGTCAGAGCATTCGATGGGAAAGCACAAAAAAAAATTATTGAAATTGATTTATCTTTACAAGTTCGTCCAACACATGTAACCACAACATTTTCAGTTATACCACATATGGGAGTCTTTGATACGTTATTGAGATGACCTTGGATTCATAAGCTCTGCGCAGTGCCTTCCACAATGCATAGATGTCTCAAGTATATTCATGCCAACAGGGTAATCAAAGTTTCAAGAATTAAATATGAATATCCATTACAACAAGAGAAGTTTATTCCATGACACCTAATCATACAACCTACTAAGGTTAATCATGAGCGCAAAAAGCAATTTCCTTTCCTAGGCGACCATTACTAAAGAGGTCGTTACATTAGAGATACATAGTGAACTCTACGAAGCAATCATCTACACATGCACGACCCAATGAGTTGTTGAGAGCAGATCAACATGTTTCAGAGAGGGTACAAAGACCCAATCTTACAATTACAATGAAGAAATCATGGAGTACTAAACAATGGGTGCCACGAACCACCACTACTTCACAACCACAAAGTCCTATGAGACATAATATTACAGATTCTTCAGTCCCAGATTTGGTACATATGCATAATCCTTGACAGCATGACCAGTTTGTTGTATCTCATCCTGAACCTAAAGCATTCTATGAGCATCCCTTAGATGGGATCATCGGCTAGCCTTCTCATTCCTAAATTTAAAAAAATCAAAAAAAACAAATAATCAAGCAAATACAAAAACATTCAAATAAATCAAAAACACGAAAATATTAGCATTCATATGTTTACTAGCTTTTGCATATGTTGTTTACTTTATGTTAATAGATAGCATATCATTTTCTTTCTATACACATGTTTCAAAGGTACTTGAATGTGATATAGGCATACACTAGATCCATGATACATGCATATACAGATATTGGACCTTTCCTCTACCCACGTGACACTACACTAGGGGCATATGTTTTTATTGATCATGATTGATACAAGTTATATTGTTTTATGATCCCTTTGCATTATCATGTTGTGTTTATACACTAACACTTACAAATGTCCATCTCATGCTTATATCTTACATAGTGTGCTAGATATGCTATGCTACAAGACATTTTCCTAACAGACGTATGCAGGGACTAGAATGATATACTTATGTTAGTTGTTTATACTTCACTTATTCATCTTATCACATGGCTTACATATGTGTACTTGTTTGCTATCTTGTTTGGATGTTGAAACATTCGAATATTTTCCTTGTTTGTAGGCCCCAATGCCATTGAGTGTTGTTTCTTTGGTGTGCGAACCATGTCCTCTCCTTTGAGTGTGCGGCATTTGAACATGCCCATTGTTTGCAGTCTCCTTAGACTACTTTTGCGTGACATTGAGTGTTCTTGTGTGTGTGCTTGATTGTTTGATGAGCTTGTGCTTCTTATTTCTAGACATTGTCATGATCGATATCATGCATCTTAGGGCTTGTTATGTTTGGATATTGCGAGTTTCATTGATACATCTACTTAGACATGACTCCACTATATGCTTCTTTCCTACACGATTGAGACAAATATAGCATTGTTATTTTATCCTTTTGAGAAAAGGTGACTATCAGATAGCGTTACCCTCACCTCAAAGGGGAGGGGGTGGAGGAGGGGTATATCAATGGGGCATGTCATTGAGTCATGAGTCCACATACACACAATTGGTAGAATTGACAAAATTTGATAAAGTTTACATAATTCAAATATACACTTGGGGTCAGAATATTAAGCACTTGGCATTGATTTTCACAGTTTTTTTTTCAAATTTGTGGTAGATATTATACACAATTTATAAAGCAAAGATTACATTTTGATAGATACTTCAACTTGAGACACATTTGAGTTGCATGTGCCATATAAATGCACCAAAATATCATATACACATTTATGCACCGACCTTACCAAGAAGCATTGTTTAAGCTTTTATCTGTCTGTAGCAATTGGCTCCCTTGAGTAGTGCAATCGACATTCAGTGCACTCGATGGTCTTGGCACTTCTTCCATGTTGCAGGTTGAGATGTTTATACCATTTCACCAAGGCGAGATTGGTTAGATTATGTATACATTAGAGTTGTGCGATTGAGATTTGGTGACCTCGATGGCCATGACACAACTCACCCTTTTGCACCGGATTGGGGGCATGATCACCCTCCAATTCTCCTCTTCACATTTCCAAGGTTCGGTTATGAACCTCTCTCCACTGCTTCAACAAGGAAACATCATTACCAAAGCAAACTGCCAATGGGCAACATGGTTGCATCAACACAAACGTAACATACAAACAACAAATTCAAATAGGGCTCAAGTCAAAGCAAGATGTGTTATACACACCACGGTGCGCATTCTTTCCTTTAACCTAGTAATTTCATCTTTATGCATTACTAGATTAAAAAGAGGGGCAAATATAGATGTTAAATCTGGATTTTACATGACAAACTAATCTGGGAAACATTACTCGTGGCTCAACCTTTCAGTTTAAGACCTTTCCACTGCCACAAGGCTCGCGTTTACCATCTCACTATGCCTAAATGCATAGCTTATAGTCCAACCTTGATATTTTAGTTACGCAGATCACCTTTAAATAATATCTTACACTGTTAGTTACAGATCTTCAGCAATTCTCTATCCTCCAGGACACTAGTGTCTGTACCCTACGAACACTCAAATTTACAAATCTTTCGATATGTAGGGGTCGGCCTATTTGTTTTAACCATCTTGTGAGATAATTTCAAATGGTGCGGCATAAATACAAAATAAAGCCCACTCATTTAACCATCTAGCAATTACCAAGAAAGCACCTATCAAACTCACTAAATCATTTGCAGAACTGAGTTCTATTGCCCTATTCCTTACTATTTCCAAATCGATCATGGGAGCAGTCTTCTTACAGGTCTGAAGCATTCAAAGAGCAGCCCATGAACAATATTTGCAAATTACAAGCTAGATCGTTACATGCACTCACATTTAGCATATTGCACAATTGTTCATGTTGTAGGCTCGAATTGCACTCTTGTGGGAGAGTTTTTCGTATTCTCTCACTTCCAACTACAAGCATGGGAAGAACCTCAGGCTGTGGGTATCCTGTAGCGAGGTTGAACCTCCGAAGTAGGTCGGTTCCTCTTTGATGTTCACCTAAACTAAAAGCTAAACTAAAGCTTCACAGGGAAAAGGGTTAGAAAGAGGATACGGGCTCCTAAGAAAGCTAACCAGACGATGTACCAAAGTAAAATGAACACTCATTTATGCTTGAACCCACACTGGATCAGTCATAAGACAACTATGGCTTGCACGATCTCAAAGGTCAAGTTAACACATTGGAAGAGGTTCAAGCAAAACACTAATCCAAACCTGCAAGAGCTTGAAAATACATTAAAGAGGCAAGTAGAAGGCTGATAGACTAGGAAAAATCTCCTTCACGAATCCACCAAGCACAAACATACCAAGGCACTGATCAATGACAAGAAATAGGCAAAGAAATCATCTTATTACATCAAGAGGTAGTTCTTACAATAGACTTGACAGGGTCGAGCCTAATCAAGCGAAGCATACTTTGCAGTATCTCAATGAATGTCCGTCTCCCAGAAAGATAAAGTCTAAAAACTAGGAACCCCTCCAAAATGGAAAGCATCTGATATATATAGAAAAGGAAGAGAGAAAGAAAGGGCTCCCATTAGAAAACGGAGAGGGGGAAATATAAATGGTTGCAACCACCACTGTTGTCCTTGAGCTCTTTGCATTCAAAGCGTGCAACTGCCTTGACCATGAAATGAACCATCCAAGATCACCAGAAATCTCTTCAAGCCCCTCATGCATTCAAGTCTTCCCTTTTTGGAGCTGAGGGGGCCATGTCGTGGGTAGCTGCATGTCCCCGCTAGGTGTACATGATTTGATCTCTTGCATTTAAAACCTCGTGTGCTCCTTACTATTGTTTTGGACTTATATGGTCCTCCTGTAGATTAAAATCGACACCATCCTTGGTTTTTTGCATGTCCGTTGATCTTCAATGTAAGATTGATATGCGCTGTTGGATCTAGCTCCCAAAATGTTGCCACACGTCGTCTCTGCATTTGCCCAGAGACCCCTTTGACGGCTTTTGAATGCCAACGGCTATTTACAAGGTTCAGATTTTGACGTTTGAGTGCAAGTATTTCCTTCGGAAGAATTGTTTCTTTCTGACTAATTATCTGTGGCTTTTCTTCCTTCGAAACATTCTTTCGGACAATTTGTCCGAAGGAATTCATGTCTTTGGACTTTATAAAAATGCCCTTCGAGCTTTTGGCAAGGTACCCTTCAAAATTTTGGCAATGAACTTTCCCGAAGGGAAAGAGCCCTTTGAAAATTCTGAAATGATCCTTCGGTATTTTTGCAAACGAACTTTTTCGAAGGGAAAGTGACCCTTCGGAAAAATTGATATGGTCCTTTGAAGCTTTGAAATGAGCCTTCGACAAAATTGCAATAGTCCATTTCCCTTTGAAAAATACCCTCGAAAAAGTTGCAATGGTCAATTTTGAAAAGTGACCCTTCGGCAAAGTTGAAATGCACCATTTGTTCAAAGGAAAGATACCCCTTCGAAATTCTTGTTTTGGTCCACTTCTCCAAAGAAAGAGCCCTTCAGTAATTTTTAAGTGGACCACTTTGTCGAGAAAGTGCCCTTCGGGTTTCCAAAAAGACCATTTCTTGCAGATAATTCTTCCAAAAGAAATCACTCAAACAATTTTCCCGAAAGAATTCACTCTTTGATCTTTGACTTGAATGGCCCTTTGGATTTTTCGAAAAGTGCCCTTGCTTACTTCGGTTTTCTCATGTCTTCCACCTTGTACTTTTGTAAACGTTGACGGAGTCCGTAAATTTTTCTGACGGAGTCCGTAGATTTTCTGAAGGAGTCCATAGCTTTTCTGATGGAGTCCATAGCTTTTCTGACGGAGTCAGTAGCTTTTCTGAACTCATGCTTGAAATGCTTGAACTGCTTGGTTTCATCATGAAAACTGCTCAAGAACCTTTTCTTTGCTCTACAGACCTGTCCCTTAGAATTTGACAAAATACGCTTTAAGCAATCTTAAAGTGTTTCAAAAGCTTTGTGAGAACTGTAAGATCTCTCTGGTCCACTCATTTCATCTTGAACATCTATTCATTTGCTCATCCATTGACAACTTGATCCACCTGGACACAGCTTGGTATGTGAGCCAAATTTGGCCAACATTTTTCACGACTCGCAGGGAAGCATGCCTGCTATGCTTGAAAATGCAAACCACTTGCTTCGTCCGACCCATTGGGCATGGAGTCACTGCTTTCTTTAACAACGTTGGCCCTATCTAGAAATTCCCCTTGAAGCAAAAGAACAACCAAAACAAAACAAACTGTGCCCAAGGCACTTATTGAAAGGAAACTAACCTAAAACGAAAACAAGGACAACAAACAAATGTACCTAAAACAGCACTTGGAGGAATTTGAACAAGACTAATTTAATATATACACCATAAAACTATGTGTACCTTTCCTCCTGGATCAAAAGGAAAGTTTGATACTTTTCTTGCATCATGAGCTAAGAGATTGAATAAGGCATGCAACTTCTTGACCCCTAATCTTGATGCTTGCCTCTTCTTTGTTGCAATTGTCAGCTTCTTTGTCATCATGCCCAATGAGAACCAAGCAGCTCCAAATAGGTTAGCTATGTGAATCCAGATAGTCTCAAATTCTTCATATGGCTCCTTGACTGCAACCTCCAATAGTGATTCAACAAGGCATCCCTCTTTGATTTCTATGGTGTCCTCAGTAGGACTAAGCTTGTTCTTTATTTCATGTTTTTGGGGCTCATCAAGGAGCTAATAGCCCATTCTAAAGATCTGAAACAAGTCCCTGTCTACAATGGACTCTTTAGGTGGCAGAGTTGAAAGGCTGCCCACTCCATCCCCTTTGATCTGCTTGACAAGGTTGCCCTCCTTGGCTGCAACCAAGTCATAATTGCCTTGGAGAAGAACATAGCCAGCTCTCAAGATCTCAAACAAGTCCTCAAATGAGGCTTTTGACTGATTGATAACCTCTGGCTGATCCACGTGTTCATCCGTTTGATCAACTATTTCATTCATATCCTCACCCTTTTTACAACATGACAGTTCATTCAAGGAAGTGACAACCTCGACCCCCTCATTTTCAACATATGGTGGTAGCTTTGAATCCTCAATGGTGCACTCTAATTTATGCACAACTGCAAAAGAATCTTCAATAAGCTCTCCTTCATTCAAGAATGTTGAGTTGATCTTTTGTTCACCAAGGGTGGTCCCTATGGTGATTTCTTCCTCATAGTTACTCATGACATCCTCTTTATCAACCTTTTTGGATTCGTCTTCTTGGCTTGATTCACAGAGAAGAGGCTCCTTCTCAAGGAGTGGCATAACAGATCCTTGAAAATACTCAACAAGGTGAAAAAGGTTCAAGGAAGCTACCATAGGTACCTGAAGTTGTTCTACTTGTATCACCTTCACCTCCTCTTCCTGATTCTTTGGTTTTTGGATGGCTCTCTATGAAGGAAAGGCTCTGGGCTTTTGAGGGGAAAGAAGTGAAGGCTGCAAGGTCTCTTGTCTAACTTCAGGAATCACCACCTCTTCCTTTTTCATACCGCTTTGAATGGATTTGCAAGATGGAAAAGATAGAGGCTTAGATTGTTGAGGAGGGAGGGGTGGGCACTGAGTAGCTTTAGGTCCGCTTGACTGCATGACTTGGTTCTAAGATGGGAAAGCTAAAAGTTCTTTGATCCCCTGCTTCTTCTTCTCTTCCTGATTCTTTGTCCTCAACTCCAGCTCTTTGATTTGCTTCGCTATATTCTCTTGAAATAGCTCCTCTTTAAGGTGGTCAGGAACACAAGAGGGCTCTTGAAGATGGATGAGGGATGTCTGCAGAGGTTCAGATTCTTCCTTAACCTGGATCCTCAAATCCGGATTTGTTTCATTTTGCTTACCCCATGACTTCACCACTTAATTCCAGCTTGGAAACTTGAAGGACTTCATAAAGATTTCTTGAGGAAGAAAGGAGTCTTGAATCTCAATAGTAGGAGGTTCCACAACAATTCCTTTTTCTTCTTGGCGGTTCTCCCGAACCGAATTCCAGGAAGGGAAAGTCTGAGAAACATATGAAGAACTTGGAAAACTCAAAGGAGCACTCGGAATGGTCTGCTGAGGAGGAATGGATTGCACATAAGAAGACTAAGGTGACGCGTAGGTAGGCACAAAAGGTTGGCGAGGTTGCCCCTGCTGTTCCTCAAGTCCTTTCAGCTTGTCCTCAATGCTTTGAATGTAACCGCCTATATCCAACATGTCACCTATGAGATTGTTCCAATTTGCTCTCTCAACAGGGGCCCATTTTGCTTTTATTTGTTGCAATGAGTCCCTCACATAATGGATCTGGTGAGTAGGGACATCTTGACCATAACATTTTTGTGAGCACACTTCTAGAGAATGCTTGCTAAGGCTTATTAAAGTTTGCTTCAATACTAGGTATGGATGGCTCACGATAGGGTGGATGAGGAGTAGCGTTATGATGGGCTTCCTATTCATAGGAAGGACCAGGGCAATATTCTTGTATAAATAGATCATGAGGAACTTGCCAAGGTTCCTCATAGCTTTGATAGGGTTCTTGATAGGGTGGATGAAGCTCATATGGATTATGAAAAATTTGCCAAAGTTGCTAATAAAGAGATAAATAATAAGGATATCCACCATAGCTATTCATATTGGCCTCATATATCGAATGACGTGCAGGGGCTATTTAAAAATCTGCAATGAGACATTCCTGGTCTGCTCATAACCAGAAGCTTTGATTTGGAGTTGCCATTGGTGCTAACTGCTTGCTTCCACAAGCTGATTAGAGAAAAGACACACCAAGATCTTCCTCTTCAGATAATGACGATTAGGCGCTTAGGGTGCTTTAAACTAGCTGATAAAAGCTCAGAGTCGCCATTGATGTTTGTTGAATGACTTCAAAGACTGATATGCAAAAGAACAACACCGAAAATCCTTCTACTACTTTGGACCTTCGTCCCACCGAGCGTCCCAGATACTGTTGTAGGCTAGAATTGCACCCTTGTGGGAGAGTTTTTCAGGCTCTCTCACTTCCAGCTACAAGCATGGGAACAACCTCAGACTGTGGGTATCCTGTAGCGAGGTTGAACCTCCGGAGTAGGCCGGTTCCTCTTTGATGCTCGCCTAAACTAAAAGCTAAACTAATGCTTCACAGGGAAAAGGGTTAGAAAGGGGATAAGGGCTCCTAAGAAAGCTAACCAAGCGATGCACCAAAGTAAAATGAACACTCGTCTATACTTGAACCCACACTGGATCAATCATAAGACAACTATGGCTTGCACAATCTCAAGGTCAAGTTAACACACTGGAAGAGATTCAGGCAGAACACTAATCCAGACCTACAAGAGCTTGAAAATACATTAAAGAGGCAAGCAGAACGCTGATAGACTAAGAAGAATCTCCTTCACGAATTCACCAAGCACAAACATACCAAGGCACTGATCAATGACAAGAAATAGGCAAAGAAATCATCTTATTACATCAAGAGGTAGTTCTTACAATAGACTTGACAGAGTCGAGCCTAATCAAGCGGAGCATACTTTACAGTATCTCAATGAATGTCCGTCTCCCAGAAAGATGAAAAAGTCTAAAAACTGGGAACCCCTCCAAAATGGAAATAATCCGATATATATAGAAAAGGAAGAGAAAGAAAGGGCTCCCGTTAGAAAACGGAGAAGGGGAAATATAAATGGTTGCAACCACCACTGTTGTCCTTGAGCTCCTTGCATTCAAAGCAAGCAACTACCTTGACCATGAAATGAACCGTCCAAGATCACCGAAAATCTCTTCGAGCCCCTCATGCATTCAAGTCTTCCCTTTTTGGAGTTGAGAGGGCATTGTCGTGGGTAGCTGCATGTCCCCGCCAGGTGTACATGATTTGATCTCTTGCATTTAAAACCTCGTGTGCTCCTTACTATTGTTTTGGACTTATATGGTCCTCCTGTAGATTAAAATCGACACCGTCCTTGATTTTTTGCATGTCCGTTGATCTTCAATGTAAGATTGATATGCGTCGTTGGATCTAGCTCCCAAAATGTTGCCACGCGTCGTCTCTGCATTTGCCCAGAGACCCCTTTGACGGCTTTTGAATGCCAACGGCTATTTACAAGGTTCAGATTTTGACGTTTGAGTGCAAGTATTTCCTTCAGAAGAATTGTTTCTTTCGAACTAATTGTCCGTGGCTTTTTTTCCTTCGGACAATTTGTCTGAAGGAATTCATATCTTTGGACTTTATAAAAATGCCCTTCGGGCTTTTAGCAAGGTACCCTTTGGAATTTTGGCAATGAACTTTCTCGAAGGAAAAGAGCCCTTCGAAAATTCTGAAATGATTCTTCGGCATTTTTGCAAACGAACTTTTCCGAAGGGAAAGTGACACTTTGGAAAAATTGAAATGGTCCTTTGAAGCTTTGAAATGAGCCTTCGACAAAATTGCAACAGTCCATTTCCCTTTCAAATATACCTTCGAAAAAGTTGCAATGGTCAATTTTGAAAAGAAAGTGACCCTTCGGCAAAGTTGAAATGGGCCATTTGTTCAAAGGAAAGATGCCCCTTTGGGAATCTTGTTTTGGTCCACTTCTCCAAAGAAAGTGCCCTTCGAAAGTGGACCACTTTGCTGAGAAAATTGCCCTTCGGCTTTCCGAATAGACCATTTCTTGCGGATAATTCTTTCGAAAGAAATTGCTCAGACAATTTTCTCGAAAGAATTCACTCTTTGATCTTTGACTTGAATGGCCCTTTGGATTTTTCAAAAAGTGCCCTTGCTTACTTCGGTTTTCTCATGTCTTCCACCTTGTACTTTTGTAAATGCTGACGGAGTCCGAAGATTTTCTAACGGAGTCCGTAGATTTTCTGATGGAGTCCATAGCTTTTTTGATGGAGTTCGTAGCTTTTCTAACGGAGTCCGTAGATTTTCTGATGGAGTCCATAGCTTTTTTGATGGAGTTCGTAGCTTTTCTAACGGAGTCAGTAGCTTTTTTGAACTCATGCTTGAAATGCTTGAACTGCTTGGTTTCATCATGAAAACTGCTCAAGAACCTTTTCTTTGCTCTACAGCCCTGTCCCTTAGAATTTGACAAAATACGCTTTTAGCAATCTTAAGGTGTTTCAAAAGCTTTGTGAAAACTGTAAGATCTCTCTGGTCCACTCATTTCATCTGGAACATCTATTCATTTGCTCATCCATTAACAACTTGATCCACCTAGGCGCAACTTGGTATGTGGGCCAAATTTGGCCAACAGTTCACACACAAAAAGGGGGAGAACTACATCAGTCTGAGGCCCTCTTTGGAGTATTAACTATGTGAACAGTGCTCACTGACAGAAGGGTCTTTGAGGTCATCTCGACTTCACTTGAACCCACTAACCCCTGTTTTGTAATGTAGCATGCCATAATTGGAGGAACTAGGGTTTTGAGTTACACACTAATATTCGGAACTTGTGTGCACAATGCAAACAGACAATATACAAAGCAACAATGGACCTTAATAGGTGCAAGTGGAAATTCTAGAAAATGCTTTGTACTTCGTACAAGACAGAAACATTGGTTTCAGACAGAAGTGTTGAAGCTAGTGTCCCTATTTTGACAGTAGTATCCAAGCTAACAAAGCAATGATTTTTTGAATCTGATGAATCACAACGGAGCATCATCCTAACTTTTTTTCCACCTACATTCCCCAGATCTCCCTACACATCAATGAACCAAGTATTATTCCTTATTCGTATTTAAGCAATCAAATTATTTTTGACATTGTACTTTCTATATTTAAAATTCTTTCATAATTCAGCAGTGTACCAGAATATTGTGAATCTGAATTATTTAATTAGTCTGCTTCTAGAATAGTCTATTCCTTAGTTGATTAGGCTATTCTCGTTACCCTTATTTCCAAAAAAGGTTAAACAATATGAAAATGGCCACTTAACTATTTGTTGCATGAGATATCGGTTAAGGAGTTTCAAATTTGGGATATAATATCCTTCTCAGCCAGCTAACTGTATGCAAAGTGAACTGGCCTCTTCAAAAGGATGTCCGCAACCCCATCACTCTCAAATGAGATATTCTCACTTGGCTTACCAAAGAGCTTTTCAAAGTTTCCCATACAGCCTTTGCCAATTCCGTATTTTTAGTGTGACACAACTCCTCATCAGAAACAAAGCTATAAATGTCCACAAGCCAAGTCTGATCTATCATGCTAGTCTTCTCTCTGCCATTTATCCATAGGTACCTTCTCATCACATGTGATAAAACACCCCAAGCCACAGTTATGCAAAACTTACTCCATTCCCTGCCTCCATAGAAGGCAGTTAGGCCCTATAAGCCTATATTCAGGTTGCCAAAGGTCCGTGATTGACAACTTAAAATATGCATTCAGTTGTCACAATTTCCCAAAAATAAGAGCATTAATAGATCTTGAAAAAATAATGCGAGTTGAAGAAATAATTCAATGGCACAAACATAATGGACTTCTTTCCCCTCCAAAGTTCAAAATACAAATTTAAAAATTGTCAAAAATTGGCAGAAAAGTGCCTGGTCGTGCCACATGTTGCATTCAAATTCACCATGACTATGCCTGAAATTTTGCCACTTGGTTTGCTCTGGTTTGTTGAATTAACTAATCACAAATCATCACTTGTCCTCGTCTGATTCATCACATGCTCTATATATTAAAAATTGTGTTTTTGTGTTGGTCTGATCATCGCTTGCTATGTTGGTTGTATGAACACCACATCATCCTCACATGGACTACCATGTTATGCCACTTGTCGACATGCATAGTATAGGCCAACAGAATGGTGTCAAGTGTCCACTGCCTCACCTTAGAGCCCTTTTCACAATGCAAAATAAATGAGGGTAGGTTTCAAACTCATGACTTTTGTCTCTGCCAGATTGTGGGACCTAACCGCTGCACACTACCAGTCAGTTTGACTGAAAAGAATGCCTAGCTGCTGCACACACCCCCACCCAACCTCCGCCTACTCTCCATTGAACCACCGGTCAGGTGCCACCTCCACTTGGTCCCAACAACTAGCTTGCAAACAAAAGAGCATGTTTGGCACTTAGTATTTCGCACCAAATTTTGAATTTTGAATTTTTTAACCTAACGTTAACCGTGGATTTGAGGGCTTAAACCATCTAACCAAAAAAAGTGCAAAACTATAACCTCCGATAATTTTTCTCATTTAATACACAGAAACAAATAGAAACAAATTCTGCAGATGGATCAATATATCAGGATTTTCTGAATACACCTTCTTAGGTAAAATCTGCAATCTGGCAACTAAATCCAACAAGAGTATTCCTTGGAACTATCTCTAAATTAGAATCACCTAAAAGCAAAATTTTGATTAATTCATTCCTTTGCTCGCTAAAATGAAAATAAGATACAGCAACTTAAAGTAACAAGGTCTTCATATTACTGAACAACTTCACACAACAAGGTAGTGCTTGCCCTGCTCTAATACCATGTAATATTATGCATCCATTTCAAGAAAGATTACCATACACAATAATTTCATTCACATCATAGTAATGAACACACACAATATAAGGATAAGATAACAAGTACATAGATTCACTCTATAAACTATTCTTTCATTTTTATTGATCACTTTAAGATCATATTTGGGGTTTTAACTCATCCCGTCAAATACATTAATTGTAAACCTAGCAGCTTTCACTTGGCCAATGCAAGTTGATTTTTATTAGCCCTGGTGGGTTTAACTAACACAGTTGATATAGGGAACCAAGTCAATGTCACTCAGTGTAACAAATCCCAGGATGCACCCTTGTCCAAGAAAATTTTTTAAGAACCATTAGTTGTCCAAAATAAGGGTCTCTTGGTAGTGATGAGATACCAGTAGAATCTTACAAGATCAATAGTGATTACATAATTGATAATCTCCATGCCTTCATAGAGATTGGATAATGCTTGTTCGTAATAAAAGGAGCAGATTAAGAATCAGCTGCCTATTATATTGTTGTACATTTCCAATAAAAGTCTTAGCCAAATCTTTTACTGAAAGATCGCGACCAAATTCGACTAACAGCAGTTTTATAGCACATAATGGCTTTATAAAAGGCCAGTCAATACGTAACAATTTGGCTACTATCTTGGAGGGTTTGCATTGATGCAAGACTTCTGAACAAAAGATCCGTACAGACAGTTAGACTTGATTTAGAGAAAACATATAACCGTATTTAATGGCCTTTTATTAAGCTTAAGATGTCAGTCTTGGGATGTAGTCTGCAATATGTGAGGACGTACATGGTTTTATTCAAAGATGCTTTGACCATGCTTGATGTACAAGAAACCATTTTTTGATAGCTTCCTCTTCAGAGATCTATTAGAAACAGTATCCCTTTGGCCGCCTCCTTTTATGGTTTCATTGTTACAGCCATTCATTTTATTCTTAAGGATCCTATACTTGGACTCCAATAAAAAGTCCCTCTTTGCCTAATGGTAACGAAGTAATAGAATCTCACAATGCTCATGGGATGGCTCTGTTTCCAGTTTCTGAATAAAAACATTTCGATCATTTGAATAGTAATGTAATGCTCCTGGCTTTAAAATTGCTCTTCAAAAGTCCCATGATTTATGTTGGGACTGTTGCTCCTTAGTTGTTTCTTGAGAAGGGTTAAAAATGTCATTATCTAGATGCATTGAACAGGTATATTCATAAACCTTAGATTTTAAACTGACTTTGGGTTATTGATATGATACAGAGAAAGCTTAATAAATGGCATGCAAGCTTAGCAATTGCTGTGTGATTTCAAGTTTGTCAGAAGTTTTTCATTAGCTTTTCATCTTTAGTATTCTTCTTCCTGATAATTTATAGTTGCTCAATATCAACAACTTGAAACAAATGTCAGATTATCTTGGTCTGATGGCATAGTGCTACGAGTGATGTTGCTAATTGTGGTATGTCTATTCTCCCAAGAAATTGTCAGTACATAACTTTAAAAATTGATACCACAAGGCAATTCATTGGCTGCTAAGTGGACATTGAAATGTTATTATGATAAAAAGCCTTGGTAAGATTTTTTTTTAAGAATAATATCCAGAAGGGTTTTCCTGAAGGAAAACCCATGTAACGATGTTCCTGTCAGGTTGAGATGGTGCATCCATGTTTCAAGCTTCAACTCCAATCCTTTGTTGAGTTCGTTAAACCTCATGTGATTTCCCCTGCTGTTCATTTTGGCGCAAAAAGGTTTCCTTGCAGAAGTATTTAGTGGAATTTAAAGGCGAATGGGTTGTTTTGCATTGAAGTGGCCCCAAAAAGGCATAAAATAATTTAAAGAAGTCAACTTTCTTTACCACCATTCTTAAGCTCATTGTACCATACTCAATATGAATCTAGGTGTGATGATTCTGAGAAGAGGGCACTTTCATTACTAAAGAAACCTCTAACACCTTTTGAACGTGTGCTTTACTCTTGTGACTGGTTTTTGTTAAGTGGAAAGATAAATCGCCTTTTCTTTTGCCTCTACTAGAACTATTTACAAAATGTAATCTCATAGGAGTTTTTGACAGAATAAATTATATGTGTGCAGGCATAGATCTGATTCCATTAAGACTGGAGAGCTGTATGGACTTCTATATGGAGCCAAAAAATCCACTTGGTGTTGTCCTTGCTAGATCTGATCCAGATGTGGTGCCTTATAAAAATATGTGACTAGCACAAATAGTCAAAGTTTCTGTTGATGTAAGCTTATTACTAGAGTTTGGACAATTGATTTCTGGTTGCAAGCAGTCATTTTCTGGATTAAGGTGCCTAAATACTTGCTGACAAAAGGAATGCTGAAATTTCTGGAGAAAAAAAAAGGGATCTCAGTGACTTGAATTGTGAAGCTACATTTTACTTTGTTTCTCCTAGGTGTCATTGCAATTACAGGTTACTGAAGATTATCATTGAGTATATTCCTCAATTCTGGACTTTGGAAGAAAGAACATGGAAGAGTAAGACGTATAGGGAAAAGATCTTTTGGTAGGACAAGAGCTTTATAGGACAAGAACTTTACATGGCAGAAGTTTAAGGGTCTCTTTGGTTTTTTGTTCATCTGTTCAAAATCCTTTCTTTGTTGGTGATGCATGGGAGATTCTCCACCTAGATTTAATCATGCTGGCTGGCCTAACTTGAACACGGAACAGTCAAAAACAGGCAGATCCGACATAGAGTATAGTTGCCCAAATCTTAGTTTTCCATGCTTACGAGGATCAGGGTTCAGCTCGCATCAGTCAGGTTTTTTTTCCATGCATTTGAATGTAAAAAATGAATTGAATTCTGTTGATTATTTGACTTTTGAATATAATCATTTAGATGTTTTAAGTGCTAACTGAACTTTGGAAGAATGAACATGGAACAGTGAGACGTGTGGGGGAAAGATCCTTTGGTAGGACAAGATTTTTTGTAAGCATCTAGACGAGTGGAGAAAAGACAAAACATCAGTTATAAAAATGGATAAATCATCACAATGTGACGACTAAATAAGATTACATGGTAGGCAACAATTGGAATAGATCCAGGAAAGATTCTGTTGGAGAAATAAGCAGGTTAAGCTAACAAGGAAATGCAAGAAGCTGAATGAACAGCTTAAAGTAACAAGGAGAAAAGATGGATGTTAGATTGATGTTCAGTGGAAACTGTGAGAAACTCATCTTATAGGATGTCATCTACAGCATAGAACAGGATAAATACATGGATGTGGAGATTACTTGTTTAAAAACCTGGAACTTATTTACAAATGCATACATAATTATTTATGTTAACTTTCCAAATCTCTCTGTCCTCCAAATTAAAGGACCCTTGCATAAGAAAATCATTTCAAGCTCGGACTCTGAAAACCACACAGGGACTCATTTGATGGTTATTGATGGCTTACTAGTTAATAGGTGCTCAGTAGTTTAACTCATATACCTGACTTCCAGAACTCTACAATCATATCTTTCATAAATAGAAAGCACAAATGCTCATTAAATTTGCTTTAATCCCTCAAGTCTTTCCATCTTTCACTTGTATATGCTTGTATCCATGCCAATGCAAGCTATCAATTTACGTCATTTCCTTCTCTTATGATTGCTTAGGGCAGAAAAAGGGATCTAACCAGTAAAAGTGCACTCTTATCCTCCAAGTGGTCAAGAGTACTTTCCCATTGTTCCCTGAAAACTTTCATTTCATTCTCAACGGCAACTTCTAGCTGCACACAAAATAATGTAAACAAACCTACAGTGTAACACAAACATGAAAAACAAACTGAAAATCCACAATATGGGTAAAAGAGATTCTCACATCTAGCCCAGTTAATGAATGAGATAACTCCAATCTGACATCTGTTTCAACACGCAAAAGTGATTCCACCTCTAGTGTTTCTTGAGCGTCTGCAGCCTGATAAATTTTCAAAAACACTATCACACTTCAAATTTATTAAAAACATATGAACGTGTTCCACTGGCCCACTCCCTCAATGTCCATGCTCCTCAAACAGCATAGATACTTATGATGTATAGATAAACAAGGGAAACCACAAGATGCAAAAAAAGGTTGCCAGTAGACTAAACAACATTTGTCTCCCCAATTCCCTGCAGTCTTAAGAAAATGCAAATGAATGTGCCTCAGGGACAAGAGAACAATCATACCTTACTTTCAAGCTGTAAAAATTCATCAATCATTTCTTCTATCTCTGCATCTGTAGGAGGGCACTGAACCAAGAGGAATGATGAGGAACACCGAATAAAAATATATATACACTCAAGCTCTTAAAAAAAACTTCAAAGAAAGACAGGATATTAGATTATTAAATGCTAAAAAAACTGCTTGAAGAGAAAAATATTTCATATTCTTCAGTTGCAGATATTTATGTGCTGTAAATTTTGAATCCAATGCAAGTTGAGCAGATCAGTTACTTTCACTGCTATTTCCAGCCAACCAACCGCACATGCTTCATAATAATTGTCCAACACTTGTTTATGCATTTTTCAGAATGCATAATTTTGACAGTGCTAGAACAACAGAGCTTAAGTTATTCAGATTCTTTATAGAAATTTGTCATCTTGTGCTTGTTACAATCCATGATAGGCCTCCACTAAAATGAAAAGCCATCAACTACACGAGTTCAACCTATTGAACGAATGCCATCATTAAAACTATTTATGACACTTGACTTTTTTAGAGAAAAAATCCTTTTTTTGGACTAATTGTGTTATTCTCTCTCCTCACTGACCTGCCATTTATTAGTGCATTGAATCAGAATAAGCTGACTGGGCTGACTAGTGCCACACAAGCAACGTTAAATTATAATCAGCAACTATTAATACCCCTGATTGACCTCTTTAATGGCTTGAATCTAAGCAATTATTGCACCTAGGAAACAAAGGATTTGCGGAACAAGAGAGATGACTTAAATATATATACTGGTAAAGCCAGGGACTGGTACACTTAAGGAACGAACTTTTGTAGATTATTAACTGCTGCATTGACAAAGGCAACTGATGTTTGACCAGTTGATTGCTGCAAATGATCTTACACCAACAAGGTGTGTTTGCCTGATTTTGACTGATTGTAGTAATATTGTGACAGCTGTAAATGGGTTTTCCGGATGTGATGCTCTTGACTAAACAATCTGAACATCAACTATCATTAATCATTGTGAATATTGTTCTATAGTCACTTCTCTGGGTTTATAAGGTATTAAGACTATCCATTTAACAGATCAAGGACGCTCAAGTCCTACCAACACAGGAAAAAAATACAAGACCCAATTCCAAAGTAGCCACCAACGGCACATACGCAAACCCAAGGCAGGGAAATCAATAATTAATGGTAGAATAATTCAGGTGGCAATAACCAAATCCGATATGACCTGAAAGGAAGACCACTTAAATAGTGCAAAATATGCCCTGAATGGGATCACTTTGTGCAAGACAGCCCTACCAACCAGAAGGATAACAATGGCAGATTGTCATGCACAATGGTGTGGACCTGGCAGCCATGAAGTCAACGATTGTCAACATACAAGGGCAAATGTTGAGCAGCACAAGCCCCGAAGAATTATAATCTCGACCCAATTGTTAAGCAGCAACTCCCAATAGAGGCCCACAAAATTAGAAAAGACGATGGAGGAAGAAGCAAAACTTTTCAAGCGTTAAGGGACATCAACAAGTCATCTGGCCTCAACTTCATCCTCTCTTCATCAGCCAAACAAGGAGGTTGCAGAATAGGTGTTGTAAACGTGCTCATAAGGGTGACAAACTTGTTCCAAAGCATTCCTAATATGCACAATGTCATCAGCAGCATGACCCACCTGACTAAGAAAGCCTTTATGATGGACAAGCAGGTGATCGATTCTAGACTTCTAATGATAAAGAAAGGAAGAAAAACATAACATCATCAGCAGCATGACCCAACCAATGAATAAACCCTTGATAATGGGCGAGCAGGTGGTCAATCCTAGGATTCTCATGCTTGTAATTATTGATATGGAAATATTAGTGAAGACCTCGACTTCTGTGATTATAGACAAGAGAACAAAGTGTAAAGTTTCTCCCAAAGGAGACTTGGAAGAAAATGGGCAAGCCCGTCTTTTGACAGCAAACCTTCAGATTAAAAGGAGTAGATATGTATGGCATCACAGCGCTCAGTGTGTTGGGCGCTCAGAGTACTGATCGCAACCCTAGTCTTTATGCTCAATGTTTTGGTTATCCCTGTGCACAATCCAACTTATGACGCCTTGCTCAGTTGGGGTTGGTTGAGATTTTCCAAGGTTGACAAAAACTAGAAAAGGAACTTCTTGGCAGTGGAGACTAGAGGTAAAATAATTATTATTGATTTCAAAACACAAACAAGGAGCTTTATCAAACTCTTCAGATTCTAACAATAAAGGGGTATCAATCACAGAAGAATCAATCCAACAAAGGTTGGAGTTCTGCACCTCCAAGAATTTTGAAGACAATAGTAAGTCAGACAGTGAGCTCTTGCATAGGCAAATGGAAGATTATGAGATCTTTCCACCTGACTACTTTTGCTTCAATGTAAAATTTAATCAAGCAAAGGAAGTTGGGTAGATGGAGTCAGACCTTCACATTACCACCTCAAATGTCTCTACTTCTGCACACTCAACGTTCCCTCTACAATTGATGGTCAGGCATGCACAAGCCAGCGAAGAGCTTGCAAATAAGTTTGCTAGTGCAAAAGACATTAGGTATCAAGGACCAATGACAATCAAGATCAACTTGAGCTTGAAAGTAAATTCACTTATAATCAACATGTGTACGAATGGGACCCAGAACTGAAGTGTGTTGCTTTAAGAATCTTCTCAATTACGGAGATATATTTGCATGGACGTACAAAGATTTGAAGAGGATGTCACTTTACTTGTGTGTAGACATGATTCAGTTGGTCCAAAACATGCAACCAGCGCAGCAAAGATCATAGCAGATGAACCCCAAAAACGTTGAATGAGTGCAAGTAGAGATTGACAAGATGTTGGACGCAGGGATTGTATTCAGAGTAAGTAACAGCAAATGGATTTCCAGGATTTGAAGATTTCCATCAAGTGTGGAAAAAATATAGTTTTCGAGAAAGAAGAGGGTTCTACTTCTGCCAAAGAAAATGTTACAATCATCAAGGCCAATATTTTTCCTGAGACCAAGAGGTGAAGATTTTTTAAAATATTTCAAGTATTTTCCTAAACCCTTTGTCTTTCGTTAGACACTACTTTTTAGAACACTAACCTTGCACATAGATGACAATACTTCGGCACTAATTTTCAAACACATGTACATTCCACCTTCTGGCACGAACTTCAAGGTCTAATATCTTTCCAAGAGGGTGCAGTTTTCCCAGCATCGACATATTTGGCAGGCCGGATGACCAGCACATGCCTAAGGCATTTTTCAATTCTTGTAAAGACACCTATAAGAGGCAAAATTCTTTAATGTCAGCATACAAACATGAGGCAGTGACATCAGTCAAAGGGGAATCTGGGAGGTGACATCAGTCAACGAGGGGCTCCAAGAGTTGACACAAGAGAGTGATGTGACCAGGCATGGATCTCCAGAATAGGGAGAATTTCTGCAGATGTCACTCAAGTTCCCAAAAACATAGAAAACAAGAACAAAGGGTATAGCAATATTTCGTGTTAAATTAGTTAAATCATTAAGAGTTTAACATAAAAGAAATGCACTGCAGAAACTTTAAATCTTTAAGAATAAGACTTTTATGTATAAGTTGGCATTATTATGTCACCGCATTCGGCGAATTCCAACGATTTAGTTCGGAATTTGCCGAACTTCAAAGAAACTTTTAAAATTCATTGAAATTTGCCTTAAAATTCGTCCCGAATTTATACGGCGAATTTAATCCATTCAAAATCGTTTAAAATCATTTAAATTCAGGGAAAATCATTTAAATTCGTTTTTTTAGGGCTGTTATATAAAAAAATGCGTTTGGGGGTTAAATTTTATTACGTCATATTGGTTATTTCCTTCACCGCTGCGTTCTAAACTTCTACGGCATTCGATCACGAGTCATGACTCACGACCTGCATTAAGCTCGAAACTTTGACGGCATTCGACTTAGGGTTGCAGCCTCTAGGGCCTGCATTAGGGTTCCAGCCTCCAACTCCAAGAACCAACAGCTACTGCGGCAGCCTTCAGGGTATGTAATTGTTTAAAATACAAATAATATTGTCTCGAGCCTGCAGGAACATATTAACCCTGTAGGTCTCTGTCTGTATAAACCCTCCACAAATGCATAAAATAAAAGACTAGTATAAAGCATATATAAACCCTGTAGGCTGTGGCTGTGCAGTGTCTGAGTGTAGTGAGTCGTGTCTGTTTGTTTATATGAAATGTGATGTTTCTTGAATGCTGGGTTGATATATTTTAAAAAATACGTATATTTATATTAGCCGAATTTAATCTCAAACTTTTTAGTTCCGAATTTTTTCCAATTTTTTTCCTTGGTGAATTCGAATGCGGTGACGATGACCATGAGTTAGTGATGTATTGGCATAACGCTTCCGAAGCATATTATGGTGTGTAATTAATGGATAAATGATTTAAAATTTGGTTGATCTTGTGGTGGATACATGTGGTTGGCAGATTGTTGTCCAATCAAACATGTCCTTGAACCACTATATCTATGAGCGCATATACTTAATGAGAACTCCCTTGTTTATTCTCCCAGGTTGTAATGGTGTCTGTATCCTGCAGAACATTACCCATTACACAAGTTTATATGATGCCAATTGCTAGCTTCTACTCTATCTTGTGAGTAACGTATTGTGTATATTTTCTTTCTGAACTGGTTTGCATATTTGCTCAAATTTCCTGAACTATAGTTTTCAGGGATGGAGATGTGGTCCTTAGTCATGAAGAGATTCATTTTGTATTTTGTTATTCTGATAAGGTATCTAGTTGGAAAGCTATTCTGAAACAAGCGATTCCATGAAAAACATGATAGGAGCCATGAAAAAGTAAAATGTGACCAATACAAACGCAAATTTAAACTCGATCAAAAACACCAAAAAGAATATGATAGTAAGGATCGGCAAACCATCGATCCACCCCCCTCTTCTCCACAGATAAAAAGAGGACAAACTACAACACATCAAACCTCAGGGTGGAGTTTCAAATCAAGTGTGGCTCAAGTCAGTAAATCGTTAGTTTTAATAATGCAAAATTTCTGAAATAGAAAATAGCTACCATGGGTTTGCACCTCAAGAGATCAGCCTTTAATGGCCCAATAGCCTTTAAATCAAAGCCAGAGTTAGCATATAACTATAGACATTTGGACAAAAATTAGGGATGCAATGGATAAACATATGCACCTCAAAACAGAATTTTTAGGCAATGTTTGCTACTTAGGCAAACAAGTAGTGTTAAAGACTAAATGAAAGGGTGGAAAACTTGCCAGCAAGATTCTCTAATGTCCCCAAAAGATACTATACTGTCATGTCCCCCTTTTTGGCCTAAACACGGACATGACCTTTAGTCTAGTTCTTTTGGTGTTTTCCCTAGGTTAAGGGAAGAAAGGTAAAATGGGAAACACTAGTTTCCCCTCCTTAAAAGGTAAAAGTGAGTGTTTACTTAAATTATTCTAATTTTGCATTAAGGAGGGTCCATTTTGACTAAAAGGTCTTAAAAAGCCTTTAAGTGTTTCTAAAGGATGGCCAACCTTATAATCCACTAACTCTACCTTCATAACTAAAAAGGTGAGTATATAAAGGGTATTGGATTTCATTTGAGAGGTATGCATGATTTTGATAATTGAAATTGTAAGCTTAAGCACAAAAATGCTTAACTTACCCATTGAGGACGAAACCGTTCAATGGTAGTTGGAGTAAGGACGACAATCCTTACATTCAATTAGGGCATCATCATTCAAGGGTTGTATTGAGCTTCATTGGTCTGATTTTTACAGAATCTTCATCATACTTTGCACAATAACTTCGTCTCCATTTTTAACGTTGGCGACTAGGGTTTGGAGCCCAAAAATCAGGGCAGAGACTAGTTTGGAGGGGCAATGCAAGGTTTTGAGGGTTGTGGATTGCTTTTAGAGAGCTGTACTTAGTGCCCTAGGGCAGCGAACTGCCTATGACAGCTGGGCGACCTCTTTTGGGGTCAAATCTGAGGGTTTCAAGAGCTGTTTCAAGCCAAAACTGCAGTTCTAAATGTTTGATCACTTTCCGCTATTTTTATTGGTATTTTTCAACTATTATTCATTAGGAAAATTCAGAAAACAAGGTATTTATTTTGGTAATAATATTCAAAATTTATTGGTGAATATTCGAGGGTTAATTATTGCCTTGCACTTGGAAAATTGCATTTCCAGCATTCTGTAATTTTTATCTAGGGTTTGAAGTGGAAAAATCAAAAAAATCATAATTGTTGATTAGGGTTTGATATTTGAATTATAATTTGTGCATGGTTTTAGGGCTTGTTGTGTTGTTGTTAGGGTTAGTTGGAAAACCCCTTTTTCTTGATGTGTTCCAAGTTGGGGACATTATAGTGGTATCAAAGCCAAGATTTTGGCAACCTGTGAAGGGGAATTCCAGATCTTGACAGCTTGCAGATGCAAGAGTTAGAGCATTTGTTTCTTCCAACTTGCGAATCTGACAAAATATCATGGGGTTCATAGAGGAAAAAAAAAGGTAACAACAAATGAGACTTGATTATGAGGCCTACCGTGAAGATTATTACAAGCTTCATCTAAAACCTCAAGCCATGTTGACACTCTGAGAGTTCTATGATTTAAGGAGATATAATCCAAGAAGAAAAAAATATATATCATACAAAATCAAGTGAGTGAGCTACCCGCATATGTTGAAGAATCTAACTTCACCTTTGAAGAGTTCTTGGAGATGCTCGAAGAAGGTAGAAGTAAAAAACTAAAGGAAGAAAAACAGTTGAAACCAAAACCTCAAAAGATTGCTAAGGAGGAGATCATGGAGCACAAGCCCAAAGAAGGAAAGTCAAATTTGCAAGATGGAGGATAGAATTGTGTGGTTGAAGCCCAATCATTGGAGGATAAAGTTGACAAACAGCTTGCTGATTTCCAAAACAACATTGTGGAGAGTCATGTATTTGAAGAAGAAATGGGGAATCAAAAGGATAGAAGGGTTTCCACATACCCTACTTCATCAAAGGAGGACAAGCTTGTTTGTAGCCCAAGGTATGAAAAGCTTGGTAATATATCAAATTTATTGTGTCCCACTACGTCGTTTCAGATTTGTTGCCCTCATAAGAAGCATGCTAAAAGGGGTGATAAAAGGAGGCATACAGTTTACAACATGGGGACCCCTTGACTCAAGTTGATAATTGATGTTGCCAAAAGGTGTGGGATCCCGGTAATATTCTGAGATCTTCAAAGGGTAGCAATTCTGATTTTAATATATTTGCAGTTGTTTCTTTCATTGGAGTAAGGGCAAAATCAGAGTTGGTTTCAAATAAGTATGAGGAAGCTTTCAGATATGTGAAAAATCATTTAAATTCTTGTTTTAAGAACCTTACAAATTCTGAAAATGTAGGTTCAAAGCAAGCTTGTAAAAGGACTGAATTTCACTCTGTGATAAGGAAAAAAAAATCAGATTTGCACCAGATTTGTAAGGACCTTCGGGAAGACCTTGTTGGGAGGTATGCACAAGAGGAAAGTGCCTCATTTACTCCTTATGATGGTCTCCAACTTGATGAAGTTTCTAGATCCACAATTGAGGGGTCACATCACCAGCCGGTTGCAACAGCGACAAGGAGTACAAAAGAAGTTAAAAATTTTGAGTGGGGACAGCCACTAAGGTGTCCTAAGAATCATCACATTCCATGCTTGAGAAACATGGATAATTCAGGAGTTGGCAAGTGGAGACAAATCTTGGAATGGACAAAATTAAAACGTGTGGGCAGCCTTACAAATTCTGAAATTTTTGACAAAATCAAGGCCCTAAAACACACAGAAAATTTTGAGTTTACTTTGCCAACTCAGCGGGTTTTATGTTCAGAAAATTTTGCGAAAAGTGTGCCAACACAGCTGGAAAAATGCACCAAAAACTCTGAAAATGATGAGGTCATAAAATCCAGAAATAATGAAGGGGCAAATAGGCAAACTCAGCTGATCATATGCACAAACAATTCTGAAAAAATGGGGTAAGTTACAGCCTTCAATAAGTTCTGAGTTTGCAAAGGAGATTCAACTTTCCACTTATGAGGTAAGGTTGAAATTGGTAGAAGAGGAACAACACTTCCGATGGCAGCAAGTAGGTGAGCAAGAAAGAATTGTTTTGTCACCATGGCAAGGCCACATGCTTGGGCCAAGCCTCAAGAGGGAAGATATGTTTTCTAAAATGCTCAAGTGTAATTTTTGCAAGTCATTTGTTGGGATACATTTTGAATGGAATAAGACAACATCAAGGTACATGGGAGAGTATTGGATGCTTACCTAAGAGCCTCCTATTTCACGGCATTCAATCAATGGAAGTTTTCCATAAGGGGCGGCCTTGACATCTTAATATACATTGTTGTTCAGAACTTTCCCAGCACTATGGAAGGGAGTTATAGGCTCCTAACAGAGGCTTGGGAGGTGAGATGTATGAGTGGACCTCCGAAGGATGAAGCAAGAACAAATAGCTTCAAGATTTGTGGTAAATTCAAGGCTGTCAACTACAAACACAGCCACATAAACTTCAAGTACAGCAATACTTTGGGGGCAATTGCCTTCAAGGTGAGTCAACACATGAGCCCAAGGAGGAAAGTAAGAGTGACATCAGTTTTGACGAAATTTCCAGCCCTTATGGAGCTTGAAATGATAAGCTTGGAGGTCAGTTTTGAGATGGGTAACAGCTGTTATTGGTTCTACATTGAAGGCTACAGCAAGGGCAGCCATTGGCGTGGGAGAGGGATGAGCTTGGCATCATGTCCCCCTTTTGGACATGACACTACTGAAGACCTTTAGCCTTGCCTAGTTTCCAAAGGCTAAGGGAAAAAGAGAAAAAGGAAAGCATTATGTTTTATAAAGAATACTTGTAAACGCACTTTATTGTTATAATTTCACTTAAGTTGCGGCGTTTTTGAGGGTCATGAGCACTAATCCACTTAAATGGATTATAAGAGTATTCTTTTTATAATTTGAAAAAAGATCAACAAAGGTATTTCCCTCCAAATTGGGCGATTCACTTGGGGAGGAGTATAAAAGCATTTGATGGTTCTTTTTGAAGGGCATTTGAGATCATAATTTGAATTTACAAACTTTTTAGCACAAAAAAGCTTGAGCTTTTGATTTGAAGACGAAAACTTTCAAGCAAAAAGATTGAGGACGCAAACCCTCATTCTTCCGTGGGGCAACTTCATCTTGGAGCTGCCATTGATCATCAAAATTGAGAAAAATGCAAAAAGAAGGGTTTCCAAGTGGGGCGAATTGCTTGGAAGGTTTGTGAATTGTTCTAGGAGGATGGCGACTAGGGTTTGTAAACACAAATTGGATTTTTGGGTTTGAAGACCCCCAATTTTAGGACTGCATTTGGATCTATGGCTGGAAATGATAAATTCCAGCTAGGGCAAATTGTTTGGGAGTTGCTTGTGAGGATTTAATAGGCTATTTCCAGCTTAAATATTATTCAGTAATTTTCTACTATTATTTCTAAATTAATTTTAATTTTTGTGAGGGTTTCGGAGAACATTTGGACCTCAAATATATTCAGAAATTCATAATAAAATGTGTATATTTATTTAGTCATATTTTGTGCAATTTTGTGAAGATTCTGTGAAGTGTTGATGTATGATAGATCAACCATAAATATATATAAATATTTCAGATTGGAACACCTAGGGTTTGAAGGAAAATTCATATTTTGGGAGGGCAAAACTTGTTTGTTGGAACCCCCAATTGGTGCATTGGGTATTTCCTATTTTTATGTTAATTTTGAAGGGTTGATTTCAGCTAGGGTTTGCAATTGGAAAAATCAGAAAACTAATTTTCTTTTAGGGTTTGCAGTAAATTTTATAATTCAAAAAATATCCCTAATTAGGGACATTACACTTAGTGGCCATTTTTTTAGGATGACTACAGTTGGTCCCTACCCAACAAGTACAGCAACAAAGAGAAATTAGAGGTGCTTTCCCTTCCTTGGAAAACAACTACAAGTGGGCATTGCATCATGAGGAATGTTGAGACACCCCCTTGGATGTTGCAATTTCTTGAGGACAAGCAATTTTAGGTGGGGAGGATTGTCATGTCCCCCCTTTTGGCCTAAGCACGAATATAACCTTTAGCTTAGTTCTTTTGGTGCTTTCCCTAGGCTAAGGGAAGAAAAGTAAAATGGGAAACACTAATTTCCCCTCCTTAAAAGGTAAAAATGAGTTTTCGCTTAAGATATTCTAATTTTACATTAAGGAGGCCCATTTTGACTTAAAGGTCTTAAAAAGCTTTTTAAGCGTTTCTAAAGGATGGCTACCTTAATAACTAAAAAAATGAGTATATAAAGGGGATTGGATTTCATTTTGAGAGGTATGCATGATTTTGATAATTGAAATTGTAAGCTTAAGCATTAAAATGCTTAACTTATCCATTGAGGACGAAACCCTTCACTGGTACTTGGAGTAAGGACGAAAACCCTTACATTCAACTAGGGCATCCTCATTCAAGGGTTGTATTGAACTTCATTGGTTTGTTTTTTACAAAATCTTCATCATATTTTGGGCAGTAACTTCATCTCCATTTTTAGGGCTGGCGACTAGTGTTTGGAGCCTAGAAATTAGGGCAGTGACTGGTTCTGAGCGTTGTGGATTGCTTTTAGAGCGCTGTACTCAGTGCTTTGGGGCAGTAAACTGTCTATGGCAGCTAGCCGACCTCTTTTGGGGTCAAATCTGAGGGTTTCAAGGGCTATTTCAAGCCAAAACTACAGTTCTTAATATTTAATCATTTTCTGCTATTTTTATTGGTATTTTCCAACTATTATTCATTAAGAAAATTCAAAAAACAAGGTATTTATTTTGGTAATAATATTCAGAATTTATTGGTGAAAATTCGAGGGTTAATTATTGCCTTGCACTTGAAAAATTGCATTTTCAACATTCTGTATTTTTTATCTAGGGTTTCAAGTGGAAAAAAAAATCATAATTGTTGATTAAGGTTTGATATTTGAATTAGAATTTGCACATGTGGTGTTAGGGTTTGTTGGAAAACCCCTTTATCTTGATTTGTCCCAAGTTGTTGCTACTTAGGCAAACTAGTGTTAAAGACTAAGTGAAAGGGTGGAAAACTTGCTAGCAGGATTCTCTAATGTCCCCAAAAGATACCAAACTCTTAGATGTGTGGAGGCCTTAACCTCGTACAGAAAACTTAATTATTCATATAATCCAAAAAGAACACCTAAGGCAATAGTATATCCCTCAAGATGGACGTGTGCATGCAACTATCAACCAATAAACTCAAAACAACCAACAAGGAAAGGATGACAACCAACACAAAAGTAAAAAACAATTAACATAGAATTTAGAATAATCAACACAACTATAGACCCCCATAAAGAGAGAGGAAATCCATTCCTTCAAAATATTTGAGAAAATGTTGAGGCAATAGTTAGTGAGGATATCTCTTTGGGGCAAACACGGTGGGGCTAAGGTATTCCTTTGGTAACTTGGGATATTTGCACCATGCCAAGGGATCAAGGGGATTTGGGAACCCTGACATAAGATCTCAAAGGGTTGTCCTCGCCGGAAAATGGGTATTGAGAGTAGTGGAGGGAGATGTTCTATGGCAGATTCTTGTTGGTCACATAATCCATGATGCACAACATATTCGGGGAATCAAGAATCCCTTCCATCTTTGTAGCGGAGCTAGTAATGCTAAAGCATTCAAGTTTTCAAATTCAATGCCTCGTAAAAGAAAGTGTGGGTGGCTTGGCAGGCCATTTCTTTTTTTTTCATTGGCAATTTCAATGGCCTCAAGATGCTCGGGATCTAGCTTCAAGGTCTATTTGGACATTTCACTCCTCAAGAGGGCAGCTCAGTGTCCTGCCTATAATCTATGGCAAAAGATCATAGTTACCAAGCTCGGCCGGATTTGGACCAAATCCAATTCAATCCGAATTTTTCAAACCTTCTGGATTAATTCATCCGGTTTGGCCTTTTTTTATATCAAAAAAAAAGTTAGAAATGAAAAAATAAACCCTAAAACAGCATAGCCAATAGACACACAATACGAAGAGAAAAGGAGGATTGTGAACTTGCAAAGTGTAGAGGTACGATTTTCAATAGAGAATAGATGCAAAAGCATTTGGAATAGACGCCACAACAAATTTAAACCCTTCCAATCAATTAGATCTATGAGGGAATAGATGCAGACACATCTAGAAGGCCACAGGGCATAGACACAGGGAAATCGCGTGTAGTCACCCAATGGCACAAACTCCATTACTCCAGCGATCGACGATGACAAAATAGTGACTCGAACAATTGATGACGGCAAGGCAATGAAGATTCGAAGGCGTCAATAATGGCAGAGCAAGCTGTAGGTATGTCCAATTGTTTTATTTCATTTTGATTTTAGTTTCAAAATCTACTATTTAGATTATAAAATTTAGGGTATAGATTATAATATTTATTTTATATTATTTAATTTTTTTTTAATTTGATTTATATACATTTAATTTAATTTATAATATTTTTTAGTTTTTATTAAAAAATTAAATTTAAATTTTATTATATATTACAAATAAATTAAAATTAATAAAATTATGGTTTTATTTTGTTTTTTTTATAGTTTATTAATTTTATTTCGATGTATTTATTTTATTTAGATTATTTAGCTTATAATAAATTTATTTAGTGTATATATTTTTTTGTTTTTATAAATTTTAATTTTATTAAAAATTATAAACAAATTATTTGTTTACAATATATAATAGAATTAAAATTTAAAATTAATAAATTGCGATTTACAAGTTATTAAAATTATTAATTATTTGAAACTCTTATGCATAGCTTTTATATATATATATATATTCCAAACAGGGTTTTTCCGAATTTTTTTCGAACTTTTTCAAGGATTCTGGGTCCCACATTTTTTTCTCTCCCAAATAGATTTGGATTTCCTAACTTGGTAACTATGCAAAAGATTGTCTATAAATAGTTATTTTTCTTGGGGATTTGGGATCATCAGCTTGACCAGCAGCACACACCTGGCATAATTTAAATAGAGCTAATAGAGCAGAAAAATATGTACACTAACTGTGGAGAATGATCCTTGTTTTCAAAATGAAACTTCAAGGGTCATATCCTTACTGGAAAGAGTTGGGATGGAATACTGGGAAAGCTTTCTATAATTATGTGACAAAGGATCTCTTTCATTTAGCAACGCACATATCTAAACTTACTCCTCATTTGAACAAAAGATGCCCTGTGAGGGGCCCTAAGATCAGATGGATAAGCATACCTCAATCTATTTGGAAATCTCAAGCTTCCTTATAATGGCCCCTTTTTCATAATAAAGGAAAATAGGTTGAAAACGTTTAGCCTAATTTTCCCCGTAGGGTAAGAGATGATAATTGAGGAATTTATTTTAATAATTAATTAGAGTTGCCCAAATAGTGATTTTAATCATTTGTTATCTTAAGGCAATTTTAATTGATTATTAGAACAATGGAACTATCATGATTAATTATTTAAATTACCTCAAAAGTAGTTTTTACCACTCCAAAAATTAAGGTAATTTAGGTAAATAATTGGGTAGTATTTTTAATTAATTGATTGCTCAAAAAGTGAATTTTATCACTTGCAAATTGAGCAATTTAATTAATTAATTATTAGTTTATTTGCCCCAAAAGTAATTTTAATTACTATTATTTTTTTCGACAAATTAATTTAATAATTGGAGAATGAATTGTGACTTTGTCGGCCTTTGAGTTCTTCCAAATTGAAACGCCACCTTTTCGGTGGGATCCAAAAGTGGAAAAGAGGAATTAAAGGTTAGCAATGATTTTTAATTCATGCAT
This sequence comes from Torreya grandis, assembly GCA_037957365.1. Classification (NCBI taxonomy): domain Eukaryota; kingdom Viridiplantae; phylum Streptophyta; class Pinopsida; order Cupressales; family Taxaceae; genus Torreya; species Torreya grandis. The sequence goes on from JARHVA010001507.1 coordinate 2,343,426, forward strand.
TGGACTCCCTCACATGGTTCACCCCCTTGGGAGGGTATTTATTGCACGCAAAGGATCTATTTTTGGGGTTATGCTTATTTGGATATTGAATCTTATGCTCAAGTATCTCACGCTTAAACAAGTGACTTAAGGATGAAACCCTTCAAGTGCACAAAGGAGTTTGGGAACGAAAACCTCCATTCTTCCACATAAGGCAGCTCTATTCAAAGACTGTAATTGTGCTTCAGATTTGTGGACTGCCGATTTGCACCCTCTCCTGTTAAACACAATTATCTACTGAGAGGGGGGGTGAATCAGTAGATAAGCTAAAAACTAGTTCTTTAACTCTTTAAAGAAGATACAAAAACATATGCATATCAAAGAACAAATGTAGAGAGCACACACACACATAAAAGCACAGCACACCAGATTTATACGTGAAAAACCCAATGAAAAAAACCACGGTGAGAATAGCTGCTAGAATCTACTGTTCTAATCCAGCCTCACAGTTAAATCACCTCACTAACAAAACCATACTCGGTACATTCAAAGACACCTATCCTTAGGAGACACCAATCCCTTAACTGAGCACCAACTCAGTTTAACCTTATTGGTTACAAGATTTAAGGGCACCAACCCCAAGAAGACTCCAATCCCCTTACTGAGCACCAACTCAGTTTGTTTGATGGCACCAACCAATCAGAACTATGGAGCTACAACTCCAGCATACATGATAGATTCACAAATCAATCCAGTTCAATTTCTTTGTTACAAGTCTAGTCTGTAACTGCTCACTCTTTGCTTATTCTCTGTGTTTTTTCTTTCTCTCTACTCAATCTATGCACATTCTCTGTGTGTTCTTTCTTCCTCTCTGCCTCACTTTGTGTCCGACTGTCTTTTACTGTGTCTGCATACATTCTGAGTTGACACTCTTCGAGTTGCTCTACAGCACTCTCTTAATTGCAATGACAACTCCTTCACAATGAATAAGATATGTATATACATTGAGTTTTAGGGTTTCATCTATGCAACGTGTTCACACTTCAGCTCCTCTTAACTGATTCCAGCGATCTGCTCTCATTCAATGCGACTTTGACAAATGCAAATTCTCGTGTCTCAATTCATACATCACACTTCAATGCTCAAAACTCTTTTCTATATTTGACAACTGTTGGATTCTGATCATAACTGCGTCGTTTTCTTTTCGCACTTTAACTTCCCTTTTCTAGTTCTTCATTCAATGCGAATTTGACATATACCCTTTTCGTGTCTCGATTCATGCATCATGCCGCAATGTTCAACTCTCTTTTCTATTTTTGGCAAGTGCTGGAACCAAGGCATAATTACGTCGTTTCTTTAATCGAGAATTGATTGGTTGAATCAATCAATCTCGAGTTCTGTGTAATCATTTACAGGTTTTGTCTATTCCTTCATTTGTTCGTTGAGAACATATTAAATGTGGGCCTTTGATTTCTTTCTTCAGGCCAAGTCTAACCATCGAGCTCCTTTTTTTATCTTGCTATTTCCTATATATCAAGATCGCTTTCACTCCTTTCGATTTATTTGAATATGCTCGATCCATAACTTTAGTCAGACGTTAATCTTCAACAGATTTGACTATATCTCGCTTGTCACGGCATTCATGAGAGCTTTCGCTCCGATAGATCTTACCGGACTTGCTCGGTCTTTAACTTCGCCACTGTGCATTAACCTTCAAGCACTTTTAAAGCTTTGGATCCACTCGCTCCTTTGGATCTTCTTAGTCCTAACTTGTGTGTGTCATTGGATCATCAGAGATGCTTGCTCTTTATTGTTGACTAGATCATTAACCTTCGACATGTTGACTTCATCTCGCTTCTTTCGGCGTCTTTGATTTGCTTCCCCTGCGTCGATCTCTTCAAACTTTCTCGAACTTTAACATGCCTATATACTTTTCAGGAGTTTGCAAATTGTCTTACGGAACTTTGCAAGTGTCCTTGAGTCCTTCGTACAAATTGTTGCAGGCTTTTTGTCCGAGTCCCCTTTGAGACAATTTCCGCGGACTTTTTGTCCGAGTCCCCTACGAGACAATTTCCGCGGACTTTTTGTTCGGGTCCCCTTCGGGACAATTTCCACAGACTTTTTGTCCGAGTGCCCTTTTGGCACTTTTGTTTAGGACACACACCCTTCGGGGCTTTGCAAATGTACCCTTCGGCTTCTCTGTAAGGGTCCACATACCCTTCAGATTTTTTGAAATGATCCCTTCGGCTTTTTGAAACGATCCACTTACCCTTCGAACTTCTTGAAAAGATCCCTTCAGCATTTTTGGAATGGTCCACTTGCCCTTCGAAAACTTTGTTCGGGTCCATTTTTTCGAAAAAGACAACCATTTTTCTGAAAGAATTCTTTCAAAACCATTTCGGGTTCTCCATATTGCTTGACTTATAAGTTCGAAAGAAGTTAAGTCATTCCATAACCCCAATTAACTTCATTAGACCCATTCGGGTTCTTGACATTGCTCAACTCATAAACATGAAAGAAGTAAAGTCATTCTATAAACCCGATTAACTCACCTATACCCATTTGGGTTCTTCACATTGCTTGAGTTATAAAGATGAGAGCAGTTAAGTCATTCCAGAAACCTTATCAACTCTGCTAGACCCATTCAAGTTCTTGAGACTGCTTAGCTTATGAAGTTGAACAAAGTAAAGTTGTTTTGGAAACCCGATTTACTCACCCAGACCCATTCAAGTTTTTGAGATTGTTTTACTTATTTTATAAGTAAAAGCACTTCACAACCCCTATTCACTCTATCAGGCCAAGTTGGGTTCTCGACATTGCTTTACTTATTTTATAAGTAGAAGCACTTCACAAACCCGATTTACTCCACAAGTTTGTTCAACTCATTTTTGACATTAATGCATGATAGCACATTCATCCTTTTTGACATCAATGACAATATTACAAACATCAATGACTCAAATTGCCAACATCTCCTAGGGTGGTGACTTGCCTTAGCAAGTGTGGTGTGTTGATGTTGCGTGGCTTGCTATTGGAAGCCATTTATAGGTTTTTAGAGAGCTCTAGAGGGTGGCGACTTGGCCACTTGTATTGAAAACCCCGTTAAGGGCTGCGCTATAAGGGAATAACCCTCTCCTAGGGTTTGAAAATTTATTATCAAATTATACCAGCTAGGGCAAATTGGTTTGGAGCTGATCTTTTTAGGGTTTGGAAGGCTATTTTGTGCCAAAATAATATTCTAAAACTTTTTATTAATTTTTCTCCATTTATCAATAATTTTGAAGATATTTTCCATCACTTTCAAGTTGAAAAAGCACCAAAAATCAGTATTATATTCTCTGTAAATTTCTTACATGTTGACGCCATTATAACTGATTTTATTGAGTGATTTGATGCCCTAAAAATCATTACAGCATTCATAATTTTTAAGCTAGGTTTTCATGATTTATTTCCAACGATTTGTAAGTTTTAGACATCTAAGGTTTGGCTGGAAAAATCAGAAAAAATATTGCTTTGGCTAGGGTTTGCATAAAATTTTAGATTTGAATAATTTATCCCATTTGGAGACATTACAGTGGTATCAGAGCCAATTTCTTGGCCAGCTATGGGGTGTGAGTGACTTCGATGGATTATCAACCTAGGTTTTTGCCAAAAGAGGAATACAAAGATCCCATTCAAAAGGTAGGGATGAAAAAAAGGACAATGGAGGAACCCATGGATACATTATTGCAAGCCATGAAGAATTATTAGAGGGAACATAAAGCACTAAGTCCTAAGGATGTGGCAAAGTCTATGGGGTTACCCTCAAAGGTCTCTTTTAGAAGAAGAGAAGATTGAACTACATGTGAATGATGAGTTTCAAAAATCAGAAAATTTAAGGCAGTCAAGTAGTGAAATTTCTTTGTTTCACAATACAGAGATTTTGGAGCAGCAAAAAAAGTTGTTTCAACTAAATAAAAGGCAGCTAATGATTGAATTTTCTGAGCCACAAGAACCAAAAATTCAAGGGCAGCCTAGTGAAGGTCTCCAACAAGCTATAGAGCAACCAATGGGGTTGCAAAGGGTAGTCCCTAAAGGGGGAGTAACAGAAAAATCAGAACTTCCCAAGGTGAAACAAGAAGTTGTTCAACAACTTCATGAGCCATCAAAAGAGCAAGGTAAAAATATTTTATTTGTAGAAAATGTCTATTTAGTTTCTAATGATTGTATGCATGACAGTGAAGTCACAAAAAATAAAAACAGGGAGCTTGAGCAAAAGAATAATGAAATTGAAACAAAAAGGGCATCACTTGTATACCAAAAGTTCAAGTTTGAAGAACTTGCACCAACCTTCAAATATCCATTGACTGATTTTCAAAACAGCCCTATAAAAAGTCATGTGATCGAAGAAAATATTGGAAATCTTGAGGATATAAGGCATGAAGACTCCTTGATTCAAATTCACAATTTTTAGCACCCAGAGGTATGGAATCCCAATAATCTTGAGTTTTACAAAAGTTTTCAATTAAAGAAAAAATCAGAATTGTTTGGGGTATGGAGGAATATAGGCATGCACAGGTTGACACTAAAAGGTTGGCATACAAAAAGAAGCTTCTTATTTGAAAACCATGGTATTCACAAGGTTGGGGGTGTGGAAGACATTTCAACCCATGTTTATTCAGCAAAGAAAGATGAGCATTATAATGGCAGCCAAAGGTATGCAAACAATTCAGATTTATGGCTTCCATTTATGTCATCACTGTATTTTTGTCATCTTGAACAGCATGCACATGTTTTGGTATTTGGAGATGACTATCCTTTGGTAAAGTTCCAAGGTATGCTAGATGGGACCGCAACATTCTCCTTTCACATTGATTTTGGTTCAGCTGATCAGCATACTCATGAAAGAAGAAATGTGAGTTATAGGGATGAAGATGATGTGTTGGCAAAGGGAGACAAGCATGCTAATCACAAGCTAAAGTATGGACGTCTTCTAGATTTGTTTTTATCACTAGATATTAGTCATCATGGGCAACATGCCAAGATCGATGTTATAGGCCTTAATTTCAATATGGTTGACAAGTTCTTCATCTTATATATCCAAAAAAAATCCATAAAGGATCATATATGGAGTGTAGTGAATTCTAACAAATTTGTGAAGGGCCAATACACACAATTCATGAGTCACTCATTGGAACCAAATTGTAAGCTTGTAGACATGCAAGTAATTGCAGTCATTAAGGTGAGAAATTTTTAGTTTGAAGCTATTTTTAAGGGATTTTTAATCACATGGTATGAAGAGAAGTTCAAGGGGAATGTATTGCTTCAAAGGACCTTCTATATTGCAAGTAGAAAAGCTGCTGCCATCATCATTTCCGAGCAGCCCAACAACTTGTATGCAGTCCTACAAGTAAATTCAGTCATACATCGGGATAATCTTTCGATTGTTGATGTTGTTGGAGCATCTTTAGCCACTGTATGGTTGGTTCCAGCCACCATTATCATAATTCTGCATAAGATGATGCACTGCTACGGTCATGATATGATGATACCCTCTATTTCACATGTTGAAATACTAGTGTTTTCCTTGGACAATTGTAATTTGAGAAGTTTGGTGATGTTTCTTTGGATTAAAATGTTGCTTGAAGGAAATCTAGTAGGGGCAAGAAGGCAAGTTGTTTTTCCTAAGTTAGAGCAGCCAACTCGCATGGATAAAATTGGTCACATACATGGCTTGTTGAGTAAAGCAAAAATGGAAGAAAGTTACCCTTACAAAGAAATCAATGAACGGGTCATATGGCAGACTTTAAGGTATGTAAAAAACTATCAAATTTGTTTTTACATGAGCTGGTTTCTAAGGCATGAGGGCAGATCCGAATTTTGCATAAAAGACCAATTTAAGGGATGCAAACAAAAATCAGGTTTGGCTGCAAAATTTCAGAGTTTTTTGGGTTATAAGAATGGCAAGTTTGTAGGGACAAATCCGCTGACTATTGAGGTTGGAAAAAAATATATTTTAACACCTTACAGCCCCTAACCCATTCTGAAAATGTCATTTCAAGGTCTGAATTTTGGTACTCAAAAAATTCTAAGTGGTTAGGGCAGGTCCAGCCACATTATTAGGGAAAAAATGTTGATTTTTTTAGCATACTACAGCCCATAGCGAGTTCCAAAAAGTTATACTCAAGGTCTGAATTTTATTACTCAGAAATTTCTGAGTTGATGAAGACAGTTCAGCCACCAATGGAAGGTAAAAAAGGTTGAAAAGTGGGGTACACTACAGCCCCTAACAAAGAGGAGAAACCTTCAATGGCATGTAAGAGTGATCAAGGATTTGATGAAAGGAAACCATGCTAGTTTGCAAACCAAGAATTGAGGACAAAGGAACTTTTCCAAGTGGGGCAGCAAGGTATCATTTTCCAAATGTTTTTATTTTGACAAATGTAGTTCCTTTTATATTAAGTTTGTGCTTGTAAGGACATCCTCCAAGTTCATGGATAACGAGTTCAATTTGGGCTACAAGAAGGTAATCTCCTTGATAAAGGGACTAGGGACTTTGGTGGCAACTTGGGAGCTTCCAGCCCTTGGGGGACATGTTTGGAAAAGCTTGAAGCATGTTTGGGAGAGTTGGACGCATGGTCATGAAGATTGTATGATATGGCGTGAGAAAACAAAGAGGAAAGGCAACTGTAACATCTATTCTTGTCATATTGACTATGACAAATTTAGCTCATCTATGGTAAGACATGGCTCCAATATTGTTTCTCTTAGAATTGCATACATGTTTGGCACACCAAGGGGTAAGAGGAAAGTTAGGAAAAGGATTTTCAAGAACAATTGCAAGGCTGGAAGTTACAATTGCAGCCCTCTAACCATCATACATAGATTCCCTTGCTAAGCACCCCATTCCAAAATCGGAGGATCTAGGGGCATGAGGGCCAAGGAGTGAAGAATCATCTTGTGGGAAGGATTTCCAACCCATAGAAGACACCACGAAACACCATGGGGAGCTTTCTTTTTGACTAATGTGTTTGCTTCTTGTGTAGGTGATGGAATAAGGGCAAGCAAGGCCCAAATAATTGAAGATCACATGGCTGTAATACATTTTTCCAGCCACTTTGGTAATGCTTATTCTGAAATTTTCATTGCTTTCATCATTTTATGGGCAGTTTTGAGGCATATGGGCTCTATGGCAAGATGAAAAAGGATATGGTACTGCTGTTTTTGCAAATTTAGTTTGCATAAACAACAAATAATCCTCATGAACAGTAGAAGGCTTCTCCAAGAGGGTTCTCTCCCATGAGATGGACCAAGGTTTGAATTGTGCACAAAATCTATGATGGGGACAGCCCTATAGGTGCTTCAATTGCTTGAAGACAAGCAATTTTGGGAAGGGAGGACTGTAATGTCCCTTTTTTCATAATAAAGGAAAATAGGTTGAAGACTTTTAGCCTAATTTTTCCCATAAGCTAAGAGATGATAATTGGGGAATTTATTTTAATAATTAATTAGAATTGCCCGAATAGTGATTTTAATCATTTGTTATCTTAAGGCAATTTTAATTGATTATTAGAATAATGGCTTTTACCACTCCAAAAATTATGGTAATTTAGATAAATAATTGAGTAGTATTTTTAATTAATTAATTAATTGCTCAAAAAGTGATTTTTATCATTCTTGCAAATATAGCAATTTAATTAATTAATCATTAGATTATTTGCCTCAAAAATGATTTTAATTACTATTATTTTTTTAGACAAATTAATTTAATAATTGAAGAATGAATTGTGACTTTGTCGACCTTTGAGTTGTTCCAAATTGGAATGGCACCCTTTGGGTGGGATCCAAAAGTGGAAATGAGGAATTAAAGGTCGGCAATGATTTTAAATTCATGCATTGGACTCCCTCACATGGTTCACCCCCTTGGGAGAGTATTTATTGCAAGCAAAAGATCCATTTTTGGGGTTATGCTTATTTGGATATTAAATCTCATGCTCAAGTATGTCAAGCTTGAACAAGTGATTTGATGACGAAACCCTTCAAGTGCACAAAAGAATTTGGGAATGAAAACCTCCATTTTTTCACATACAGCAACTCTATTCAAGGGCTGTAATTGTGCTTCAAATTTGTAGACTGCAGATTTGTACCCTCTCCTAGGGTGGTGACTTGCCTTAGCAAGTGTGGTTGTGTGTTGGAGTTGTGTGGCTTGCTACAAGAAGCCATTTATAGGTTTTTAGAGAGCTCTAGAGGGTGGCGACTCGGCCACTTGTGTTGAAAACCCCGTTAAGGGTTGCTTTACAAGATAATAACCCTTTCCTAGGGTTTGGAAATTTATTATCAAATTATTCCTGCTAGGGCAAATTGGTTTGGAGCTGATCTTTTTAGAGTTTGGAGGGCTATTTTGTGCCCAAGTAATATTCTGGAATTTTCTATTAATTTTTCTGCATTTATCAATAATTGAGAAAATTTTCCATCACTTTCAAGTTGGAAAAAGCACAAAAAATTAGTATTATATTCGCTGTAAATTTTCTACATGTTGGCACCATTATGACTGATTTTATTGAGTAATTTGATGCCCTAAAAATCATTACAGCATTCAATAATTTTTATGCTAAGGTTTCATAATTTATTTCTAGCAATTTGTAAGTTTTAAGCACCTAGGGTTTGGCTGGAAAAATCAGAAAAAATATTGCTTTGGCTAGGGTTTGCATAAAATTTCAGATTTGAGTAATTTATCCCATTTGGGGACATTACATTCCTTCAAACATAAAGTATTGGGGTGATTAATGATCCATCAAGGCTTGGCAAGACTGCACAAAATTGGTGTCATAGATTCTTTATGCAAGCTTTATGGTAGAGAGGAAACTATTGAATATGGTTTTTGGAGATGCCTATCTACCAAGACAGAAACAAGCTGAATATAATTATTTATTTGATGCCTCCACTCTTTTGCAAGGACCTTTGCTTAGAGACACCAAGATGACTACAAGAAAGCTGCAAATATTTATGCCAATGGAAAAATTACAGCTGACTGCTATTGTAAATCCAAATGGAACACTCCTTTTCATGAGCATCCCTCATCCTCAACTTAGGAGAGTTGAGATTGTTCAAGCAAGAGTTGGCTTTTCTTGTTAAAACAAGTTATTTTATAAAGATGCCAAGTCATTTCTCTTGGGGCACACACTCAGATGTTAGCCTTTTTGGCATTCCTAAGGAGAGATTTCCCTTGTAAACCCTGTTGTTAGATTGATATAATGGCATGTTCCATGATGTAATACTAGTACAAATATCTTACATATATATATCTGAAATATGCTGAGAGAGATCAATCTCAAGGTTCTTATCTTGGATTTTTCACATACCACATTGATTAATAATAATTCCAATATCTTCTCTGCCAATTTCCTATTGGCTGGTGACAAATGACATCTATCTATCTACACCATTGTGTTGGGCTCGAAAAAATATTTCCAAGAAAAAACAGGCTCCAAAATCCACCGTATAGCCAAGATATTACAATATTTGAATTGACTTCTCCAAGCAAAACCAAATAAATTCTAAATGACGGTCAAATAGACATCAAATTTAAAGATGAAATTCCCTTGTGAGGGTCAATGAATGTCAAATTTAAGATCAAACATAATTGTGAACAACTTACTTCATTACACTCCCTTGCTGCCATTGTAGAACACCTATCGGCATAATAACAAAAAAATTGCTAGGGGCAAAGAAATTACGGGAGAAGCCAATTACACTCACGAGATGGAATTAGTTGATGATAAAGAATTTCATTAATGGAAAATCCAAGAACCCGATATTAAAAGGAAAATCCATCAATATAGTGATTACCTAGACTTTAACAAGACGAAGATAAATAAATACAACATAATCCTACAATACAAGTCGATTTGCAACAACTAAGTAGTACACCAACTCAAACTCTAAAAAAAGGTATGAAAACCATAATCTATCAAGGCAAAGACAACTTCAGTGAACAGAGTTCAAGGACTACTAGAGATACACCTAAAATTTAGATGGACAATAGGCGTAAAGTGTAGGGAACCCCATAAAAATATAGGGGAATGGTCAACACAAGTTCTTAAAGAACATAGAATTATATACAAGTTTAACATGATTGATCACAAATACATTACACGTCAAATTACAGACTAAATTATAAATTGGAAATAGATGAATTGTTGTTTTCCTTAGTACTGAAATAAAATCAAAATACCATGATACATACATGATCTGTAAACAAGTAAAAAAAACCTTAACGTTCATGTCTAGAGCAATAAAATAACAAAAACAACATAGTATAACAGATTATATCATGTAATGAAAAATTTTAAATAAGTAATAATGCATCATGGAAGCTTGTCCTCTTCTTTCATGAGCTATAACAATCCCTCAATATCATCAACACTGCCACTCTTAACAAAATTGATGGAAATCAATCCCAAAATGTGAAGCAAGACTCCCTTAGCTCAAACAAGGATTTTGTCACTAAAACTGCCTTCTCCAAGCTCAACTTCGACTCCAAAAAAACAAACTACTATTTTTTTATTCCCCTCGTGGTTGCTGCTATGAGGAATCTCCTCTTAGCAAACAGATTTGGGTTTTGGGTCACCAGGGCTTCCCACTTACATTAAATATCCTTATGCTGAGTAGATTTGGGTTCTTTCAGCATATGTAATCACGGTCAAGGTTCTAGCTCCCACATCGATTCAAAAAAAAATGACTGGGTTTTGCCCTTTCACAAAAACATGTAGGGGACATCCCAAGGACAAGTTGTAGCAGTAGCAACATGGGAATCTGAGACGTTTAAAAAAGAAATCATATGAATAGGACACATATTGTAAGATAACGAAATGTGAGAAAGCCAACTGGTATTCACAAAGTTTTTGCAGTCTCACAACACAAAACAGAAGATTCGTGCATATATTTCCTATAATGGCTCAGCTTTTCCCAGAACTTACTTGGTAAAACTCTTAAGAGATTCAAATGGAAAGATAACAACAACAAATCTTTGATGCTGTTAAGAGAATGTTAACTAAACTCCTGTACTAGCATTACTCAAATCAAAAACCATTTACAATTCATTTAAAATACTATTTGCCAGACCATAGGAGCAGTCTTTCCGTAAACTAGTAGAGAAATAGCATGTCAAAATATAAAAATGGACAATCCTAAACATGGATATTCAATTTCGTATCCAGGCCTTTTAGCAGTAATAAATGAAATTATGACACTGAAACATTATCTCAAGGATACAATTTTATCATTTTAAAGTATATACAGAGTACAGGCATCAATTATGTTTTCCCAAAAGGTGAATTTACAAGTGATAAACAGTACATGTAGTCCTTAGTCTTTTTTATGAATTCAACCAAAAAAATTCTATTAACTGGAAAATGAAAATGTACCAGTTGATGCATTGTCTCAAGTATAATCAACATCAATGTTCTAGGAAAGTTTAATAGGTACTCAAATTATGGAAGTTATGTTAATGTCACAGACTCCAACTAGTAAAACACTTTGAGAAGGAAGCTATCTTTTGTAGATTTGCTTACAACAATATGACAAATTTAGGCACAATTAGGAGCTAGTTTAGGTAAATATAGAGATTTGTTACCTTTACACCAATTACAGTAAATGGTGACAATTTCAAAGGTAATATTAAAGTACTAAAATAAATAAATAAGCATACAAATAATATGAAAAGCTAAAAACAGCTCAAAGAAGGTACTTCATTCATAGTTTCAACTACAAATCCGACCCGTACTCAAATTATGGAAGTTATGTTAATGTCACAGACTCCAACTAGTAAAACACTTTGAGAAGGAAGCTATCTTTTGTAGATTTGCTTACAACAATATGACAAATTTAGGCACAATTAGGAGCTAGTTTAGGTAAATATAGAGATTTGCTACCTTTACACCAATTACAGTAAATGGTGACAATTTCAAAGGTAATATTAAAGTACTAAAATAAATAAATAACCAATTAAATAAGCATAAAAATAATATGAAAAGATAAAAACAGCTCAAAGAAAAGGTACTTCATTCATAGTTTCAACTACAAATCCGACCATATAAACTAAAATTATATACAATCATACCGATTTACAATCAGGTAAAAATGGGTGGTGGATCATACTTAGCTGATTACATTCTAGACACGACACAAGAAAAAATGTTCTTAGAATCTGACAAAAGTAATATCACCTGTATAAATTATTAATTAACTATTCCAACAAGGTGTAGTTCAAGAATGGGAAGAAAAACATTTTCTGTAGGTCAAATATGAAGAGTAAATATTTTCTGTAGGTCAAATATGAGGAGTAAATATTTTCTAAGAGTTATAACATGGTCAATTCCATGACAGGCATATTCCAAGTATAAGCTAATAGTGTTATAAGGAAGACCAACACATCAGTATTTAGATGGATATGAACATGTGAACATTGTCTACAGAAAAAAGCTTACATAATAGTAATTAGTAGTCCTACTACCACAAAATTCACAGGTTTATGAAATTATTTTACAAGTAGAGCCAGTGCAAGGTATCCAGACAACTCTGACCTCCATGTTGGATCCAACAAGTAGATACAGTTTTAGAAGTTAAAACAGACATTATAAGAAATGCAAAAGAGGAAACATGATATGCATCATCTATCTCAAGCAAAAACATCAAGCATCGTATAAGTGGAGTATTTTCTAGTTAACTTATTAAAGATACCTCCAAATTGGACTTGCTGTCATCTTCGGACAATGACTTTTCACATTCATCGTCGTAAGCATCATCGCTAAAGGTATAACTTCCATCACTTCCAGAATCTTCGAGCACTGCTTTTTCCTCCATGTTTGATTTAGTCTCTTTATAATGTGTGACATCAGCACTGTGCTTATAGTCCATGTGCCCTAAATTCCATTTATAAGTTAGAAAAAGATGTTTAGCACATATGCATTAACCAAGAAAATGATTGGGTACAAGCAAGCATGCAGCTTGAAGATAGTTTTCCCTTAACTACTACAAATGTCTTGACATGTTAAACTGGTATCATTCACTATACATGGTCCATCTATAATTAAATAACAAATTGAGCAACATATCCATATTTTAGTCGATATTTGGTGTTTACTAATAAAGCATTCTTTGCCTTCCAACTCACCAAGAGAGGATGGTCAGAAGAGACAAACTAAGAGTAAAACAACAATAGGTGCAATATAGAATGAAAAATATTGTGAAAAATGGTCTTCTTTAAGAGCAAGATGATGTGCTTCACGTGAAAATTTGAACTACTTTTTACATTCAGATGGCATTGCATGGACAGCCACAGACCAGGTGCTTCCAATAAAATGGAAATATGGGCCAACTTAGGCTTTACAGAATTTTTATTCCAATACCGTTCCCAAACATGCTACACAATTTGGAAGGAAGAAATTGGACATGAGAAACACAAGATCCTCAAGCTGTAGTGTGCAAGCATGCAACCATGAGAATGCTGCTTGAGAAAGTAAAACAGGCCCCAAGAACAATTAAAATTTGTACCTAGTGTACCACAGACTAAAATTCTTGGGCTTTGTTTCTGCCTCAATAAGTTTTTGAGTTCCTTGACTATCTTTGCTAAGACCTTCACCAGTATATCCCATTTTCTTCAACAACCAAAATCAGTTGCTTTGATATTTTTTTCCAAAACTGCCAAATGAATTTGATGGATAATCAAGGTGCTTGAAATCATAGGAGCTAGCCATGCTCTCATCTATTTCTGTTTGGGCATCTTTTGTTCAAGTTTGATTAATCTGCAGCTCTTCACATTCTTTATACAGATCAATCAACATTTCTTCCTTTGCAGCCAATTCTTCATGACTCTTCCGCATAGCTTGGTTGCATCTTTTCTCTGCTCAATGCATTCCCCCAAGGACAATTTTCAAAATCAGGAAATATTTTTCAGCATTTCTATAATTTGCTCCATGATAAGGCCAGCATTATAGTGCAACCATTGGTTCCCATCCTTTAGCTGCACCATCCTTAGTAATTTGACTCAAAGGCCAAGAGATGTGTGAGAAACCAAGTGCAAATTTCCTATAGAACATTGCCCACACCAATAAACTATGAAGCTCTATGAGGATCATTGGTGTAGGCCAGACTTTTATAACATGGAGTTTTGCTAGATCTACATGTACCCTATGTTCATCAACAATGTACCCCAAGTATTGTATCTCTTTCATGGCGAATGAACACTTCATAAGATTTGCATACAATTTGTGTTGTCGTAGAGAGCAGAGAACTTGTTGAAGGTTGTTCAAGTGTTCTTCCAGTGTTATGTTGAAGACAAGCATGTCATCCAAATAGACAACAATGAATCTGTGAAAAGGTGCAGGATATCTGTAGATATTAAAACTGAATATTTATAGCATCTCAGTCTTGTACATTTGACAAATATCAATCAAGGCTCTACCCTCCAATTCTAGACCTCCTTGTAACTGAAAGGCTCACATTCGCCATCTCAATGTGCCTAAATGTTGATCTCTAAGTCCGATCCATATCATTCTAATGACCCATGTTTCATCTACTGCACAGAAAACTTAAACCTTGATAAACAACCTTCACTGTCAGTTTCAGATCCATGCCTATTTTTTAGCCTTCTGGACACTACCAGCCACAAAGGGACACTATCGGCCACAATAGCGTCCAGATCCTTATCTAGTGACCAATAGCCAAAAGTCATCCAAATTACAAAATGATCAAAACCCATGGGTCGGCCTAATTGTCTTATTAAACCCTACCATGAAATATTTTCAAAAAGTGTGGAATAAATACAAGTCTAAACCTTCTCATTCCTCATCTAGAAAATACAAAGCAAACACCTACTGAAGCTAAATCAATCAATTGCACAAGCACTCTACTCTGCCCTATTCATCCCTATTTTCATATCAAACATAAGAGCGGTCATACTACAAGTCTGAAGCATTCAAAGAGCAGCCCATGAGCGATATTTGTCAAATTACAGATTAGATCACTACATGATATGGTATATTGCACCCTTGTGCATACACTTTCCTACACGTAAGGGAGAACTACATAACTCTGAGGCCCTCCATGGAGTATTGGCTATGTAGGCGGTACCCATTGACAGAGGGGTCTTTGGGACAACTCGACACCATGAGCCCATTAACCCATTTTTCAGCAAACTCATTCCAAGAGTGAAGAGCTAGGTTTGATCAATCAACAAAGAGCAACAGCGTGTATCTCAAATCTGAATACATCACCAGAAAGGCGATAGAAAACTTAGAACAACAAAGTCGGTTGCATCCAGATCCAATCATTATTCCGTACTAGACACTGCATCACAGTCAAACACTAGATCCGATGGTAGTGTCTGCGGCCATAGAAATACAATTTATGGAATCTGACGACTAATCTAGAACACTGATCCTGCATACTTTACACATGTTTCCAATCCAAATCTGCCTACGCACAGTAAACCAGCAAAGCACCATTGTTGCTTATTTATTGCACTATCTTTCAATAGATGTAATTTACTATTTTTAGCAATCTCAATTGTATAAATTCAGAATATTGCTTATCTAAGTTTTCTTTTAATTGCCCTGTTGTAGATTAGTTTATCACCTTTGTGTTAGAACTACTTCTATAATTTTTAACTCTAGATCCCCATATCTAAAATTTAGGGTTAAACATTTGGTGAACACGACCTGTTTCTTTTTATGCAAACCTTTGCTTTTTCCTTAGGGTATTCAGCCTCCTAATGTTTTCCTTCTTGTTGTTTTCAGATTCATTCTATTATTTGTATGCAACCTAGGCGTAGCCCTAGATCAGGTGGTGTTTCTATTGAACACTTAAAGCTTCCTCTTTTTCCACCTAAGATGGCTCAAACCAATGAAGTATCAAATCCTATGCCTAATGAAAGTGCCAATAATGAAAATGAACGAAATACTAAAGACGTTATCATAGAAGATGATTATGATCATGAAAACAATGAATCTAATGCAAACAATGAACATGAACAAATAGATCAAGAGCAAGTACAAGTTATTGCTATGTTTCGAGAGCGTATCCATCAAAACCTTGAAAATCTTGATGATCCTCAAAACCATATTGGAAACTAAAAAAGCAAAAAACATAGATGAACAACCAAGTGCATCTATTGATCATGCTATTTGAGCTATGGGACATCCCCATATTCCTATAACCCTCCCCTTGAGCACATCATCGCTTCCTACATCCAATGGGGGCACGGGTTATGTATTTACACCATTGTTCCCCAAACCAAATCCTATTGTTGCTACATCTTCCATGGGAATCATTAGCACTTTAACCCAATTACCGGTTTCAATGCTTATATCAACTCAAACCATGGGTACACCTCCTTTGGTGACTTCATCAAATCCTATGCCTAATGAAAGTGCCAATAATGAAAATGAACAAAATACTAAAGACATTATCATAGACGATGATTATGATCATGAAAACAATGAATCTAATGCAAACAATGAACATGAACAAATAGATCAAGAGCAAGTACAAGTTTTGTTATGTTTTGAGAGTGTATACATCAAAACCTTGAAGATCTTGATGAGATCCTCAAAACCATATTGGAAACTAAAAAAACAAAAAGCATAGAGGAACAACCAAGTGCGTCTATTGATCATGCTATTAGAGCTATGGGACATCCCCATATTCCTTTAACCCTCCTCTTGAGCACATCATCGCTTCCTACATCCAATGGGGGCACGGGTTATGTATTTACACCATTGATCCCCGAACCAAATCCTATTATTGCTACATCTTCCCTGGGAATCATTAGCACTTCAACCCAATTACCAATTTCAATGCTTATATCAACTCAAACCATGGGTACACCTCATTTGGTGACTTCTCAAACTTCAAATATTAGTGATCAAAATGTGCAAGATCTTGTACAAACTATAAAACTTTTGCAAGCTAAGGTTACTAATATTAAGCAAAATTCTATGAAGTAACCTTATGCTATTGATTCAAAAGAAGTGTTACATAATCCTCTTGGACATGAAATATCTTTGCACCCTTTGCTAGTTGTTTTGTTGCACCCAAGTTCACATTTTATGATGGCAATGGTGATTCTGAACAGCATCTCCGATCTTTCTATGGGGCATGTTTTGATTATGCCTCCAATGATAATCCAATAAGCCTAAAAGACTAAGATTTACGATTGTTCTATAATTTACCACTCCAATCAGTGAAAGCATTCGAACCTCTAGCCGATCAGTTCTTCGCACATTTTTCTATCAACATCATTGAAAAGATGCCATATGCTCGAATTGCAAAGATCAAACAAGGAACCAATGAACCTATCAATGAATATGTTTTAAGATATAAAACAATGTTAGCCAAAATGACAGATCCAAAAGTAGATAAAGAATTGCAAGACATTTTCAAGCAAAGCTTGTTTGCCCCATTACATGAGTTCATTGTTTTCAAAATTTTCAAATCTTTTGATGACTTATGCCATATTGTTCAAGATCGTGAAATGAAACTTATTTTCTTGAAGCTTAAGCATGTAGCATATACACCGAATACATCTAATACCAAGTTTCATATCAAATCACGCAACAATGTGAAACCTACAGAACTTAAAAAGGAAACAACCACAACAGTTAATGCAGTGCCACGGCAACCTAATCAGCTCATCTTATCGAATGCACCTAAGAGAATTTACACGATTACCTAAGTCTCCAGTTTCTTTACTTTAAAAGCTTCTGGAGTGTCATCTCATATCTCTCCCTCTTCCCATAAGGTTGATATGAGTTGACCTCTATCCAAAGGATATGATGCTAATGCATATTATGACTATTACCAAGGCCCTAAGTCTACGAACAGATGTTATACCTTGAAGCATAAAATTCAAGATCTTATCAATGACCAAAAGATTACATTTGATGATCCTCCAAAGGATTCAGGGTCACAACCTAGTGATCACCAAAATCAAAAAATATTTAAAAATCCTTTGCAAGATCATTCTAAGAAAGATCCAGAAGTACAAATGGCATACAATGCGTATCGTCATCCATCACATTATTGGCACCCATTAGATGGGATTATTGGTACTTATACACGAACATTACCTCCTATGGTTCAAAGACCTATTACATTTGATGACAATGAAATAATGGATGATGGCTTAGATCTCCATTCATTATTTATTTGAGCATACATTGACGATCAGCCTATACATAGTGTCGTGATTGATAATGGTGCTAGTGAGAACATATGTACCATGAAACTACTTACACATTTGGGATATACACATGATGATTTCCACTCTTAGACAAATACTGTTAGAGCATTTGATGGGGACATCACAGCACATTATTAGTGAGATTGATTTACCTTTACAAGTTGGTCCAGCACATGTGGTTACCACCTTTTTAGTTATACCATCTACATGAGTGTGTTTGATATGTTACTGAGATGACCCTGGATACATGAACTCTGCGCAGTACCTTCCACAATGCATGGATGTATTAAATACATTCATACCAACATAGTAGTCACAGTTCCTGAAATTTCATACAAACATCCACTTGAACAAGAGAAGTTTATTCCAAGACAGTTAATTATAAAACCTAGTAAGGTTAATCCTCTGCGAAAGGGTAAGCAACAAGCACTCCCCTTTCCTAGGCAGCCCATACTTGAGAGGACTTTGCACTAGCGACACAATGAATTCCATGGAATTTTCATCTACGCCTACACAGCATACACAGTTACCTAGAACAACTAAACATGTTCCAATTACAGCTACTCCAAACAAACCACAGACCACTAAACGATGGGTTCCATGAACCCCTACTCCTTTTATTGTTTTTTCATCACCACAGAGTCCTTTTGCACATATGCAGAATACTACAAATTCTACATATCCAAATATGACACTTATGCATGCTCCTTGGGAGTAGCACCAATTTTACATACCATATTCCGAGCTTGGAGCTACGTGTAAGCATCCCTTGGATGGGATCATAGGATAGCCTTTTTCCCATCAAATATTCCACAAATACAAAAAAAACAAATATTCCAAAACTACAAAAACATTCAAATACAATTCAAATAAACCAAAAATATCCAGCACTCCCAAATTTTAGTAGCTTCTTAGCATATATGTTGTTTGTTTTATGTTAGAAGATAACATATCATTTCATTCCTTTATACACATATTTCACGCATTTTTGAGTGTGATACAGACATACCCAGACACATGATCTATGCATTTTCAGATGTTGGACCTTTTCTCTACTCACGCCATATAGTAGGTTGGAGACATCTACGTCTTTGATCACGATTGATACAGGGTACATATCATTTATGATCATTTCTACATTATCATGTTTGAACTTATATTGCTAACACATGTTTATAGCCATGCTCATATCTTTCATAGTGCACTTGATATGCCATACTACATAATATTTTTGTTAACACATATATGCAGGGACTAGCATCATATGCTTATGCTTCATCTATTTATCACTTCCTTGAGTGTATTTCGTGATTGCTATTATCTTGCTTGTGGAACATTTGAATATGTTTCTTGCATGTTGGCCCTTGTGCCATTGTATGTTTTGACATTTGAAAATGGCATTTTGTGTTGATTGGACATTTGAAAATGTAATTTATTTCGATTGTGCGGCATTTGAACATGCCCCTTGTATGCAATCTCCTTGGACCACTCCTTTGCATTCCATTGAGTGCTCTTGTATGTGTGTTTGATTGCTTGTTAAGCTTGTATTGTTACCCTTTAGACATTGCCATGATCCATATCATGCATCTTAGGACTTGACGTAATCACATACTACGAGCATAATTGATATATCTACTTCGACATGTTATACCTATATGCTACATGATTCATACACAGGTTATACAACTACCTTATCTTTTTAAGGCACGGTACCTTTCAGATTTTAGTTCCCTCACCTCAAAAGGGGGGCATGTCATAGAAGGCATGACCTCCACATTTTCACAGTTTCCAAATTGTAGTGGGGGGATGTTATAAAAACATGACCTCCACACTTACATACTTTCTCAGCTCCCAAATTGCAATGGGGGCATGTCACAAAGACATGACCTCCAAACTTATACATTTACTCAGTATCTCCAAATTTCAGTGGAGGCATGTCATAAGAACATGACCTCCACACACATTCTCCAATTTAGTTTCATGATTCAAATATACACTTGGGTCAGAATCCTATACATTGCACATATTTGTGCATAGAATTGAAATAGAGTTTTTCAGAATTATGACACATACTACAACTCAAGATATATCATAAGTCTATATGCCATGCTATTACACCAAAAATTGCAAATTTTACCAATTATACTACTCACCAAGACACACTGACTACACCAGGGTGTATTTTTATAGTCTTTTATGTTATAGAAGTGGGTTCATTTTATAGATTGAAGTGATTAAATCATTTAACCTCACCAAATTTATATGTTGGAGTGATTAAATCATCCAATTTCACCAAATTTATAGGATGAGTTGATTAAATCATTCACCCTCACTAGATTATATAGATTCACACTTGAGTTGTGCAATTGAGATATAATGATCTCAATGGTCTCTCACAACTCATCCTTACACCAGATTGGGGGCATAATATCTTCCAAACTCCCTCTTTAGATCTCCAAGGTTCAAGTATGAACCTTTCTCCAACTCCAATGCTTCATAAGGAAGCATTTTTAATAAGTCAAAGCATCAAGAGGCAACATGGTTGCATCAACACAAAGGTGTACTCCTTCTTTGCTCTCTTTCTTTTCAAGCATTTCAGTTATTTCAAATTTCAAATTCTATGCATTGATTTACGCTATAACATGCTCTTAGTTACAAGTGATACACCAACAAAACATTCAAAGTGGGCTTAAACAAAGGCAAAAAATGTTATACAAACCCAATTACGCATTTCTTTCATTTAAACTAGTAATTTCATCCTTAAGCATTACTAGATTAAGAGGGGCAAATGTAGATACTAAAATTGAATATTTATAGCATCTCAGTCTTGTACATTTGACAAATATCAATTAGGGCTCTATCCATCAGTTTTATACCTCCCTGTAGCCGAAAGGCGCACATTCGCCATTTCATTGTGCATAAATACTTATCTCTTAGTCCGATCCATATCATTTTAATCATAGTAGCAGAACGTGCGACTTAAATGCCATTCATCACAATTAATTCTTATACTTGGCCCAAAACACTTTTTTCAACCCGATGTTTTGATGTTTTTTTCAGCAAATCAATTCGCAAAGCCTCGTATGATAGGGCAATTTGAAATGTTGTCTATAGTTAAAAAAACTTAAATACACCCAAAACTTAAAAAAACTAAACCTAACCCTAACCAATAGACCTAACCCTCCTCTATGATAGATGTTATATTTGACACTCATTTGCACATATTTAATATTTTTCGTTGTGAAATATAATGGAAATATTTCTCATTATAACTCAATAATATACCCTTGGATTAGTACCTCATGAGCCAGATGTAGGAAAGGGAAACATTCATGCCTTCTTTAGCTCTCGCACTACACATGGAGTGCAAACCATGCTAAAGAGTATAAGTTGGAAAAATATTGTTCACGAGCAAGCAAAGAAGGCAATCTCCAAATTTTGGCACAGCTCTAGTGTATTGTGGATGCAATTGCAGTTGCAAGTTTTGGGTTCACTGCCCCGTCATACAAGACTTTGCATACTGATTTGTTGAAACAGGGTGTTACCGATGCTCTTGCAAAACATCATAAGAAATGGAAAAAATCAGGTGCATTATAATGTCCGATGGATGGACAGATGAAGCCGCACACTCATCAACTTACTTGTGTCATATGACATTGGCACAATTTTTATTAAGAGTGTCAATGAATCTGAGATGATATAATCGGGCAAGACACTCTTTTATCTATTTGATGAGGTTGTGATTGAGATGGAGCCACAAAATGTAGTCCAATTCATTACTATTAATGTTTTTGTTTACATGGTTGTTGGGAGGCTTCTTATGGACAAATATGGAACTATGTTTTAGACTCCATATGTGGCACATTGTCTTAATCTAACCTTGGATGACATAAACAA
Source organism: Torreya grandis (assembly GCA_037957365.1). Classification (NCBI taxonomy): domain Eukaryota; kingdom Viridiplantae; phylum Streptophyta; class Pinopsida; order Cupressales; family Taxaceae; genus Torreya; species Torreya grandis. The sequence continues at coordinate 2,365,522 of JARHVA010001507.1, forward strand.
AATTCCATTGGTGAAAGAGGTTTTGCAAAATAGCCCACACAAGAGTGCTTAATATAATGCACACATTCATAGATGGCAAAAAACTTTTTCAACGGAGGGTGACAAGATTTACAACCCGCTTCCTTGCATTGCAAACTCTTTATCAACAACAAATGAATTTAATATGAATGTTCATTTCAACTGATTGGATGGAATCTTCTTTTGTGAAACATATGAAGGGCAAAATGGTGGCTGACTATGTTTTATCACTATCTTTTTGAGAAGAGGTAGATAAAATTATGTTATTCTCTGAGCCTCTAGTTCAAATTTTGAGACTCATTGAAGGAGATAAACCCCCATGGGTTATCTATATTAGGCAACTGATAGAGCCAAAGGCGCTATTAGGAATAGATTGGAGAATAACTGGGCCAAGTACATGCCATTATGGGAGATAATTGATAAAAGATGGGATCGATAGATACATTCTCCCTTCCATGCAGTTGGGTATATCTTGAATCCAACATTGTTCTTTAGCGGATAATTTCAAAATAATGTAGAGGTCATAAAGGGCCTATTTAAGTGCATGAAGAAAATGTTTCCTAGGGATCTTTTGAGGAAGCTATGGGAAAGTTTACAACGTACAAGTAGACAAGGTGTTTCTTCTCTAGTAAGATAGCCATCATAAGGAAGAAGACCTTCAAACCAAACAGACAATTTTTTTAAATATGTACGGTGAAAATATTTAATTTTGATTGAATTGTGCATGTTATGATGTTGACAATATCTGGTTTTGTAGCACAATGGTGAGATTTCTTGAAATGTCCCTTTAAGGACATATTATATAATTCTAAGAATCTGTGGTAAAACCCTAACCAAGCAATTATTTTATGATTCCTTCGTCAAACTCTAAAAACTAAAAGTACAAATTTCTGATATGCTAAAATAGGGCACAAAAAAATACTATTTTATCTTTTCAACAATTACAAAAAAATTAGAAAATATTGTTGTTACTCAAAATTAAGGTTGCTCAATTAATTAGTAAGGGTTTCCGTCATTACTATTTCTCCGAGGAGGGTTTTCATCCTCAAGGGCTTGAAGTTCTACTTTTCGTGCTGAACATCTGTTGCTTGTTATTTCAAATCAAAATCTTCATGCCTTCTTTTTTTAATTACCTTTTGTCCTTATATATCCTTCCTCTTAAAAGTGGTGCCCAACTTGGAGGGAGGGTTATGAAAATAAGAAAAGATAACTCTTTGTAAGAGTACTTTCCCACATGTCCCTTAAAAGGCCCTCTTTTAAGGTAGTACTCAAAATCACTTTTTTATTTATTTTTGAACTCTACAATTAAAATCAAACGTTTTCCTCTTCTTTAAACTCCCTTAGCCTTTGGGAAACATGGAAACTTAGGTTAAGAGTCTCCAAAGCTAGATCAAAGAGAAGGGGATATTGCATTCCTTTGGCAAAGAAACCAAACACCTTCGATGGATGGCAATACATAATTTGAGCCCGCCATGCAGTTCACCCATTTGCGAGCATAATTGGAGTGTGTTCGAGCATATATTATCCAAAAAACACAATCAACGCACTCAAGAACGGATGAATGATTTTATATTTGTCCATCGCAATTTTTACCTGAAGATGAAGAAAGCTCAATGTTAATAAATATTGCTTCTAATTCTCAATTCATATGGAAAGTTGATTTATATTCTTCTAAAGTATTATTCTCCAAGTCACTAATATATGCATTCTATTTGATAATGTTAGATATCGTCAAGGAAGATCAGCCGATTGAACTTGACAAAATCAATCCAAAATCCGAATGGCTCAAAAATAATGATGACCCTATTTATGATGAGGTTGAGTTTGACTTGTTGGAGAAGATTGGGTACGACACTGAAGTTGACTCTCAAATTAAGAGTCCCTAACCCTAAAGCTTCAACATCTACCCCTGTTGATCCCTAGTCTACCTCGTTGCCATTGCCTCCCATTTTTTGTTCCTTTGTAAACGGCAATAGTATGCATTTTGAAATACAAATGTAATACAAATTAGATAGTCTAGAAATTAATGAAAAAAAACAGTTGGTTGCTTTTAATGACATACAATCTCATTTAACTTCCTCTCATAATCTGTATCTATTCTCTATGCAATTGAAATGCCTAATATGTATCTCTATGCCTTTAAATTTAAGAAAAAAACTATTTTTTCTTCTTTTTCCACATTTTTCAACGGTTTTATGTTCTTCGGAGGTTACAATGGGTGCTCATGATGAGATGGAGGAGGATGCACATTAAATGCCATTTGCTCTTCTAGATCCTTCTTTGAATGATCTTTCAAAAGATTGTTAAATATTTTTTTGTTTGTGGTGGTCACCAGGCCGTGAACCTGATTCCTTTGGAGGATTATCAAATGTAATCTTTTGTCATTGATGAGGTCTTGGATCTTATGCTTCAAGGTAAAACATCTATTCGTAGAATGCCCAGTGCCTTGGTGATAGTCATAATAAGCATTCACATCATACTCTGTGTAAAGCTTTACTCATATGAACCTCTATAGGATGAGGGAGAAATATATAAGATGACACTCTACAAGTTGTGGGAGTAATGAAACGAGAGACTCAGGTAAGCGTGTAAATTGTCTTCGTGGTGCATTGGATAAGATAAACTGATTAGGCTGTTATGACACCACATTAAGCGTGGTGGTTGTTTCTTTTTTAGGCTTAGTAGGTTTGACCTTATAACTTGGTTTTAAATTGATTAGGCTGTTATGACACCACATTAAGCGTGGTGGTTGTTTCTTTTTTAGGCTTAGTAGGTTTGACCTTATAACTTGGTTTAATAGCAAATTTGGTATTGGCTGTAGATGTAGTTGGTGTATTTGTTACATATTTAAGTTTGTTCAATGAGATAAGTTTCATTTCACGATTGCGAACAATATGGCATAAGTCATCGAAAGATTTGAACTTTTTGAACACAATGGACTCATGTAAAGGAGTAAACAAACTTTGCTTGAAAATATCTTGAAGCTTTTTATTTGCTATAGGATTGGTCATTTTAGCCAACATTGTTTTCTACCTCAAGACATACTCATTAATAGGTTCATTAGTTCCTTGTTTGATTTTTGCAATCTAGGCATAAGAAACCTTTTCGGTAATGTTAATAGAGAAGTGTGCCAAAAATTGCTCCTCAAGGGGTTTGAAGGCGTTTACTGATTGAGTTGGTAAATCATATAACTTCTGTAAAGCATAGTCTTTTAAGTTATTTGAAAATAATTTGGTTAAACGTTTATGATTGAAGGCATAATCAAGGCATGCCACATAATAAGATTGAAGATGTTGTTCAGGATCACCCTTGCCATCATAAAATGTGAACTTAGGTGCAACAAAACCAGTTGGCAAAGGGTGCAAAGATATCTTTGGTGCAAGAAGGTTATGCAACGCCCCTTGTGAATCAATAGCATAAGGAGATTACAAACATTTTTCAACGGTTTTATGTTCTTTTTTCACATTTTTCTTCTTCTAAGGAGGTTACAAACATTGAACAAAATGCTATGAAATCTCCTTATGCTATTCATTCACAAGGGGCGTTGCATAACCTTCTTGCACCAAAGATATCTTTGCACCCTTTGCCAACTGGTTTTGTTGCACCTAAGTTCACATTTTATGATGGCAAGGGTGATCCTGAACAACATCTTCAATCTTATTATGTGGCATGCCTTGATTATGCCTTCAATCATAAACGTTTAACCAAATTATTTTCAAATAACTTAAAAGACTATGCTTTACAGAAGTTATATGATTTACCAACTCAATCAGTAAACGCCTTCAAACCCCTTGAGGATCAATTTTTGGCACACTTCTCTATTAACATTACCGAAAAGGTTTCTTATGCCTAGATTGCAAAAATCAAACAAGGAACTAATGAACCTATTAATGAGTATGTCTTGAGGTAGAAAACAATGTTGGCTAAAATGACCAATCCTATAGCAAATAAAAAGCTTCAAGATATTTTCAAGCAAAGTTTGTTTACTCCTTTACATGAGTCCATTGTGTTCAAAAAGTTCAAATCTTTCGATGACTTATGCCATATTGTTCGCAATCGTGAAATGAAACTTATCTCATTGAACAAACTTAAATATGTAACAAATACACCAACTACATCTACAGCCAATACCAAATTTGCTATTAAACCAAGTTATAAGGTCAAACCTACTAAGCCTAAAAAAGAAACAACCACCACGCTTAATGTGGTGTCATAACAGCCTAATCAATTTAAAACCAAGTTATAAGGTCAAACCTACTAAGCCTAAAAAAGAAACAACCACCACGCTTAATGTGGTGTCATAACAGCCTAATCAGTTTATCTTATCCAATGCACCACGAAGACAATTTACACGCTTACCTGAGTCTCTCGTTTCATTACTCCCACAACTTGTAGAGTGTCATCTTATATATTTCTCCCTCATCCTATAGAGGTTGATATGAGTCAAGCTTTACACAGAGTATGATGTGAATGCTTATTATGACTATCACCAAGGCACTGGGCATCCTACGAATAGATGTTTTACCTTGAAGCATAAGATCCAAGACCTCATCAATGACAAAAGATTACATTTGATAATCCTCCAAAGGAATCAGGTTCACGACCTGGTGACCACCACAAACAAAAAAATATTTAACAATCTTTTGAAAGATCATTCAAAGAAGGATCTAGAAGAGCAAATGGCATTTAATGTGCATCCTCCTCCATCTCATCATGAGCACCCATCGGATGGAATTATTGGTACCCATACACGACATACACCTCCTATGGTTCAGAGAACATCAAATTAAAGATGACTCAGATTTTCAGTCCTTATTCATTTGAGCATACCTTGACCACCAGCCTATACACAGTGTTATGATTGATAATGGTGTGCAAGCGAAAACGTTTTTACCATGACATTACTTACATATTTGGGTTATACAAATCATGTTTTACATCCTTTAACCAGATCAATTAAAGCATTTGATGGGACCTCACAACAGGGTTCTTAGTAAGATTGACTTACCTTTACAGGTAGGACCCACCCATGTGGTTACTACCTTTTCAGTTATACCTTCCACAAATGTCTTTGATATGTTATTGGGCAGACCTTGGATACATACACTTCGAGCAGCGACTTCTACAGTGCATGGGTGTGTTAAATACAATCATGTCAATTGGGTAATTACAGTTTCCAGAATTCCATATGAACATCCTCTCAAGCAACAAATCTTTATACCCAAGCAATGAATCAACAAACCTCCTAAGGTTAATCTTCTGCAAAAAGGCAAGCAATATGCAATCCCATTTACCAGGCAGCCAGTACTTGAGCAACCATTACATCATAGATCCACAGTGGGTACTACGGAATCCCCATATACTACACACCATATTCAAATATCCAGAGCACGTACACATGTTCCTATTATTGTTGTTCCAAAGAAACCACAAAGCACTTAACGATGGGTTCCACAAACCGCTACTCCTATTTCGTCACAACCATAGAGTCCTATTAACTATACGCAGAACATCACTGAAACTACAATCACAAATATTGCACCTATACATGGTCCTCGCCAACGTCACCAGTTTATTACACCAGGTTCACAGAGGGGAGATACCTATGAGCATCCTCTACATGCGATCATAGGATGGTCTTTTCCTCTCACATATCCCAAAAATACCCAAACAAAACTCCAAAAATCCAAAAATATGTTCAACATTTACATATCTTATTAGCTCCTTGGCATATATGTTGTCAATTCCATGTTGGTAGATGGCATATCAGTATTCCCTATATACACATGTTTGACACATCTTTTGAGTGTGATTCAGCCATACACAGATACATGATTTATGCACTTTTGGATGTTGAACTTTCCCTCTACTCACGTTCCCAAGACGTTGAAGGCATCCACCTCTTTGATCACGATACATCTAGGTTAAATCATTCTACAATCACTTTACATTATCATGTTTGAGCTCATATATGTACTTACACATGCCTTTATCCATGCTTATATCTTTCACAGTGTACTTGATATGATATGTACTTAGCATTTTTTGCTAACACATATATCCAGGGACTAGTATGATATGTTCACGTTGGTTGCTTATGCTTTTATTTATGCACTTCCTTGAATGTCTTGCCTTGCTATTATTTTGTTTGTTTGAGTATTTGAATATGCTTCATTGTTTGCGGCCCTCGTGCCTTTGTTTGCCTCTTTGACATTTGAATATGTCATTACTTCTTGTATGTTGACATTTGAATATGTTATTTCTTACTTTGTGGACAATTGATTAAGTTATGTCCTTTCGATCGTGCAGCATTTGAACATGCCCCTTGTTTGTGGTCTCCTTGGACTATCTCTTGATTTGTTTTTTTAATTGCTCTTGTGTGTTCTTGATTGCTTGTTGAACTTGTACTATCACCATCTAGACATTATCATGATCTACGTCAAGCATCTTAGGACTTGGTGTGATCACATTCTTCATACTTCAATGATATATTTATCTAGACATGTTCCCTCTATATGCTCCATGATCCATTCACAGTTTACAAGGTTATCTTATCCTTTTGAAGTAAGGTAACTCCCAGTTGCTACTTCCCCTCACCTCAAAAGGAGGGGTATATCAGTGGGGGCATGCCATAGAGGCATGACTTCTACATTACTTCACAGATTCAAATTACAATAGGGGCATGTTTTGGAAACATGTTCTCCACGCTTATTCAGTATGCAGCATATCCAAATTACAATGGGGGAGTATTTTGGAAACATGTTCTCCACATTGGCACTTATATCAATTTTCATATTTCTCCATATACAGTGGAGGCATGTTTTGAAAGCATGTTCTCCGCACTTACACCAGTTTTCAAATCCACATTTGGACTTACACTAGTGCTCAGATTCATATTGCAATGGGGGCATGTTATGGAAATATGTTCTCCACATTGACACTTATCTCAATTTTCATATTTCTCCATATGTAGTGGAGGCATGTTTTGGAAGCATGCTCTCCACACTTACACGGTTTCAACTTGGCCAAATTGCATAGTTATATGATTCAGATACACATTTGTGACATAATTCTATACATTGGTACTAATGTTATACACCATTTCAGCATGAGACACATCTAAGATGCCTATACTATGCAATGTGCGTCTAATATTGCAAAATCAAATCAGGTTTAGATTCCAAACACTTTCAGGGACTGTCACCACCCACCAGGTTGGAATGTTACGAACTGTATTAAGCCAATCTACCGCAGTAGTTGGTTTGTTTTTGGTATGGTTGAGGTGATTAAATCACTCAATCTTGCCAAGCTTATAGGTTGGACTTGATTACATCATCTACCCTCCCCAGTTTTATAGTGCGAGTTGACTTAGTTGGCTCACACTCACCAGGTTATAAGTATGATTGGGTTGCACGATTGAGCTAATATCAATTGTCAGGTGGCAACTCATCTTTTCTCCAAGGTTGGGGGCATGTGCCCTCCAATCTCTCTCTATCTTTTTAGATATATTCATTTTCCATATTTGTATTTGTCCTAATCTCAGTTTCAATGATTCATAATAATATATCTTTCACATTAAATTGCCAAAAGGCAAAACGGTTGCACCAATACACAGATCAATCACCAACAACGCACTCAAGTTGGACTCGAGCAAAGGCAAGGTGTGTTATACACACCCATGTATACATTTCTTCTCTTTTAAACCAACAATTTGATTATTAGATTAAAGGGGGCAAACGTAGATACTATTTCTAAACTATATAGCACCTCAGTCTTGTACACTTGACAAATACATATCATAGATATACCTTCAATTTCTAGACCTTTTCCATTGTCAAAAGGCTTGCATACACTATCTCTTTGTACCAAATTGTTTATCTCTTAGTCCGACTAATATTTTTTTGATGACTCAGACCCTCTATCTTGCCTAAAATATTAAAACCTGTTTATCTTTTATCTCTGCAAGTTCTGGACTTGCACTTATTTTCCAGCTACCTGAACACTTGCATCCCAATCAAACGCCTACGTCAACACAAGTGTCCTATACCAACGCAAGTGTCCACTGCCCTAAAGTCATCCAACGTGCAATGAAACATATCTTAAAAGGTCAACCTAAGTGCTTTGATGCAAGATATTCTCTAAAAAGATTGGTATAAATATAAAATCAACCCTCATTCATTCTGAACCAAGAAACACCTAGCAACTCACAAGACTACTTACCAAAAGCACTCAAGTGAGCAAAGCTTCTCTATTTTCTCCTATTTCCATATCAGCCATAGGGAGAACACATCTACAGGTCTGAAGTGGACAACACATCTACAGGTCTGAAGTACTAGATGAGCATTCCATGAGCCACATTTGCCAAGTTATAAGATAGGTCACTGTTGTACTTGCTTATCACACATTGCATGATTTACACACAAACCAACACGTAAGGGAGAACTACATAAGTCTGAGGCCCTCTTTGAAGTATTGGCTATGTACGCAACACTCATTGACGGAGGGATCTTTCGAGTAGCTCAACACCGTGTGCCCACTAACCCATTTTTTTTACAAGCAATAAGAAGATGAACTAGGGTTTTTCTATTCAACAAGGAGCGACAGTCCATGACCCAGATCTGAATGCACCAGAGTGAAGGCGACACAAAACCCAAAAATATGTAGGTGGTCGCATTCAATTTCAATAGTTATTCCACACTAGACACCTGTGTCCAAGTCAGACAGTAGCATCGACACAACCATCCCAAGTCGATGTAAGTGTCCACAGCTACAAAGGCACAATTACCAAAATCAAACGATTGATCTAGAATCCAAATCCAATCTACTTTTTTCATGTTCCAAATCCAAAATTGTATTAGCATCAGAACCAGTTGGTATCTTGTTTCATTGTTATTGCAATATCTAGCATAGTTGTACTTCCTATATTTAACATCTTAGTAGAATAAATTCAATATATGTTCTGAATTTCGCAAACAATTGGCCTGCTTTAGAGATAGTGTACCATCCTTATGCCCTAGGCTATCTCTACCCCTTTAACCCTAGACTCCCCTTAATCTAAAATAGTGTTTATCTGAGTTTTCTATTAATTGGTCTATTGTAAATTAGTTTATCACCCTTGATTTAGAACTACTTCTATAATTCTTAACCCTAGATCCCCATATCTAAAATTTAGGGTTAAACAATATCATTCATCATCTGCATGAACATCGCTAAAGTGTTGGTCAAGCCGAAAGGCATAACCAACCACTAAAATGAACTTTCTTTTACTTTGAATGTAGTCTTCCATGCAACTAAAGGTTTGGATGGGAACCTCATTATAGCCTTACTTAAGGCCGATATTGGTAAAGAACTTACCACCATGAAGCTAGTTCAGTAGGTCTTCTATCCTTGGAAGTGATTAATCAACAATGGTCTTCGCCATGGTTTTATTCAATGCTTTATTATCAACGTACAACCTCCATATGTCATCCTTTTTTAACACAGAACTTTGTAAATAATTTGGCAATGCGAATAGCTTATAGCATTACATGTCCTTTAGTCACAAGTTCTTGAATTTGTCACCTGATTTCCTTATTCTCCAAGAATAAACATCTATAGAGTGAAACATTAAGCAAGGTAGTCTTTGAATCAAATCAATCATGTGTTCTGTCGAATAATGCACCAGAACTTCAATTTGAAACTAGACAAAATCCTCGTGTTCCTCCAACACTTTGCTCCTCTGCATTTTTTCTACTGGCGTTGTGGCGTTAGCTTGTTACCACAAAGATGTATGTCTTCTTATGTTTAGATCTAACCATCAAGGGTACAAATTTTTTACTATGGCTACCAATTTCTTGCATTGCTTGGTGTTGACAAGTGAAAACTTAGAAACTACTTCTCATGTGCATTCTAATCACCAACATGAATGATAAAATTTCTAGGATTTGCTCTATAATTTCCATGACACTAGTACAAGACTGCCCAAGTAAAACATTACATACCTCTAATGGTAACATCACAAAGGACTTCATCATGAAAAGTCTTGATTTTGTACACTAGATGACACATATAAGTGACTCATTTCTTAGAAACCACACTTGACAATCAGAATACAATGAATTGCCCTTTCTTAATCACAGAATATACACCATTCTGTACAACTCACATACTTTGTTGACATGAATAAGGTCAACTGCATACGAATCTCAAAAGATAAAGAGCTTTCAAGCTGTAGCAAACATTATACATATTCATTTGTAAATGCCTGTAAAACTTTTGATTCTAATGGTAAATTTAAAACACTCATTATATGGTCCTCTCCCTCAAACTGTTGCCAACAAATATCATTGATGGGTAACCAAAAACAGGTACACCAAAATCAAGAGATCCAGGCTAATTTAGAATGATCTATATTGCAAGGGACCTCACACCTAAACAATAGATACCAGACCAGTGAGACAGTGACAGTGACTTTGGTCCAAGACTAGTATATAACTCATAGGCACACTGCCAACTTCTTGTCAACCTTCGACACGAGGAAGGAGTGACTGATTAACATGCCCTTGGTGTGTCCCGGTAACCTTCTAGAGACCCTCTCTAGTCTTCCATCCCAACCTTTTTATATTTTCTCCATCTCGCTGTATTGTTCCTATATTCTGTGACAACACAAACCACCCCCATCCCGTGTCCCTGTGCCCATCGCCATTGAAATATCATTTCTACGATTTTGGAGGTACTTCTAGGCATCCCTTTTGCATTCCCTTATTATTCAGACTTCTCTATTGTTCTTTCCTATTTTGTCCTCAAGGAATCCCTGCTGTTTTCTCTAATTTTTGTACTTTTTACTCTCTCTTAAGCCACTTTTGGCCATTAATAAAAAATGTTTAAATATATCAAATTATAATGTTTTCCAGAAATGCTGTTTATAGCTGTTCTTGGCTAAAGAGCCGCACCATAAACAGTGTCTCTATGCCGCCAAATTCACCCAAGATTTGGACCTGGCCTCGTCCGTACCAACTCTAAAGGCTCTGAATTAAATTGTAATTTAAAACCTACTGCTATAACGTTTACTCAAATAGGAGCAGACGCGTTGAAAGAGAAAAAATCTTAATAATTTAATTTATCGACCCTTACTTTCCAACAATGGTATTGGTATAAGCATCTGTATTGTGGAACCAATACTACAATACGCGTTTAGGAGTAGAAACTTTTCACCGATTGAATTGAAACTACAGCTAACAAGATCCTTTTCATTTCATGCGAGGGCAAAATGAAAAATATTACAAGATGGTTATTGGGAATGTGAAAATTGTTACACAGACAGCAATACTTCCTCCTCGTGAACTCAAAATAGTAAAATTCTACCCAATTTACATACAGAACATTACTAACATTAACCCTATTTCAGAAGAAAATATAAAAACCTTAAAACTTCAAATATAAGATAAAATCATTGTAAATTTAAAGAAAAAGAAGAGAATGCTAACGTTGCTGTCGCTTACAGTTTCTATCGAATGAGCAGCAAAACCAGCAGAATAACAATGAACGGGTGTCGATTCAGTCGCGGCACATTAAAGCTCTTTGCCTTTAAAATCCACCTGTCCTAACAATGATTAAATAGCTGGTACATCGCTACTTCTTATTAATCACTTAATTATAATTATACATTGCAAGCATTGAACGCATTACTTCTATCATATACATTTGTCTCTCTATCGCTGGAACTTGGGACCCTTAATTTGTTTATTTATTTTTTATTTTTTTGGTATCTAAATTACAATTCGATAAAGTGAAAATAGGAGGTAGTTTATATATTATAAGCACCTTACAGAGTTAAGTAAGGTTTTATGATAATAAAAATTCAAAAAAATTATAATGTCTTGATTATTTGATTATAATTATATATTCAAAGTTTTTAGGAATTAGAATTATATATTGTATATTTTTGCTTGATAATAGATGTGTAAAAATTTATTCGATGATTTTGTTTTTTATGTATGGTGTTCTAAAAATTTCATTCATTCTTCTAAAATTTTGAGTTGATCCCTGGCAAATTGATTTTCTTCAAACCCTAATAAAATAATTAATTAAATATATAGAACTAGTTATTTATCAACTCGTCAACACTACACAATATCAAAAACATGCCAAATAAAATACAATTCAACCAAGGAATTTAGTGTGATGCAATCTTTTTCTACAATAACTTTTGGCACAACAATTAATGCTTGATTTCTTTTATAATGTAATATTAAATGCTCTTTGTATTTCTTTACACTCTTGAATGTCTTATTTAAATGCTTGTATTTATTGTTTATGCACGTTCATTATATGTCCTAAATGTACTAATGCCCTTGTATATTTATAGACCTCTTAAATTAAAGTTAGGGTCCTATTTGAGCAAATGTTGACATACAACGAGTGAAAAAGTAGACAAATCATGTCCCATGATCATTGGGACCCCAAAATTAGGTCAAAGGAGCCCACCCCATAAAACTTACATTGTACATTTCTGGGAAAAACCAAAAAAATGCACGAAAATAGGGTGAGACAAAAGAGGAGAGGGGAAGGCAAATAAAAAGAAGGGAAACACAGTAGGAAACAACCAAAAACATGGAAAAACTTGCTAATAAGAGCCTAATTTTGACGAACTGACAAACACAGGTATGTCCCTAGAATAATGTAGTTTTGCAACTAATAAATTCTCAAGGACAATTTTTACATATCTACATAATCCCCACTTTGATATGTGTGCATGTGTACATATATATCAAAGTAAAACAAGCCAAGGGTAGATACAAAATTTCACGCTCTTAAAGCCCCTGCAGCAACTTGAATGATCGTGTGAAACCTACAAGGACATTTATACATGGATAAGTTCCCAATGAATAATCTATTGAATTTTGGAAAGGGAAACAATCAAAATGATATACCTAGTTTTGTTGGAAGTGTGAGAGCGCCATTGTTTGAGTCCCCTGCATCTCTAAAGCTATTCCAAATCCTAATTTTTCTAACGATACAAGGATGCCCCTATAGAATCTCATGGGTATAAACATGTGTTAAATCATTCATGCATTTTTTTAGTACAATTTTTAATGACCAAAAATCAAAGCTAACAACTTTAATGTAATATAAGAGTAAAGTGAAGAAATACCCTAAATGTATCTTACAAAGAGAATAAATGTCATGTGTTGGAGATGTCTAGGAATAAAAAATATATAATTACCCCCACTCAAAGGAGCAAAAATAATATTGAATGTTTGGAGCCCTAAAGTCTATAGTATGGATAAATGGGCTTACTATATGCCCCATTTGAGATATGAGATAACTTGTGAAACACACATCTCTAAAGAAATAGATTATATGCATCATGTGTACTATGAGAAATAAAAACATTGATGTCTAACATAGAAAGATATCATCTTGGAAGTATGTATGCTATGTATAAATTACCCCACATGGGTTTGTGATGTAATCTATATAAGCACAAGTATAAAATGCCCCACATGGGAAAGATGTAAACAATATAATCAAATGAGTAATATGCCCCACATGGGCAACATGTAATCAATACAATCATATGAGTAATATGCCCTGCATGGACAACATGTAATCAATGTAATTACATAAGTAATATGCCCTGCATGGAAAACATGATACAAGCAATGTGGCAGTACAAATGTCATGCACAAGTGTGGACCTATAGACACATAAGTTTGGTATTGAAAACTTGACAATGTCAATCTTAACCTAACTTTACCATGCATGTCTTGTGTGTACACATATGACTCTTTTCCACGCTCCTCCTTAGCCATTCACCTATCTACGGACCCGACCTTCCCATTTTTTTATTAGTCACCTACATGAATTTCTATTTTGTGTTTAATCCACATATTATCATAATCAAACTATCATGTGATCATCAAATCATTATTTCCTACACCTTGGATGCCTTTAGTTACAGTTAGATAGATATGGTTACTATATTCATTCACCTCTATTGAATTTATCCATGTACCCTATACCAGTCATTTTCCTAAATTCAGATATTCTTATGTTAGTCTATACATTTCGCATGTTGGTGGTACAATAAGTTACCCAAAGAATTAGTTAGCTATACACACTAGACTAAAGTTTGATTCATATCTAGCATTCACTTACAAAAACATTATTACCTTGAGGAATACATCTACACATTGAGAGGAACAACCATAAAGTTTCCAAATCATAAATCCCTCAAAGGAACAAGCCCTAGTCAAGTTTGAAGCACCCAAAAGCCAAGTCAAGTTTGTATTTTTTAAAGTGTCGAAACCCAAGTTACAGATTTCGTCCATCCTAGTAGATCACTATTGCACACATGCACCTAACTAAGAGAACTACATATGGTTTGAAACCTCTTTAGAGTTTTAGAAATGTAGGTAGTGCTCAACCACTAGGGAAGGGGTGGTCGGGGTCTGCTTGACCCATATTTTCCAACCATTTTTATAAATAAACCTAGTGTCAAAAGTGGAGCTAGGATTTCATGGTGAAAGAGACAAAATTATGGACTTGTGCATACCATCAAGCTTTTGATATTGCATAGAACAATGGTTTAGAATCAAGCACAATGATCTTTGTCAAAACAATCTAGCACACCTCACAAGGACATTTTTGACAGATATTAGATGCCTTTGGTTACCATAGGCAACTTGCTACTAGGTTCATCTATGTAGGTGTAAACACTCAAATTTAATCATTAAGTGCTTGACAATGTTTAATCTTGATATCCTTACCTCGCTTGGCCTATTCACCATTCTGTTGACTTGAAATCTCTACAGGGGCATTCACTATTTTATTCATTGTCTCATAACTACTTAAAACATCATTTATACATGTTTATTTTGCTTACAAGCATCTATAAAACTAATTCCATTAGTCTATGCTCTTTTGGGACAAGACCACACCAGGTCATACAGGGCCACACTACAGCCTTGTCCACTAGTACGACCTTGTCCCCCACACCCTATCGATAACTTTTTAAATTTGAGACATTACATTTACCCATCCTGCACTTTTATCAAGGTTGGTTAGTGAAAATATTAAAAATATTCCTCTATATAAGCACATCAAGACCTATCTATACACATTTAATAATCACCTAAAAATTCTACTACATAGTGAGCAAAAGAGCACTACTCTTTATAATTTCAATTTTGTTGCATCTAAAAAATCATAGGCCAAGTTTGAATATTTTTTATTGCAGGTCAATGACACTTAATATTAAGCATTAAAAACAATCTACCTAGTTGCATTCATCTATAAAATTTAAGATTCACACGCTCATTGTAGGAGGGAGAACTACATCATCTTGAGGCCTATTTGAGCTATGTAGGCAACACTCAGATTATGCAGGGTTTTTTTAGGGTAGCTCAATTATTCCCCTAACACTATTCCTCCCTTTTAGCATTTGATATATATTTTTTATGTGCATGAACTAGGGTTTTATATTTTTTAGGACCTGTACACATCAAATTCGCACACATAATAAAAAAATAAGCCCTTGTAAACATATGCACATACCTAGATCAAAAAATCGGTCACACAGTCAACAAGGACATTACTACAATTAACAAATAAGGCCATAATGCATCATTTTTATCTTTATGCAGCCTTGTCCTAGCTCAGTTTGAATTCTTTCTTTCGATCACAACACAATTGATAGGTCTTTCTAGGTAGTTTCTAGTCAAAAACAACTTGCATAGTCAACATAAAATCAATTTGAGGGAGGTTTATACACTTGTTTGTCAATTAACTATTTTTAGCTCATTTTCAATTATGTAAATTTTATATTCTACATTGAGTTATGTATATTTTTGTATATCTAAATTAATTGTCAATAATTTATTTGTTCTTAGCATTTAATTGTTAAATAAAAAAGAACCCATTAAACATTATGGTGAACTTGTTATTTTTAGAACACTACTTGATTGTTTGCTTATTTTTGTGTGGTCTAGGGTTTCAACTAAATTTTTAATCTCATAAATATTAGAAATTCCTGATTCATTACACAAAAAACATGATTATTGTTTTTTATTTGCTTCTCGCTTGTGTTTAGAAATGTGTTATAGTAGTTGTAAAACTACTCAGTGACTGTTATTATAGGCCACACAGTGATATGTTTCACAAGCATCATGGTGTGAGGGGTTTTAACCCAATACCCATAACCATTCTACATCACTAAACACATAGTTTAGTTTTCACATACCTCGTGATATATTAGAAATGCCTAGGTTCCCTTGTTTGATTCATAGGAAATCTCTTTTAGTCGTTTGATTTATGGTTCACCTGAGAGGAGAGCATTGCCTAGGGAAGTTACTCTCATTGTACTCTCAGAGATGGGATATTTGGATACTAATCCATGGATGAGAAAGTATATTTAAGAGCTTACACAATCAATTAAACCCTTGCCTGGATCACCCTTCATACCTTGAATTTTGCTTGCATTATATACATAATCATTAGCTATTTTGTACATGCATGATTAATATACAGCACTAAGTGTTTTATTTGTTGCACTTGGTTTATTTACATTAATTTAATATATCATGGATAGTCAATTTTCCTTGTTATCTACTCATGTCATGTATTTGACTTATGATAATGAATGGACAAATCACAATAAGAAAAAACTTATGGAAGAATCATATGTCGATAATTATGATTTTGATGATATATTAAATTAGTAAATATATAATTTGATTTTGATCAAACATGGGAACATGACTCCTCATCAAATTCACATTTATATTCCCCTTAGGATCATCTCTCATCTTCCTCCTTGACCAATAATCTAGGGTAAAAAGAGCAATTAAAGTTTCACATAAAGCAATATTCAAAGATAAAGGCACCATACCGAGATAAAATTATGTTTAAAAAGGGATTTCTTAATAAGGGCATTTCAAATCAAGATTTAATCTCTAAAGTGACTACTCATAATAATCATGTTATCTCTTTTCCTTTAAAAATAATGGATATTGAGCCTACATGTCATAGCTCTTTCCCATTTTCAACCAATGAGGATGAACTTCCTTCTTCTTCCCTTATCATAGTGTCACAAGCTGCAATTGAAAGCCATGACATTTTTTGTAACACATCTTATGATATTGCCTATGTAGACACTTAGTTTTGGCCACTTCCGTGCCTAAACTAAGATTTAGTCCAATTTTTAAGCAAACAACACATCTAAGCCTAAAAATCACCTGAATTGACCAATTTCATCTATATAATGGATTTAATTACCCAAAAACATGATGAGGCTAACTTATTTGGTGTATTACCCTATATGCATCACTGACCTAGTTCAGTTCTAACCCTAGTCAAATTATGACCTAGTAATTTGACACTTTTGACCTATCAAGCTATTAATTCATAAAATTTAAAATAAGTACCAAAGGCCAAAAAGTACTAAGCAAGACTAATTACATTAAAAATCCTAATTAACTCACCTAAACAAAAAATTCAAATCAAATAAGTGAATTTCATTTACCAACAAATAAATTTTTAGTTAAATATAAAGTCAAAGGTTAAATGAGCTAATAAAGAGATTTATTATCTCCTAAATATTCAAAAATGTGAGTCACACCTCAAAAAATTTTAAAGTGAGTTGTCATGCCTCATAAATATCTAAAATTAAGGTGTGAAGATTTCATGAGTGCCTTGACCCAACCCAGAGTTAGACTGACTTAGCCTAGGCTAATTTAGACTCAACCCAAGTTATAATTTAATCTAACCTCCCTAAGGTTAGAGTTAGTTCTTTGATCTATAAATACAAGTGCCCACACTATATGCCAACAATATTTTGTGTGTAAGGTTATTCTGTTGGAATACCTTCTTAAAGCCTTTGAGAGTAGTATTATAATGCCCAATTTATGCCACGCTTCACACCAAGCCACAAGTGACTATTGGAGAGATGCTACCACTATGGAAGATCATTGCTAGAAGACCAAAATCATCATAGGCTAAGCATGGACATCCTTATGCCAATAATTAAGCATAAAATTTGACAAAAAAAGTAAGAAATTTGTATTGTCTTTATCTCTATTTTGTGATCTTGCTTATTGTGTTATGCTCTCCCAAGTTCTTAGGCAAGAGTGTTTAGTCACAGTGTTTTGTTATGCTTGATTTTTTCTCATTTGGACTAACAAGGGACCAATCTACATATTATTTACTCTTTGAACACCTAAATTACATAATGGCACGCCTAGTGGGACCAAACATCCTGTATGGCCAATGAGATTGCTATGCTAGCTTTAGTATTTCTAACAAATGCATTTAAATATTTGAGTTTAGAGTTTTAGCTTTGAAATTCATGTCTTTTTAACAAGGTTAGAGGGATCAATGATGATTTTAGCAAATCATCGATGATTTCAAGAATTGACAATGATCTCTGCATCAAAATAGAGCAAGCCAAGAACACAAGGAAAAAAATTATTTCTTTTTTGTGCTTAACAATCTATTTATTGCCTTTGTAACCTTTTTATTGCAAATCCATGAAAATTTTGAGTTTTAAACTTGTTTATCAATCATTTTTCTTTCAAAACACATTTATTTTTTATATGGTTATAGGAAAAGTTGATGATCTAACCAAATTGACATCAATTTTAGGAATCAACATCGATCTCTGATATAATTGACAATGATTTATTTGAGATAAAAATAGAAACACGAGAGCTAGCAATGAATTATTTATTTATTCACTTGTTTTTTGGCTTCTAAGTAGGCAAACCCCTTAATATTTTACAAGACCTAAGGTCGAGAGAGAGAGAAGCTTAAACATAGTTAAAAACTCACATACAGTTTATTTGGTGCTTAAAATCCATTTAATCACGCTTGTCTTTGAGTTTTTAAAGTTTTTACAAGTGCAAACAAGGCCAAGGGGCCAAAATTTCAAACACATTTTGATTTAGTGCTATTAAAAGGAACAAACATTTTAGTTAGAGCTCTTAAGAGCTTTTTCACTTTATGTTTGCTTTTTATTAGCTATTTTTCAAAGTTCATTAGACTATTTTCTTTATATATTGCAAATTAGAAGTAATTGCGTGTATGCTCTCCCCCATCCCCTTTAGGGAACTCAAATGACCAAAAGCCCTTAGTTTATTGTCATTGTTTGAAAAGTTGTGTCAAAAAGAATGTCGTGTATGCTCTCCCCAAGCTTTAAGTGACTTGGATGACTCAAAAATGACCTCTAAAGTCTTTTCAAAATTTTATTTTATTTCTTTATATATATATATATATATATATATATATGTCTTGTAGATGGGAGCTCGCTTCTCTCTCACAAGTTCTCTAAGGGTGTGTTGACCTGGGGTTTCATCTTCTACCATTGTACTAATACCACTCCATGGTGGGGTATACAAATTGGGAAAAATTTTAGATGGGATAGTGGTGAGCAGTCAGCCTAACCATCCCAATAGGTAACTGGGCCATGTGATAGCCAAACATTAGAATTTATTAAGCAATACACAGATGAAATCATTATGCAAAGGACTATACCATTGCATAAGAAGCTAAGCAGTTTGAACTCAATTGATGTGATTGTGCCCTTATGTTAGCCACACTTGGGACCATTTAGTACATTTGAGATTTATAAATTTTAGTCAAAAGCCCACTTGACACAAAATTTATTATCAAATGTTGAGTGCTTCTCACTCTGAGTTTGTGTCATGTATTAATGCTTGAGAGATAAAGGGGGCATAAAAATTTTACCCACATCTATACTTTATTTTTTTGGATTAATACTTAATTCCTCACAATAATTGGTATATCGGTGGGAACTTTGGCAATTATGCACACCCATGTCAATTTTAGATATAGGATGAACCATTAGTGTTACTTCTATTTTCTTTGATTTACATGTGTGTTTTTAGACTAAAACTATATGTTTGTATTGTCACATTAAAACAAGTCCAAAACTTTACGTTGTTTTCACACTACCTTAGCCTAAGAGGTGTTACTATGTTTGTTTGTGTCACAATTATTGCCTTGGAGATTTATTCCAAAACCATTTGAGTTTCACTTGTCTAAATAGGGCATTGTTATGCTACCCATTTCATCCCAAAATTTTGCCTTGGATGTTCTAGTCCAAAACCATTTGCCATGACATTTGTTTAAAGGAGCATTATTATGCTACCAAAATCATTCTAATATCTTGTCGCTTTTAAAACCAAGTTCTGAACTATTATTGTACCTCTCTTGTTTCAAATGCATGGTTACGCTACCCATAGTGGTCTGAGTCCTTTTATTTTAGAACATTTGAGTCTTTTTGCATTAAATTTGAAACTCTAACTTTTGAAGTACAAATCATAAACTAATCAGTTTCATTTTGAAGCCTTATCTAATTTGGGCTTATGTTGTCTACCTTTTGTGTTGGGATTGTGTTACCTGGGTTGATTTCCTATTTGATCTAAAATACCCCTTTAACTAGACGTAGTGATTATTGTTTGTCTTGTACCTTGTTTAGAGCATCATTTTGAGCCAAGATGTTGCCATGTACTTCATTTAAAATTTGTTGTGCTAAATTCTAAATGTCCTAGTTATGATAGTCTCTTATGAATCAAGTATCAAGTTTTAGCGAGCCAATTACCTAGTGTCATATGATCCAATTGCCTTAGTTTAGTTTGTTTTTAGGTCTTTGTGTGGGTTATTATTTCCAATTCTAGCCTTATTTTTTTATATTATAATGATTATAATTGCCTTTGGGAAAATTATTTCTTTATCCATAGATGAGTTTGAGCCTTTATGTTAGTTTTGCCACTTATTATAACCACCTTGGAAAAATTAGTATCATTTTGTTAGACTGATTCCACATTTATTTTATTATACCTTTGTCTAGTGTTATCACTTGCATTTCCACCCTTTGACGAGGTGGAAAAGCTCTCTTCATCCAAGTGGCATAATGGAAACACCTCTAAGCTTGTGGGTAGCCTAAGGATGAGGTGAATCTCTGGATAGGGCTAGCACCCTTGATGTACTACATTTGATCACAACTAAAACTTGGGGGATGAAAAGAGAGAAAGATAACTTAAAACAAAATATTATAAGGGAGATAATACAAAAAATAGATTGATGACTTCCAACCATATGTATGTTACACTTGAAATCAAAGGACAAACTGAATATGCACTTCTCCAATCTACATCTTCTTATCTCAATGTTACATTGTGAGGTTATGGATGAATGTGGAAAGCTAAGAGAAATAAACAAGAGGAATATAAGGGAACTAATGAATAGGATAACTCCCTAAACCTTAGACATTTCCTGGAAAACTTCATATGCCCTACAAGAAGAAAATTTCCAATTGTAAATAGATGATAAAATGAAATAACATGCTAAGGAATCCATAGTCTTCACTTATGCAAAATCAAACATTCCAAATAAACACACTAAGAATAGTCATGGAGGAGGTAAAAATCAGTAGTATTGTTGATCAAAAGGTATAAATTTGAGTAGGGATGCACCATACTCAGGTGGAGCATAGAATATAATGGCCAAACTAGTTAGTTCTTATAGAACTTGAGAGAGAGAAAAGAAGAGAGAAGTCCAAGTGTCACAAGGACACTTGTTGAGTTGAGAAAATTTGTTATTTATGCATGAGAAGGGGATGTGAGATAAACCATCCAAGTTCAGGAGCTACAAGTGTTAATCCAAGTCATAAAGTTCATGAAAAGTGGCAAGAAACTCCTCATTCTTACTAAAAAAACTGCCTACATGATTAACCCTATTTGAACACCTTATAACTAAATGGAACCAGGTATGATGATTGGAATGAAGTGTAAGGTCATGAAACATGCCTCTATATGCATTAGTTTTAGGTTTGGTTATTTAGAATGACCTAGAGAGGAGAAATCATCTTTTAGTATCAAGAAATTTGCTCTTTTATGCACCTTGCACACTTGTCATCAAATTTGGCTTCAGTTGCTCATGAAAATCCATGGGAGGAAGTGAATGACACCTAAAAATACCCTCCATGGACTTATAATCACCAATTACACCTTAAAAATCCACTCACTTAAAGTTTTTGCACTTCTCCTTTGCTTGTCCATTAGGCCAATTTTGACTGGTTGAGTTGAAGCACCTGGTTTGGACAGTTGGAAGTTTCTCCTTGGCATAAAATGGACATAAGGAGTTATTAAAAGTCCTGAGTTAGTAAACAAGGCCAAGGGGCTAAAATTTTAAACACACATCGATTTAGTTATATTAAAAGGAACACACATTTTAGTTAGAGCTCTTAAGAGCTTTTTCACTTTATGTTTGTTTTTTATTAACTATTTTTCAAAATTCATTCAAATATTTTCTTTAAATATAGAAAATTAGAAGCAATTACATGTATGCTCTCCCCCTATCCCCTTTAGGAAACTCAAGTGACCAAAATCCCTTAGTTTATTGTTACTATTTGAAAAGTTGTGTCAGAAAGAATGTCGTGTATGCTCTCCTCAAGCTTCAAGTGACTTGGGTGACTCAAAAATGACCTCTAAAGTCTTTTAGTTTTTTTATTTTATTTATTTTTATACATATGTCTTGTGGGTGGGAGCTTGATTCTCCCTCACAAGTTCTCTAGAGGTGTGTTGACTTGGGGTTTCATCTCCCAACATTGTACCAACAACACTCCACGGTGGGGTATACAAATTGGGCAAAACATTGGATGCTTTAGTGGTCAGTAGTCAGCCTGACCATACCAATAGGTACCTAGGCCATGTAGTAGGCAAACATCATAATTTATTATGTAGTACATAGATGAATTTATTATGCAAAGGACTATACCATTGCATAAAAAGCTAGGCAGTTTGAACTCAATTGATGTGATTGTGCCCTTAAGTTAGCCACACTTGGGACCATTTAGTACATTCAAGATTTATAAATTTTAGTCAAAACCCCAATTTTCATAGAATTTATTACCAAATACCGAGTGCTCCTCACTCTAATTTTATGTCACGTATTAATGCTTGAGAGATAGAGAGGGGCGTAAAAACTCTACCTATATCTCTACTTTATTTTTTTGGATTAATACTTAATTCCTCACAAACATTGGTATATCAATGAAAACTTTGGCAAAAGCTACGCACACCTAGTTCAATTTTAGATATAGGATAAACCATTAGTGTTACTTCTATTTTCTTTGATTTACATGTGTGTTTTTAGACTAAAACTATTTATTTGTATTGTCACATCAAAACAAGTCCAAAACATTACGTTGTTTTCACACCAACTTAACCTAAGAGGTGTTACTATGTCTATTTGTGTCACACTTGTTGTCATGGAGATTTGTTCCAAAACCATTTGAGTTTCACTTCTTTAAATGGGGTACCATTACTCTACCCATTTCATCCCAAACTTTTGCCTTGGATGTTCTAGTAAAAAACCATTTGCCATGACATTTATTTGAAGGAGCATTATTACATTACCAAAATCACTTCAATCTCTTGTAGCTTTTAAAACCAAGATCTAAACTATTATTATACCTATCTTGTTTCAAATGCATTGTTACGCTATGATTTTTGGTCTAAGTCCTTTTGTCTTAGAACATTCGAGTCTTTTCTCAATGAATCTGAAACTTCACCTTTCAAAGTGTAGATCCTAAAATAATTAGTTTCACACTAAAGCCTCATCTAATTTGGGCTTATGTTGTCTACCTTTTGTGTTTGGATTGTGTTACTTGGGTTGATTTCCTATTTTATCTAAAATACCCCTTTGACTTGACCTAGTGATTGTTGTTTGTCTTGTACCTTGTTTAGAGCATCATTTTAAGCCAAGTTGTTACCACGTACTTTGTTTAAAGTTTATTGTGCCAAATTCTAAATGTCCTAGTCATGATAGTCTCTTGTGAATCAAGTATCAAGTCTTAGTGATCCAATTACTGAGTGTCATATGATCTAATTGCCTTAGTTTAGTTTGTGTTTAGGTCCTTATGTGGGCTCTTATTTCTAATTCTAGCCTTATTTTTTTACATTAGAACGATTATAACTACCTTTGGGCAAATCATTGCTACCTTTTGATCCTATTTCATAATTATTCTACTTTATTTAGATACTTTTATCATTGAATATAACTACCTTTGGGCAAATCATTAATTTAGCCATAGACGAGTTTGAGCCTTTATGTTACTTTTGCCACTCATTATAACCCCCTTGGGAAAATTAGTATCATTTTGTTAGACTGATCTCACATTTGTTTTGTTTTACCTTTGTTTAGTGTTGTCACTTGGATTTTCACTCTTTGAGGAGATGGTAAATCTCTCCTTATCCAAGTGGCATAATGGAAACACCTCTAGGCTTATGGGCAGTGTAAGGATGAGGTGAATCTCTAGATATGGCTAACTCCCTTGATGTACCACTTTAGATCACAACTACAACTAAAATTTGAGGGTGAAAAAGGAGAAAGATAATTGAAAACAAACAATTCTAAGGGAGGTGATACACCAAATATGTTGATGACTTCCAACCATATGTATGTTACACTTGAAATCAAAGGACAAACTGAACATACACTTCTCCAATCTTCATCTTCTCACATTAATGTTACATTGTGATGTTATGGATGAATGTGCAAAGCTATGAGGACTAGACAAGAGGCATATGAGGGCACTAATGAATATTCTAATTCACTAAATCTTATACATTCCATAGTACACTTCACATGCCTTGTAAGAAGAAAATTTCAAACTACAAATAGATGATAGAATGAAATAACATGCTAAGGAATCCATAGTCTTCACTTATGCAAAATCAAACATTCCAAATGAACACACTAAGAATAGTCATGAAGGAGGTGAACATAATTATTATTATTGATCAAAAGGTATACATTTGAGTAGGGCTTCGCCATACTTAGGTGGAACATAGAATATAATGCCCAAAATGGCTAGTTCTTATAGAACTTGAGAGAGAGAGAAGAAGAGAGAAGTTCAAGGGTCACAAGGACACTTGTAAAGCTGAGAAAATTAGTTATTTATACATTATAAGGGGATGTGGGATGAACCATGTAAGGTCAAGATCTATAAGTGTCAATTCAAGTCATAAACTTCTTGAAAAGTGGCAAGAAACTCCTCATTATGGCTCAAAAAAACTACCTGCATGATTAGCCCTATTTGAATGCCTTATAACTGATTGGGACCAGGTATAATGATTGAAATGAAGTTTAAGGACATAAAACATCCATCTCCATGCATTATTTGTAGGCCTGGTCATCTGAAATCACCTGGAGAGGAGTAATCATCATTTGCTTTCAAGAAAGCTACTCTTCCATGTACCCTACACACTTGTCATCAAATTTGGATTTAGTTTCTCATGAAAATCCATGTAAATAAGTGAATGACACATTTCAAGACCTTTTGTGTTGTTATAACCATGAAGGACACTTTAAAAATCCATTCACTTGAAGTTTTCATGCTTCTTCATAGCTTGTCCATTAGGCCAGTTTTGATTGGGTGAGTTGAAGTACCTAGTTTGGAGACTTAAAAGTTTTTCCTTTGAATAAAATGGATATACAGAGTTATTAAAAGTCTTTATCTTCCTCCCAAACTTGATTTCACCTCTTGAAACCTCCTGTATCCAGCACAACACAAAAATGGTCAAAAAATAACATGTTTCTCACCCCATCCGTACAAGTTCGTACAGACAAAGAGCATGAGTGGGAGCCTGAGGGATTATTATATAATTTAAAATAATAATTCATGCCATTTTTGTTCATTTTGGTTCATATTCAACCTCATCTTTCCAATCGGGTCTCGGTAAGGGTTTGTAAGGGTTTTTTAGTAGTTTAAGCCCTTAAGCTTTGTTCATAAAGTTGGGATATTGGAATTATAAAAAATTACACTAATGTGGTGTTGGATACCCATTAATCTTACTTAACCAATATATCCTCCATAAAAATCCTCATATAAGATGTGAGCTTCCAAACCTCCCCTATCGAGCTTATTTTCCTCTTTTCCTGCATGCTGAGTTAGTTTTGAGC
This sequence comes from Torreya grandis, assembly GCA_037957365.1. Classification (NCBI taxonomy): domain Eukaryota; kingdom Viridiplantae; phylum Streptophyta; class Pinopsida; order Cupressales; family Taxaceae; genus Torreya; species Torreya grandis. The sequence goes on from JARHVA010001507.1 coordinate 2,391,505, forward strand.
CCAAAAATGGATTTTTATGACATCCATTTCAAGTTTGGGGTTTGTACATACCTATAGTAAAATTTTTAACATGTTATATTAGGTTATAATTCTCACTTCATTCAAAAATTGTGATGGAATCCCCATTTGGGCACTAGTTCTAGACCTTGATCACTAGGCCTAGACCTTGATCACTAGGCTTGGCTGCAACATTTGGTGTTCTAGACCTTCTTGTTGATTTTATTGCATTCAAAAGGATTAAACACATCCATGATGATCTCAAAAACATATTAAAACAAGGTATAGACCATTCTTAAGGCTATAAGTGTGAGTGACCCTTCATTTGGGTATTAGGCCTCACCATGTCCATTAGGCCTGTCTACAACCTTGAGAGCATACGACACCTTGTTTAGTTTCTCTCTCATTTATATGATTTTATGTGTCATGAAACTTTAAAAACATTCTTGAAGAGTATCTTTATCTTCTGGTCCATCTTTTTGCTCTAACTCTTCAATTCGCTTGTTTGTGTACGAGGAGAGTGCCCTCTATTTGAGACAAAATAGAGGGTACTTCCTGTATTTGCTCATGAAAACCAAGTATTCGAGGTTTTTATAAATTTTTTGGGGATGATACATACCAAAATTTAGTCTTTTTTCAGGTCATTTGACCCCACAACCTTCCAAAAACCAAAATAGACTCCTTAAATGCAAATTGTGTGCATGACAGTCATAAAATGATTGTGTTTTTATTCTAAAGAATACACCTGTCGGTTATGTTTTATGTTTTAGGTATTGGAAATGGTTTAAAATACTTCCTATAATCTTCCAATACTTATCCCATCTCTTCCCTTTTTAATTTCACACTTTGGATTTTGGAACTTTCAATATCAGTCAAGACTAGTTGACTGTGTACCCTATTTTATTTTGCTTTTTTGCTTCAGGGATTCTACCTGTAGGTAAAAGACTCAATATTTGAATTAAAATAGTGTATATGACATTATATACTCCCATATATTAATTTTTAATTAGTTTTCACATATATTTTTCACCTTCATGCTTTCAAACACCTATACACACTCCTTTCCACTCACTGCCTGTTCACTGAGACACCTTGCAATTTGACCCTGTTGTAGGTTTCTTTGATTCAATTAAATTTTTTAATGATGATTATAAGTATTTAATTGAATCCATTGATTTTTAAAAATGTATGGTTTAAATATTATCTTTCTTTGTAAACCTTAAAACATCACCTTGGCATCAAATTTGAGGTCATTGGTCAGATTGAGAGCATTCTGCCTGTAGGACCTATTGTAGGTGCATTTATCTCATTTTTACCTTGGTCATGGTGTATTAATATATTAATTTAAGCTTTTACATTACCTATAATTATCTTATACTTTAATTCATCATGAATAGGTTGAAGACATCACATAATTTCCATGTTAAGCCGCTATTTGAATACCTTGTTGCCTGACCCCTGTAGGTGGATGTGTAGGAGCCTATGTACGGATAGAGGATAGTATAGGGATCAAAACATGATTAATATCCTAATTTTTATGGTTTATTAGATCATTATCTCTCCATTAAACCATTTTAAACCTTCAAAACATGGTGCATAGGCCAATCTACAACTTTTGGATGAAAAATTCCTCTTTGAGGTCATAGTCCTATAGACGTCATTGAAGGAATTTAGTCATAGTTTGGCAACTTTTGGTTTCTAAGTGACCAATATAAATTTTATTTCTACCCTTAAAACTTATCATAGTTCCTTTATATGATAAAGGCTACAAGTTTTACCAATTTAGGTGTTTCAAGAGTCATTTCAACCATGCTAAAATATATACACAAAATACATAGGACCTCTGTTTTCATTTTTTAGGGACTTTGGGCCTGGAACAATCAGCTTGTTTTGGAACTAAAAATTCCCTATTTTCATAAATATATCACTTCACATATGTTTACCATGATATCATAAATGTTTTAGAACCATCAATAAGGGTTTTATCACCTGATTTGACACCTTCAAAGGGTATTCTCATGCTCTGTGGTACGACCTGTAGGTGATCATTCTCTAGTACAGGTAGATTTAGCTTAGACAGTGGTCATGGAAGGAACCATATGCATTTTCATAAGCCTATATAGGTCAAAGGTATCTCTAAAAACCCTCAAATGATCCTTTCACCTCTCAAAATTTTTGAAACCCACACTAAGCTTTGATGACATCATCATGGTTCTTGAATGTGTGCATTGGCTATATGTATGGACAATGAGTGTCTATAATGGAGAAAAAAGGATGTTAAAAGGGTATTATTGTCATATAAATTCAAAATAAACCTTAAAATTCATGATTACCATAAAAAAAATCTTGAAACAAGATATAATACATCTTCTCCAACATAAAAATCACTTGCAACCAAGAACTACATGGCAAGCCATGATATAATGATTGTTTGTGCGATGTGTGAACTTGAAAACCATGATAATTACCTTGGAGAATGAATATGAAATGTGAAAATGGGGTCAATAGGACCTTTAAAACATCTAAAAGACACTAACACAACCCCCTGAAGCCATGAATAAGTATGAATATCTGAAAATGGTGAAAACTGCCTGCAACTCAAAAAGTTGTAGCCTCCTGCAACTTTGAGATTATTGACTCATAAAAACACCTTGAAACATGAAAAAAAGCATGTGAGACATGAGGGGACATAGTCAACATCATCTATAACCAATCTTATCAAGTGGATTGTATGAAGTTTCTCAAACTAAGGTAAAACCTGCAGACATATTTGAAAGGTCCACTTTATGAGGATGGTTCATGAAGAGCAAACCACAATTTTTAAAAATACTTATATTTAAATGAAGGTATATTAGGATAAAAAAATCTCAAAAAATAATTTGCACTGAAACTTACTAAGCTGTCTGTACCAAGTAAAAAATTGCAAGTCACTTTTGTTTGCCAAGAAGGGTGAAAAGGCAGTAGAATAGTTTTGAGTAAGAAATGGCACTTTTAGATCAATCCAAATGTGGATCTAAGCTTGGGGAATCTGAAGAGGCACTTTCTAACCATTTCTCACATGACACACTTCCCAAGGAGGTCATACAAGTGCCAAAATTTTCTTTTCTTTCATGAAAATTGCCCTTTCTTCTCAGTAACCTACCATATTTCAATTATGTCAATTACTTAAGACCTCTAATGACACATGGGGCATGAAATAATCTTTTTTAACCTTGAAATTTACCAAAAAACCTATACAAAGCATTAAATGCACCTTTTTGACCCCTAAAATGACTCAAAAGGACATGTTGGCTAATGCAATTTATGACCAAGGCTAATATATCATTGAATAACATTAAATGACCTATGAAACACCTCATGACAAGATATTATTCCCCCAAAAACATCTATAAAACCATGTTTTAACCTATGGGTGTCCCAATTTGACCTAAAAGTCAAATTTGGTCAACATATTGGTGACTCATAAGGGTAGTATGCCTACTATGCTAACTAGACCTGTAGCCTTATCAGTCCATTGGGCTTAGGATTCATCTGAAGTCTGAGACAAACAAGGAAACCTTTGACCATTGACAAAGACAAGATAATTAATGACTACCTCAACCACATAAAGTAAAGGACACACATGAAAAAGAGAGCAAACACACATGTGCTCAAATCACTTAGGGGAATCATAAAACAAGTATTATGTACAAATAACAACTAAGCATACCTCCTTCCTAGATCAAAAGGAAAGATCGAGACTCTTCTTGCTTCATGACATGAAGGATTGTATGAGGCATATAGGATTTTGTCCTTTAGTATTGATGTCTCCAACTTTTTCACAATGTTTGCCAGCCTCATTGGCATGATGTTCAATGAGAACTAAGTAGCTCCAAATTAGTTGACCAAGGAAATGAATTCCTCTTACATCCAAACAACATCAACTTTGTCATGAAAATCCTCCATTATAGATTCTAATGGTGATTCAAGGCATACTTTCTTGACTTACATAGTGCTCTTATTAAGATTGGGCTTCCTCTAAGTTGCAAGTTCTTCTGCTCATCAAGGATTTTAGCATACTCTATCCAATATTAATCATTGTCCTTCATGAAAGATTCTTTATTCACCTTGTCTTACACTCAACTTGGCAAAGCTATTCAAGTTATTGAAATAACTCCATTTTTAGTTGCCAATCATCCTTGGTAATACACTCTACTTCATGCTTGAAATGGTCATACACAACCTCATGATTAGACATGGAGTCTTCTTCACGTAACTCTTTCTTCAAGTGTTGGCCGCATTCGTCATGGATACACATCCCCTCAAATATGGAGGCAAAAGATTGTGCATTTTCCTTTCGTTTACCAAATTATTTCCCTATTTTAATCTCTTCCTCATAACCACTCATGAGGTATTCTTGATTAGCCATGAATTGAGTTTGCTCTTCTTCACTTGCTTCTATCAAGATGGGCTCTTCTTCCAAGATTTCTTCTTTGCCAAGGGGAAGGCATTTTTCATTATCAGCCAAACAAGAAGATTCAACACAATAACTCACCTCTTCTTCCGCACTTAGGACCTCTTGAGGGATTTCAAAATTGTACCTCAACTGTCATAATCTGATTGTGAATGTCAAGGGATGCAAGGTCTTCCATCTCCTTCATGGTGATGCCAAAACTAGGCATCTTTAAATTTGGTGATCTAGCCCAATAATTCTGCCAAGGAGTTGCATTTTATTCAAGCAAGAGTTCTAAATTTTCATCAACCAACTACTCTTATTTTGGTTCCCACACCATAGGTTCATCAAGGCAAAGGGTGATGGGATGAGGACAAGAGGAAGTAGTTGGTAGAGGTGGAACATAGGGATCAAAATCATACTGGGAAATCTCTTGAAGGAGGTTAGATGGGGTGTGTTTTGGCATAGAATATCTCTTTGGGTCTAATCCTTCCATCACACCTTGACTTATCAACTTCATCCTTGACTCCAACTCTTCAAATTTCTTGGCTAGGTTATCTTGGAAAAGTCTCTCTTGAGGGTCATAGGAATCATCATGAGCATAAGGAATGTATGAGGGATAACATGGAACACAATAATCATCTTGAGGAATGGTGAGATAGGCTTGTAAAGGATTAATTTCATTCATAACCTCAGACACCTTATCAACCAAACTTCTATCTTCTTCCCATGACTCCACTATCTCACTCTAACTCAGGTTGTTAGGATTAAAAGTCTTTTCTTGAGGTGGTGGGGATGTAATGTGAGAGGTTAATGAGGGCTTGAATTCCACTTATTTTACTATTGAGATGGAATTCTATATTTTATTTTGTCCAATTTAATTTTTCTATTAAGGTTTTCTTTAAACACAAGGCTAGTCTTTTCAACTCTCTCTTCCACTTAATTTGGAAAAGGATGACTTTGGCAATTTTGATTAGGCTTATGAGTAGGGATCACAAATGACTAATAAAAAACTTGGGGAAGTGGATTTTAAGGTTGATAGACTTGGTAAGGCTGCCTCTCATGAATGTTTATCTTATCCTCTAAGGATGCAATCAAACCACTCACATCTAGCGTATCATTTTTAAGCCTTTGCCAATTGGCTCTTTCAATAGGTGCCCACTTTATGTTAACCAAATATAAGTCATCTCTCACCTTGTGAATTAAATGTATAGAGATATCTTGACCACATCCTCTTAGAGGATCAAGCTCCAACATGTACCTCTCATAGCCCAAGAGTGTTTGCTTGAAGGTGGAAATAGATAGAGTTGAGGAGTGGCTAGGTTGACTGGGAGAAGCAAGATATTGAGGAGGCTAGTTATAGAACTGATAGAAATCATGAAAAGGCTAAATATGATCATATTGGGGCTGAAAATAACCATATCAGGACTGGTACACTTCATGAAAGGGTTGATTGAGAACTTGCTCTTGTTGATAAGGAATAACACAAGCTTGCAATGTCTCGCTAACTTTTAAAGAACAAAAATCAACGCCAATGTAGTCCATGAAACATCATGAAAGAAAGAACACAAAGAAATATATCACCAACAATATTCAAAAGGAAACATGGGCTGATTGACCAGCTGATGTAGCTTCGGAGTTGCCATTGATGCTTGAATAGATGCCTCCAAAGGCTGATTACTGAGAGACAACACCAAAAATATCTCAACTTCTTAGACCAAGAGTTACATCGAGCATGCCAAAATATATTGTCACTTTAATTTGAAACCTTTGAGGAGATGAAAAATATCTCCTAATCCAAGTGGCACAATAGAAACACCTCTAGGCTTGTGGGCAAACTAAGGATGAGGTGCATCTCTAGATAAGGCTAGCTCCCTTGATGTACCACTTTGAATTACAACTACACATAAAATTGGGGGGTGAAAAGGGAGAATGATAAATAAAAACAAACTATTATTAGGGTGGTGATACACCAAATAGATTTATGACTTCCAAATATATGTATTTTACACTTGAAATCTAAGGACAAACTGAACATACACTTCTCCAATCTTCATTTTCTCATGTCAATGTTACATTATGAGGTTATGGACGAATGTGAAAATATAGGAGGACTAGACAAGAGGAATATGAGGGCACTAATGAATAGGATAATTCACTAAATATTAGACATTTACAAGAACACTCACATGCCCTGCAAGAAGAAATTTTCCGACTACAAATAGATGATAGAATGAAATAACATGCTAAAGAATCCATAGTTTTCACTTATGCAAAATCAAAAATTCCAAAATAACACAATAATAATATTCATGGATGAGGTAACCATTAGTATTATTATTTATAAAAAGGTATACATTTGAGCAGGGCTTTGCCATACTCAGGTAGAACATAGAATACAATGGCCAAAATGGCTAGTTCTTATAGAACTCGAGAAAAAGAGAAGAAGAGAGAATTACAAGGGTCACAATGACACTTTTTAAGCTAATAAAATTAGTTATTTGTGCATGATAAGGGGATTTGGGATGAAACATGCAAGGTTAGGAGATACAAGTGTCAATCCAAGTCATAAACTTCATGAAAAGATGCAAGAAACTCCTCATTCTAGCTCAGAAAAATTGTCTGCATGATTAGCCCTATTTGAATGCCTTATAACTGATTGGGACCAGGTTTGATGATTGGAATTAAGTTTAAGTACATCATAAATTTCTCTCCATTCATTATTTTTAGGCTTGGTCATCTGGAATCACCTGGAGAGGAGCAATCATCATTTGTTGTCAAGAAAATTGTTCTTCCATGCACCCTACACACTTGTCATCAAATTTGGATTTATTTTATGATGAAAATACATGGGAGGAAGTTAATGACACATTTAAATACCATCCATGCAATTATAATCACCAAGGACACCTTAAAATCCATTCACTTGAAGTTTTCACACTTATCCCTACCTTGTCCATTAGGCTAGTTTTGATTGGCTATGTTGAAGCACCTAGTTTGGACACTTAGAATTTTATCCTTGGAATAAAATGGACATAGGGAGTTATTAAAAGTATTTATATTCCTTAAAAAAATTATTTCACCTCTTAAAACCTCATGTAGCCTACACAACATAAAAAATGTTAAAAAATAGTCTGTTTCTCAACCCATTCGTATAAGTTCGTATAGACAAAGAGCATGAGGGTATCTTTAGGGAGTCCTATATAAGGTAAAATAATCATTAATTCCATTATGGTTCATTTGGATGCATATTTAGCCTCATATTCCCAATCGGGTCTTTGCAAGGGTTTGTAAGGGTTTCTAAGCATTTTAAGCCCTTAAGCTTTGTTCATAAGGATGGGACATTGGAATCACAAAAAAAATCCACTAATGTGATTTTGAAGACCCTTATATCTTCCATAAACTTATTTGGCCTCCATGCAAAGCCTCATGGAAGATGTGAGCTTCCAAACCTCCCCTTATCAAGCTTATTCTCCTCTTTTCCTGCATGTTGAGTTGGTTTTGAGCTCAAAAATGGATTTTTATGACTTCCCTTTCAAATTGAGGTTTGAGAATACCTGTAGTAACCTTTTTAACATGTTATAATATTTTTTAATTCTCAATTCATGCAAAAATTATGATGGACTCCCCATTTGTGCAGTAGGCCTAGACCTTGATCACTAGGCCTGAGTACAATGTTTGGTGTTCTAGACCTTCTTGTTGGTATTATTCCATTACACAGGCTTAAACACATCCATGATATCTAAAAAACATATTTAAACAATGTATTTACCATTATTAAGTCTAGAAGTGTGAGTGACCCTTCATTTGGGTACTAGGCCTCAACATGTCTACTAGCCCTATATGCAAGCTTGAGAGCAGAGGACACCTTGTTTAGTTTCTCTCTCATGTGCTTAGTTTTATATGATTTTATATGTGTCATGTAACTTTAAAAACCTTCTTGAGGATTCTCTTTATCTTCTGTTCCATCTTTTGGCTCCAACTCTTCAATTTTCTTGTTTGTGTATGAGGGGAGTGCCCTTTGTTTGAGACAAGTTAGAGGGCACTTCCCCTATTTTCTCAGGAAAAAAAAGTGTGAGGTGTTTATAATAATGGTGAGGATGATACATACCAAAATTTATACTCTATTTATGTCATTTGACCCCACAACCTTCCAAAAACCAAAATAAACTCTGTAAAATGACTATGTTTTACTTCTAAAGAAGACACCTGTAGGTTATGTTTTATGTTTTAGGTCTCATAAATAGTTTAAAATAATTCCTATAATCTTTCAATACTTATCCCATCTCTTCCCTTATTCATTTCACAGTTTGGAGTTTGGAACCTTCAATACCAGTCGAGACTAGTTGATTGTGTACCCTATATTACTATGTTTTTTTGCTTTAGAGACTCTATTTATAGGTGAAAGACACAAGATTTGACTTCAAACAGTGTATATTACCTCCTCTTCTACCTTATATTCATTTTTCATTAGTTTTCACATATATGTTTCACCTTCATGCTTTTAAACACGTGTACACACTCCTTTCCACTCACTACCTGTTCATTGAGACACCTTGCAATTTGACCCTGTTATAAGTTTCCTTGCTTTAATTAAATTTTTTCATGATGATTATAAGTCTTTATTTGAATAACTTGAGGTGAAAAAATGTTTTATTGAACTATCATATTTCTTTTTAAACCTTAAAACATCACCTTGACATCAAATTTGAGGTCACTGGTCAGACTAAGACCATGCTACCTATAGGACCTACAGTAGGTGCATTTATCTCATTTGGACCTCGATCATGGTGTCTTAAAATATTAATTGATTATTGTCCCTTACATTTCCTTTTATTATACTTTAATTCATCATGAATAGGCTTAAGACATCACATAGATGCCATGTTAAGCCACTGTTGAGTACCTTGTTGCCTGACCCCCATAGGTGGATGTGTAGGAGCCTTTGTACAGACTAAGATAGTCTAGGGATAAAAACAAGATGCATATCCTCCTTTATATGGTTTATTATATAATTATTTATTCATTAAAACATTTTAAACCTTTAAAACATGGTGCATAGGCCAATCTACAACTTTTGGATGAAAAATTCCTCTTTGAGGTCATAGTCCTATAGAAATCACTAAAGGAATTTAGTCATAGTTTGGCAACTTTGGGTCTCTAAGCGAATAATATCCATTTGATTTCTGCCATTTAAAATTTGCATGGATCCTTTATATGATAAATTATAGAAGGTTTACCAATTTAGGTGTTTCAAGAGTAATTTTAACCATATTAAAATATATACATAAAACACTGAGGACCTCTGTTTTCATTTTTTAGGGACTGTGGCCCTGAAACAATCATCTTATTTTGGAACTAAAAATTCCCTCTTATCATCCATATAACACTTCACATATGTGTACCATGATCTCCTCAATGTGTTATAACCATCAATAATGGTTTTATCACCTAATTTGACACCTTCAAAAGGTATTCTCATGCTCTATGGTACCACATGTAGGTGATCATTCTACAGTATAAGAAGATTTAGCTTAGACAGTGGGCATGGAATGAACCATATGCATTTTCATAATCCTCTATATGTCCAAGTTATCTCTCAAGACCCTCAAATGATCCTTTCACCTCTCAAAAATATTTAAACCCACACTAAGCTCTGATGATGTCGTTATGGTTCTTGTATGTGTGCATTGGCTGTATGTATGGGCAGTGAGTGTCTAGAATGGAACAACAAGGATGGGAAAAGGGCCTCATTGGCATATAAAATCAAAATAAACCTTTAAATTCATGATTCCCATAAAAAATACATCTTGAAACAAGATACAATACATCTTTTCCATCGAAAAAATTAGTTGCAACCAAGAACTACATGGCAAGCCATGATCTAATGACTGCTTGTACGACATGTGAGCTTGAAAACCATGTGAATTTCCTTAGATAATGAATATTAAAGGTTAAGAGGGGGTAAAAAGGACATTTAAAACATCTAAAAGGCACTAACACAACCCCTTAAATCCATTAACAAGTATGAAAATCTAAAAAAGGTGAAAACTACTTACAACTCAGAAAGTTATATCCCCCTAAAAATTTGAGCTTGTTGACTCATCCAAAAAAATTTAAACATGAAACAAAGGATGGAATAAATGAGGGGTCATACTAAACATCATATATAACTAATATTATTAATTGGATTGTATGAAGCTTCTCAAACTAAGGCAAAACCTGTAGGGTATATAGATTAACAGGCATATTTGAAAGGTCAACTTTATGAGGATGGTTCATGGAAAAAGCCACCATTTTTCAAAATAATTATATTTAAATGAATATATCTAAGTTTAAAACAATATCACAAAATCATTTTCACTAAAACTTCCTGAGCTATCCATACCAAGCAAAAACTTGCAAGTCACTTTTGTTTGCCAAGAAGGGTGAAAAGGGAGTAGAATGGTTTTGAGAAAGAAATGGAACTTTTAGATAAATTAAAGCATGTAAATGAGCTTAGGGGATCTAAATAGGCATTATTTGACCATTTCCCACATGGCACACTTCCCAAAGAGGCTGTATAAGTGCTAAACTCTTCTTTTCCTTGAAGAAAACAACCAATTCTTCTGCATAACCTACGATATTTTAGTTATTGCAATTAATTAAGACATAAAGAAACATGGGGCATGAAATAATATTTTTTAACCTTAAAATTTCCCTAAAAATTTGTACAAAGCGTCAAATGCACCTTTTTGACCCCTAAAATGGCTCAAAAGGACATGTTGGCTAATGAAATTTCTGACCAAGGCTAATATATCATTAATAACATTAAATGACATATGTAAAACCTCATGAAAAGATATTATTCCCCTCAAAACATCTATAAAATCAAGTTTTTAACTAGGGGTGCTCCAATTTGACCTAAAAGTCAAATTTGGTCAACACCTAATTTAGTGGTTTATCACTTTGTGCCTCTTTTATAGGGCCAAAGGTCCTTTGTTTTTAGACCTCAGTTTTTTGTTACCTTTAGAACCTTTATTTTTCACATGATCTATCCATGGATCTAAACATGCCTTGTTATACACATAATAAAACCATGTATAATCCAGGTTATGATAACTTTGTGACCAATGACCCTTTTGTTTAAGAGTTGTATGATGACATATCTTATGAGATGGATCCTTATCCATATTATAACATACCATATGTTGAACAAAGGCATGAACATTTAACATAGCATTTGGTAACTTTGCCTCCTTATCTAGGCCAAGAACTAGAGTAAACGACATAATACCTTGCTCAAATGATGCCTAACATTGAACCAAGCCAACAACAAGAGTCCTACTATGTTATATTGCCAACACAAATAAATTATGATTTGTACTTTTTTGAACGTCATTTGTTATAAAATAAAAATGAAGTGCTCGTTATAACTGTCAAAGTAGGATCCAGGTTTTTGTTAGACTTCCTACTTGAGAGTCTGAGTAGTTTGATAAAACTCTTAGTAATGCACTGTAAATTCAACCATTCGAACATGTATCAACTAGTTATAGTCAAGATCTAGTCCAAATGCCACAAAAAGACCAAAATATGTATTAAAAAGGGAAAGGTATTATGGATGAAAAAATGGAATAGGTACAATAGGTGTACCAAGCCTATCTCAACCTAGCTCATAACCTTAGGTTATTTATAACATGCTACTTATTGAGATAACTTTATCAACAGGGCAACAAATAGACACCTTGGGTTATATAAGCCAAAAAAGAGACCCATTTAACCAAAACACATTGGTTGGTGATATGTATAATGTTTATATTTTGATGGAAGAGATTGTTACTCAAATGGAAGACCACACCTACAATGTTGCAAATAACACATAAGTGTATTCTAATTTAAACCAAAGTGGGTCTAATTTACCTCCATGTAATACATATAAAATACCTTCAAATAATGCCATGAGTGGATTATAATAGTAGGGAATAGGTACGCCTATTTCCCAAAATCAACAAGCAATCTCCACTCCTCAACCAACTACTTCCTTGAATGTGCGACAAGGGGAAACATGCCAATAACATACCAACTTACCACCAAAACAAGTGCATAACATTACACCAACTTAATAGGTAATAATGAATGTTCTACCATAACAAGCACATACTAATGTAATTTATCAATCATAAACATTGCCTAACTAACAATGTATTCATATTGGTTAGAAAGTGCCAGTTGGTCAACAATAACACTTACCAAACCAATAAGTGTCAGTTTGACAATAAATGTCACTTTAACAAGTATTGATCCAACAACAAGTGTTTATCCAACAATAATGTTCTTACACCTAGTAGGTACCAAGTGTTAGGCAATAATTGCCTTTCACCTAATAGGTATCACACATGCAACATGGATCCAACTACCAATACCTTCAATAGTAGGGATCTAGTCATCAACATGTTCTCTATATATAGCAGGGTTTAACAAGTAGGCAACAAGTTTCTTTCCAAACCCAATAATATCAACACATTTCATAGAGCCAAATGCCATTTCCACAACCAAAATTCACTATCTAGGGTTATGTAGCTAACCCAAACCAGAATTTGCTTCAATAATAACATATTCTATACCCATGATATAACCCTAATGCATGGATATGCATACCTGGTCATCTGACCAATTCAACTAGCATCCCATAATATACCTATCCTGATCAGGGTAATCCACCTTTGAACACACAACCTCCACAACAATAGGCCACTCCTTATGCTTTCTTTACCCAAGAGTTGCAATAGAGGAAGGATGCAATTTAAGTTATGTAAATTGGAAAATAAATGAAAAAAATAAAACTCGATGAAATATGCTCTTACCCATTTAACATGAGTATTTGAAAATTCCATTTCCACTAGGTTATGAGCTTCCTATCTTTGACAAATACAAAGGTAAAGGTGACCCTAAAGAGCATTTAAAGGAATTCTTTGTTGCCTGCTAGTCGGTGGCATATAATGATATATACTTGCTTATACTCTTCCCAAGGAATCTATCTTGACAAGCCTTGGAATGGCAATTGAAATTACCAAAAAACTCTATACCCAACTTCAATGATCTCTCAAAGAAGTTTGTAAAACACTTTTCATATAATCTTGAGCATGATATTACTGTTGTGGATCCATGCCAAGATAAACATAAGACTGGTAAAAGCTTCATTGCATAATTACAACATTAGAGAGCCCTAACAAGTCGATTTACTCACAATCTACCAGATAAATAGTTTGTCACGATATTTACTAGGAGCTTACACAATAAGATATCCTACCATCTTGAGCTATAATGTGCTCATATGTTTGAAGAAGTTATAGAAAAAATAATATAGATTGAGAAAGCCTTTGTCAACACAGGCATAATCAAGATATCCTCTTTTAATCAGAACCAAAACCAAAATCAAGGCTAAAAGTATAATCAAAACTCAACTCAAATATCGATTTCAATGCCACCTCAATCCAACAACAATGAAAGACCTAAATCCTACAACCACAATAAGAATGTTGTTGGTAATGGGGTTATTGAATGATGCCATGTTTAGACAATGCAAACACTGGTTGTCCATTTACTTCCACCCACTCCACAATCACCTCCTCCATACATTCAACCAAGACCTCCACAAAACTAACCACCATAAAATCAAAACTAATTACAAGCCCCTCCTTCGAGGAAAAGTCCACCCACTGCCAGATAATTCAGTGACCTTGATGAGCCCACTAAATTTGTGTTCCAAAGATTGGTTCAAGAAAATATGATCAATTGGATGATACCAAATCCATTCCTTTATGTAATTCTTTTTCTTGATTGATATAAGGAACATGATTTTTTTGAGTACCATAATGTTAGAGGACATTCCTTGAGATAGTGTAACCAACTCAGACATTTGATTCAAAACATGCTAGAAAATAGAGAGATAGAAAGAGACACCCATGCTCCTACGAATAATCATAACTTGGGTATCTACCAAAATATGATTCCCCAACATAACAATAATAACATCCAATAGTAGTGCCAACAACAACAACAATAACATATAACTCCAACACAAAATCAACAACAACAATAACACAATGGTTGAAACTAAGGGCAAAAAGATCAAACCAATAAAAGAAGTCATCATACCATTGCATATACCTAAAACAATGTTGTAGGACATGTTTTAGGTGGTTATGTTACCACCATCACTTTCAACCCTAGACCAAATACAAATAGACTTAGACCTTTGCATAATAATGCCTATTTTTTAGACCATACCCACCAACCTCCTATTGTCGATGATTCTTCTATGATCCATGTTGATAATCAGGGACCATACCATCTAAGAATCATCATTCCAAGCCTCATTACATATCCAACCAACTACCAAATCCAAGTTTTAAATTGAGATTGCAAAATGACAACTTTAAGAGCCAGGGTCATTATTAAAGGATCGCAACCAAATACTACAAATGATCCTAATCAACCTTCTGTGCCTATAATAAATAAACCAAATGATAAAATTAAGGGGAAAACCTATGATATTGTGGAACAACTAAAGAAAAAACCTGTACACATATCCATCATATATTTATTGTGCATGTCTACTATCTACAAAGACATATTAAATGATTATTTGAACTAATCCCTTGTTCTAAATGATATCACTCTAGACAAATTCCAAGCCATTATAGGACACATAGCCCCTGTCCAACATCTCACCTTTGACCAAAGTGATATATCTTCTCTAGGCTCTTTGCATAATAACCCATTGTACATTGAAGTCGATATAATGAACCATAGATTTAAACATGTCCTTTAAGATAATGATTCAGGTCTCAACATTGTGTCTCTAAAGTTGGTCAAACATTTTGGGTTTACAACAACCAACTTGCAACCAGATACCATCGTTATCAAGACATATGATAATGAAGAATGTAAATCTCAAGGTACCTTTAGTTTTCCAGTGGTCATTATGCCATTGACCTGTGATACTCTATGCCATGTTTTGGACCTAGAACTCTCTTACAATCTATTATTGGGCTGACCCAAGATCCATGAAATTAGGGCTATACCTTATACATCGCATCGGTGTATAAAATTTGCACATTCAAGAATGGAAGTGATCATACCTACTGATCTTCAGCCATATCAGTATTGTAAATGCCTTGAGGCCAACTATAAAAGCTATAACTACCAATTTGGCATGAATCCCATGCCTAAATTAGACAGAGAAAAGTTGAGAAGGGAAAAGCTATTGAATCAAGCCTAGAAGATAATTACATTAACCCAAACAACTAATCCTCTACCTCGGCCATGCCTCCAATAGAAATTTTTAGCCATTTCTATACAACTGATAAAGCTCTTAGAGAATATAACACCCATAATGCATTATATATTACCAAATTGCCTAAAAACCCTAAAGCTTATGGCAAATCTAAGGCCAATACTATTCATATGGAGATGAAACCAAAGGAAAATATCAGTCAAACAAGCCCATATTTTTAAATCGACCCCTATCCTAGAATAAGATCCCTTAGTAGAAGATGATTCACAGCTCTATATTGATGAGTTAACCGACTATTAATAAAGCGTGAAGTATCTTGTTCCCAACCAAATTATGAATCACCTACCTTATGAAGGCAGAGGCCTCAAGCTACATCAATAAGACATGATTGAATCAGTCTCAATGACTAAGTGTAAAGGAACCCATGATATCAGATTTAAATTGCATGGGGTTGACCCTGCATACCTTATTCACATTCTAACACCACTGAATAGTGACAACAATGTTGATAGTGATGTAGGGTCCGATTATAACATTTACGATGACCTTGCCACTAAAAAATTATTTTAACTCCCATACCATTTATATCATTAGCCCTATTTGTCAACCTTCACATTTAGCCCTTTACCATCTACAATTGATAGATTGGGACCAACAAGAGTCAATAATGCCATTAGATAAGTTCAAAAATGATGAGGCCATATATGACATTTTGGAATTGAGGAGTCACATACCTCTTGGAGACCATAAGCAGGGCTCTGCTATTAGATTAGATCCTACTGCATATTTGAAAGAGTAGGTGAACTCATGTAACCAAAAATAAAAATAAAATCAAATATTGAGGTTTGAAAGTGAAAACCTCTTTGGGGCACTTTTTGACTAGGGGAAAAGTAAAGATAAAGGCAAATATTTTTGTGAAAATTGATTTTTGGTGCCATTAGGTGGGGATGTTCACCCCTCTTATTATGAACCATAGGAGACCTATATCCCATAATCTATTCATGGATCAAATATCAGTACTAATGAGCTATAGAATTTTGCATAAATTATTTAGTAGTGCCCTAAGGTATTTATATCATGGCCTATGCCAACACTAGGAGATTCTGATTCATCTTATTTAGGATAATTAGATGGGCCACTCTGTCTGAAGGACTTTGCCATTGCCAATCAGTTCTAATCCCTACCAACTATTCTAGATGATGGTTCTACACTTCTTATGGAGGACACTTTAGAGGTGAATATTAGCACTATAGAGGACTCAAAGTGGATTAAACTAGGCATGTCACTCACCAAGGAGGAATGTGAAGCTTTTATAACCCTTTTGAGGGGATTTATTGACATATTTGCATGGGCCTATTTAGACATATTAGGTTTGGACCTTGTCTTGGTTGTACACCATGCCATTATACATCTTGATGACAAGACTGTTAAACAAAAGTTGCATAAGATGCATCCTCATATTGTTGTGTTAGAAAATAAAGAGTTGGAAAAATTCCTAGACCTAAAATGCATTAGGTCAATTGACTATTCATAGTGGATTTCAAACATTGTGTCATTGAGTAAGAAACTAGAAGGTATTAAGATCTACATTAACTTTAGAGATATCAATAAAGCTTGCTCAAAAGATGACTTTCCTTTGCTTAATATTGATAGGATAGTTAACTCAATGACTGGATATGAATTGTTCTCTCTAATAGATGGCTTTTTTGGTTATAATCATATCAAAATTGCACTAAAATACCAACACAAGACAACATTCACTACTCTGTGGGGAGCATTTTGTTATCAAGTGATGCCATTTGAACTTAAGAATGTTATAACCACTTACCAAAGAGCGATGAAAGTGATTTTTCACAACATGATGTATGACATTGTTGAGGACTATGTCGATGATATCTTAGTTAAATCAAAGACCCATGTCTATCACTCAATCATGCAAACAAGAATCTTGGAGAGACTTCATGAGTATGATGTCAGGTTCAATCTAAAGAAGTGTGTATTTGGCATCCCCTCTAGCAAAATGTTAGGATTCATTATCTCTTGTAGGGCATTGAATTCGACCCAGCTAAAGTTTGTGCAATTATAGAGATGCCACCACTATCTACCTTGAAGTAGCTCCATAGTTTGTAGGGAAAGATTCAATCTATCAGATGTTTCTTTTCACAATTATTTAATAAATGCCATTCATTTATGCACTTATTGAAGAAAGGTGTTGTATTCTCTTGGAATGAAGAGCGTCAAAAAACATTTGATCAACTTAAAGAATATCTTTCCAACCCACATATTTTGTTGCCACCAATTCCAAACAAGCCACTACTTCTTTACCTATTAGCAACTAAGAATGCCCTGGGGGCACTTTTGGCACAAGCTATTAATTCATAACATTTAAAATAATTTCCAATGGACAAAGAGCACTAAGAAAGATTAATTGTACTACAAATATTAATTAACTTACCTAAACAAAAATTCTTAATCAAATTAATAAATTTCATTTACTAAAAAATGATTTTTTAGCCAAATATGAAGTCAAAGGTTAAAAGAGATAATAAAGTGATTTATTATCTCCTAAATATTAAAAAATATGAGTCACACCTCACAAATATATAAAGTGAGTTGTTATGCCTCCCAAATATTTGAAAATAAGGTGTCAAGATTTCATGAGTGCCTTAACCCAACCCAGAGTTAGACTAACTCAACCTAGGTTAATTTAGACTTAACCCAAGTTATAATTTAACCTAAACTTTCTAAGGTTAGAGTTAGTTCTTTGAGATATAAATACAAGTTTCCACACCATATGTCAACAATATTTTGTGTGTAAGGTTATTCTGCTGGAATACTTTCTTGAAGCCTTTGAGAGTAGTGTTATAATGCCTAATTTATGCCAAGCTTCACACCAAGCCACAAGTGACTATTAGAGAGATGATACCACCATGGAAGAGTATTAATAAAAGACTCAAATAATCATAGGTCAAACACGCACATCTTTATTCCAATAAGTAAGTGTCAATTTTAATAAAGGAGGTAAGAAATTTGTATTATATTCATCTTGATTTTATGATCTTGCTTATTGTGTTATGCTCTCCCTAGTTCTTAGGCAAGATTGTTTAGTTCTAGTGTATTGTTATGCTTTATGTTTTCTTATTTGGACTGGCAAGGGACTAATCTACATATTGTTTACTCATCGAAAACTTAATGTACAACCTCTACTTCTACCTCATGATTATCTTTACATGATAACAATTTATCTCTTGTTAGTGATAATTCTTTCAATGTTATTGATAAAAAAGAAGTAAGTAGCTCATTTATAGTCAATAAATATTTCAATTCAAATTAAGAGTGTATCCATCTCACACCTATTCTTGATGGTGTTTATATGTTATTCAATCATATAAACCTAAGGTTTGTGCTTGTGAATCTCTCAAGATCAAATCTTCACCATGAAAAAGTCAGTAGAAGAATTATAAGAGATAAATCAATATTTCAGTTCAAAGGTCATATCACTTGAAAATAATAACATATATACAAGGAATCTAGAGTATAATAGTGTCAGCCATGTATATTCATCTAATTATCATATGCCTCGTAAGCAACATACATCTAGAATTAATGTTTCACATAGTATACAAAGGTATAATAAGAGTCCAAGTGAGCTTCTAAGAGATATGCTTTGAAACAAGTTGTTTACATTACCTTTTATGCCTCCTCTAAGAAGATAAAAATATTATTGTGCATATCATAGAATGCATGGGCATCATACAAATAGTTGTTTGGATTTTAAGAACAAAATATAAAATATCTATTTAACCCTAAACATTTAGATTGGGGTATCTAGGGTTAATAATATAGAAATGAATAAGCACAAGGGTGATAAATAGATCTATAACAAGCTAATTAATTACAAAAATTAGATAAAACATATGCTAAATTTATTATGCTGAGATATGTTAAAAATTGAAATTAAAACTATGCTAGATATTGTAGTGATAATGAAAATAAGCTACTTAGTTGATACTGATGGTAATACAGATATGGATTTGCAATAATCAAGAAGCAAACTAAAATAATATTATTAAATAATCACTAAATTTTAGATTCAGTGCTTCTATAACCTCAGATACTTGCCTCAGCCTTGGATGATTGCATCGACACTAGTGTCTTGGTTGGATGTAGGTGTCTTATATATAATACCTACTAAAATAGGATGTGACCACCTGGATGCTTCTATGTTTTTCATCACCTTTGATCTATTAAATTTAGTTCTAGGTTATGGATCATCACTCCTTGTCAAATAGAAAAACCCTAGTTATTTATCCTCATAGTGGATGTAGGAAAAATGGGTTAGTAGGAACACAATGTTGAGCTACCCCAAAGACCTCTCTATTAATGAGAGTTGTTTACACAGACAATAATTTGAAGAGGGTCTCAAGCGTATGTAATTCTCCCCTATGTGTTGGGTTGTGTGTTAATCATGTAATATGTGGAAAATAAGTACAACAGTAACCTAGCTTGTAACTTGGTAAATTAGGATCTTGATTTGCTATTTCAGTACCTTAAACCTATGTATATATTGTTCTTATGACTGATATGAGAATAGGAGAAAATAGGAAAGCTTTACTTTATCGAGTGCTTGATTGAATGCTTTTGATAAGTTATCTTGGTCTATGCTAGGTGTAGTGAGGAATGAATATGGTTTGATCTTATATTTATACCAATAAATTTGCAGAATAACTCACATTAAAGAACTTAGGATGACCATTAGGATACAATTCATTTGTAAATTATATGAATTTAAAGCTCTAGACATTCATTTCAAAGTAGGACACCTGCATCAACATAGGTGTCTGTTTGGGATGAAAGTGTTCAGGGATCAAAAAAGTAGGTATAGGCTCAAAACTTGCAGAGGCATAAGATAAATAGGTTTTAAGCATTTTGGGTAAGATAGAAGGCCTAGGTCATCAACATAATAGTAGTCAGACTAAGATATAGGCAAAGGGGCACAAGAGAGAGTAGATGTGAGACTTGTATAAACATTCAAGGTCTAGAATTGAGAGGAACAACCAAGGTTTAAGTTTTTCAAGCATACAAGATTGAGGTGCTATATAATTTAGAAATAGTTTTTATAATATCATTAAAATCGGTGATCGTATAATAGATACATCAATTAAGCAACCCACTTATGTTGCATCTCTTAAAAATCAAGTGCAAAAATAATAGAAAAAATATGGATACAAAAGGATAATTCAAAATAAGAAAAGATTCAAAAATCAAAATTAGAGCAAGCAAGAATGCAAAAAGAACAATTACCAAAAGAAAAATTGCATTAACAAGTTTAAGATAAGCAATAAAACACTTTTTTTAAAAAGGTTTGTCTTGAATAAATTTCCAACATAAAATATTCCTTTGAAGTCTAATGATACAAATATGGTTGCTAAGGAATCAAGCATTATATCTACTTCATGCATACAACATAAAGATAAAGTTAAAATTGAAATTACTTCTCTTCCCAATATTTAAAGAATAACACATGATTCATCTTTAGTTCAACATGGCATGTGATATCCTTATAATGATGCACACATTCAAAAAATAATTCCAATATATGATGCAATGAGTTTCTCATACACAAATGTAAAAGATGATCAAAATGACATATCACAATTAACATATCATAATTTCAAGCTCAACATAAGAAGTCAACTCATTATTATGATAATGATTACATTGATGATTATGATCCTAATACTATAGAATATTGGTATGATCCCAACGATGCATGTCCTATACATAGGCATCCCCTTGATGAAATCCTTAACTTATAGTTGCATATTTTCCTTTTTATATAGTTTATTTGATTTTAGTTCATTGTTACTTTTTTTATATTTTATAGAAGCATTATTATATTCCTTGACTCTATTTTCACTTTAAGCACTTGATTTTTTCTTTTCAAACTGATTTGAACAATTTAAAA
The DNA here is from genome assembly GCA_037957365.1 of Torreya grandis. NCBI lineage: Eukaryota > Viridiplantae > Streptophyta > Pinopsida > Cupressales > Taxaceae > Torreya > Torreya grandis. The sequence continues at coordinate 2,413,180 of JARHVA010001507.1, forward strand.
TAACAATTTTACATTGCTGATGATTATGATCCTAATACTATAGAATATTGGTATGATCCCAACGATGCATGTCCTATACATAGGCATCCCCTTGATGAAATCCTTAACTTATAGTTGCATATTTTCCTTTTTATATAGTTTATTTGATTTTAGTTCATTGTTACTTATTTTATATTTTATACAAGCATTCTTCTATTCCTTGACTCTATTTTCACTTTAGGCACTTGATTTTTACTTTTCAAATTGATTTGAACAATTTAAAATAACTATTTTACATTGCTGATGATTATGATCCTAATACTATAGAATATTGGTATGATCCCAACAATGCATGTCCTATACACAGGCATCCCCTTGATGAAATCCTTAACTTATAGTTGCATATTTTCCTTTTTATATAGTTTATTTGATTTTAGTTCATTGTTACTTCTTTTATATTTTATATAAGCATTCTTCTATTCCTTGACTCTATTTTCACTTTAGGCACTTGATTTTTACTTTTCAAACTGATTTGAACAATTTAAAATAACTATTTTACATTGCTTTCAAATGTTCTATCCACTTGCATCCTACTACATATCTATCATGTCATGACTTCTTTTGCACTTACATGATCACATCTATCTCTTACCCATTGGGGGCATCTGCATCCTCATCTATATCACTCATTTGTGCTACATTTCTATGATTCATTTACAGATACATTAGGGGCATTTTCATTGCCTTCCTTCTTGCCACATTATGATCTAACACCTTGTTTAGGATTGTTTGAATCTCTCCCATTTCATCTATTTTTGAATCCTTGACTCTTATCTATTTTCAAAGCTTTTAAGTTAAAATCTTTTAAGATTTATAAAAAAACATATTATATATAAAAAAATCAAAATATTTAAAAAAATACAAAATCGAGACCTACAAAGCTATTTCAAAGTTTGCTAGGTTACTTCTTTATATTTGTTATTAATTTCATAATAAGTAGATAACACATATTAGTTTTCAATACACATTTATTTGTCATGAGGTATGTGAGTGTGATATAGGACATACTTTTACATGGTCTTTAATGTCAAGCTCCCATTTTTACCCAATAGCCTTGATAAGTCAGGGATATTTCTTAATTATCCATAAACACTTCAACATGTTGTATCTATCTACAACCTCTCCACCATGTTGAGCTATATATCATACACATATTTTTCTACTCACTCATACTTTACATCGTGTCACATGAATATGTTATTTTCTGATAATGACATCGATACATGTGGTTAGTGTAGACTAGTCTCATTTACTTTATATTTATTTTTTACTTTCCTACATGATAAGTTAGGAATCGATTACTTATTGTGTGTGGTTTTTGGCCTTTTGTGTGAAAATATATATATGTTCTTACTTTTATGGCATCATAATGCTATTTGAGTATAGCCCTTGGCCTTGTGCACTTATGCAACACTCACATGTCCCTTTTATGTGGTTTTGGGCCTTATATGTGACATTAAATGTAAATTGTGTGACATTGATTTCTTGTTAATTACTTGTTACTATGGTGCCATGATTCATATCATGCATTACTTCCATTTTCCTACTCTACTCTTGTGCCATGATATATATCATGGATATCATGTTTAAATGCTTTAATGTTATATCTATCTAACACACATTTCATATACAATTCAATACTATGACGAAACTCAATTCAAATATTCATATGTTACTACATGATTATATCTTTCACATTTGCCTTATTTTGAATTAAGTGGCTTGTAGGATACATCTCTCATCTCAAAAGTGGGGCATCACATTGGGCTTGTGTTGAAAGTTCATAGTCCTCATGAGCACCATATTTTTTTAGATTTATGACAATATATAGTTTTTAGATTGTATTATTCAACATTTTTGGATTATGGTGGCATGTGACATGCACATGAGCTCATTCCTATAGTTACAAGTTTGTAAATAGTTACAAGTTTAAATGGCATTCAATATCAGTCAATATAAATATAGGGGGCATGATATTCATTCATGTTCATGTTCCTACATGGAAATTTTAAATTTTTTAAATTTCTCAAGTTTAAAAGCTTAAAAATTTATCAAGTTCAAAAGTTTCAAAGGTGAAAACTTTCAGATAGAGTCTAGATCCATCTACAACAGTGTGATTTGTCTCATTTTGTAAGTGGGCCATGTTAGAGTCTAGTGATACTCAATGTCTATGGTTATACTTTTTCTATAGTAGTGATCCACATTTGATCATTCCACCCCTTAAATTATTTTACAAAGTACTCTACACATAGAAATGAGAGTTAGAGCATACAATCTTTCCAATTCAAGATCTTTCAAAGTTTTCAAAATTGAGATTTGATTACTCTCAATTCACCACAAGTTTAAATTTTCTCCAAATGCTTCAATCATGGGGCAAATACTTATTCACTTTCAAGTTACATGGTAATAAGATTGCATATTCTTTCAGGTGTATACATTCCTTGATCTCTTTTCAAATATCAAATTTCAAGTTTTAGATTTTTATTTTTAAATGTGGACAATAACTACTTATAATGACATTATTGCAAGTTTCACATTGATGCATATTGCATGATCAAGCTTCACATTAAAATATAAAGTGTGTATACACCCTTAGGTTTGAATATCCTTTACTCTAGTAATTTCACTTCATCACAACATTAAAATAAAGTATAGGTAAATTCAAACACTCAAATTTAATATTTAAGTGCTTGATAATGTTTAATCTTGATATCCTTATTTCACTTGGCCTATTCACCATTTTGTTAACTTGAAATCTTTATGTAAGCATTAAATATTATATTAATTATCTCATAACTACTCAAAATATCATTTAGACATCCATATTTTGCTTAAAGACACCTATCAAACCAATTCCAATAGTCTTTGTTCTTCTAGGATAGGGCTGCACCAAATCAAACGAGGCTATACTGTGGCCTTATCCACTAGTGCGACCTTGTTCTGCAAACCCCAAAAATAACTTTTTATATTTGGTATGTTGTATTTTACCCCTCACACACTTTTAAAAAGGTTGGTTAATGGAAATATTTAAAATATTCCTCTATATAAACACATAAGGTGCTCTCCAAACATATATAGCAATCACTTGGCGAATCTATTACACACTAAGTAAAAGAACACTAATCTTTCCAATTTGAATTTTATTGCATCATAATAGTAATAGACTAAGTATGAATATATTTTATTATAGGTTAAGGGCACTCATTTTCAAGTATTTAAAGTAATTTATCTAGTTGCATCCATCTAGCAAAGTCAGGATTCACACACTCATTCTATGGGGGAGAACTACATCAGTTTGAAGCTGATTTGGGCTTTGTAAGTAGCACTCATATTATACAAGATTTTATGAGGTTGTCTCAGTTATTCCCATAACCCTATTACCCCCTTTTGGAATTTGATCTCTATTTTGTTTATGTGTAGGATCAAGTTTTTAATATTTTACAGGTTCTATGCACATGAAATCAACACACAAAATTAGATAATAAACCTTTATAGATAGATGCAAACACTGAAATCCAAAAATTAGTTACATAGTCAACCAAGATGTGAATGTAGTCAATAGACAAGGCTATAATCTAACCTTATCTCCTAGCACAACCTTGTCTTATCTCAATTTGAATTATTGTTTTCAGTCACAACACACTTCATAGGTCTTTTTGGGTAATTTTCATTCACAAATAACCTGAACAATCAAGATAAAATCAATTTGAAGGAGGTTTGTAGACTTGTTTATCACTTTACTATTTTTAGATTATTTCTAATTCTATAAATTTTGTATACTATAAATTAAATATGTATATTTATGTAAATCTAAATTAATTGTCAATATTTTTTTATTTTGAGCATTTAATTGTTGAATAAAAAAGAACATACTAAACAACATGTCTAGACAATGGGTTTTTAGATCTAAGTGACTCTGGATCATGTTTTAGTCCTTCATACCACTTGTGTATAGTCTTATACCCAAACAAAACTGTAACAAGCTAAGTACCCTAATCTTCTTGGTCATTTCCATAAATAGTAAAGTTCAATTAAACATATGCTTTTACATTTAGATTTGTGTAATTTAGGTATAGTTTAAACAAACTGAATATTCAAAGTTTTATGCTTGTTTAGACCATTAATCCAAAACAAGGTAAAACATATTGGTGAACTTGATCATTATTTTAAGCACATCAAATCCTATGTTTTTCCTTAGGGTTTTATCCCATTTTATTCAGGATTTCATTTTTTTGTCTTAGGATTTTAGATCTAATATCTAATTATCCTTTTTTTACATAATATTAATAGAAGTAATAGTTAATGTGGATGTTAATAAATGAAAATATTATCTTAATTTTAGTGGAAGATTCAATGAAATAAATCAAAGGGAATTATTATACTAAAATGAATCCATACTTACTCTATGCATTGCTACATGTAACTAGAGATGCAATAAAACAAAATGTTGAGATTGTCATTTTTGAAGAATAACACAAGCCCTTCAATGATATTGATAATCCTTTTAAAGTTATTGACTTACAATATGTGTTTAGACCACTACTACCATTGTTACTATTCCTATATCTCCACATGTGGTTGCACATGTGATGCCCAACCAAGGTGTGAGGGAAATACAATATTTCCTTAGATTTAAGAGCTTATCCTTAGATAGAAAACTTATGTGCCTCCTATGATCGCTACTAATATGACATCATCATGCATGCCTATTTCACAATCCCTCTATAGTGATTCATTCAACTAATTCTCAAACATTATTTCATAATTCATTGGACTCAAATATTGCATCTTATCCCTTACCTGCAGGTTTCGTGGCTCCTAAGATTATATTATATAATGGTAAAGGTGATCTAGAGCAATACCTAAGAGCATTTCACATAACATGTTTGGACTATGCTTCCAATGATAAGTTTTTTCCGTGAAGTCTTAAGGACTATGCTTTGTGATGGTTTTATGACCTCCCATTCCAATTGGTTTATGCATTTAATCCTTTGTTTGATTAGTTCTTAGCAAAATTTTTAATCAATATCAATGAGAAAATGTCATACACAAAAATTACAAAGCTTACATAATGACCCAATGAACCAATCAATGACTATGTGCTTCACTACAAGACCATGATTTTGAGGGTGAAAAATTCTATGATTTACAATGATTCACATTATATATTGAATCAAAGTTTTCTTGCCCCTCTACATGAGTCCATTATGTTCAAGATATTCCAATCCTTTGATGAATTATGCCACATGGTTAAGGATTGAGAAGTTAAACTCATTGCCATGAATAAACTAAAGTACATGGTTAATCCAATAATTATTTCAAGTGAAAAGTTTCAAAGCAAAAAAAAATTATGAGGCCAAAAAAAGGATACTAATAATGAGGCAAATATAAAAGTTAATGTGGTGTCACAACATACCAATCAACTTGTCCTCTCAGCCCCACAAAAGAGTGAATTTTCATGATTATCATAACTTTTTCATAAGATATTACTGAAGTTACTCAAGTGCAACTTTATATCTCCTTCTTCCCAAAAATAGTTTGATATGAGTAGGCATATACCCATGATTATCATAGGTGTACGAGACACTATACAAATAAATACTTTTCTCTAAGACATGAGATTCAATATCTCATTAACGATAACAACATTGAGCTTAATGATATCGATACGTCTATGAATGATTTAGAGGCACAACCTAATGGGAATGCAATTTCAAAAATACTTTCCAATCTCTTTCCAAATCATGTAACAATATAAACTAAGACTAATTTTGAGGTCAATATGACTTACAATATGTATTCTCCTCTAAAATATTATGATTTTAGGACTACATAATAAGATACATTGGATGATATTATTATTACACTTACAAGTAAATTTGTACAATAACCTTAATTACATTTGATGACATTATGATTATTCATGATGATTATGTTTATACATTGTTATTTGTACACACCTACATTGACTCACAAACTATACATAGTGTCATGGTGGACAATGGCTCAGGTGAAAATGTTTGCACTATGGCACTCCTTACTATTCTTAGCTACACACAGGAAGATTTTATGGATACAAGTAAGATAGTCAAAGGATTTGATAGAAACATATTAAACCCTTTTGGGAGTATTTTGCTACTACTTTAGGTAGGCCCTACAATAATTACTACTTTATTCTCAATTCTACCAAATATTAGGGCATTCAACATATTGTTAGGACATCTTTAGGTACATAAGATATGTGCAATACCATCTTTATTACATATATTTATGAGGTATATGCATGGCAACATGGCAGTTACAGTTTTGGGTATTCCATATGAGCATCTTATTTAGCTGGAGATGTTTCCTCCTCCACCCACACCACCACCACATTCAATTTTATAACCCATTCAATTTCATTCCATATAAGTAGTTTAGAGGATGGTAATTAAATTTCCTAAATAACTAGTGCTTCAACATCTATTACATCAAAAGTATATCTAGGTTGCACAACAACCATTATCCATTCCACCACATCCTAAACTAGTGTTATAGATAACTTCACATGTTCCACAATGAACATAAACATTTTTATATTATAGAGTGGATTGCACAAGATACTATGGGTATTAGGGTTACTCGTCATATTCAAGATCATATGAGTCATGATGATAATGATGGATATACTATAACACGAGATTGGCTCTCATATTTAGATACATATACATATGGGGCTACTCGTTCATGGTAGGTAACCTTTTATACACTTGATATGGGACCTACATGTGACCATCACATTGATGGGATTGATTAACAAAAATGTAATAAAAAAAATAAAAATAAATACGCAAAAATATAATATTCAAAAAAATAAAAAATCATGACCTATGCATTACATGTATTGCTACTATACATATTTCATTTTTGTTGTTTATCATAGTATGGTAGATTGCATATAATTTTCATACACATATGCATTTAATGGTATACATAAGTTATTTATCAGACAACATGTTTCGTATGACATGAATATTCAAATGTGGGACATTCCTACACCTAGTGGGTTGCCTTGCTATATTGGAGGCATGCCTACACTTAGGGCCTCTCTTTGGTACATGTATTCATGTTACATATTTATATAAAAATTTCATTAATTATATTGAGCTACCTTAGTTTTATTACAAATGCCTTTCTGTTGTTTAAATGACTTAGATTGTTCTATGGATGTTATACTTTACTTTGTGCGATTATTACAGACATTGATATTGTAGACTAGTTTTGCTTGTTTTATGCATGTTTTTATTTTATTTTTATATTGAAATATTGTTCACAAAATACTAAATCACCCGAAGGTGAAAAAAAAGTAGTACTACCATATAGGTAGTAAAATGTAACTAACCAAAAATATATCAAAGTTTAGTAAAAAATAAATAATATGCCAATATAAAAATGCCTTGCTTACAAAAGGAAACAATATAAACTAACAAAAGCAAAAAGTAAAACCAATATGTCCACTGGGTGACAAAGTCACCCATATATACATTTAACCATTCAAATTTTCATTGATTTTATCAATGGAATCCATATTATCTCTATTGGGTCCCACCTGCGGAGTTATCTCAGGGCCCTTCTGAGAATTCTCTCTTGCAAAATCCTCGAGTGGGAAGTACCTATCAAATTTTTATAATAGTGGGATAAAAATGTTATCTTAGATGAAATTCATTACTTCATTGGCTTCCTGAAGAACCGTTGTGTCCACCATTTTTTCCAACTTGTTAGTTAGTTCTTGAAAGTTGTTGTGGAAGGTATGCCAAATCTATTTTTGATCTATAAACTGAAAACACAAGTGTAGTACATCTGAAAAACACTCTTTCACGTTTAAGAGATCCTTCAATTTCTTGATTTTTTCATTTAATTTTGTATAAATAAATTAAAACTAGAATTGAAATGAAGATCAAAATTAAATAATAATAAGAGAAAATCATAAGAAATCACTAGCAAATTGATAACAGAGTTTGGCTTCAATAGCCTACGTCTCCGGGTCCGTTCGAAGTGAGGACCGTTCCCATTAATTTTGTTCAACAAATGGCTTCCAAAATCAATACAAGTCTTCAATTCACCTTCTTTGATCTCTGCTTGCCTGTAATTATATCTATCAGACCTGAAAATAATGGTCCAAGGCCATACAAAACAATAAATAAACTATAACCTTCTTAAAGTTATTTACACAGTCGGCTTCTTTTGCCTCTTCAAGTAGAATTTCATTCCTTATATAGCGCTTCCACCTCCGTAGCACAAGTGGTCAAAGGCTATTTATTTTTCACCAAAGGTGCAAGGTTCAAACTGTCAGCCTCCTCTTTAGGCGCTTTGGAAACCGTCGGCCTCCTCTTTTGGCGCCTTGGATCATCTTTTATCCCACATTTGTTGGGAATAATGGCTTGCATGCTTAATATAGGTAGGTCAGTACCTTTTCAAATGCTGACATCTACTTTATAGGAGACTTAGATGCTAGCTTGGACTGCCATTTGACTTGGTCATTGCATGGACTTTGTGGTGATGTGGCAGTTGAGGCATGTTGGTAGGTGGCATCTTATTACAAAGTGATAAATAATTATCCCTCATTGGTGGGGTTTGAGAAACATTTGAAACTTAAATACAATGTTGTAAACAATAACATATGAAGTATAAGAGGCCAAGGCACCCCTCCACAAGAGTGTGTTGACCCTCGCTGAGGGCCCCCAACGAGCAAATAGCGGGGCCCACAGATCCTCATATGACCACTTGTCAAAGACCGGAGGTTAAAAATAAACACCAAACCAAATTGTTTTTTTGCACCAAATCATTTTACCACATGTCAAATGGCTATTGGTCCACTTGGCATATTTAAATAGTGCCATGTCACTTTCGACACCCTTTATTTGCCTGTCGCAAGATTTATTCAACTAGCTATATCTTGAGCATCCGAACTTCATTTTTCATTCCAAAAGAAGCGCTAGAAATATCTCAATGAATTCTATGATGTGAAAATGATTTGACCATAATTTGAAGACTTTAAAAAATGGAATGGTACATGGATCCACCTGGATCAATTTTTATTTTTCAATTAGAACCAAAAGATAATCTAGGAAAGCCTCAAGAACATGTTGTAAGAGAGTATTATCCACCATAGGAACACTAGTGTCCAATTCCATTTCTTATTCTATTAACATTTTACCACTAGAATTGGGATTTTCCATCCTAGAGCTTCGACTAGTTTCCATACAATGTTTTGAAGCTTATATCCAACCCTAAGTGTTGTTATTATCAGAGTCAGAGGAGTAAATCCAAGAAGGAATAGAATATTTTTCCTAATCAAAGTAGGATTATTTAATACAAGACCAATCATATTCTGAAATAGTTATCTTAGCCATAATTGGATGTGAAATAATCCAGTCTAGATGTGGGATAAGTTTTATATATCCTCTAGTGTCTAAGATGTAATCATAAGTGACTTAAAAAACACTATCTATAGGAAATGCTCCAAATGATTCTATGGTATATTTAGTTATAATATATCTGCATAACCACAATTCTTACAATGACTTCAACTATGAAGTCAGTAAGTATCTTAGTTTTACCTTGAAAAATCTCATGGTTCCTTTGCTTCCATATAAAACATAGAATCTCAGTTGAGAAAACTAGCCAAAATTTATGGAAAAAAAGATGAATTTTAATTTTAGAATAGACATATCCAAAGGCAATATTAAACCACTTAATTTCATAGTAAAAAATAATAAACCAACTATAAAGACAACATTTCCACATCGTAGTAGCATATTGGCAGTAAATGAAAATATGTTCAATTGAATCAACATCATTGCACACAAGACAAAAGGGAGAATAGTCTCCACATTTAGAAATCACTTTACAAACAAATATCTTATCATATAATAACAACCATCTAAAATAAGATTTTTTTGGTTCAATATAGGAAGATCAGATCACTTGAAATCTAAAAGCCCAATTACAGTAGAAGTCACAGACATTTCACACATGATTAAGCATTAAGTATGGGGGATGGGTCAAGGAAATTATAAGGTACAACATCTTGGTCCAAAACTCATGAAGGGGAGGCCCTTTGATTCATTTGATACTATCTTAGAATTCATTATCATTATTAAGATGATTCACAGAGTTATAGTCCTTGAGATCTTTTATTACCATGGAATTGTCTTATGTTATGTAGTATGAATGTGATACATGTGTCTAATGATGTCCCAAGAGGCCCAACCCTCAGTCCCAAAGAAGTCCTTAAAGTCCCTCAGACCTTTATTGAACCATTCTAAAGTAGAGCATCCCCTGGTAAGGGGCATCAAATGGTTATTGAGGTGAAGATTCCACCATAATTATATATATCTTTGGCAACAAGATCTCATCCAACTAAAAACATGTTTGGAAAGTAAAATATGTTTCACTAGGTCCCATGCCTTTCAAATAGATGAAAAAATAGGAGAGTCAACTACTTTAAAACAATACAGGGAGAGCAGAATGTTGGCAATGTGAAAACCTTTCCATCCAAATTTACCTTTGGGGAATCCACTCAAAATTTTATTTCTAACCAAAACTTTCCATAGTTCATCTCCCTTAAAGGCCTTGATGATCCACTTAACTGCAAGGGTAATACCTTGAATATGTAGGTCTTTCAGACCAATACCACCAAGATTTATTGGTTTACAACAAAATTTCCATGCAATTGCATGCCTTTTTCTATTACCCTTTCCATATGACCATATGAATTCTCTAATAATTTTATGAAATAGATTGATCTAAGCTTTGTTGAAGAGCCATCATGAAGCATAATATAAAATGTATAAAGAGATAATTTTTTGAAAAACTTGAATTCTACCTGGGAGGGAAAATAGGTGGTCGTGCCACCTTTCAATTTTCTTGTTAATCTTGGTGCACACCCATTCCCACATATATTTGAGGTAAGGATTAAGATAAAATGTAATCCATAGACATATGACCAACTGATTTGGGTCCTTCTAGTCCCATCCAAATCCATCTAGCCATTCATGGTAGTTCTCCTCCCAATCAATAATACAAGACTTATGATATGCAATTTTTGATCTTGAGGCATGGCAATAAATATTTAATCTATCTCTAACTTGTGTCAGGTTATCCTTGAAAATTTTATCAAATAAAGTGGAATCATCAGTGAATAGAATATCAATTATTTCTTTTTGATTAGGAAGTTGGATACTTTTCACAAGGGGTCTTGTTTCTTTCATTGTCAACAAATAATGTAGTGCCTCAACAACCAAGACAAAGAGAAATGGGGCAAGTGGACACCCTTGCCTAATTGATATTTTAAGGGGAAGGTATTATATAATTTACCTGTTTACCTCCACAACTACAGAGGCATCTTTAAATAAAACATAAATCATTCTACAGAACCTGTCCTGACATCCAAAAGCCCTTAACATTCTTTCAATAAAGGGTCATTCTATTCTATCATATGTTTTTTCAAAGTCAAGAAGAGTCATTTCAATCTCTTGTCGGGACTCTCTTGCCCAATACATTCCTTCCCATCTTGCAATGAGATTATCAAGTATATATTTTCCTTTCACAAACCTGGTCTGAGTTTTAGATATCACCTGTGGTAGCAATGAGATAGTCTCTTCGCCAAAATCTTAGCCATGATTTTATAAGAAACATTGAGTAGTGTAATTGGATGATAATTTTTCACAATGGATGGATATCCTTATTTTTGATTGATTTTAATAACCCCTTTATTGATTTCCAGGCCAAGAGAGCCCACCCCAATTGCTTCTTTATACAATTTCAAGCAATCTGAAGAGATCTAATCTTTATTTACTTTATAGAATTCATCCAAAAGCCATAAATTGTAGGGGCCTTGTCAAATTTCAAAGAGTCAATCACATTCCTAACATCATATAATGATATTTTTATATCCAAAAAAATTACTTGAATCGAGGAGATTTTCCTTGGAGTAACCTTCTCACACAACACCTTGCTATGTTCTATCTGCTCATTCATCCTCTTAGTTAAAAACAATTTTGAGGAGAAATCAAAAAAATATTTTTTGATAGATTCTTGGTATTCTAAAATATTATCATTCTCTTTAATTCTTATTATTTTCCATTTTTGATGTTTGGACTTTAGAAATTGAAAGAAAAATTCCAAACCCTTATTACCCAATTTGAGCCAATTGAGCACAGACCAAACTTGGACACACCTAACACAATAAATTCGATGTTACCTTAAATAATTCTTGGTATATGAGAGCAAATTGAGTAATGATACATTACCTGGGTCCCTTTGAATGTCAGATTCCAACTTGATAAGCTGCTCTTGGGCAATTCTGAAAGATTTTCTTTTCCTATTTGCTTTAATTTTCCCACAAGACCTAGAATTTTTTTTAGACAAGTCCATAGAATTATTTTAGGTATCAGTTTTAGATTCAGAACCTAAGGAAAAATTTCCTACATTCTATAATGATCAGGGACCATCCAAAAATTCTCTATCCTCAAGGTGGGACACATTGAGTTTATATAATATTTTCAAGGTGGTGTTCTCATCTTTTCCATCATTACTGAAACAAAATTTTAATTTAATGGGGTGATGGTTCGAGATGGTGAATGGAAAGACTTTGACTACATCCCCATTATTTATAGGACAAATCTCAGAAGCATCTTTACTCAAATAGAATCTATCAAGTCTTGAGTAAAGTTTGTTAGGCCCAGCATGGTTGTTACACTAAGTATACCAAATTCCTTTACTTTGAGATTTGCCTTTATACAAGGGGTCTACTAATTTATGAAATCTTTTAAATTTGGACCATAAAAACAACTCATTACCTTTCCATGTATATATATATATATATATATATATATATATATATATAAAATTCACCTCCGAATATCATTTTAAAGTCACCTCCAAATATCCCCAAAATGTCCTTCAAATTAGATGTGAGCCAATTCCATAATTATGTTATTTCTCTTGAGTCATTGGGAGCATATATATTTCAAATCCCAAGACTCTTATCCTGATTATTGATAACAAGCCAGACCACCCTATTATAGGGATAAACACCATGTTCTTTAATATTGTCCTTCCAAGACTAGTTAATCAGAATAGAGGAACCCCCTTTACCTCTATTGTGATTAGTTGAGAATATAATTGCATTAGGAAAAATAAAGTTAAGGGTGAAAGTGAGGAATTTGAATGTAGTTTTGACCTCTTGAAGAAGGCAAAAGTCAAGATTATCTCTAGAATGCCTGAACTATCTGACAATTAGTTTCCTATCCAAGGATTCAAGCCCCCTTACATTCCAATTTACAATCTACATAAACAAGTATGGTATTACTTGGTTTTATTGGGGGACTTACTTCCCCCTTTATTTTTATACAATATAGGAAAATAGTTAGGAACATTATTTCCCTTATTCCCTTTTAATTTTTATTATCACTATCATCCAATATCCCACTTCTTACCCCTCTTCCCTCTTTGACACTAGGGCCGTCCAAGATTTTTAGTAACAATAATTTTTAATCTTTTCCAAATCCTTTGGGGGTCTAGTTGTCCCCTTTATCATGATTAGGGGGAGTATCTTTATCGGTATCACCACTGGACAAGACCTTCATAGCTTCCTTATTATGAGAAATGTCCATAAGGGGTTCTATCTGCTCAAAAACATTATCAGGCACAAACACTATTTCATTATATACCCTATCCCCATATTCATCCCCATGAACATTCAGAGTGCCTTTCAAAACCACCAAAGTTCCCCTTTATAAAAGGGATAAACATCTATAATTACCTCATCACACAGGACTAGATCATTTCCTGAATAAGAGGGAATCTTGGTTGTTCTGCCAACTCACCTTGTTTAGCATCTTCCTCAATAATCATTGCATAAAAATTTATGGGAACAAGATTACAAGTTGTTAGAGGTTACCCGCTATCAATCACATGGAAAGTGGAACCTCTCTCACTAGGTTTTAATCTATTTTGAAAACCAAGGCCATTATTAGGTGATGTTCTACCTTCCTCAAATTCAGATTTGAAAACTAGATTTTCTATGTTTTCTAGGTCCTCCATTCGAGGTAAGAGGGGATTAAAAAGAACATCTTTGTTGTTGAGTTTAGGGCCTATTTAGATATAATATCATTATTTTTATTGGTAATAAGTAGAGGGAAATTTTTCCTCATGTGACCATCCTTTTTACCAAAGAATAGGCATTTAAACCACCCAATCCTTGGATAGGGCATATACATGATTTCTTGTTGAATTCAAAGACAAGGGATTCAAGAAATATATCCAGAGGGTCTAAAGAGATTAAAACCTAGGATAGATACCACCTAATGTCTTCAACCATAAGCACTTCACCAAGAGGATGAAGTGCTTGAGGGATGAAGTTCCATAGTTGAAGGGGGACATTTTCAATATTGACCCATCTAAGGGCCATTTTGAACACCAAATCTTGGCTTTCCAAATTAGTGTTCGAAGAGACCACCTTGAACAATGATTGCCAAACATTCCAAAGGGATTTATTTATAACTATTCTCTTCTTATTGAATTTTTAAATAAGACCAAGAAAAATCCTTTCTGAAACATTCTACAAAAATTGACATAAATACCCATTTTCTTTCCCCAAACCAAGTTTAGCCAGTTATCAAAAAACTGTCTTGAGGGGAAAGAGTTTATATTTAGAAATACAAAGAAACTCTGGACATTTTTAAACTGAGACTCTTCTCTAGCCAAATATTTTTCCATAGGTAGATTGGGTTGAAGAAAAAGGGTTTTACTAGAGCTAGGGCACTTACCTTTCTGGCCCTCAGAGTTATTTCTAACTCCATCCTCAAGCATGTTGCTTAAGCCAAAAATAAACTCTACACCTTATGAATGACTTGAAATCTCCTCTTGTCACATAACTTCTCTGAATAAATTCTTATTTTCATTGATTTTTCCACTATTCTTCTTAATATGAGGCTTTGAGCCACAAGAGTCAGGACATTTATTACCTGCTACTTTTTCATTTCCATTTCCATTAATACCAACATCTCCAAGACACTTTGCATGATTCAACACTCTTTGATCATCACCTTCCATAGGCAATTGCCATTAAATGCACGTACTATCAACCAACTAAGCATGTATCAATAGAACAAGGGCATGGTAAGACCAGGAGGACACACAACCAATACCCACACAGGGAAATTAACATGTAATCAAGAATAATAATAATTAAAACTTAACTAACCAAGATAGATGAAACAAAACAATGTTAACATAGACCTTTACATCTACATAACAAAGAACCATACTCATACATAGTAAGCAAAGAGGATAAAGGAAGAAGGAAACAAACATGAAGCACTAACAATGGAGGGTGACTATTCGTCTCCCCATTGCAGAGCTCCACCTTATTTTTTCCATGTTTTTATTGTTGCATGTTGCATTATATGCTTATTATATCATTGTGTGTTTCCTCACATGCCTTCACATGTATTTACTCTTATTTTGTATTATGTGATCCTTAAGTGTGTATTAAATTATATGCGACTCTTTCCTTATGTAACAATCCTTGCTCATTGTGTGATAATGATTGTTTATTATATGCAATTCTTTCCTTCTGTGACATTGCACCTTGATTAAGTGTACTATGTTTGACTCTTCTTCTGCATGACATTGAGTGTTATTGCCTGTGCTTCTAATTTTTTCATCATGACCATGACATTGTGTGCATATGTATTCATACATCTAGGATTACATGTTAAGCTCATGCTACCCTAATCCATATCACACATATTTCATCTTATATGTGGTGCCATGATCAATATCATGCATCTTTATACATGGCTTATATCTATGATGAATATTGCATGCCTAATTATTATATCTATCTTAATGTGACACTCATATGCTTTAGGGTACATGTTTCATATATGTTTTTATGATCTAATCATGATATCATGACATATTATTCTCATGTTAGCACATGCTTACATATTTTTATATAATACAATGTGTTTAACTCTATTCTTTTGAGATGAATGATTTTTCAGTTGCATCCCTCACCTCAAAAGGGGGCATACTAGAGTGTCTATCCCAGATTAAAGCCTCTATACATAGATAATTTTTATTTTTCTAAGACAAATTACATGATGCAGAGGGTTTAAATTGGGTCAAATTATTAGACTAATTCACATTATGAGATAGATATATACATATTGAGATAGATTTGGGAGGCATATGTAATTCATATACAAACATTTTATAGGTACATGAGTGATAGGTTATCATATTTATCAGATGGATGACAAAATGACATATATATTTATGGAAAACTATATTAGATTGGTACAATTGGATCAAGTTATGGGACATGATTGTTTATCATGCACACATTTTTATTGTTTTATGTTGGTAATGAAGTTACCAAAGTTAGCAATCTAAATCTAAAATTTGTTTGTAAAAATTGATTTAGTCTATTCAAACTTACATATGAACCTAATATGGGGTTCCACCTTTTTCATATCAAACCTATTAAAGGTTTAAGATCATTTAAATAAGTAGTGTGATTTAGGTTCTACACTACTTAACTTACTATGTACTTCTCCATCTTCATGAGGGTTAGATCATCTATCTTACCAACCCATGGTTTTACACAATGGCACTTATCTTGGGGTATAAATACCCTAGTATCCAATACATTAGATGGTATCGAGGTTTGTGTACTTACAAGTTTGCATGGAGTAAACTAGACACTCTAAGCCTTCCAAAGATAAAGTGTAATACACTAAGTACATAATTTATTTATCCTTTCACTATAGAATTTATATTACTAAAATAAAAGGTGGGCATTTGTAGACACATAAATCTAGTATTAGACACTTGATAATGTCAATCTTGACCTATCTTTACCATACGTGAATTGTGTTGTAAGAATTCAAACTAGATATTTCCCACTAAATTTCAAAACCCATAAATTTTTTTGATAACCCACAAAATATTTCTAGTTTCAAGTTGTTTGTTTACCAAAGGTAGTTCAAAAATCATTCATATAAACATACCCAATTGATATAAATTCATAAATAATAAACCCACATTGTTGCAACTATTAATAACATAAGAATTTAGTTTTTTAAATGATATTTACCTATTGTTTGGATCAAAAGTTACAAAGTTTGAATAAAAAATAATTGTCATAAGAACCTGTACATACATACCTAAATATGGTGGCTGTAACATCAAAGAAGAATGCTAGAATAATATTAGAGGGCACCTCCAAGAGTCTTCAACACCTCCTATAACATAATCTAAAAATTGATAGTCTTTTTATGACACCAACACTCATAAAATATGAATCTATGAATGTAATTGTGAATTCTGGATGAATTCACCAAGTGGGTTAAATTGGGTTTTCATCCAATCAAACTTGTAGCCCAAAGGGTTTCATCCTAGGGTTTCAGTTGACCCAAATCTAAAGTTCTCCAAGAAAATAAGTTGTAGAATGAATTTAATTTTTGGATTTATTTATTTTATATCTTTTCCCTTTGAGATGAATAACTTTATTTTGTTTCTTTTATTTTCATTTTCCCCTTCAAAAGTGATCCACTTTATAATTTGTCATTGACATATTAAAGGTCACTTTATAAAATAATTCCAAGGTTCAACTAAAAATTAATTAAATATAAATATTTTTGAAAGACTTAGGACCATTTAACATTTAATTAATTAATTTATTCCCTTGAAACACCTATCATAGCGTATGGTAATAATATAGGCTAAAGGTCTTTGCTAAAGGTTTACTAGGAAAAAGGGGATATTACAGTCCTCCCTTCCTGAAATTACTTGCCCTCAAATAGTTACAAATTTGAATGCTAAAGAATTTGTTCTCCCTCCTATGTAGCATCCTCAAGTGGCAAGTCTCTCCATCTGATCATATATTCCTTAATCACTTTGCTCCTCAACCTCTACTCCTTAACATCTAGAATAACATCAGGAACCAATATCAATTTGCCCTCCTCATCCAATGGTGGAAGCTTTGAAAAATATGTAATATGCTACCCAACACCCTTTTGAGGTAAGATATATGATCCACATTATGGATTTTTCTAGCTGTAGGCAGCTCTAACTATTATGATCAGTTTAGCTCAACAAATTTTCCACCACAAGGTACTGTCTAAACTTTACCAACACATGCATGATGTCAAGCATTTATTTGTCATAGGTGGGATACAATCTATCCACATCTCTCATCTTCCTACTCTTACATGCTATTGTTTGCCTATTTTGAATAAGAACAACTCCTATTCCTTAACATGAGGCATTACACTCTAAAATAAACCTCTAAGAAAAATTAGGAAGTGATAACATAGGGCAAGTTCTCATCACCTTTTTAAGTCTATAAAATGTCTATTAAGCCTCATTCAACCATATAAATTCTCCCTTATTATTAAAATATATAAAAAGTGTAACCAATTGAGAAAACCCCTTCAAAAATCTTTTATAATTACTGCATAAACCAAAGAATCCCCTCAAATCTAAAATAGTCTTCAGTGGTGGCCATTATAGAATGGCCTGAATCTTTTCTTGATGGACCTTCACTCCATCAATGCTGATCACATGCCCCAAATACAAGATATTTATCATTCCAAATTCATATTTGGAATCTTTTGAGAATAAAGATTGTGCATCCATAATACCCAACACCTCATCATTGTGCCTGAGGTGATCTTCCCAAGTCTTTTTGTATATCAATATGTCATCGAAGAATACAAACAAAAACTTTTGAAACTATTTATTAAAAATATGATTCATACAAGACTAGAAAGTTGTAGGAGCATTAGTCAAACCAAAGGGCATGACTAAGAACTTATAGTGTTCGTATCTGAAGGCTATCTCATGTATATCCTCCTCATGGACCTTGATCTGATGGTACCCTAAATGAAGATTAATATTTGAGAGGTCAAATACCCCATGAAGTTCATCCAATAACACATAAATATTGGATATAGGGTACCTATTTTTTAGTCTTTTTATTTAATGCTTGATAATCAATGCACATCCTCATAGTCCCATCCTTCTTCTTTACCAAAACAACTAAAGAAATAAAGGGACTAGAGCTAGGTTTGATATGTCCCATATCTAGTAACTCATTTATTGTATTCTCTATTTATTCCTTGAATCTCTTTGGATGCTCATAAGGAGTAGTAATAATAGGCTTGAAGCCCTCCTCTAGCTCAATAACATACTTTAATACATAGTCAGGTTACCTACTAGGTGGAATCTCACCGAAGACCATACTATACTTATCCAATAAAGATTAGATATCCACATTATAATGACTTTCTTTATTATAATAAGATTTAGTAGACACAAAACATTCGGTTGCCCATATAAACTCTCAATGTCTAAAAAATGTCTCCATATTCTTTGTTGTAACTACTTTGGGTGCTCCATACCCCAAAGCACAAAGTACCACCTTCTTACCATTCACCATGAATTCCAATTCCATTATGTAAATTTTTTGAATTTAATTACCTAGAGATTGTAACCACTATATGTCGAGGACTACATCTGTCTCACTAATCCCAACAAATAAAAATCATAAGTGACTATGTGATCTCCAAACTAGATACTGAACTGTGAAAGATTTTTATACAACTCATTTTGAACCCATTAGCCACTATCACACTAAAACCAATAAAATATTTGACTTGCTATCCTCTCTTCACCATAAGACTTTCATCAATAAAATTATGAGTTACCCCACTATCAACTAAAAATCTGACACACTATCCCTACAAGACTCCTATCAATTGAAAATGATGATATATAGGAACATCAAAAAGTGTAGCAATATTACTATGAGTTGTATGCCCTATAGGAGTCTATTCAAGTTCAAGATGTTCTACCTCCTATTCACTTTCTAAGATAATATCAGTCACTTCATCCTCATAATTAGAAGTAACCTCAATGTAATGAAATTTACCTTTACTAAGGCATCTGTGACCTAGTTCCCAAGGCTCCTTGTAAGAGAAACATAATTTATTCCTTCACAACTCATTCCTTGTTTCTTGATCCATTTTAGATGGTATATTTTTGGGTTGATTATAAGATTTATGGAATGGTTTCTTCTTCTAAAAACTCTTCTTATGGGACTAATTTGTAGAAGGTGTAGTTCCAAGGTCTAAAACCATTTACATGATATAATGTAATGTAGTAGGATTAAAAGCCTTCATCAATCCTCACATATTTTTAGTCAAACCCTCAATAAAAAACATTACAACTCTCTTCACTGATATGTCAAGAACCATAATAACAAGTTTTTAAAACTCATTAATGTAACTATCCATACTACCACTCTATTTGATTAGGACTAACTCACATAAATACACTTCTAAATCCTTTCGATCAAATCTCTCAATTAATTTTCTAGTAAACTCATCATAAGAATGGATTAAAGCATGATTGTGAGTCTCTGATTCATGGTGCCACCAATCATATAAAACTCTCTCTAAGTTTGAAATTGCAAACTTAATTACTTCATCTTCAGGCATGGGCTTGAGAGTCAAAAAGGTATCTAATTTCTGAATCCAAACACGTGTAGTGCTTCTCCTAATACTATCAAAATTAGGAAGATTTAACTTCCCCAAGGCTTGATAATACTCCTTTTACTACTTACAAGGTCTTTATTCCTATCTTTTTATTTGTTTATCTTTCCTATAATTCATGTACTGGTTTAAGGTTAGATCATCCCTACTACAATCAGGGCACGTGTGGTACTCATCATAAACAACCAACACCTCATCAACCAATGATGTTTCTTCCTCAAGTTTAGGGGCCTCTTCTTATTCTCTCTACATGAAGGTTGGTTAGAATGGTTTATTAGATACACTTTTATTATTTCTCCCTATATTTTGATTACTTGTATTGCTGCCTTCACTTGTGTTATTCTGATTCACCCTAATAATATTCCTATTTTTTTACATCTGGGTAATTACTGCAATCAACTACTACTGGGATTGAGAAACTTGGTTCATCATCTATTGTTGTCCATGTGTAAGGTCATTAAAAATATTTTCCAAACTTGGGTGTTTAATTATCCTTTCAGCTCTATCTCTAAGATTCCTCTCACCTAATCCACTTCCTCCTATATCCATCGATTTAATTTATGTTGTAGTTATAAGGGGTTGCGTGACTGCTAATTTTTTTGAAAAAGTGTCCTCTTCTAGATAAGGATCAGGAATATGAAATTCTCTTCTCTTTTGTTCCCTTTCAAAATATATTTATTCCTTTCACTAGCATCCATGGATCAAAATACTACATGCACTCCAACCTCGTAATCTGTAATGCAAAAAACCAGTATGTAAGAGCTGAACACTAACATGCAAGCACTGTGCACCAACATGTAATGACTGAAACCAACATGCAAGTGATAATCACTAACATGCAAGGCTAGAAACCAATATGCAAATGCTAATCAATAACATGCAACAAAAAAAAATTAACATGCAACCCTTCAAGATGGCAAGATCTCTTGCTCTGATACCACTGTAAGAATCTGAATTAGATTTTTCCCACTAAGTTTCAAAATCCACAATTTTTTTTGATAACCCATAAAATATTTCTAGTTTCAAGTTTTTTATTTACTAAAGATAGTTCAAAAATCATTCATACAAACATACCCAATTCATATAAATTCATAAATAATAAACCCACATTGTTGTAGCTATAAATAACATAATAATTTGGTTTTTTTAAATGATATTTACCTACTATTTAGATTAGAAGTTACAGAGTTTGAATCAAAAAGAAACTGTCATAAGAACATGTACACAGATACCCAAATCTAGCCACTATAACATCAAATAAGAATGTTGGAACATTATTAGAAGGTGCCTTTAAGAGTCTTCCATCCTTCTATAGCATAATCTAAAAATTGAGTCTTTTTTTGACACCACAACTCATAAAATCTGAGTGTGTGAATGTAACTATGAATTCTAGATGAATCCACCAAGTGGGTTGAATTGGGTTCTTGTCTAATCAACCTCATATCCCAAGGGGTTTCATCCTAGGGTTTCAGCTGACCCAAAACCAAAGTTCTCCAAAAAAATAAGCTATATAATGAATTTAATTTTTAGCTTTCATTATTTTATATCTTTTCCCTTTGAGAGAAATAACTTTATTTTATTTTCATTTCCCCCTCAAAAGTGACCCACTTTATAACTTGTCACTGACATATTAAAATTCACTTTATAAAATAATCCCAAGGTTTAGCTACCAATTAATTAAATATAAATAATCTTAAAAGATTTAGGACTATTTAACATTTAATTAATTAATTTATTCCCTTGAAACACCTTTCATAGCCTACAAGAATAATATAGGCTTAAGGTCTTTGCTAAAGGTTCACTAGGAAAAAGGAGACATTACATGTGCATACACATATAACTCTTATCCATGCTCCTTTTTAACCAGTCACCTATTTATGGACCCAACCTCACTGATTTACTATCAGTCACCTAGAAGCATTCAATAGTTTATGCTTCACCTACTTATTATCCTAATTAGATTGTCACTTGATCATCAGATCATTGATTAATGTTCATTGGGTTACTTTGATTATAATTATATGAATTAGGTTGTTATATTTATCCACCTATATTTAGTCTATCTATACACCTTGTAACAATTATTTTCGTAAATTCAAATATTTTCCATGGGTTAGCTCGTACATTTCGCATGTTAGTGGAAAAATAAGTTACCTAAATACTCAACTATTTATATGCACTAGGACTAAGCCTATTTCTTAGCTAGCACTCTCTTGTAAAATCATTATTACATTGAGAAATACATTTACACATTGAAATGAATAACCCTAAAGCTTTCAAATAAAAAATCCTTCAAAGGACCTAGACTTAGCCAAGTTTAAAGCACCCAAAAGCCAAGTAACATTTGCATATTATCAATTTTTGAAAGAGAAGTCACAGGTTGCATCCATACTAGTGGATCTCTATCACACACATACACCTAATTGAGATAATTATATGCAATTTGAGCCCTCTTCGAAGTATTGGAAACAAAGATAGTGCTTAGCCACTTAGTGAGGGGTGGTTTGGGTTAGCTCAATTTATATTTTCCAACCCTATTTACATGGTAAACCTAGTGCTAAAAGTGGAACTAGGGTTTCAAGGTGAAAGAGACATATTTCTAGACTTACACACAAGAACAAACTTATGAAATTGCATAAAATATTAATTTAAAAGCAAGGAAAACAATTTATGTTAGAATAGTTTAACACACCTCATATAGATGATTTCATTAGATATCAGATTCCATCAGTTACCATAGGTATCCATCTACTACTGGATTCAACCATGTAAGTCTAGACAATAAATTTCTAAATACAATTGATTCCAAATCTTATTTTCATCCTTCCTCCCACTTGTGCATAGTATTAGGCTTGAAAAAAATAGTAACAATCTAAACACCTTAATATTCTTATTCATTTATATGAATATTAATTTATAATTCAACTTTTGATTTTACATTCAACTATACATAATTTAGGTACACTTTATACAATATGTATATTCATAGTTTTATGCTTGTTTAGATCATTAATAAAAAATGAGGTAAACCATGACTCTTGTCCCCAATACATGCATGATGTAGATCATAGAAACATAGACAAGAACATGAAATCATTTGCATGATAAGGATAATATCAAATAATATGATTGTGCATGATATAGGTGATTAAATAAGGTGACTATGTAACCAAGCATGGAGTAAACATTTCATATAGTGGAAGCATGCTAAACACATTGAAATCATTTTAAAAAATTATAGTAGACAAATAAAGTAGAAAAGTACTAAATACACATAGTAAACAAAGAATCCATGCCAAATAAGAAATACATGACGTAGTGAAGACACAAAGCAAAATAATTAGGCACACTATAATCAAATAAAACACAAAGTAGATAGATAAAGCAAGGAAGTCATATCAAACACATAGTAGATAGGGAAATTAATGAAAGGATATCAAGCATATGGTAGACAAGCCAAACACATTGAAGACATACATCATAATACAACCATGGAAATAAGCACATGATAGGTAGAGTAATTATTTAACTAAGCATAACATAAATAATTGAATGATATGATCAATACTAAAGTAAACATGAATATAAGCAACATAAAAGACACATCAATGTATAAAAAATCACTAAGTGTATAAGAACATATTCAATAAAAAGTTTGTAGATAGTATTTCTAAATTATATATCATCTCAGTCTTATACACTTGGCAAATACATATCATGGATGTACCTTCAGCTTCTAGACCCTTAACTCTATAGAGAGGCTCACATACACTATCTCTCTATGCTTAATTTCTTATCTCTTAGTCTGACCAATGTTATTTTGATGATTTAGACCTTTTATCTTACTTGGAATGCTATAAACTTGTTTATCTTCCATATCTTCAAGTTCTAGATTTGCACCCATTTTCTAACTATTCAAACACTTATGTCCTAGTTAGAGACATATGTTGACACAAGTGTTCTATCCTAATACAAGTGTCCAGTGCCCTAAAGTCATATAATTTTCCAATGAAACATATTCTAAAGGTTAGCCTAAGTGCTTTAATGTGAGATATTCTCTAAAGGGATTGGTATAAATAGAAGATCTATCAAATTACTCTAAGATATCTAAATGTTACAAATTGCATATTAACCCTAGGAGTAGGTAAGATCAAGATGCAAATCAAAAGTGGGCTTCATAAATGTTCATTAGTTGATTATCCAAAAAGTACAAAGGATGTACATTATATACTGAGATATTAGGTCACCATAAAGGTAACAACTCAACTCATAATTATAAAACACATTAAGTGTAATTAACCTAATGACCTTAACAAACCTAAGTAATCTGATTAACAACTGTGTAGGTAAAACCAAAAGTGAGAAAAAGCCTACAGTAACACCCCCCTAAATCTTAACTTGGGTGGGTAATAATAATTGGGTCCTGATAATGTGGACTGATGAGGTACCCAAGAACAATGAAACTCCTATAAAGTGAAGAAAATGAAAAAATTCATAGGATAAAAATCCTCTCCTAAAAGAGAACAAAGCAAGAGATAGAGCATGCTCTAAAATCTTGGGCACAACCAAAAATGCATCCATGAGTAATAGCAATAAAGTACAGAGAGAAGTCTCCATAGAAGATGTTGAATCTACCTATAATAGAGCTCATAAAATGATGAATATTGCAAATGATATCCTCTTTCTAAAGATTGAAGAAGTTTCATCCGCATCAAATAAGGTTTCTTCACTTTTCCAAAGGAAGAACATGAATGGTGTACTATAATTCTGCCCATTCCACAATGGAATATAAAGGTAATAATACAAATAAATCTGAGTAGGGTCTAAAATAAAAGTGTGGCATAGGTCTGGCAATACCATACACAAGAACTTGATGTAATGCCACTGAAGTGAACATGTTAGAAGTAGGTGTAGTTTAGAGTGGATCACCCTAAAATAGTGAATGTGTTCACCAAGTGGATAATATATTTACAACCAAGGAATTATGCTCCTCATGTATCATAAGAGGGCCAACTACTCTATTCAATCATGGTGCAATAGAAGTAGAGTCTAAAATAAACTACAAAATGCCATGTACTTGTGGAATAAACTACCCAATGTTTGATGAGTCCTAGATCAATATACCTGCACTCTATAATGTTGAAAGTGGACCAAAGGAAGGTGGATAAAAAACTAACTCCTCAATATATACAAGGTGACAAGGATATGGTAGAGGTGTGTCCCCATCACTATTGTAGTCATTTGTGCTAGAAGAAGAGTCATCAATCTCATAGATACGCTCAGGCTTAAAAGTGTCATCAAGTATAGGTGAGTCTGATAAGGAAGAATGGCATGGATCATTCATTGAAGGAATGTCCATGTGAAGTGGAGAACATATCTCAACAACCCTTGAAGTTGAAGAAGAAACTTTAGATGAAGCATGCAAATATGTAAACTGAATGTACTCAATAACATATGAGTCATCAAAGCTCTCATTAGAAACAACAGAGTCCTATAAAGTACCAATTTGTGATGTCTCTAGAAGAACAACATCATGCACATGAATTGAAGTATAATGTGTAATGGGACAACTAAGGTCAGACAAAATATCATCATGTAGTGGTGGCTCAATAGAAGGAAGAGCACTGTCTACCATGGATGTGTTGTCACAAGAAATAGTTGTAGGAGGAGAGATTACAATATTCTCTAAAGAGATGATAAGAAGAGAAGTAAGAGTGCTATAAATCTCAGTAAGATCTTTGAAAAGAGATTGAAGAATGCTCCAAATAGTGTTGGGGCACATGGTGAGCTAGATCTCATGAAATGTGCATCAACAAGGTACCACAAACCTTATCACAAGTGTTATCCCACTTAATGTACTTGTCAAAATCAGTGGGAGGGGGAATCTATCCATATAGAAATGAAATGTGATTCTTTCCCTTTTTCATGAAGTGTTCCATATAAGCATGACAAGAAGCATAGTTGCTCTTTCTAAGAAGAACCACTACTCTAAAATCAACTTTCCTCTATAGATGTCTCTTAGGTGAAGTCAACATGACCAAGAAAATACATTAAAGAAGTGCAAAACTACACAAAATAACTATATTGACCCCCTAGTTACAATAATAATGCACACTCATAAAGAGGACATCATGCAAAACTAAAAATGCATCTAGATGAGTAGTAAGTGTAAGAATCAACCCAATGTAGAAAGTGAGAATGTGTAAAAGAGACATTGTAGGATACATAAAACCTAAAAATTCCCCCTCAAAATTGTCAGTAATCACCCCCTTAAAGTTTTAAATTCATGCACACTCATATAGATGTCAGGCACAACCAAGAATGTGTCTTGAGTAATATGTGCATAGGTATGAAAGAATTAGAGGGACATCGAGATCAATTGATAATACACCAAAGAGTGTACAATAGTTTTATTGAGTAGAGTTGTAGTATACCAAAGAATACCATGAATGTGTAGAGCATAAAAAAAATAAGAACTTTTGAATAAGATGACACTCAAATCTGAGTTATTGATCAAAATTTATGGCTATTTAAAAATCTACTCTCATGAAAATTTTGGTGGAAATAGTTGTGGAATTTTTTTGAATCACCTTCCCCAAAATAAAATTTTATCACCCTTGGAGTAAAATCTTGTAAAAAATTGTGAATCAATTTCTTCAAAAAAAACTTATGCCTCCATGGAGCAAAAGTTAAGCACTTTTGGGTTGGAAGTGACCAGGGGCTTATTTATCATATGAATAGGGGATAACACCTATTTTAGGTGCTCCTCTCTCTCTTTTTGATTTATGGTTGAGTAACATCATCAAAAAAATACCTCCATTTTAAATGTCATCATGCATGGAAATAGGGTGGGTAGAACTCGAGCTATGCTTTTGTAGTAGTCAGAGTTTGCTAGGTGTTTTTGCATTAGTTAAAACCTATGTGGTCTATGTGTAGGGGTGTCAGAGTCTAAGGGGTGCTTGGTGAAGTGTCAAAATATATTGGTTATTTTTTAAAACAGTGGCCTCAATGGTGTGTCAAACACATTGTTAGAATCTAGAGGTATGTTGAACATGTTGTTGGGATCTGGGGCCTACTTGAGTAGGTATCAGGTTTCACCAACCCTGTGCATATTTAAATGAATGTCTACTACCCTCCTAATTTTTTCAAGTGAAAATGTATGAATGGGTCCTTGTTTTCTTTCCAACTATCAAATATGTCTATGGGGTTCGCAAACTCTATCAAAACTAGAAAACCCAAATTTATGTAGATTTGGTACATCACCTCTAAAAATTAGAAAATACCCATTTGAAAACACAAAAAACCCAAAAAATCTAGAAATTATTTCTTGATTTGAGAATCCCACTATCTGGAAATATGCGAAACCACCGAAAAAGCCTTTAAACCCTCCAAAAATAACTTAAAATGACTATCACAAATCTAGGTCTTGTTCACAACTAATTTTAATGTTTTAACACCTTTTGGATTTGATAATGTTGTATATTTTGCAATAGGAGACTCTGGATGTATAGTTTGTATGGATTTTCATGAAATCCTACTAAACCAATGAAAATTTAAAAAATTAAGAAAGCTATCAAGGATGCTAGTAGGTAAGATCTCACCAAAGATTTCAAAAATGGTAAAATGACCATCAAGTTAGAGCTTTGATACCATGTTGGATTACTTCAAGATCTCTAAGCATCATAGATTGTATGAAAACCCTAAGAGTAGGTGAGAGCAAGATGCAAAATAAAAGTGGGTTTATTTATTGTTCATTAGCTAATTAACCAAAAAAATATAAAGGAGATACATTATATAGTGAGATATTAGGTCACCATAAAGGTAACAACTCAGCTCATAATTAGAAAACACATTAAGTGTAATTCCCCTAATGAACTTAAAAACCCTAAGCAAGGTGACTAACAACTGTGTAAGTAAAACCAAAAGTGATGAAAAGTCTATACTAACAATATCAACCCTCATTCATTCCTCACCTAACATAAACCTATAAAAGATGAAGGCAACTTTCCAAAAGCACTCAATCAAGCACTCAAGTGAGCAAAGCTTTTCTATTTTCTCCTATTTCTATATTAGTCATAAGGACAACACATCTACTGGTCTGAAGTACTAAATGATCACTCCATGATCCATATTTTCTAAGTTACAAGCTAGGTCACTATTGTATTTGCTTATCACACATTACATGATTCACACACAAGCCAACATGTAGGGAATAACTAGAAAATTCTAAGGCCCTCTTCATGGTATTGGCCATGTAGGCAACACTCATTGACATATGGGTATTTGGGGTAGCTCGACACCATGTTCCCACTAACCCATATTTCCCATATCCATTGTGAAGATGAATAACTAGGTTTTTCTATTTGATAAGGAATGATAGTCCATGACCCAAGTCTAAATGCACCAAAGTGAAGGCGACATAGAATCTAGAAGCATCTAGGTGGTCACATCCAATTTTGATAGGTATTTCATACTAGACACCTACATCTGAGTCAGACAGTAGTGTCGATGTAATCATCCCAGGTCGATGTAAGTGTCTATGGCTATAGAGGTATAATTTATAAAATCAAGTGATTGATCCAATATCCATATTCAGTTTACTTTCTACCTATTCTAAATTCAGATCTATATTAGCATTAGAACCAAGTATGTTATTTTTATTATCATTACAATATGTAACATAGTTGTACTTTCTATCTTCAACATCTTAGTAGAATAAATTTAGTATATTTTCTATTTGATTTTCACAAACAATTGGCCTGTTTTAGATATAGTCTACCATCTTTGTTCCCTAGGTTATCTCTACCCATATAACCCTAGATTCCCCATAATATATTTTAAGTTTAAACATTTGGTGAACCTGACATGATATTATTATTTCCTAAGTGTATCATCTAATATGTTGCTTACATACTTTGTCCTAATATTTGTCTTCTTTATCTCCCTTATCATGGATGATATTGATTACTTTGATGACTATGATTACAAAACTCTCCAACTTTCTATCAAAAAAGGGGTAAAATTTGATTACTTTAGTATTCTTCCAAATGCTAAAGCATATAATCTCAAATCTTTGAAATGTGGTAGCTACCATCCCTCTAATCAGGTGTATGCTCCCACCATTTCAAGAGATGACTGGATCCATCTTAAGGAAGATAAAGAGACTTTACCATTACTCCCTACATCACCATCATATGATTTTAGTCTTCGATATTTGATAAAATATGGATACTAAGGATAAGGGTTGGGAAAACATGAGCAAGGTATAACTGACCCTATATTTATTAAATATAATAAAAATCAGCAAGGTTTGGGATTTTTAGGAAAATCCATGAGTCACCAATGAGGCAAGTCACCTAATCATGCCCTTCATGCACATTCTACCATAAAAGTGAGTACATATGACCAAGATGATCCTTCATATGATTTTCAAAAGTTCCAATTAATACATAAAGAAATTATGACTGATTTACAAATTGCTTATAAGGGGGATATTCCTTCAAATAAATTAATTCCAACCCCCATAATTCTCACATTTCTAAATAATATCCCCTTATAAAGGGTGATTAATCTTTTTTCCCCTCATTTGACATTAAAAATTCATGAAATGTTAAACAAGACATCATGTCATTTTTACCAAATAATTTCACCATACCAAAAAAGGCATATTTACAAAACCTCCTTCCGATGGTAATTGTTATATCTTTACAAAAGGTGAATGAACCAAGATCTTCAAATGATATACCAAAGGTAAAATAATTTTGAGATCCATTACCATTACCAAAGTATCCTAAATTTAGTGATTCAAAACTTGCACTTGTTATCCATGAGGATGATGATACTCATATGCCTAGATTCAAGAGAGGTGGTGGATTAGAATCAATGATAACAGCTAGGCCAAACACCACCATTCCCTTAGAGTATCTTATTTCTATCAAGAACACTTTTGGGGATCTTTAAAAATATGTTTCTATGCTTCAAATGCAAATGTATTTCCATAATACTAATGTAAACGTTACCTCATTCAACAATCAAACTCTTACATAATGTATAATTGAATATCTTTATCCACAAGATTTTGAACTACTAGATTTACCTCTCTTTTTGAGTCATAAAGAACCATTCAACACCATGATTAACTATGTAGATTCTTTTGGTCAATGGGAAAAATATGATAAATTATTGCTAAAAGTATTCCATATGAGCATTTTTGATGAGGCTCATAATTAGTTCTATAGCCTACTAAAAGGTTCCTTAACCACTTTTGCACAATTAGAAGATGCATTCTTCATGGCTTTCAATATCCATAAGGTCCCAAAAATTACGTTAGAACACTTGCACAATTTTAAATAATGTGATGATGAATCTATTCAAGATTATACCATTTGAATCAAAAGGACATCATATGAGATAAAATTTAGACCTTCATATTTGGAGTTACAATTCATTTTTAGTATAGGTCTCCTTTCTCCATTGAAATAAATAACATTGCATAAACAATATGAGTCATTTACCCATTTATATGTGGATGTGCATAGATAAATTCATTCATACTTACTCATCCAAAGGAGATTAACATATCCCTTTATAAATACCAAAGTTTTATTCCTCACACAAAGGAAGGATATGAGTTACCAAATAAACATTATGAATAAAAATGTGGTGTTCTTAATCTTTATATGGAAGCTGGACAAAGTTTACTCAATATGGGACCAATCCAAGGTCCACATCCTATACAAAAACCCCAAGGAAAATAACACAAAAAACATCTATGATAATTTTTTTTGATAAACACATTATTTTTGGGTGGTGCTTATTTTTGACATAACCATATTTATACTACACAAACAAAAATAGCTTACAATACAAACTACTTACAACAACTTGGTTTTGACCTAAAAGACTTACAAATGAAAGGAGGTTGGAAAGACTCCTTGGTTAACATAACACTACCAATTGCTTGTGGTCCTAAAGTGATTCAAACATAGGTTTAGGTTATGCCAAAAATCTCTCCATATGTATTTACATTGGGCACTCTTTGATTATATCAAATGGAAGCAAAAATTTACCAAAATCAACAAGGTATTTATTTTTCTCATGAAGGAAAATGGACCCATATCCCTAATGATAGTATTGGTTCTTCTACTGCACATGAAAAATGTGAGGAGTAATATGCCATGTACCATTTAAACTTATCCAAAAATACTAAAAAAATAAAAAAAAATTCAAAAACCCAAAAATATTTTTAGCATTTACATATCCTATTAGCTCCTTGGAATATATGTTGTTGGTTCCATGTTGGTAGATGACATATCTATATTTATATATACATGTGTTTAACACATATTTTGAGTATGATTCAAGCATACACATATACATGATATATGCACTTTTGGATGTTGGATTTTCCCTCTACTCATGTCACCAAGATGTTGGGCATCCACCTCTATGATCATGATATCTCCAAGTTATATCATGACATGGTCACTTTAAATTATCATGTTTGATATCATATATGTACTTACACATGCCTATATCCATGTTTATATCTTTCATAGTGTACTTTATATGCTATGTACTTAAATTTTTTTATTGACACATATATCTAGGGACTAGTATGATATATGTATGTTGGTTGATTTTGTTATCATTTATGCACTTCCTTGAGTGTCTTGCCTTGCTATTATATTGATTACTTGAACATTTGAATATGATCCATTGGTTGCACCCCCATGCCTTTTTTTAACTCTTTGAAATTTAAATATGTCATTGCTTGTTGTATGTTGACATTTGAATATGCCATTTCTTTCTTTGTGGACATTTAACTAAGTCATGTCCCTTTGATTATGAGACATTTAAACATGCCCCTTATTTGCAGTCTCCTTGGACCATTATCTTTTGATTTGATTTTGAATGTTCTTGTGTGTGTGATTGATTTCTTGTTGAGATTTTACTATTACTATCTATATATTACCATTAATCTACATCATGCATCTTAAGAATTGGTATGATCACATTATTTATACTTTAATGATATATCTACCTAGACATGTTTCTTCTATATGCTACATTGTACATTCATAGTTTACATGGTTATCATGTCCTTTTGAGGTAAGGTAACTACTAGTTGATATTTCACCTTACATCAGAAGGGGGGAATATCAGTGGGGGCATGCCATGGAGGCATAACTTCTAAATTACTTTAATTATTCAAATTGTAGTGGGGGCATGTTTTAGAAACATGTTTTCCATATTTGTCACAGTTAAGATTATAGTTGGGGCATGTTTTGGTAACATGTTCTCCACGCTTATTCAAAATGTATTATACCTAGATTATAGTGGGGGAATGTTTTAGAAACATGTTCTCCACACTTATTTAGTATGTAGCACACATAAATTACAATTATCCACACTTACACCAGTTATCAGACTTAGATTATAGTGGGGGCATGTTTTATAAACATGTTTTCAACACTTACACAATTTTAAATTGGCCAAAATTCACAGTTATATGATTTAGATACACATTTGTGTCAAACTTATATATATTGGTACCATTGTTATACACATTTTAAGCATGATACATATATAAGGTGCATATGTTATGCAAAGGGCACCTAAATTTCAAAACCAAATTAGTTTCAACTTTCAAGAACTTTCAGGGGTTGTCATCAGCCACCAGGTTGGACTTTTATGGACTTTATTAAGCCAATCTACTGTAAGTGTAGGTTAACTTTTTAGTATGGTTGAGGTGATTAAATCATTTAATATTACCATGTTTATAGGTTATAATTGATTAAATCATCTAGCCTCCCTAGATTTATAGTGTTGGTTGACTTGGTTCACTCACACTCACCATATTATAAGTATGATTAGGTTGCATGGTTGAGATAATCTCAATTTTCGGGTGGTAACTCACCTTTTCTCCATAGTTGGGGGCATGTGTCCTCTAATATCTATATCTATATCTTTATATATATGTACTCTCTAGATATATATTTGTCCTAATCTTAGTTTTATTGATTCATAATGATACATCTTTCAAATCAAATTGCCAAAAGGCAAGATGATTGCATTGATACACAAGTTTACTCCTAAACCTTGCTTTTTTCAATTTCAATAATTTCAATACTTTCAATTTTAGATTATATGCATTGATTATATATTATACCGTGTTCTTGGTTTCATGTCAGTCACCAACAAAACACTCAAGTTGGACTCAAACAAAGATAATACATGTTATACAGACCCATGTACACATTCCTTTTCCTTTAAACTAGTAATTTCATTACCAAATTCAAGGGGGGGCAAATGTAAACACTATTTTTGAATTATATAACACCTTAGTCTTGTACACTTGGAAAATACATATCATGGATGTAACTTCAAATTCTAAACCCTTTTCATTATCTAAAGGCTCACACACACTATCTCCTTGTGCCTAATTGCTTATCTCTTTATCTGACCAATGTTATTATGATGATTAATAACTTCTATCTGGCCCAAAATGCTATAAACCTACTTATCTTCCATATTTTCATGTTTTGGCACTATACCTATTTTCTAACTACCCAGACACTTGCATACCAGTTAGATGCATACATCGATGCAAGTGTCCTATTCCAGTGCAAGTGTATAGTGCCCTATAGTCATCAAATTTTTAAACAAAACATACCTTAAACATTGGCCTAAGTGATTTAATGTGAGATATTCTCCAAAGTACTAGCAGTTGTCCCAAAATTGCAAGTTACACTGTAAGGGATTTTTGTGTAATTATTGGGAAATGTTTTTTTTTAAGTGCATGCGTATGAAGTGGAAACACAATAGTAATGAATGAAATAAAATTTTTGAAATGAATTTTTTTGTGTTTATTATAAAAAAACATACATTTGTTGTAAATGTTATGCAATATGTATTACAATGAGTCTTTTTTCCTCTCCTTTTCTAGGGTTTAAATATTTACTATCCTTTATTATTTTATAGCGAATGGATGGAAATTGAAGGAAGATACACATGTAATACAATGAGCATACTCTTGATACAGTAATGAAGGTTAACCTTTGATGATCAATGTTGACAATATCGATTATTGCCTTATTGAGATTCATTCCTTGTGTTTTATGTATAGTTAAAGCCCTTGCCATTTTTAAAGGCATTTAGTGATGATTACCCTATGTAATAGGAGGAATAGGAAGATGTGTTGGATTATAAATATCCCATTATGGGCTAGAGTATTTTTTGAAGGCAACAATGACATACATGGGTAAGAAAGGTGGCTTTGAATCTAGACTTTAGATAATGTGAACAATGAAGTTTGTTTTTCATAAGATATGGAAATGAGTTATGCGAGGAAGAGATGTTATATTTCATGGTGAGCTTGAAAAAGTAGTGAAGGGAAAGGTAATAAAAAAATGAAAGTGGTGAAATATTTTAAGGTGAGATAGACAGTGATGGTGAAGAGAAATGATAAGGTATTTTTGGTGATATCATATTTCATGGTGCTTATATTGTACGCTATCACCCATTGCAAAGGGTTACACAGCTTGTAAGATAGGGGAATTTTATTAGATGTTGTATATTATCAAAGGTGTTTGATGACATATTAAGAGTTGATTTGAGTGTAATAGATCTCCACATCTGATATACAGGTTGAAGCAACATTGAAATGTCACTGATATGGGGACACACATTGAGGTCGTAGAGTTAATATTGTAATGTTTTTATTCCATGATGCCACTATATTGACCCTAGAGAGATTATGTTTAGGGATAAGAACTTACAAAAATTCCATGCTTAAACCCCTAGAAGAAAAGGTAGATAAAACTGGACCATGTCTTTGTAAGTGTATTCTCTACCCCTGCTAGCAAAAAAACATAAAAGCTAAGAGAGTATTGGTTGGGAAAAAGTGTTTTGTAAAAATTAGGAATTTAGGGAAAAGTATGATTTAAATATGATCCAAGGTTCAAACCCTCTATAGGTTGGGCATTAGAGGTGATATAGTAGCTTACTACCATAATATCCCCAAAGAGATGTTAAGAAGGCCAACCCAAAAAATGTTGCCCAAATAACCTTTCACAGAAGTGCATAAGTCATCACAAAGGATGCAGTTGAAAAACATGCCAAAATCTAACTAGAATTTAGGAACCTCATGATAGATTATGAAAATCAAAACTATAAAATATAATTTCTCAACAAAATCAAAATTTTACCTGATAAAGGAGCTTTATCATAGCAGGAATATCTCCAAAACCTTTCTTTTCCAACCTATAATCCTACAAAATTTCTCAAAGTCAATATTCTTCTCTATCAAATGATAATATGTTATAATAAGAAAGAATCAAGTAACATGAGCCTATAAAAACAAAGAAATACTATGAAAAATAGCCTTTCCCCCCCTCTAGTGCTTTAAATTATCTAAAACAAGTGCAACTGATACCGCTACAGCCTTGGCAAATTATCAATATCTAAAATAAAGAAAGAACCTCCATATATATATTTTTTCAACTTATAATGTTCTATAATTTGTTCTTAACCACTACAAAATTTCTCACAATTTCAATATAAAATTTTATTTGTTATTGCTCATAATATTAGCTCAATTATATATAGATTATATTTAAGGTTTTATCAATAGCTTTTATAAACAATTTTATAAATAACAGAACAAAAATCCATTATACCCTAACTTACATCACTATAAACATATGCGTATTAATCCCAAAATTTATTGAAAGTTGAAAAAACAAAGTTGTCAAAGATTAGACCATGTTATGTTAAGGAATAAACCCAGATAGTCACCGATTTTCAATGTAATATGGGGTGTGATAATTATAAATACATTATGATAGTAAATATAAAACCTAATACTTCTTTACCCCATAAACCATAAAATAAACTAAAGATACATGTGTTTCCCTATGAAAATACCTAGACTAATTTTGAAGAAATAGTTGTGCAAAGAATCCTATATAATGATATTATTATCCCTTAGAAAATTTGCATATTGATGAATATTAAGCTTGTATCCAAAAAATATAGTTTCCAAGAACACACAGAAAATTTATGGTGTAACAATTATGGGATATGTTTAAGGGTAACTTATATGTAAAAATCTTATGATTGTGTTTGAACATAACCTAAATTATATTAAAGGCAATGAATCACATCACCAAAGATTTTATTAAATGAAAATAGAATATACAAAATATTAGTAGTGTAATGGTAATTGGGAACACTCTCAAGATCATTTCCCACAATAGTAATATCTCCTAAAAACCCAATGAAAAGCTGGTGAGGCTGTGATGTAACAATTATCAGTTCCTTTAATTGTGACCCATATTAAAAAAACAAATGTGGTTAAAGTTCTAATAATGCTAATCCAAAAAATAAATACATGATACAAATGGCTAGGAATTGAAAAAAATGAAACTTCCAATCAACAAGATTTATTATAAGAAAATAATTTCTAATAATACTAACCATATAGGGGATTCCATTGAGAAACATAAGATGTCAAAAGGTCATATTGCATGTGTTGAGAAATGTGAGACTTTAAACGTAAATTTTTGGGCGTCCTTTGTGCCATGCTTGTAAAGGGAATCAAACTCTCAAACCACATGTAGCATTTCCACCTCCCTACTATTATTATTTATGAATCTATTTTACTCAATTTAATACTTGGAAGTATATTTAAATCTTCATTATATATTTTTGTTTAGCACATTTCATTTAGCTTAAGTTCAAGTATGACTATTTGAATGAGACCTTAACTATTGAAAAAGACAACTAATTTATTTTTTTATTTTTTATTTTATTGATTGAGAGGATTTTTCACTGGTCATCAGCATACTATTTAAGAGTGAAGATTGAAGTATTGGTTTGGTGGTGGCATTTTTATTTCCCTATGTTAAAGTTATTTAAGAATGATTACTATATGAATAATTATTTTTAATGATTTTTCATTCCATGTATTTTATTTGATAATTAATATAACTATCACCTAAGATTCATTACTTGTACCCAATTCCTTGTACCCAATCCATTCATATTTCCCCCTAGAACCAAATTCAGATGCAAAATGGCTTGGAACCTTAAGCTCAAAATACTTCAATTACACATCGATATGGAATCAATTTCACATAAATAGATTATAAAAGTATTCATCCTCTATATTAATTGTAGAAGTGTCATATAGTTGAATAACACGTACAGAAGAAATAAGAAAAAGAAGACATGTGCACGTGTGCACACACATACACACACATGCACGTATGTGCATGCACACACACACACACATGTTTTTTTTCTTATTATTTACTTGGATTTGATCCATAGATTCAATTTACTCATAGATTATGTACTCAAAAACCTAACAAATCAAAATAACATTGGGTTGGTTGAAGAACATCAAAGGATAAAAGATATATAAAAATGGATTTAAGAGAGCACTCATTTTATGTGTATTTTTTTTTCTTTTTAGTCTTTGTATTATATTTATGTCTTTTAATGTGTTTAGATGATGAAAATTTTAAATTGTATATAGTCGATGTATCACACACAAAAAGGTAGTGGTTCCTCTGGTGTAATAATGCTAAACAAACCATAAAAAGTAATTACCCTTAAAATACCTATTTTATAACAAACTTTACATATTAATATGCATTTAAATAAAATCCATAAATAGTAATAAACCCCAAAATCCCTATTTGATTGACAGACTATACATATTAAAATAAAAATATTTTTTTGGTGATAGACTGTGTATATTAATACATGTTAAAATGTTATGTCAAGGCTGTATTTATTATTCTTAATACTTGAGACCCATATTACCACTGGATAAGTAAATGAATGAGCTTAGAGTATCATGAAGCAATTAATGTGGAAGTGGATTTTGGTGGTGGTGGAGGAGGTGGTCTATGGACACACAATGACCAATTAGATGAGACATTAATTGCTTAGATTAGTAATTATTCACCATTTACCCTATTTTTCACATTAAATAAGAATGTGCTCAATTTTAAAGATCTATAACATGATTTCTAATCTATTAGTATTAAGAATTGACTCTGGAAGTATTAGGGTATTTTAAAAGCCTTATTATTCATAAATACACATTTTTTTGACAAACATTTTTATGTGTACTTTAAAAGAATATTTTGACCATTCACTTCAATAGGGATCCAAAACATGAAGAAAAATAGCCCATCTTCATACCATTAAAAATATAAAATAAGAATCGAAACAATCCTCTCCACCATTAACAATCTAAAATAAAAATAAAAATAAACTTTACCCATGCTGATGAGAGTATATATGTATACTGATAGCCATTTAAATAAAACTTTATTTTCATATGATGAATTATTTAAAAAAAAAAATCATAAAATAATCATAATCTTTGAAAAAATAGATAAGTTTACTCTAACCCAGTGGCTATCATATAGCAATATTAATCAAACTTTTCCCACACTGTCCACTGGGAGCACATTTTCACACCATACAATAATCATTGTAATTTTTCAAGCATAAATATTTCAAGCAACAATTTTGGTGAGCTTAAACATTCTTGCATCCCACCTTGCATTTCCTGGCACATCATGTAAATAAAAAATATATATGTTATTATCTATAACACCATATATAACACATGCTCACCAGAGGAAAAATACAAATGTCTAGATAATACAAACATCTAAACATACCTTTAGGTGGTATTATGGTGGTGGGGAGGCCATAGGAACATCCACTAGGGGAGATATTATGGTGCCCTTTTCT
This sequence comes from Torreya grandis, assembly GCA_037957365.1. Lineage (NCBI taxonomy): Eukaryota > Viridiplantae > Streptophyta > Pinopsida > Cupressales > Taxaceae > Torreya > Torreya grandis. The sequence continues at coordinate 2,452,605 of JARHVA010001507.1, forward strand.
ACAACACTTGATACACCTTGAAACCATAATAAATGGTAAAAAATAGCACAAAATCATATAGATGGAAATAAGTAGAAAAATATCATAAAACACATACCTTGATGAAAGAAAAACCTCTCTAACTCATTTTTCAGTTGAAGCCCCAATTTCTTCTTCATTTCCTCTACACCCATCTTATATTGCAAAATCTACATATTTAACTCAATAGTGTCTAAAACTCTTCAAATATTAATAGTCTTATGCATATCCCAACCAAAAAAACCTAAACTTAAAAAAAACAAAAGAATAACACATCTTACAGTTATGTAATCAAATATACCTCTTACATGACATTCTCATAAGGTATAGGCATTTGGAAGCCCCTGGTGAGGTGAGCTTAGCAGAAATAAGAGCCCCTTTGGTTAGGAAAAAATATCCTCCACTTGGCAATATTTCATGGACAAATGCATCCATATTTACTTTGTTCATGTTTTACTCTACTCATGGACTTCATTCCTCATAATATTGAGTTATTTGGAGTAGGAGAAAACAAAGCCTTTACCCAAAATTAAAAAAAAGGTAGTGGCTATGAACTATAACTAGGGTGAATAATGAAAAAGTAGTGGAGCTAACAAAGGTGGTGGAGCATATCAACTTACACAGTCGTAATCCAAATTCGTTAATGGCTAGCCCATACCCACACATTAATCACTATGAAACTACTGCACATCACATTACAAGTGTAATGAAAACTGTTGAACATCTACAAAATTATGAGATGAATATTCCCTCTTACCTTCACAATATAATGCCTCTATTATAATAAATACAATATAAACCCTCATTTATTCCTCACCTAGCATAGACCTAGAAAAGACCAAGGCAACTTACCAAAATCACTTAGTTTAGCACTCAAGCGAGAAAAAATTCCCTATTTTCTAATATTTCTATATTAGTCATAGAGACAATAGATATACAGATTTGTAGTACTGAAGGAGCACTCCATGAGCCATATTTTCCAAGTTACAATCTAGGTTTCTATTTTACTTGCTTATCATACATTACATGATTCACACAAAGCAACATGTATGGGGGAACTACATAAGTTTGAGGCCCTTTTTGGATAATTGGTTATGTAGGTAGCACTCATTGACAAAAGGGTCTTTGGGGAAGATCAACACTACGTGCCCACTAACCCATTTTTCCTATAGCCACCATGAAGATGAATAACTATGGTTTAACTATTTAACAAGAAAAATAGTCCATGACTTAGATCTGAATGCACTAGAGTGAAGGTGACACAAAACCTAAAATCATTCAGGTGGTTACATCTAGTTTTAGTAGGTATTTCATACTGGACACCTACGTCTGAGTCAAGTAATAACATCGATGCCACCATCCTAAGTCTATGCAAGTGTCTGCAGCTTTAGAGGTATATTTTTTAAAATTAGGTAACTAATCTATAATCTATATCTAGTATACTTTTTTCATGTTCTAGATCTAGATTTGTATTAGCATCAAAACTAGTTAAGGATTTTTTTTTTTTTATTATTATAATATCTAGCATAGTTATACTTTCTATATTTAGCATCTCAACATAATAAATTTAGTATATCTTCTATCTCAATTTTATAAAAAATTGGTCTAATTGTGATATAGTCTACCATCCTTATGCCCTAAGTTATCTGTACCCCTTTAACCCTACATTCCCCATAATCTATATTCTAGGGTTAAATAAAGGTATACCATAATAGATAAGATCCCATGACAGCTTAGTATGATAAAGACAACCAATATATATATAACCCATAAAATTTATAGGAGATTCCCCCATAATACCCCCAAAGTGGGCATGAGATGTGCCCCTAATTGGGGCTCAAATGTTCACCCTACCTTTTATTGGAATAAGGGGATGGGATGAATCTCATAGAAATGGCTCTCACACTCACACTTTTGCCTATAAATATTTGTATTTAGGAAAAAATAACCAAGGATCGGGTCTACCCTCCACATTTTAGGATCTAAAATGGTAATGGGGGCTTCCCCATGACATTCCCTCATGTATTTTTGATTAACAACTCAAACCTACATCGAATTTGTAGGAATAAACAAGATCCATTATATTTAGGTGCCAAATTAAGTGTCACTAACACTCTAAACACTTGATTACATAAAATAAAACCCAAATCAAAACCCATATATATGGGGTAAATGCTTCACATATCTACATGCACATGCATTTAATAATATAAAAATGAACCAAACACTCACCCGAGTAAATGGAACTAATCTTAGACATGCAAAGACTTTTGAAGCTCAAGTGGTATTTGATTAAAATGCAATCAAGATCTACCTAGAATTCACCATCAATAAAGATTAGAACAATGATTGAAGTAAGAGTTGTAAATGAACACAATAAAAAATACATAGTTGAACCAATACAATCAATAAACATATGCAATAGAACACTAAAATAATTTAAATGAGTTTGTAATGAATGCAACTATTTTAGTCACTCATATTTGGTATTAGACACTTAACAATGTGTAATTTGAGTAAGCCTTAACCTAATTGACTTATACTCACATACATGACTCTTATTTTCCATTCCTCACATCCATTTGTCTATATATGGGCTTGACATTAAAAATTATCATCACTGGTACATAAGATCATCATATTCTCTACCCAGAAACTTAATATCATTCTTAGGCTATCTTCTAGCCTAAGGTCATAGCTTAAAAAGTAGGCTGACACATAATGGTATCAGCCAGGATAATACAATACATATGTAAAAATATAGTTACAAAAATATATCATGTTAGTTGATACATTATAGGAAAAGTAAAAGACACCAAACAAATGATATCAACCAGGCCAATGCCATTCGATATAGAGAAGCTAAAAAAAATGAACAAGGATAAGATGGAAAGGCACTCTAAGGAGTCTAAACAGATAGTAGTAATGATATAATCATGATATAATAGAAACATCTCTCATAAAACACCATGATCCTTGCCCATCTCTTTCCTAGTGCACCCTTTAAAGCATGTGCTAAGGGAGATCTATGTTTGACAAGTTGATGCAAGAGAAAGCATTAGTAAATGGTAAAATGAAAAATATTATGTGTATACATATTCCCCACCTGATTCTCATCACATGTCACAATAATGTAACATAGGATGGTGCTTTGGGAAATAATGTAGCAACACAAAAATATAATCAAAATGAATTATAGAAATAACTTAAAGTAAATAAAATGAAAATGTGTACCTTCACTTACCTTGATGATCAAATAAAATGTTGTGTGTTGTAGGTGATGGAAGGCACCTATTATGTGGAATGAGAGGTGAAACTCAAAAATAAGATAAAATTTCATTTTTTTGCAAAGAAATAGTTAGCACCAAAAAATTATCTATCTCACCAAGATTCTAAGGCTTCTTTTAGTTTGTGAAAAAAGACCTATAGAAGCAAGGATAAGAGAAAAAAAAGAAGGGAATATCATGGCAAATAATTGAAAGCTTTTAATGATAATTCTAAGTATGATGATGGATGTTTTATTTTTTATAAAAAATGTGAGCAAATGCATGGTCTAAAAGAACAAAAGCTAAATGATGGTAAATGACATCTTAAGTAAGTAGATAGAAAGTTAACAAACAATATATGTGAAAAATGATGAAGTAGATGATAAATTGAATTTAAAACACACCACACAATATGAGATATGTAAAACATAGTAACTAAATGAAATGTTAATGTAAGAAAGATCAAACAAATATATGTAAGTAAAGAATGTGATCTCATGTAAGATAAGCATGTCAAATCAAACATGAAGAAAATATATAAGACTATAAATAAAATATAATTCAAAATGCAAGACAAACATGTCAAGTCAAACATAAAGAAAATCATAAATGATAGTATGCAAAATGTCCTATATAAGCTAAGTGAAGTCCATGAGAATCAAACAAGAACATGATGAATAATAGAAAATAAAATTATCTAAAGAATGATGAATCAAACTTAAAGCTTGTTCTAAAATGTGATGTTAAAAAACACAACCACCTAAACACATGAAAAGGATGGCAATGAGATGGTGAGAAAAGTAAAAGCGATTGGTGTTTGTGAGGAAGGTTTGGTTATATTCGCTAGATCTTACATAACAACTCATAAATCGAAAGCCAAGGGGTGTCAAAATGATAATAATGTGATATAGATGTGATCAACTAAAAATAACATCTATCAAAGGGATATCAAATAAAATATGATGTAAATACGAAATGCAAGACACCACATAGGTGATGTGGAAATACTTAGTGGGAATGAGACACTCTAGAAAAGTGGGCAAAGTTAAGAACTATCAACATCAAGGACCTAGGACACTCCAACTAGTGAACACAAAGCTTGGGATAATGAACAAAGTACATAAATCATCCCATGAAGGTTATATGTGTGAAAGTAAAATCATCCTACCTTCCCACAACATGTTTCCCATTCCTCAAGACCCCTTACAAAGCCATTAACCTACTATGAATATTGGGTACATGTGTGAGAAGGTAGGTGGCACTAAAATTTAAGAAGATATAATGATGTAATGATATAATACCTCATACCCTTGTCTATTGGCCTACTGCACCCCAAAGGACCTTAGATATATCATGAGGCCAACTATGGAATTTGAGATTTAAATAATATAGGAGATGTACCAAATAAATATCACGTATTTTGGTATGGTCTGACTTTGATTATATAATTTTCCTTTTTATCTTATTTTAATAGTAATTATTTTAGAATTTTATATTCCTCCTCCATAAGGATTCAAAAAACCAAACCTGGAAGAAATATATAGCTAACATAAGAGAGATTACACTTGTACATTATAAGGGAGAACCTAAATATCCATGATCCTAAAGACTCCTAGAATTACCTCATACATAAGTGTGTAATCTCAAAATTGACCTACACCTGCCTTAAGTGAAAGGGAAGAATGGATAAATGATGATCATGGAAAATTCATCCATGAAATAAAGATGATATAAAAGATGATATAATGAGGAATATGATTACAGATGATCATAAGGAGGGAAAACAATACTTTGAAAAGGACAGGTTATGCTATGATAGTCATGTCACTAGGGAATCAAACTAACCTATAGGGAATCAAACACAAGCACTAATGAAAGTAGTTTTCATCCTAAAATAGGAGGAAAGTAAATAAGGGCCATAGAATCATAAGGAAATTAAGGCAAAAATGATAAAATTTTGATAAATGGGATAACAATAAACCCCAAAGGTGATACCTAAGATCTACAATAAAAACAAAGGCCAAATATAAAAATAACTAAAACCCTAAGGTGATAGCTAAGAACCACAAGGGAAGCAAAGGCTTAAATTAAAAATACTAAAGAACCAAAAAGGAAGTAATGGTGTAAGTAAAATGATATAAAGCTTGAAAGTGATACCTAAATACCATAAGGGAAGCAAATGTCAAAAGTAAAATGATATAAAACATGAAGGTGATTGTATGAACTAAATTTAGACATGCAAATAAAATAAACTAATTCTAATCTAAGCTAAATTTAAACTATGGTAGAGACACAAATAAAGAAAACAACAATCACAAACTTTACTCTTTGAATGCACAATCTTTCGATATACATTCAATTTGCTCTTTCAAATATGTGGTGATCACTCCTCCAATGCAAAATAAAATGAGAAACATTGTGGTAAAGAAAGAAGTCTTTGATTCGCCTTGATTCATTTTGATTCACTTGTGTTTAGAACTCTGATTTCCTGATTGTGATTGTGATCCTTTGATGTGATCTCTAGATTTTTTGCACTCTATTTCAAGATTGTGATTGCAATCCTTGGATGTGATGCTTGAAAATGGATATGTACAAGTTTATTTATAGTTGTTTGGATAAAGATCTAATGGTGGAGGATCATTTGGACTTTTTTAATGATCTAAATTATCAATGATAGCTAATGAGTCCTCAACCATGAGGATGAAGACCTTTTCAAAATGTTTTAAAAAATCATGGGGTTGGTCAATTGGCTCAGCAAGACTAAGTCAATTTGCTTAATAACTCAGGGGATGAGTCATAAGAGGTGGATAATTTTGTGGATTTGGTTGGGATGAGGGACAAAAAGGTGGGAGATGTTTTGATGAGGTGGAAAATCTAGATTTTATTATTTAAAATAAGGATTTAAGTGTGCATAATTGACTTATTCAATATTTTGAATTATTCAATTATTTGAATTTGGGAAAAAATGTGATTTATTAATTTAAGAAGAATTCTTAAATAGATTTAGGTGTATTTTGATACTAAATGAAATTTAGGTGTCTACATTTTCCCCTCTTTGAAAGAGTGTTGTGAAGTAATACTGTTTTGAAGAAGAGTAGTAGAGTGTTGATGATAGAAAAGGAAAAATTTACCCCAAATGAAAGAAAATGAGTGTGATGATGCTACCTTGAGGGTTTGTGCAATAAATGGACAAACACTTGCAATTGATGAAAAGAAGAAATGAATGAAGAAATGTGGAGAAACTATAAATCAATTTATGTCTGAATTGATTGCAAATTTGCAAGATGTTTGTTGCATAAAAAAGTTGTTCATAGTTAGCAAAAAATAGAGTATGGATTTATAAAAAAAAAGTTTAACCATTGTAAGATTGCATGCTTATTTTTGTTGCTAATGTTGCAAGGGTCAATTGAGTGGTTGTGGGAATGATATATCCTAGCAATAATAAATTATAGATCTATAAATAGAAAAAAATATTGAATTAGAAAATGATTTTGTTTATTTTACATTGAGATATTATTGCAAAAACTTGAATACAAATTCAGAATAAACTAATTTAATGTTGCTTGAATTTACTAAATAAATAAATGAGTTGGATGAGAGGATGGGGGGAATATAATTTGGTACTATAGAAAATATAAGTAGAAGGAATGGTGATTTAGAAAATCATTTGCACAAATTTATTTCCAAGGTTAGTAGCTAAGATTTGTGAATTGAGATTGTTGCTTTGAGCCTTGTGAGGAAATATGGACTGTATTCCACACCACTAGCATCAAGCAGAGCGAGTGAGACAATTATAGAGACCTAAGAGGAGTGGGTCTATGGTAAGTTATTTTATTTTTGAAAATTTTGGCATTTATTAGGGCTTAAAGTTAGGGAAAATGAAATCATTGTTTTGAAAATGGCAATTTTGGCATTAAAGTCAGTGATTTCATTATAGTAAATAGTGATTTCATTAAATTTGGAGGTAAAATAATCAAATAGGGGAGTGAATTCATTTATGAGGGATTTTGCAATTTCAATATTTGGGTTACAATGAAATCATTTAACACGGTAGTGAAATCATTGTTGTACAAAGAGAATTTGCTAAAGTTAATATTGATTTTGCAAAGAGAAGGTTAGAAGCAAATTTGCAAAAGTCAGGAGCAATTTTGTAACTTATAGTGGCAATTTTGAATAGAATGATCGAAGATGTGTTTGGTTGATTTTGATTTTTTTATGGTAAAGCATTTATATGGTAAGGAAAATGAAGAACATCCTACTAGTTAAAAACTTAATGAAATGCTAATGCTTTTGATTTGTAGGAGGTATTACTAGTGATTGTGATGCAAGAGCAGAGATATGCAATAATGGTACGCATGGATAGCTTCACTGAGTATGAATTTGGATTTCTAAAGGTGAGTGGTTTATCCTATATTACATTGATGCTTGAGGTTTGAGCAGATAGAGCTCTATTGACAACAGTGATAGAGATGTGGCATAGTGAGATGAACACATTTCACTTACCTACTAGGGAGATGACTATTACACTTGAGGATGTGTATCACATTTTGGGTATCTTGATATGAGGTAGACTTATTTATTAGGGATAGGGTTTAAAAAATATTACTTTATACTAGATTTTTAGAGATGGATTTGATCTTGGTTGTTAGAGGTGGGATCGATGTAGACTATTGTACCAATTTTGATATGGATTATTTAAATATTATACTTATGGATGTTGTCAGTGGCATTTTTCTTCTTGACAAGAGTGGGAGAGTATGTCCTATTGGATTTTTAGATGTTATTAGAGATATAATGGAGATGAGAGATAGGTTCACATGGGGTTCATGTGTTTTAGCATATCTATACCATGATTTACATCATTTAATGTATTTAAGTCAGATAGAGATAGGGCCTTCTACATTATTATAGATTTAGTGCTAGAAGCACATTATGATTGAGAGACTAATTGGGCATATAATCACATGGGAGGAGGATGAGCCATTATCATATGGATGGCATGTGATTATTGGGGTATGTAGAGCATATTTAAGAGTTATTGACTTTTACAAGAGGGAAGTTGATGAGGTAGGTGATGACCAGATCACCTAGAGATCTTATAGAGAGATTGTTTGGTAGTGGTCTCATGAGGAGATTCATATGGATTACATGATGACCCCTTGATACATCATTAGGAGACATGTCTACAATATAGATCGATATTTACCAGACAGGGTGATGTTATAGAAAAGGGGGTTAAATTCATCAATTCATCTAGTCAGGTGCTCATCTGATTGTCCAAGTCAATTTTAGACTCATTACAACTTAGGAATAAACATGGTATATTCTCGTAGCATCAACATTTATCAATCAACTACATTAGCATCAATTCACATAAGGTAAAATCCTTATACACTCACCCAAAGCACAATAGGGAAAGAACTAGGGCCAGCATTGGGATAGTTATGTCATGGCACAAGTTTTCACTCATGGGACTTGGTCATTTGGGAGAAGGATTTTGGCGGATTCATTAGCACAAGCCTTTTCTAGGCTAAGCCTAATGGTCTATAGGCACAAGCCCATTTGGGGAATTTTTTTTGATCATAAGGGTGCAAACTTTTATCAAGCTAAGTCTAGTGTCATATAGGCACTAGATGGATCAAGGGGATGCTTCAGTTCAATTATTCATTCTTAGGCTAGTACTTATAGCAAAGATATCAAAACTTGGTGTATGACCCTTTCTACACTAAGGCTATTCTTACAAAATTTGATGATGTCATCAATTAACACATGGATTCCATTAATGTTGTAAACCAAGAGCTTGTGAATAACGTGGTTAACATAACTATAATCAAATTACATCATTAGGACCATTGTACATTTCACTATAAATTCAAATGACACTTAAATTAGATATAAAATTCATTTAGAACAACTTCCATTGCCATTAATTGAAGTTATAGAATAGAGTTCACATATATTGCATGGTGCATGGGTCCTCTTCTTCTTCTTCTAGCACCAGTGCTGATTTCATCCTTGCGAACATTTGATCCACTAACACACATACTTTATCAACCTCTAAGAGGTTTGATGTATCAACATTGGCCAAAAGGGATGGTTTAGTTATCTCCATGCACTCACATAATTGTTGTAGTTTGAACTTATTAGCATGTGCTTCATCTTCAATATCTTTGCAAAGTTTTTTTTATTTCTTTGCTCTACCATCATTGATAATGTTCTTTCATGCAACTATAGTACCCATCTATATAAGTGCATTTGTAGACTTGACTAGGTTCATGGCATGAGGATTTATGATAAGGGAGTCATGCCCTTCCTCAATTTCATCCATGCTAAATATGGCCTTTTGAGGTACCTCAAAGTGAGGCTCATCCATATAGCTATCAAACTCGAATGCAAGCTATTTGTGCATCTTGTTTGTGGTAGATTCATGGGACATGTATTTAAACATATATAAATCATCCTCCATCCACACCTTCTACACTTTTTCCCTTATACTCAACTCCATGCCTTCTTACTTGATGATGTCTAACTCTGTTTATTCTTCTTACTCCTCACTAGTATTAATTCTTTCTTTGGCACTTCCCTTAGAGGTGTCTTCTTCCTATTCTTGGAGTGGTTCTTATTCGAACTTGTCCCTTTTGTCTACTTCTTCTTCTTAGGATTTCTTAGTGCTAACTTTTAGGTGTGTTCCCTTTGCACTAGTTTCATCTTATTTTTATTTCTATTGGGGTCCCTAGTGATCTCTATTTGTTGTTTTTACAAAGCACCAACATCACATTCCTTTTCTTTAGGCACCCCTTCACTACTTGGGCATGCATGTTGTGCAACTTTATTTACTATTCTGGTGAGGGTACTAAACATATTCTTTGCTTTCTCAAGGGCTAGTTCCACACTTGCAAGAATATTATTCATCTTCTTATTTCTCTTCTTCATCCTTCTCCTCCTTGGCCTTCTCCTCCTCAACCTCAACTTTATCAATATTTACTTGAGTCATGCTGGATTCCTTCATAGCCTTCCTCTTGTTCTCCAATGCCAGTGGCATCTTGATTTATTCTTAAATATGGCCCATTTTATTCCATAACCTTCTCTTTTACTCCTCAGTTTATAGAGGCTATGTGGAGGGCTCTTTGGGTGAAGCACTGGTTGGATTTTTTGTCTCTTTAAGTATAGTAGTAGTGCCACCTTAGAGGGCCTTTTAAAAATCTTTACCATTGGGATCCTCTCCCACTTCTTCTTGCACAATGTAGACTTTAATTCCCTCTTCTTCTACTTCTTCCTCCATCTCTTCCTCCTTTCCTTATGCGTAGGCCTCTTCCACCTCTATTAATATTAGTGTTATTATCAAGAGCATAATAGGTCCCTTAGACTTTTTCTTTTTCTGCTTCTTATTGGAGGAAGTATTCTCTAGCATGAAGGTCACATGCTTCTTCTTTGGAGTTGAAGGAGTTTATTCTTTACTAGAGGCAACCCTGAACCTAATGTGCTCTTAAATTTCTTCAAGTGTCTCCCCTTGCTTTTTATGGGGAGATTTTTGCTATGTTGTTGGCATGGGCTTATCTTCATCACCAATCTAGAGGGGGAGATCATCATATTTTACATGTTCTGAGCCCTTGTTTTATAGATTCATCTCATAGTATAGCATGAATATGCACTCATTTATCATTTCCCTCTAGGGTCATTTATATCTTTGATTGGGAATGCAAAACCTGCCTTGTAATAACCAAGGATTTTTGAAACCCTCTCCACCTCTACATCATCCTCTATCATCAGGCAAATATCTGTGCCTACACCTAAGAGCTCGATGATTCTACTAATGAGGCACATCGATATTCACATGTACCTTCCTATAGTGTAGATGCAATCTCCATGGATTCATGATAGGAAGAATTACATGAGTTCTTCCAGCTTACCAAAACATGGAAATTTATATAGCTGGGTCGTGTCAGTGGTCACAAGCCTTTCTTAGATGGAGATATCAAATAATGTTGTGCCCAGCTCCATCTTTGCTCCCATGTCAACCACCCAATCTTGGTTGAGATTTTATGCATTGCTTATCATGTGATGGTTATATTCTTTCAACTTGTAGGTGTACATGAAAGACACCCAAGTCTCCTCTACTAAGACCTCAGGGAAAACCTACATTTCTTTGTATGACATCTTAGTGAGCACCTCAGGGTCAACCTCAACAATGCTAACCCCTTCAATTAGATATGACTTTTTCTTTGTTGTACCTATCTCTTATACCATTCATGCCCTCTTGGCATCCTTTTATGCCTGTGGTAGACCAAAACTCATTTGTTTATTTCCCATTTTAAACCAATTAGTGTTGAAGCATGCTCTATTTATCTTCCCAAAGCCTATAATGTTTCTTGGCACTTCCTCACAATCATGGGGTCTATGACTATGACTTTAGCTCTCAAGATTCATTCATTGTTAATGGTAGCCTTGAAATCACTCTGAATCTCTTCTATTTTGTTCTTTCCCAATTCTTGCCCCATACTCCTCTGTTCTAATCTCACATGAAATGCAATTTCTTTTTATTTGCAACCATTCTTATTTGGTGGTTATGGGTGCTCAAGGTTTCACTTTGGTAGCATTTTGTTGCTTTAGCTCTGGTTCTATGTTCAAATTTTCACAAGGTTTGTAGCCTAATACAATTGGTTATACACTCCTTTATACCTTGATTATAACTATTATCTTAATTATAGGTGAGTAATGGTGTGGTGGTATATGGATTTCTCAAAATTTGATAGAACTTACAAAATCTATGAAAATCCACCACCACATTTACATTTAATGTAGATATTTGTGCCTCCACCATCACCACATTAAATTATCTTAATGATATTTTTTGATGAAGTGACAGGTGATTCAAATGGTCACTTCCCACCTACCATTGGATAGATGCCAACTTATCTTGATGATATTAATTTTACACTTATTTCACCTTGTTGTGACCTTTACCCTCCTTATGGAAACCTCAACACAATGATTCACATGCACGTGATTCAACCTCCTTGGTTCTATTTCCTTTTCGTACTATGCTTCTTTTCAAGTTCACTTCCATTCCTTGGTTGATTTCTTGCACTTTTAATCTCTTACCTTAGCCTGTCCTACCCCATAAAAATTATGAAACTATTCCTCCAACGCTTCATTCTCCTATTTTGATCTCTTTAGTATCTTGTGCACTTCTCTTTATCACTTGGTACATACATTTTTTAGTCTATAAAACTCTACGTGCCCAGAAAGTTAGGTGTCTAGCCTTAAGTACTTGAAAAGCACGCATGCTCAACTCACCCAACTAGAATTATGTGTGTAAGTGCCAAAAAGTTTTCTTGCGGGCCTAAAATCACCTAACTTATTCACCCTATATTATAACAACAAAAAACATAAATAAATGTTTGGATTATGCCAAACTTTATTTCAGTTATCACAACACAACCCACTTATGACCAAGAAGTTGGTATTTTGATGGCACAAGTGCCATCCTATTTCCTATAAGGATTTAGTCAGTTGGCACTAAAATGCCTAGGGAGAATTTTACTAGACAATGTGCACATCTTGCATGCACCAATATCCAATATGATTTGGATGATATAAGGGCCCATCCACTTGATCTGTAACTTCCCAGGGTGCTTAAGGTACTTAGAGTCATAGAGGAAAATCAATGCTCCTGCAATTAGTACATTATACTTGATATGTTTATCATGCCACTTCTTTTGGCATGCCTTCTCTACTTTCTAGATCCATCTTGCTTGGGTACGCATCTCATCCAAGTGCTCCAAGTCTTCTAGCTATGTGCTCAACTATTTTTGGTCATCTAAATGAATAATATGTGCAATACAAAATGAGGGCACTATGGACTCCATTGGTAAAATAAACTCCATGACAAACACCAATTGGAAAGGTGTAGCCTTGTTTAGGCACTTATAGGTAGTGTGATAGGCCCATAATATTACTAATATCCTATCATCCCAATATTTTTGACCAATGTCGCATATCTTTGTGAGGTATATTCTAAATATCTTATTAAACACTTCAACTATGCCATTTACTTGGGGATGATAATGGGTTGTCTTATGATATGCCACCATGTATTTGATTAGTAAGATTTGTATAATTTTATTTAGGAGTGCATGCCTTTATCGCTAGTCAAACTAAGTAGGCACTAATAGTGACTAATAATGTTCTCCCATATAAACCTTATAGCTATGGTAATTATGCAATATTTGGTTGGTGATGCCTCAACCCACTTGGTGAAATAGTTTGTGGTCACCAAAATGTAATACATGTCTATGCTCCTCAAAGCATCAGTGATCAGCCCAACAAAATCAGTGGCCCATTTTTCAAATGGCACCTTGGTAAGAATAGGAGTAAACAACATCTCATCCTGATGGTTAGGTTTTCTCATAAAATAGAAAATGTCACATGACTTAGCATAATATTTTACATCCTAGAATAAACTTGGCCACCATAAGCCTAATTGTAGAACTTTATGCACCATTGCATCTCCAACACAATCGCCTCCTACTATCCCCTCATGCGCTTATCATAAGATAGAGTCTTTTTCATGTTCTAAAAAACATCAACATAGGACTTCATATTGACTCAATTTGTATAGTTCTCAACTAATAAGCTAAAAGGGGTGGTGAAAACTGGATTTACTTATAATATTTAATTATCATAGTATAGGGTGCAAACTTAGATGTTAGAAAAGTTGAGATATCTACCAAATCCTTGGGGGCATACTAGACCCTATAGAGTTAAACATCTAGCATATCATCCTCAATAGGAATGTCCACATTTCCAAAGTTAAAATGGGACAAATGGTCTGGGTTTGAATTTTATTTTCCAAGCTTCAAGACAACCAAGAACTAGAATTCTTGAAATAGAACTATCCATCTACAAATGTGCCCATAAAGAATGGGATTATTCACAAGGTACTTAAGCGCATCATGATTAGTGAAGAAGATGAATGGGGTTTCCAACAAGTATTTCCTAAATTTTTATAAGGTATAGACTATGGCAAGCACCTCATGCTTGGCTATTGTATACAACTGTTCTACTTGGGTAAGTTTCCTACTTGCAAAGGAGATGGGATGATCCATTTTTCCTTCATCAGGTTGTGCTAGAATGGTGCCAATTGTTGAGCCAAATGTCTTTACATAGATGTGGAATGGAGTTTTAAAATAGGTACGCTAGATAATTTAAGCTTCATAGTTTTAAAGGCATCCTCTTGTGTTGTGCACCAATAGAATGGGCCATCTTTTCACAAGAGCTCCTCTAGTGATAATAAAATATTTGCATAGCTCCTTATGAACTTTATATGGTAACCACTGTTAGGGTGTGGAGCTATAAGCTTCACCAAGGAGCAGACTTAAATAGTTTCGGGTCTACACAGACGTCGACGTCGGTCAGGAGCGACCGACGTCGGTCAGTTGCAGTTACAGAGGAGCCGACGTCGGCAGTAGGGTCAGCCGGCGACGGTCACAGGCGAACAGGCAGGAATCGACGTCGATTACCTGTGTGTCCAGAAAGCGATTTCCGAGGACAGAAGCGAGTGTTTACATGATGAGTTTGAGTTGTAGACTCAAGCTCGCGTCTCTATTATTAGCAATATTATTTTTAGGGCCCTTGTTGAAGTGGCTTAACTATTTGTTGTAAGAGCATGCTCAAGTTTCCTATTTCTATATGTAGGAAAGATCTTCTTAGCTTAGAGAGTTGAATAGTATGAGTAGAACATTGTGAATGTTTGAAGGACAGTACTGAGTTGCATCAATCCAGGTTGTTGGATTTGAGTGTACTTGAGAGAGAGCTCTTGAGGAATAGAGATCTAGTGAGAGATCTTGTGTGCATCTGAGAGAGGTGTGGAAGAATGAAGTTTCTTCATTGTATTCCTATTGTAAAGAGTTTTAATACAAGTTTTTAGGGTGTTTTCTTGTATCTCTTGTTCTGTGCTATTTATCATTCCAGTTGCTTATCTATCTGATTTATTTCCCCGTTTATTGCTTTCACAAGTGTAATCCATTGTTGGTTGATCCCCAACAAGTGGTATCAGAGCTCAGGTTCACTAACAGGTGGTTCAGATCTGTGTAGTGTGTTTGGATTACAGGTTGCTCATAGGGGTTTCTGCAGGGATTTCTGTTTGAGTGGGAGAAGCAATGGCAGAAGAAAGTAAGTTGAGAATGGAAAAGTTTAATGGCAAGAACTATCAACATTGGAGAATGCAGATAGAGGACTATCTGTATCAGAAGGATCTTTACTTACCGTTAGGTGGGATAGCAAAGAAGCCCAAGGACATGGAGGATGAAGAATGGGAAGTTCTTGACAGAAAGGCTCTTGGGTCTATAAGACTGAGTCTGGCCTCCACTGTGATATCTAATTTGTCACAAGCAAAAACTACGGTAGAGTTAATGACTACGTTAGCAAATTTGTATGAAAAACCCTCAGCTTCAAATAAGGTATATTTAATGAAGCAGTTATTTAATTTGCATATGCAAGAAGGTGGATCTGTTTCTAATCACCTGAATGATTTCCATGGTATTGTTAATCAGTTAAGTTCAGTCAATATTGTATTTGAAGATGAAATACAAGCTCTTTTAATATTATGTTCTTTTCCTGAAAGCTGGCATGGCTTGGTAATGGCAGTTTCTAATACTGCTTCTGCTTCAAATATTTTAAAAGTAGAGGATGTGGTTAGTGTTATCTTGAATGAGGAAATTCGCAGGAAAAGCACAGAAGAGACATCTGGGAACACTTTAAATCTCGAGAGCAGGGGAAGGCAAAAAGAAAAGAGCAAGAGGAGATCAAGATCTAAATCTAAGGGAAGAGGCAGATCCAAATCCAGGAATGGCAGAAGGCCACAATGCTGGAACTGTGGAAAGTTGGGGCACATAAGCAGAGATTGCTGGTCAAAGCCTAAGGAGGAGAATCAACACGAAGGAAAGGAAGAGACAAAGGTTGCAGGTATTGCACAGGATGCTCTTATTTTCTCTTTGCATAATAATATAGAATCTTGGGTATTAGATTCTGGTGCATCTTTCCATGCTACCCCTAACAGAGAATATTTCAGTGACTATGTCCATGGAGATTTTGGAATAGTATACTTAGGGGATGATGAGCCTTGTAAGATTATTGGCAAAGGTAAAGTGCAGCTGAAGATGTAGAATGGCAATACATGGGTGTTGAGAGATGTAATGCATGTTCCTAGTTTGAAGAGAAATTTGATTTCTGCAGGTAAGCTAAGTGATGAGGGTTGTACAGTAAATCTCACAACAGATTCTTGGAAGGTGACCAAGGGTGCACTTGTTATGGCCAGAGGTAAGAGAGAAGGTACTCTCTATTTGTGTAATTGTGTTACTAACAAATCTCCTTCCGTTTTATCTACTTCAGATGTGGATGCTAAATTGTGGCACTCAAGGCTTGGCCACATGAGTGAGAAGGGGATGTCAATTCTTAAGTCTAAAGGTATGCTTTCAGATTTGAAAAGTATGGATCTAGAATTTTGTGAGCATTGTGTATTTGGAAAATAGAAAAGGGTTAGTTTTCTCAAGATTGGGTCTACTAAGAAAAGGCAGAAGTTGCAGCTTGTTCACACAGACGTGTGGGGACCGGCTCAGGTAGCCTCTATTTGCGGATCACGGTACTATGTTACATTCATAGATGATGCCACAAGAAAGGTATGGATCTACTGTATTAAAAAGAAATTTGATGTTTTTGAGACTTTTAAGATTTGGAAAGCTATGGTTGAGAATGAAACAGGCAGAAGATTAAAGTGCTTGAGATCTGATAATGGCGGTGAGTTCTGCAGTCTTAAGTTTAACTGGTATTGTTACACTCACAGAATCTATAGGCAAAGGACGGTCCCAAGGACACCTCAGCAGAATGGTATTGCTGAAAGGATGAACAGAACTATCATGGAGCGTGCAAGATGTATGAGATTGCATGCAGGGTTGCCCTTAGAGTTTTGGGCAGAAGCAGTTGACACCGCAGTGTACTTGATTAACAGAGGACCCTCTATAGCTCTGGATGGTGGAATTCCAGAAGAGGCATGGACAGGTAAAAAGGTAGATCTCTCATATCTCAAAGTTTTTGGTTGTGAAGCCTTTGTGCACGTAGATAAGGAAAATAGAAAGAAGCTTGATGCTAAGTCTATGAGGTGCACTTTTATTGGCTATGGCTCAGATGATTTTGGTTTCAGATTTTGGAATCTAGGAACTAACAAGGTAATTAGGAGACGTGATGTTGTTTTCAATGAAAGAGTGATGTACAATGATCAGATAAGGAAGCTAGATCAATCTAGGCAGAGCAATGGTGAATTGGACAAAGTTATGGTCCAAAATGAGCTCGCGGGAAAAAGAAATAATCAATTACAGGAAAACACAGAGACCGACATCGGCAGGTTAGGGACCGGTGTCGGTAGTACAGAAACCGATGTCGGTCATACAGAGACCGACGTTGGCAGACCAGGCACCGGCATTGGCCAGGAAGAACCGGCGTCGGCCAGTAACAGGTCTACAAGTGGCCGAGGTCGGTCACTGTCAAAAAATTTGGGTGGACAGATTGTTGAGAACGAGTCCAAGACACCCATCAGGAGGTCTGAAAGGGTAAGTAAGCCTCCAATTAGATATTCTCCTTCCTTATATTATTTATTGCTAACCGATGGTGGAGAACCAGAGAGTTTTGAAGAAGCATTACAGGTGGAGTCCGGGAGTAAGTGGGAGCGTGGCATGGTTGAGGAGATGGAGTCCTTAAGAGAGAACCAAACATGGGATTTGGTTGAATTGCCAACTGGTAAGAGAACACTGAAGAATAGATGGACCTACAGGTTGAAAGAAGGTGAGGATGGACAGATGAGATATAAGGCCAGATTGGTTGTTAAAGGATTTGTACAAAAGCCAGGCATCGACTTTGGTGAGATTTTTTCTCCTGTTGTTAAGATGACTTCTATAAGGGTTGTATTGTCTTTGGTTGCTTTTGAGGATTTGCATCTTGAGCAGCTAGATGTTAAGACAACATTTCTTCATGGAGATTTGGATGAGGAAATATACATGGAACAGCCAGAAGGATTTGAGGTTAAGGGTAAGGAGAAGTTAGTGTGCAGGTTGAAGAAGAGCTTGTATGGCCTCAAGCAAGCTCCTAGGCAATGGTATTTGAAATTTGATAGGTTTATGACTGAGCATGGCTACAGTAGGTGTCAATCCGACCATTGTGTATATTTTAAGAGATTTGATAATGGTAGATATATTATTCTATTGTTGTATGTAGATGATATGCTGGTTGCAGGATCTCACATGCAGGATATCTCTGAGCTTAAAGTGAAATTAGCTCAAACGTTTGCTATGAAGGATTTGGGAGCAGCAAAGAAAATCCTTGGCATGAGCATTAAGAGGGATAGGAAAAATCACAGGTTGATATTGTCTCAGGAGGATTATGTGGACAAGGTGTTGAAACGGTTCAATATGCAGGATGCTAAACCGGTAAGCACACCGTTGGCTGGACATTTTAAGTTAAGTAAAGAACAATGTCCTAATTCACATGATGAGGTAGAGTACATGAGTAAGGTTCCATATTCTTCCACGGTAGGAAGTTTGATGTATGCAATGGTGTGTACTAGACCGGATATTGCCCAAGCAGTGGGAGTAGTAAGTAAGTATATGGCCAATCCAGGAAAGGAACATTGGAAAGCAGTTCAATGGATCCTTAGATATCTGAGAGGAACCAACAGTAGACACTTGTGCTATGGAGGTTTAGATACTTCTCTACATGGTTATGTAGATTCAGATATGGTAGGTGATTTGGATGGCAGGAGGAGCACTACAGGTTATGTTTTTACTGTAGGTGGAACAACGGTTAGTTGGATATCTAAGTTGCAGAAGGTTGTAGCCTTGTCAACTACAGAAGCAGAGTATATTGCAGCCACAGAAGCTAGCAAGGAGATGATATGGATGACACGGTTCATGGAAGAGCTTGGAAGGGAGCATGGGAGTTACAAATTGTATAGTGACAGTCAGAGTGCAATCCATTTAGCTAAGAACTCAGCTTTTCACTCAAGAACCAAGCACATACAGCTAAGGTACCACTTCATACGGCAGGTATTGGAAGATGGTGAGTTGAAGCTGGAGAAAATCCATACAGACAAGAATCCTACTGACATGCTAACAAAGCCGGTTACGAAGGAGAAGTTGAATCTTCATTCAACTTCTATTGGTCTTCATGATTGAGTTGAAGATGGATGAGCTAGAAGATGTTGCTGTACAGGTACTGGTGCAGCTGGTTTATCTCCAAGTGGGAGATTGTTAGGGTGTGGAGCTAAAAGCTTCACCAAGGAGCAGACTTAAACAGTTTCGGGTCTACACAGACACTGGCGTCGGTCAGGAGCGACCGATGTCGGTCAGTTGCAGTTATAGAGGCACCGACGTCGGCAGTAGGGTCGGCCGGCGATGATCACAGGTGAACAAGTAGGAACCGACGTCGGTTACATGTGTGTCCAGAAAGCGATTTCCGAGGACAGAAGTGAGTGTTTGCATGATGAGTTTGAGTTGTAGACTCAAGCTCGCGTCTCTATTATTAGCAATATTATTTTTAGAGCCCTTGTTGAAGTGGCTTAACTGTTTGTTGTAAGAGCATGCTCAAGTTTCCTATTTCTATATGTAGGAAAGATCTTCTTAGCTTAGAGAGTTGAATAGTATGAGTAGAACATTGTGAATGTTTGAAGGACAGTACTGAGTTGCATCAATCCAGGTTGTTGGATTTGAGTGTACTTGAGAGAGAGCTCTTGAGGAATAGAGATCTAGTGAGAGATCTTGTGTGCATCTGAGAGAGGTGTGGAAGAACGAAGTTTCTTCATTGTATTCCTATTGTAAAGAGTTTTAATACAAGTTTTCAGGGTGTTTTCTTATATCTCTTGTTCTGTGCTATTTATCATTCCAGTTGCTTATCTATCTGATTTATTTCCGCGTTTATTGCTTTCACAAGTGTAATCCATTGTTGGTTGATCCCCAACAACCACAATGGCCAAGAAAGGCACAAATATATTTCTACATGGAAGGGGTCTGGACCTATAGAATAATTGCAATCTTTATGGGATCGATAAACATATAATCTTTGTAGATGATGTGCCCAAGCAAGGTTCTAAATGGTGTCATGAAGACACACTTCTTAAGGTTCAAGGATATTTTTAACTGTCTGCACCTCTCAAATATGAGTCATAAGTTGTCATAATGGTCCCTTATTAGCCCATACACAATC
This sequence comes from Torreya grandis, assembly GCA_037957365.1. Lineage (NCBI taxonomy): Eukaryota > Viridiplantae > Streptophyta > Pinopsida > Cupressales > Taxaceae > Torreya > Torreya grandis. The sequence continues at coordinate 2,473,139 of JARHVA010001507.1, forward strand.
TAGTCATCTAAATACACTTGGAGGAACTTGTGAATAAAGTCCTTAAATACAGTGATCACCACTCTGGAGAACACGCCTGGCCCATTCTTGAGTCTGAATTACATCACATTGTGTGTAAAGAACCCCATTCTTTCATAAAAGTCATTTTAGGCTTTCCATCCTCTTTAATTTGAGCTTGATGGTATCCTAAGAACCCACAAGTGAAAGTATATATCTCACAACCTATGATGCCATCCAAGACTTTTTTGGTGAATAGAGTTGAGAAGGGGTCACTGATGCAAGAAATGTTCAACAATATATAATGAATGTAAATATATATTTACCCATCCTTATTGATGATAATAACTATTGGGCACACCCATTTAGATTTTTTCATAGGGTAGATGACCCCTACAACTAGCATACCATCAATTTCCATTTTAACCTCTGCATGAAGATTGGGGTTCATTATGTAAGGGTGATTCTTGATAGGTATTGCACCATCAATAAGATTGATGATCATATTTTCAAGGGATGGGTAGGTTCCATTCATATCTTATTAATTTTGAGGGAAAAAATCTTGTAACTTCTTCAAGAGATCAATAATGCATGTTAGTTCTGCATCAGATTAGAATGCACTTAGAGTAGCCATCTTTGGTCCCCCTTCAAAGCTGATGTCTACATTGGTAGTTTTGATAATTATGTATTAGGGTTCATTCCTTTCCTAATGTGAGTCCTCAAATTGCCTACTACCCTTAGTTGTTTTTATGTGAAGATGAGTAGGGTATTCTTCATCAAGGGCACTATCCTTCACTTAGCATACTAGCTTCTTTTTACCTGTCAAGTTCATCTAATTTCATGCCTTCTAGGTATCATCATCTTTTTAACTTGAGTCACTATTAAGTGCTTGTTCCTCAAATAAATTTGGAAGTGCTAATCCCTTTTCCCCAAACATGTATTTTAGGTGCTCTTTTAAGGTTGAAGTATCCTTAAACAATGCTCATTGAATTATTTATAGTGGCTCAATCAATTCTAGGTCTTATGAGGAAAAGGAGAAGGTCTACACAAATATCTCCTTAAGGAAATCCCAATTGGCTATCTCATAATGTGTCTCATTGAAAACATACCATGCTCATTCCCACATCTTCAAGGTTCTATAGAAGGCATGCACCCATAGGTTCCTTAAGGAGTTTACGCCACACTCAGTACATGTTTATTCACACAAGTACACATGCACTATAGGGTCTGAGTCACTAGAGTATGCTGAGATGTATAGGTACTCATTAATCTTCTTGAATCTAGTGCAAATGGCTGATTTTAAATCTTGCCAAGTTTGCTAGCTAGGCCTTTGCACTACTCACCAATGAGAAGAAGTGTTTCATAATGTATACACTAGTGCACCCATTTTATTACTTCTTTGGGGATACATGACTTGAGGTTATAAACATAATATTATTATAGATTGCTCTACTCATATTTTTGGAGTGCCACAAGTTTACCTTTACTTAGGATAAGTACTCTCTTTCCCTTCTTCTTGGTATATAGGACCCACCTCTTAGAAGCATGATCAATATGAACCCATCTTATCTTTACTAGTTTTGGTGCCTTTACATGCACCAAGAGGCACCTTAAACCAGTGGTCTCATATAATTCTTCAACCCATCAATCACAAGCAACATTGATGGTGTTTGAGGCTGACTATCCATCTTCCCAAGAAATCACTCCTTTGTCATTGGGGTTGAGAGTATCGGTGCCTTACATTGTGATGTTATATATATGGTTTATCTCATCTTCAAGATCAACACTCTCTACATAGGGGGGTCCTTGGTCACTTGAGAGGGGGATCATTACCCTCTCCTTGCCATTTTCAAAGGTCATATATCACCTCTTAAAGTACATATCTATGTTATTCACATAACATCATGGCCTTCCAAGAAGTGCCGAGTTGTTATCTTGTTCTACTAACTTGATTACTTCAAAGCTAGTAAGGAATTCAACACCCTTGATGTTCACAACTATGCTCTTCAAAATTTTTATGGGCTATATCCTAGTCTTGTTGGCCATGAAAACTACATGATGGGAAGGTCTCAAGGATGGCCTACCCATCTTCTCCCATGCATTTTTGGTCAAGATATTAACCTTGTTGCTTGTGTCTATGAGGACATCACATACAAACCTACCATCAATGGTGGTATTCACAAGGAGTTCTTTATCATACTCCTCATTCTATGTATGCTTAAATTTTCATGCCCTTTCCATGCATGACATAGTGACTTTTATTAGCTTTTGACCTACATGCTCCAAAATCAAGTTGTTCAATAGGGGTAACATCTATTTTTTTTGTAGAAGGCAAAATATATTTTTTAGCTCTTGTATCTCAGCCTCTTGACTATCTTTCTTCATACAGAAGGCAACAACGTATGCCTCTAGGTCTCATGCTAGTTTGAGCTCTCCTTGGAGGTTTTGAATGATGCTCATGACCTGTTATAAAACATACTTTTAGCACATAGGGTTTAGGTAAGGCATAACTTTAGGTTTAGGCTGTGTTATAAACTCAATGTAGATCTTCTCCCCATATTCTAAGCACAACTTTGGTATGGGTGTAACTAGTGATTGAGTGGTGAATCCACTACGAGTAGTCACTTGCACCTTGACTATCTTTGCATGGGTCAGTTACATATTTGGAGTCTACTTATCTACTTTCATCTCATGCTTGATCATTCTATCACCCTTGTCTATGTCAATCCTACCTTGGGTTAACTTCTTGTACATGTTAGGGCATTCCTTGACCTTATGAGATCCTAAAAAATACCCACACATTGGATGTGTAGGGTAGTCATGTTGATAGTACTATGTCAATCCACACTTGTAACATGAGTGGGGTGGGAACCTCCCACCATCAGATCCTCCACCTCACCCTATGGTGCCTTATTACATCCCAAAACCCATATTCTATTGGCCATAACCTTCATTTCCTTAGTTAGCTTGTCCTCTGACTATTACAGTGGCTTACCTTGCACTTATTTCTATGTTTTTATGTATTTCATCAATTAGTTGATAATCAACTATTGTATGGGTATAGGCATCACGCAACTGATAATAAATGGTTGTGTTAACCTGATTGGTGCATTACAACAAAGGTTAATTATGAACATCATGCACCTCAAGATAGACCTCACAAATTATAAGTAATGAGTGCACATTCCTTCAAGGGTAGTTATTTTTATTATGGCCTTCCACTTCACAGTTAGTGCACCATAATATGCTTCAAGCATACTCTGATGAAGTAATGGTAAGCTTTTGGAGTTGGGAGGATATGAATGCAATTTGTGCCTCCATGAATGGGTTGATCATGCTGTCAGTGCTTCCAACTACCTCGGCTCTGAATGTGGCTTCAAGCACTTCACAAGGGTTTATGAATGTCTTCATAGAAAGTGCTCTTTAAAATGGCACTAACAATCCTCTAAAGAAACATTGTGCATGTTAGGATGGGTGGATATCATAAGGGACTTTGAAGAGGAGAGTTTTGAACCTAACATCATACATGCACATGCTCTTTGAAAGTTCTTTGGGTAATTTATTTGATCATGGCGATACTCTACTATTCAAAATTTGGTATGTCAAATTCCTTTAGGGTGTCATAATCTACCATATCCTAGTTAGGGTCAAACTTCCTATACCAAGTATGGGCACTATCTAGTAAACTGGTCATGAACTAGGTTGCCTTGCACTCTGATTAAGTTATGACCTAAGCATGCCATTGTAATTCACACTTTAGCACATGATCTATGACATTATCTACACCATGGTACTCTTGCAAGTGTATGGGTATTTTGTAATAAATTTGTTATGGGGGCACAACTAACATCTGAGGCATTTGTCCCCCTAACATCTGTCTATGTGGCAGTCCTCCAATGCCTCTATCCATTGGGTTAAGTGTTGGCCCCATTGTTACTACTATCACTAAAGATGATGATGGTGTTGTATTACTAACTGGTGGCATTAGGCCACTTATTATGGGCTATTACCTAGTTTGTGAAGTTGACATTGGATGAGCTAGAATGCTTGCACTCATGTTATACTATGGTGAACTAGCATTTCATAGTCTAGAGGTATCCTTGCTCAATTCCTCATAGGAATAACTTATTCAATTACAAAATTATACTCCAAGTCTACAAAATGGTCAAAGTATATGTTGATAATAGGATCAATTATCACTCTTTTTTCTTCTCATGGGTATTTAGTGGATGATCTTATATTAAAAGTTCAAAGGGGGTAGGTGCATTTGGTCCATCTTCAATTACTAAATTTTATAAGGATCTAATCTATTCTACACCCATCAACTATTGAGCTCAGTCCATTGATTTATTATTTCTCTCCTCACACTGCTTTATTTCAAGAGATCCTTCCCAATGCCCTTTCCACTTATTATGAGTTCTCTTAGCTCTTATAAGTTCCAGATCTTCCATCAACCTATGCCTTCTCTTATTATAAGTATATCTCCTAAGCTCTTTATTATCAATCTGTTCATCCCCTTCCATTGTACTTCACCTACACATCCCCTTCTCCCCCTTTATACTGCTCATATGTGAAATCACTTTAGCCTTCCATTATCAAAATTTCAAAGCCATAATCGACCATTAGTTTCTTGAGTTCCGCACCAAACTCTTTCACAAATGTGCCTCTAGGTTTGCATAAAAACTGATACTCTACTTCCTTAGGGCAGAAGTATGTGGAAATAATGAACTCAATCATGTAACTGGTTTAATGATCTTTGCCATCATTTGTCTACTACTCTCATCCAAGTGGCATCTAGATTCTCAATTCTCTTTAAGCCCTCTTTCATCCACTCAAGGTGCTGCCCATAGCTTCATCTTCTATAGGTTGCATAGGCAACCAACCATCAGTACACATGCTTAGGAAATTCATATAAAAATACCTCATATAGAGCATCATACAAGTTATTCTAAACCCACTTTCTTAACTTGTGTCCTTTATATGTTAGATGCTTCAGTGCAAAGCTATCTTCCACCTATTGCAACTAGTACTCAATATTCTTGAGGGAGAGTTAGAACATTTTTATATTTCACCATTACAATAATAAAATTCAACATGTGTCCTGATAATGGAACCAAAATGTTATAGAAAAGGGGGTTAAATTCATTAATTCATCCAGTCAAGTGCCCATCTAGTTGTCCAAGTCAGTTCTAGACTCTTTATAACTTAGGTGAAAACATGGTATATTCCCATAATGCTCAGCATTTATCACTTGACTGCATTGGCATCTATTCACATAAGGTGAAATCCTTATGCACTCACATTGAAGTGAAATAGAGAAATAAATGAGGCCCACATTGGTCTAGTTGTGCTATGGTATAAGTTTTCACTCATGGGACTTGGTCATTTGAGAGAAGGCTTGTGGTGGATTCATTGGCACAAGCCTTTTTTGCACTAAACTTGATGGTCTATAGGCACAAGCCCATTTGATGTACTAGTTCTAGTCATAAGGGTGCAAACATTTATCAAGCTAAGTCTAGTATCATATAGGTGGTAGAAAGATCAAGGGGATGCTTCAATTCAATTATTCATTCTTTGGCTAGCACTTGTAATAAGGATATCAAAACTTGGCACATGACTGTTTATACACTTAGGCTATTCTTACAAAATATGATGACATCATTGATTAACATAGGGATGCCAGTTATGCCATAAACTAAGAGCTTATGAACATAACTATAATCAAATTACATCATTAGGACCATTGTGCATTTTACTATCAATTCAAATGACACTTAAATTAGATAGAAAATTCATTTAGAACAACCACCATTGCCATTAATCAAAGTTATAGAATAGAGTTCATCTATATTTAAAATAGAGCATCTACTTTACTAAGCTACTCAACTACCCAGAGGCTCATAGGCAATCTTGGATGTCTACAATCAGTACCTTAATGGTATTTAAGATATTCCTAATATTAATGGCAACCATTACTTTTAGAACCAATTTATCCAGAGCTTCTCTACCTCCAATTTTCATCCCTACTTCACTAGTTCAGACTTGCTTTTATAACACACAAGAGCATCTCTTTTCTAGGGTGGAGAGTGGATGATGGGTGCTGAGATGGAGCCTTTGTTGATCATTTTACTAACTCCATTACCTTATGCCCTTTATGTTATGGCCATCATGTGTTGCCAAATATAGAGGATGTCTTGAAGATCTAGATGCTAGATAACTACCTACCAACTAGTGTAAGATCTGCATTGGTTCCTCTAACTGGCACCAAAATACCAAAATAAGAATCATGCCAAGTGATTGCCTTACACTGAGATGTCTATTGAGTTAGAGTGAGTTTGTACTTAATGAAATAGGGGCCCAATAGGTGATGAGATAGTTTGGTGTTAGGCAACATATACCAACTAGTCCACACATATTTTCATGTTCTATGAGGGAGATACCATAATGGGGTATGATGATTGATCCAACCATTGCTGATCATAACTAGACATAGTTAATGACTATTAGATGGAGGGACATGAGAGATGTGAGTAATGCAGGAGTGGTTGATGGATATGCATATTAGTGGGTTTGATAGAGACCATTGAGATTGATAATGCCACATGCACACCATAAATATAGAGGTAGAGTTTAGTGGCTAGCTTGAGTAGGAAGCCATGAGGTATAGGTTTAGGAGCCCAAATTAGGAGGGCTATTACAAGTGATAGAGGATGATCATAACCATGAGTATGAGGTAGAGGATGTGCTAAGGAGGCTAGTCATCTTCACGATGTGAAGATAATAGATGTGGAGGATATTGAGATTTTATAGGAGGTAGGGGTTGAGATGGATGTTGATATAAAGCAAAGGGTTGGAGGAGATACTTCATTAATAGAGGTGAAGAGTGAGGAGGAGGATGCAAGATAAAATATGACTATGAGAGTAGCACAAGTTACACATGTAGAGAGAGGGGATGTGGCTAGATCTTCACATGCTCTGAGATCTGCATAGAAGCATGCACTTATTGATAAAATCTAAGAGGAGATTAGGGATTGAGATAGAGAGATAGATGGATTTCACTAGGAGGTCTCCAGATTATAGGGTCTAGTCAATGGTAGAAGGGATCAGACTCTAGAGATCAAGAAATTATAGTTTGAGGTAGACAGGCTGAAGGGTAATATTTATGGGATGGATAGGGATGCCATAATGATATGATTGGTCATGCATGATGTAGAGACATAGATGCCAGACTATACAATGCTCACACAACATTATAGATAAGAGAGGGACAAATCTTAGATTAAGCTTGTAGAGGCTAGAGTACTATTAATCGAAGAGGGATAGATAGATACTTTGGATAGGGTGATGCAAGATATGAAGCATGATACATACTATAGGATATTGTATAAGGGACATATTATATGAGAATAAAGGACAACATCATTCAGAGAGTACTCTATGAGATGATCAATGATTACTAGATCCATTCAGCAAGTAGAGTTAGAGAGGTCAGTAGGGTAGGTACCACATGTGATGGTCCTCCATGAAGCACACCATGGTGTGGATATCTATTATCGAGACTAGATACCCCATCTGAGGGATGGGATGAGACATAGATATAGAGGATATTATGATAGATGGATTTCATCGATGTATACATATATTGAGATGTAATTTTTTGTATAGACACATTTGATATATATATATATATTCATGACTTTGTACTATGGACTATGGATATTGATGGATTACTTATTGGTTTTCATGGATTTGATGGATATATGCATGGATAGATGATAACATTGATAATATTTCCATTATTATGATTTACGTTAGCATGTATTAATTCTTTCAGCATTAGTTATTATGGATGTATGACTGACATATGATATGATAATGTGCATGGATATAGAATGCAAAATTGTTGCATAACTTTATTTCCTTTATTTGCATTGGATTTCCAACTAAAATTTGAGTGTGTTGAGCAACTTGATTTTTAATATAGCATAAAACATAATACCACCAATGATATTAAATATTCATGATGAATGTTGATTTTTTAAGCATTTGAACAAAGGAAGAATAAATTGTGTTATAGCAAAGTACATCATGATATAGCCATAACCATAATATATATGCATTTCATAAAATAATCTTTGATAAACACACATAAAATAATAAGTAAAAAGAAGATGTCAAAACAAAATTTTAAACTAAGTGATTGAAACACACACAAAATGTTATGCAAACAAATGTATTCTAAATGATTGTAACAAAATGTCAATGTTTGTATTTTCAATAATGACACACATAACTAAACAAAGAATAACTCAAAACAATTGAACAAACTTGATAAAAGATAGAAAAATAACCATTGGAATGGCTAGAGATAAAAAAGGAGTGAAATAACCAACTTAATGGCTAAGGATAAATAAAAAGATAAGAATAACCAAGTGAATGGCTAGGGATAGAAAACAAATAATACCACAATGTGAAACAAACAAATATAAAGTGTACTAGTTTGAAAAAGTTGTATAAAAAGGCAAAACTAAACAAAGACAACACTAAACAATTGTAGCCAAGAATGAGGCTAAGAACCAAACAAGTAAGGAACACACTGAAGGATAAACTAATCCAACATTGGGGAAATGGATGATGGGGAAGGTGGTGGTAGAGATAAGCCTAAAGACCCCATGTCTCTAAGTGCTACCTACATAATCCACCTTTACATAAAGTCTATGTGAGGATATCATGCCAAATGTAGTTCTCCCAATACGGGGAGTGATAAGAAAGTGGATGATTGATGAAGTATGTTAAATGTTGTGATAAAAAGGATATGCAAGAGACCCACCCATGAATAGGTTAATGAAATGGAAGATAAATGTGCTGAAATTTGATGTTTTTGGAATGCTTTATTTTTTTTTTTGTGTTGTTTTATGATTTTTTATTTTTGGTTTATGATTATTTTTTTGTATTTTTGAGAGTTTTATGTTTTTTTTTGTTTTGTCTTTTCCTTTATTTTTGGGTATGTTTTTCATGTAATATGTTTTCTAAATTCATGATCAATAATGTCGGTTTTACATAAAAAAAATAACAACCTCAAACTTTAGCATGCTATAGGATAAATGACTAACAATTTGACAAAATGACACATTGGGAAATATATAATGGATGATGGAAGGATGATGCACCTAAGTAATTGGGGTAGTTATAGACAATGGTTTACACATGGTGCACTTGTTTATGGAAAATTAAATAATAGTATGGGTATATAAAAGACTTTAATGCATCAATTAATTGCTTTGTGAGGGATGATCTAGTTGGTTGTATTCATAACATATATCTGTCAAGTTGCAACAAGAGAGTGAAAGGAATTAGTGGTGAAAACAAGCAATAAAAATTATGTATAACAAAGGATGATGATATAATATTTATGGGCATAAAGTTAAAGTATATATCTTTCCAAACTCATAAAGATACTAGCTTTATTAGACGTGTCTAGAGAGAACTAGCCCTGATAGAATTGTTTAATGGGATAAAGTCTAACCTTTGTAGCATAGACATGTAAACAAGCCATTTTAATAAATATTTATTTGATCATCCTTTGATTTTATTTTCTTTATGACACCAAATATGAAATTTCATGTGACTAGGTAGACATATGGGCTTATCACCAAAGACTACATATAGGCGAGTGAGGATATCTCTCCCCAATGTTAATCCTAGGCAACTGGTAAGATTCGAAGGCTCAACACCAAAGATCAATGAAGGTCAAGAGATATGGATTTTGATTTTTATAAATTTTGAGATAAATATGTTTTGCTATGTGGGAGAATTATACCCCCTAATATTGGCCCCATACAACTAGTAAGATGTAAGGATTTATCATCAAAGACTAAGATAGGCAAGTAAATTATCCTATTTCTTCTTGTGGTATGCTTAATGTTTTTTGCTTGAAAGGGAACTTGTAAAAGGAGACTTTGTCATGGATGATCTTATAAAAATTCCATGGGATGGTATGTTGTAAGTTTTAATAAAGAGATGTAGGAAAAGGATTTTACTCTGCTCATAATAATCAAGGTAAAAACTAATGTAACATTAATTTTGAAAATGTCTTTTATGAGATAACATGGTGATATGATAAAATTTAGATGGTATGATAAGGTAAAATTTGAAATATTTGTGTTATGGGAACTAAAAACTAGATAGTCATTGAACATAACATTTGATATAAAAGACAAAATAGACATGATGGTATAATGCAATACTATGAAGATAATACAGGTGGAAACAAAGTGCCCCCAAGTGCCGAGGGGTTGATAAACAACAACTTATTTTTTTTTTGTCTTTTTATGATTTTATGTTTTTTATGATTTTTTGGCATCTGTACCTAATGGAAGGTCACAAGACACATAAATTCCCTAATTTTATATATTTTCACCCCATGCCAACTCTAGATGGTCACTACTATTCTAATTTTCCTCATCAATTTTTATTTTAGTTCTGTTATTGACTTTGACTATCACATGACTAGGATAAGGTTACTGAGCCCACCAAGTGCTATTAGCAAACCATCTAGAGAGGCATTCTCAGTTGGGGAATCCTTGTTGAATAAATATGTCCAGATATAAGTTTCTTTGATAAAGTGTAGTAGTAACTTTAGTTTCCTTGGAAAAACACAATTATCAAATATACCTAAATTGATGTGTTTGATAGCAAAATTGAACTCTATAAACCTTCTAATATATCTTCTAACCATCATGGAATTTGGATGCCTTTATTGATAAGGACTAAAATCTATGTTGTTAAAGAGTATTAAGCACCAGGGACTAAAAAATTATCTGTATGCACAAAAATTAATAGCCTTTACCCAACCACTATTAACTAACCACCAAATGCTACAAAGGTTAAAATAGGATAAATCTATGTTGACAATTCTTAATTCCTAATAGTATTTGTATTGATGATGGATGAGGATTCTTCTTTACTTATAATGTTATCACTATTTATTTACAAATTTATCTACTGATAAAACTATAGTTGGGACCAAAATGGTCATTAAATTTTCTCTTAGTCCCAAAATAAATTGGATGTTTGATTTAGATAATATATTTGACCCTGGTTTAGATGCAGTCATTAGAAAAGCCCACTGAAGTGCCTTGGTACCATATTTCTTTTTTACTGCTCTTTTAGAAATGTTGGATTTGGGATGAAGAACTTTTTGGAAATATGGATTTTTAGGTATTGGTTTGAAGGCATATGATATTTTGATAGGTGGATTAGATGGTGTTTAATTCAATATTTGATGTTTATAAAAAATGGGTATTTGCTGAAAAATCATTATTTTGTAATGGATGAAAGGTTATTATTTTGATTTGAGAATAAAATGGTGTGATTTGGCTCTGAAGAGACATATTGACATATTTTTAAAGTATGATTTTCAAATATGAATAGATGTGGGTTCATTTTGATGTATTATGCGTCCAATAACTCTTGGTTGGTGAGGTTAGGGATGTTGGAATTTTAACTAGTGGATGGGAGATTTGATTGAAAAGAAGGATTACTAGTGATAGAATGATATTGTTATGGAAAGATTTGATATTCACTAGTAATAAATTACATTGAAGAAGTGGCTTGATTTTGGAAGGATTGGTTTGTTGGATTTGTGAATGTGTGGTGATTGGTGAATAAGTTTGGGTTTGAGTTTTGGGGTGAAACAGATGCAAAAGCAAATGATTAATTTTAAATATTATAGAAATGTTGATTTTGATGGGTGCAAAAATTAGAAGATTGATTTGGATGGAATGTATTTGGATTTGAATGGATTGGAGTTTGGCTAGTGAATGTCTTTTGGTACATATAAGTGTTAGAAAATGATGGTGAAGGTGGACCAAAAGTTTAATTTATGTTGACTTTATGATTAGAACCATATGGATCTATGTACATAGTTTGATTTGTATTTGGTGGCATATGATATGTATATGCATTAGGACTGGAAGAATAATTCAGAGAATTTTGATTATTATAATTGGGAAATTTATTTGATGGTATCCCTAAATTAAATTTTTGATATTGTTCCATAGGTGAACATGAATAGGAAATGGATTGGTTGTTTGGAAAGTTTGAATAATTATCCATGTTTTGATGTAATTGAAACAGGTTTGAGTTTGAATACATATTCAAACTTGGATTTTGATTGGCTTGATGGTTGATTTGAAATTGATTCAAGTGTGAATTTGAATCAAAATTAGTTGGATTGAACTTTGGATTATAATATGAATTATTTGAATTGTGATCTGGGAGGGAATTGGTTGTGTTGTGGTTCCAAGATGCCATGCTTCTTAAAATATATGACACTATTGAAAAAGAAATAAAAATGATCAAAAGTTTCATTAAATGACTTTACAAACAAGATACATGTCAAACACAAGAAAAATAATAAACAAAATTTCTATTTTAATAATCAAGAAATTTGCACATAAAGGGTGAAAACTAGGATGAAAGGTTGTGAAAGACTATTGGGCCTTCCATTTTCACTTACTCATTCATGCTCTTAGCTACGACCTAATATTTCAAGGCACTAACCATGGAGAATCCTACCATTCCCATGGCCCACTTAGTCTAGTTTCAAGGGTGTTTAGAAGGTTATTTCTCTATGCTAACCACTAATCAATGCGCCAAATTTGAATGACAAAAGAGGTTGTCCTAAGTTTAAGGTTTAAACAAGCTTATCTAGGGGGAAAAATTATGTAATAAATTTATAAAGTAGATACACACTATTGGGTCTTGTCCCAAAGTGCCTAACATAGCCATAGAGGTCTTAGTATGTTGATAATTAGTAATATCAGATTTTGAGTTAACTATTGAAACCATGGGTATTGGAGCACGAAATCCTTTCACATCATAGTGTGCTTAAAACACACAACCACTTAGAAAATTAAAAAAGCTAGATTTTGATTTATATACCTCATCTATAATTGGGGTTTGGCCTTCTATGTGGTGGTGAAATCTATGGTCAATAGAGCCCTTAAGAAAAAAAATAAAAGTAAAATACCTATTTTTGATTTTCAAGTTTTGTCACCAATGTAATGCCAAGGAAAGAGCATATGCATATATTACTTGGGTAATATATAATTATGAAAATGTTTTTGATTTTTGACTATCACTAAAAATATAACACCAAAGAAAGAGAATAATATATTTCCACAACCTCAAACAAAAATATTGAAATGAAAAGTGATGTAATTATTAATAGCTTTGAAAATAAAAAAAATGAGAATCATTAGTAACAAGAAAATTGGCTTTTTATTGATTATTTTTACTGATCATCTTTAGGAAGCATTCTACAAACAAGTCATTAGAATGTTTGATTTGGATATAAATGAGGTATCATGCAATATAACAAGTTAAAAACTATGAAAAATAAGCAAAAAACATCTCTCTGTTACGTAAATGCTATTACATAGACAAATTAGAAAAGCAAAATTGAAATAAAATCAATGCAAGAAAAAGACAGAAAACGAAAAATAGAAAATAAAAAGACCCATGCTTACAAGATGATTTCTCTAAAAAGAGCAATGATTTTACTTCAAATAGTGATGAATTTTATTTGAAAAGAGATGAATTTGATGCAGAAAGAGATATATTCACTGTATGTAATGGTGATTTCACTATAGAAAAAAAACAATTTCGTTGCAAAAAATGATGAATTCATTACAAAAAAGTGATTTCATTGTTATTTGATAAAAATGCTATAGATTATGATGAAATCACTGTTTCCTAACAAAAATGTTGTTAACCTTATAGACATAACAAAAAACACAAAATTGGGTAAGAAAATAAGACAATTTCACTGTTATGGTCTACAATTTCATTATTTTTGCTTTCAAATTCACTGTTACACAGAGGAGTGCACACATCCAAATAAAAAACAATTGATAGAAACCTATAGCTCATACCATCACTTAAAAAAGGAAATATTAAATGTAAAATGTAAACATAAAAAATAATAATTCAAAGAGAAATGCTATCTAACTGTAAAGATGATGATCAAAAGATAAAAAAGATGTGGAAAAGGTCCTACCAGGTGTGTTAAAAATGTATGAACTAAATTTAGATGTGAAAATAAAGTAAAATAATTATAATCTAAGATAGATTCAAATTATGGTAGAGCAACCAATAAAGAAAACAACAATCACAAACTTTACGCTTTGAATGCTCAAGCTTTCTCCATTACGATATATATTCGATTTGTTCTTTCAAATATGTGGTGCTCACTCCTCTAATGCAAAAGAGAATGGGAAAAATTTTTGTTCAAAAGGAATTCTTTGATTCACCTTGATTTATTTTGATTCACTTGTGTGTAGATCTCTAATTTCTTAATTGTGATTGTGATCCTTAAATGTGATCTTTAGATTTTGTGCACTCTATTTCATGATTTTGATTGCGATCCTTTGATGTGATGCTTGAAAATAAAGATTTAAAAGTTTATTTATAGATGTTTATATAAGGATACAACTATGGAGGATCATTTTTAATTTTTCAATGATCCAAATGATCAACTATGGCTAATGAGTCCTCACCCATGTGGATGAAGGCCTCTCTAAAATGGTTGAGAAAAGCATGGGGTTGGTTAGCTGACTCAACAAGACTAAGTAAATTTTCTTGAAAACTTATGGGATGAGTCATAAGAGGTGGAGAAATTTGTTTATTTGGCTAGGATGAAGGAGAGAAAGGTTGGAGATGTTTTGATGAGGTGGAAAATCTGGATTTTATTATTTAAAATAAGGATTTAAGTGTGCATAATTGACTTATTCAATATTTTGAATTATTCAATTATTTTAATTTGGGAGGAAATATGATTTATTAATTTAAAGAAAAATATTAAATATATTTAGGTGTATTTTGACACTAAATGAAATTTAGGTGTCTATAGTGATACCTAAGATCTATGAGTGAATTTAAGGCTAAAAGTAAAAACATTAAAGAACTAGAAAGGAAGCAATGGTGCAAGTCTTCATCCAAAAGAGGGATAAAGTAAATTAAATGTATAAAATAAAAGAAACCTGAGACAAAATAACAATAAAAATACATGCTAATGATTATATTGAAGAAGAGTATGTGAAATATGAGCATATATGTCTCAGAAAGTTTATTGAAGTTGGATTTATTTGTTTGTAATATGTGAATGGATCTTGATTGCTAACTCATGGTAAGTATTAAAGATTAATAATCCAAGATAATGAGGATGGGTATCATAAAATTCCTCTAATATATGCATAAGATCAAGAATGGGTATTATAATAAGCCCTAAAGGATGAAATATGGGCAACACAAGGTGTCCCAATATGTGTAGCAAGAAGAGGATGGGCATCACAAGATGCCCAAATATATATGCTAATAAGATGATGGGTATCAAAAGATACCCCAATATATGAGATATAGGTGGATTGGAGTTAACCTCATGATCAATAGGCCTAGGAGTGATATCAAAATTTATGTAAATTAGTGTTACAATAGGGAATGTGACATCTAGGGTAATGTCAGGATCTTTGGGAGGTGATATAAAATTGTGGTAAATGGTATTGACCAGGATAATAAAGTTTGATAAAATAGGGGTCAAATGGATTGTATCATACAGGTTGACATAGTATGATAATACATGACTAAAAGGAATTGTGTCATCTAGGTTGATACAGTTTGATAGTAAAATATGAGTGAAATAGACTAGATCGACTAGGTCAATATAGTTTAATGAAATGGGATTAAATTGAAATGTATTAATTTGATCAATATAGTTGAATGATGATATAGGGTTAAAATAGTTTATGTTGATAAGTTGATATAGTCTACTGAGAGAAATTGGAATGTATAAACACATCTTATGTCATGGCCAATGAAGTTGACTATAGATAAAAGAACTATATCGACACATTTTGTATTTTGGTTTATATTATTGACTGAAGGTATAAGAAATTTATTAATACATTCTGTATCATGGCCAATGTAGTTGGATAAAGGTGGTTTTAGTTGAATGGTATTAGGTTAGCCAATGTCATTGGAAAGAAATGACTTTTGTGGTGATTTAAGAGAGTTTGAAGCATGATAGTCATAAATGTTCATATAGGCTCAAGGATTAGAATAATCTATAATGCACAATGTTGTAGGACTTTGAACTAGGTATTATTCATGAGTTGATGAGTTAAAAAAAATTGTTCAAATGTGAGCTAAGGTTTGGTGACTCATCCTCCTAAGGCCTTAAAAGGGAGGGGTAGAGGGTGGGTATACATCAAGGAAACCATGCTAAACATTACTTTATTTGAAATTGGTACTGTTAAATATGAGAAAGTCATAAGAAGTATCATCAATGGAAAATTTGTTATCATGATAGGTCTTGAATTTTATTCGAATCATCATTAGAGATGGGGAAATTGTGATATTGATTTTTAACCACATGACAAGTCATGAAGGTGGGACAACTCGGATCATCATGAGTATAAAAATAAGTATAAGTTTAAGGATCATCAAGATCATATAGGGGAAAATCATGATGTGGATATTTTTGAATGCTAGAAGTGTCAAAAGTGATATCATCAAGATCTTCATAGGGATATCCATCAAGGGTAGGACCATATTGACAATCTTTGCTTTCACTATAAGTATCATTATAAATGGGAAGAACATCATTGGAGTCCTAAAAATGAGAAAAAATGTAGTATAGTTGCATCATTAGGAGTTGTTTGCAATGGTGGTCATGAAAATTTGATGAAAAAAATATTGGCTATAGGAAACTGATAGTATCGACTTAGTCGATACAATTAGTTACCGAGTGTTAGAAAATAGACTGTATCAATCTAGCCAATATAGTTTGGTAAAAAATGCAATGTAGTAGTGGATAATAAAAAATGACTATATTGACATGGCTAATTCAATTGAAAAACACACTAAATATATCAAGATAGACAATACAATTTGAAAACATAAAGAATGATATTGAGCTGGACGATAATGTTCATAGGCAGACATATAAAGGTATCAGGCTGACTAGTACAATTAGACTGTAAAATATATATGGGTTTGAATAACATTATTCTAAGTTTAAAAAAATAAAAACATGAATCCAATCCAAAAAAAGGTGGGATAAGATTCATGTTGGGTTCACCAAAATATATGCACAGGTTACTATTAATCTAAAATTATCCCATCTCAATAGACTTAGACTCGACAAGGTTAATAAAATAGAGCATGATATACTTGAATGATTAGGTAATAACTTATGAATTCCATATATCTTGTAAAGGGTTACCTATAATTCAAATATTAAAAGAAAAGGGTTCCAAATCCTAAGCCTATGACATAAAAGATGTAGCTCTCACTAGACCTCTATGAAAATAAATTGGTTGTAAGCAATGATTATAAGTATGCAATTAAAGTAGACTAAACTAATGGGAAGGGTTACAATTTTGTAATTATTTAAGGTACAATGGTCAATCAAATGGGGGTCTATTCAACCCAAAGTGAAATATGGCAAGTCTAAGCAATCCTATAGGCCCACCAGCTTATTCGGTGTGGAGAAGGCCTAAACAAGGACACACACACATAAAATCATTAAGAAACATTTAATATACCAAGTAAATAAAAGAAGAGTATAGGGATATAATATACTTACCCTGGGTTGGACCTGTCAAGGATCAATCTCCCCCTTAGCTCAAGTGGCACTTTGCAATACATGTTGTGGGTGGAACAACTCAAATGGATGGTTAAAGACAGAATATTCTTGAGCTTCAAAGACACAAAATACAAGCTTCCTCAAGATAAGGTTTTAGACTAAAAAATCCTCCAAGTATGAATTAGGGTAGAATTATGAGTGAAATCAAAGAGAATATAGTGTATATGATATGTTTGTAATGAAATATTACCCATATATATTGATGTAATACTCAAAACCAACCCTAAACACTATGCTAATAGTATAAGCCTAATTGATATAATTTGAAGATATTGGCTGACACAAAATAGTATCAGCTAGGCCAATTCAATACACATGTTAAAATATAGGCTTTGAACACTATCAAACTGGCCACTATAGTATAATAAGGGTAAAATGTACTAAATAGATGGTATCAGCCAAGTTGATGCCATAGGATACAAGTAAACTAACACAACTAAACAAGGATAAGATGGAAAAGGTAGATGGAAAGACACTCTAAGGAGGATAAATTTAAAGTATTAATGGTATAATCATGATATAATAACAACATCTCTCATAATTCACCATGATCCTTACCCACTCTTTTCCTGGTGCACCCTTCAAAGCATGCACTTAGGGAGATCAATGCTCGATAAGAAAATGTAATAGAAAGTGTAAGTAAATGATAAAATTAAAAATATTTTGTGTATACACCACCCTCCACCCAATTTTGGTTAAAAAGTTCCAATTAAATCAAATTTAAAATCAAAAGTAAATGATAATAAGAATGATGTAAAAGAAACAATTAATGTAGTCTCACAAGATTGTTCTCTTAGTTCCACTAAGGAGGCAATTTAGTCTAAAAAACCTCCTCTTTATGTATATAAAAATTACTAGAGTGAAACCTTATATCTCTCCCTCATAAAAAAGAGGTTGATATGACTAATCCTTAAGTAAAGGGATTTGATAGTAATGCATATTATGACTATCATCGAGGTATATGATATTTAACTAATAGATGTATCAATTTGTGACAAAAGGTATAAGATTTGATATATGACAACATATTTGATCTTAACATATCTATAAAAGAGTCATAGACACAACCTTATGGGAATGTTAAATTGAAGATATTTAATGACCTCTTTCCCAACCATGTAGCACAAGAAATTACTACTCAACCTCAGGTGAATATGACTTAGACACATTATCCTTAAAATTCTTATACTTGTAATAACCAAGGAAGATCATCCTTTAGATGGTATTATTGGCACACTTCAAACTATAGACACAAAGATACCTACTATTATAGTTTATGAGCATGAGATTGTTGTTGATGAGTATTCCAATGAGGCATTATTTGTATGTGCATACATAAATTTATAATCTATACATAGTTTCATGATATATATTGGTTCAAGTGAAAATATTTTCACCATGACACTCCTTACTACTCTTGGATATCCCCAAGAATATTTTATTGATGTAATAAATATGATCAATGGATTTGATGGACATAAATAAAACCCTATTTGAAGGATTTATTACCACTCAAAGTGGGTCCAGTTGTAGTTGCTACATTCTTCTTATTTATACAAAGTAAAAATAAATTCAACATGTTGTTATGTCATTATTGGATATGTAAATGTTTAAACCTAATTTATATTAATGTGCTAGATTAATCAAAATAAGATAGTAATTTGTAAGGGAATTTAGATTCATCAATATGAAAACAAAACACACCAAATATATCAATGATTAATTAACAAAAGGGATAAGAGAACTCTTAGCTTATTTATCACATGAATCTAAAGCTTTGTTAGTTTGATTTATGCACTTTGGGATTATTTACCTACTTTTTATGCTTTATGTCTATACTTATTTGGTTTTGGTTAATTTCAACAGATCTGGTCAATATTAACATTTGATAACGACTGAATGGTTAGAATTGACCCTATATGTAGTGGATGACTATTTTTTTCTAAATCAATGTGAATATTCCTTAAATGGTTATTTTTTCCTTTATTTATTTTCATCTCTTTGCTATAACTACTATGTATCAAACTTTAGTCTTGCATAATAAATATGACATAAAATGGGCATGTTGGGTGTTGGGTGAAAGGGTTGAGGTGGACTGACCTTGGTCAATCTCCATTGAAATACCAAGTGATACAATACATTAACAATACTTGGAAGAGTGCTCAAACTCAAATTTAGTTCTCTCAATAAAATGAGGTGTGGGTAATTATGTATGAAAACCTAGATGATCTTTATTCTATTTTATCCTTGATACAAGCATGCATATATGAATTAACCCTTGTAAACTTGAAAGTCACCTCTAGAAAATATATATGTGCAAATGAATAATATTGTCTATCTCTTAAATGTAAGTGTGCTTGTTCCAAAATGCCTTATAGTAACTTTTTATATGAGACTCCAACTTTGAATTAAGGATCTAGGGGTACACAAGATCCAACAAAAGAAGTTTAAACTTTCCCAAAAAATAATCATAAGATATAATGTGCCCAAAAGAAATTACAAAGGGATGCAGGTCAGTTCCATTATTTTCAGTTACTACCGACAATCGATAATGATATAAAAATATCAAAACCAACTTGATAATTAATAAACTCTAAGGGTGATAGAGAGAGCCATAGATATTTGTAATGTGTTATTTGAAAAGGGTTATGATAGAAAAATGGGGTCACATATCCAAATAGAATTAATATATAAAAATCAACATATCAATAGAAATGTGCCACTAAGTGCTTAGTTCTTAGTTTGGGATCTACACATGCAAAGTTGCTAAAAAGGTATCATTAAACAAGGCTTGTACCAAATTTGGGTATCTACATCCCCCCCCTTTAATCTATAATTTTTACTGTAACTATAAATACTAAATAAAAGTGAAAGGAGAATGCAAACCTAAGTGGGAGATCTAGACTTGTTGTTTGTTCCAATGTTGCTTTAGTGTTCCTATAAAAGACAATATATGCTATTAGATAGATTTATGCTCATATACAAGTAAAAATATAACTAAAATGAATAAACCTATTTAAAAAAACAACTACATCTGCATGTGTTTTGTATTTTAATTCTCATATAATGTGCTCTTACTTTAAAGAGTGGAGATGCAGAGGGTGACAAGTTAACCCAGTCATTGTGGAGAAGAAGAAGGAACTTGCATTTTTTTTATATCCAAGGAAATGAAAAAACTTACAAGTGGTTATTTGAGTAATAGTTCTAAGATTAAATGGAAAAATCTATTATGGGTTAAGGAGTGGTGTGTTAAACATCATTGAACAACACATTACTAAAAATGAATCAACCACTATAGATGGTTTACAAATTCAAATGTAATGTTTTGATCAAGTTTTATCCATGTTAAAACCAAAAAGTGTGATTATGAGGGAATGAAAAATGTTCATGAACCCATCATATACACAAGTTTACAAAATATTTTTTTACTCAATTGTATAATAAAATGGATGATCAAAATATAATGGACTAGGTCCATACCCCCAACATGACCACGGGTTCGATAAGAGTGAAGCATAATGACAACCAGTTATCATTCCCTAGTACAATGTATTATTATAAGTGTGAGCATGAACCAACATCATTCCCCATACAATCTAAAAATGTGTACACATGCATGAACCAAAATCATGCCCCCTGAATCTATAAACTGTAGATATGTGCATGACCCATTATCATGACCCCCTAAATCTATAAACTAATATAGAGTGTCATGTATCAGTATGCTAAATTTAAGAACCTATATCTCAAATGTAAACATATTCTGATGAACTTTTAATTCAGTATCTGTAAGTTGTTATGCACATGCACCCTAGTGTGTATGAATTTGTACTTGTGTTTGTAAAGTGATTATGTATGCATGACATATGCCCCTATAATATGTATCTATATGCCAGTATTTTTCATGTATTCAAATTGTATGATATTTGAACCATTATGCATTGTGTGTAGTGTACCAAATCCAATTATATGACTCATGTATAATATGCCAAACTATCATAATATGAACTGTGTCCAAATATTATAAAATGAAATCAATGCCAAAATTTGATAATCTAAACTGCATCAAAATATGAAAACCTGAAATCAATGCCAAAATCTGATACCCTAAAATTCTATAATAAACCCAATGTATGCCCCCTCTTTCAATGTGAGGGATGTGACTATTGAATTAATCATATCAAAAGATAAATGTACTTAAAATAATCTTGAATATTTTGTTTTAAATTTATTCATATTGGTTATTTGAAATAGTCATTCTATGCATCTTTATCTTAATATTGGAATGGCTTGGCATAGAGTAATAATTAATTTCAATACATTTATTCTTTTGATAATATAGAATAATTATTAAAGGCAATAACATATATTGAGAGTCAAAAATTGTTTCCCCCATTTCAAATAATTAGGGTAATGTTAATGTGACAGGGTGTTCATGAAATTTTTGGAATATTATGAATTATCATTAATGGTCTCAAAAATATTATCATGTAGAATAATGTGTTTTGTATTGTAATAAAACTTACATATAGTGATTTTGACATATGATGTGTTAAAACCCAACCAATTTAAACTCATAATTTTCACTAATTTTTTTTAAGGTTAACAAATGTCAACTAACTGATGTTTATCTACCTGATGTATCAATAATGTAATCTTACAGTTCATACAACATTAATCTTACAGTTGATACAACATTTCACATACATAACACTTTTGTTTTAATTTTGAAAGGAATTAAATACATCAATTATAATTTTCACATAAACTTCATTGCTTTAAGCATATGTATATTTAATGTAATTAACCCATATAAGGCTTCCAATAATGTAACAACTATGAGACTACCTAGTGGTACACATTCACTATAATAAAGGTACATCATATCATCATTTCAAAAATAAAAGTAAAATAACACATTAAGGGAATACCAAAATATACCGTATTGTTCACATTTAATAAATTCAATCACTACTGAAGTATAAAATAATAAACGATGAATGTGCATACATACCAATACCCACTGTTACCTAAGGTAGTTAAATACCATAATGTCAATGCATAATAATATAATAGATATTCCATGAAATAACCCATCAAATCATAATAGTAGCTATGAGTATATATCCTAATCAATTCATATTTAATTGTATAAAGGGAGAGCATCATGTGGGTGTTTTTCCTCTAACCACAAACTATCAGTCTCCCACACACTTTCCCATCACTGAGGAGCATAAAATGATGATTCAAGCATCTAGAACCATCTAAAAACATGTGTTTAAGTATAATCACTATTACACATAACTGATCATATAGACTCTAGGCACCCCTATATATGTTATAACCTCAAAATAAACACATAATATAGATAGTACAATGGATAAACAATGTATAAATCTATAACATTACTTTAGCCAAATCATTTTTATAGTAATATCATATTTAAAAAATTTGGGTCTTAGTCCACACTAACATTACTCTCTACTATATAAAACTCAATTGCCAACACCCTTCTTGATAATTGTGGATAAGCAATTTAAATAGGATCTCAACCTATTACTTATCAAGAAAGGAGGTCTTAGTTCATACCTTACAATATTTAACATTACTCTTAATGTAATCATATAACAGACCAAAATCAAACCAATCAACTAATTTTAATCTTCACATAGTCATTCCATAGAAATATAATTTCTTAGGGAGATCATGAATACTATTTTCAATCATTCCCAATTCAATTTTCCTTAATTTACATTCCGAATAGATATGATTTAATTCAAGGAGGCCAAACATATATATACATTACTACCTTTCTTCATATTTACCAAGGTAAGAGATGGAACTTTACACATTAAGTATGCATATTACTTACCAATATAAAGGTTCATCAATTTAAAAAATACATTCAACAATCAAAGTCTCCTAAACATAGTCAAGCCTTATACATAAATTTATTATTTAGGTTTCTTTATAAATCAAGGTAGTAAATAAGCAGTTTCACATTTAATGTTATTTATCCCCTTACAAGCCTATAGGTGGGAGATAATGTCACACCTACAAGTTTATAGAAAATAATCTTTCCCCATGTTCGTTACTATTAACAAGTTAAGTATAATTAAAGTGAAAATATAAACCTCTTAAAATGTTTAATTTTGTAGCCAAGAAAGGTTCCATTGATAATATTTTTAAATAAGATAGGCTACAACCACCAAAACATGACACATGCTCCAAATAATATTCATTTATCAATAAACATGTTCCCTTAATTGAATATAAATCCTCAATATGGCATACTAAAACCAAACCTAAAGGAAATCCAAAAATAAAGTTATTAAGATTGGAACACGTGACCGTGAAATGAATAAGCTATAAATAGTTATAAATATGACCATTGAAATGGTATACTATAGCCAGTATAAAAACAAAACCACCAAAATGAAACCAAAACGTTATGCTATAGCCAACTACAAACTCAACCACCAAAATGACACCAAAATGATATGCCACAATCAATATAAAAACAACCCCCAAAATGACACCAAATACATATATTTGGAGTAAATGTCAATACATATATTGTATCCATTTTGTAATAACAACTATTCACACTAGGGTTTAAAGGAAAACATAATCCATTTGCATTTGCTATTATAAAATAATTACAATACACACACACACACACACACACACACACACACACACACACACACACACACACACACACACACACACACACACACACACACACACACACACACACACACACACACACACACACACACACATTATTTTGAAGGAAAGTTTAAGCAACAAAATACAATGTAATACAACTGAAAATGTTCCTTCATATATCCTTCTATGTTATGTTATAATATATTTGAACTAGATTTTAACCCCTGGATTGTTGTGGTTTTAAACAATAAAATATTTATCATTTGGCCACTAGGGTTTTACCCATTTTTCACATGTTTACCTATAACTATAGGTAGGGTAAAACTAGTCCAGAACTAGGAATATTTTAAACAAATCATAAGCCACAACCATATCATTAGTATAATAATAGTCATAAATATATTTATCAACATGACACTCATAATAAAATACATGCATTTTAATGGAGTTCAAGAAACAAGACCCATTTAACTATTTCACACATTTCCAGTTGAAACTCTGATTCGAAACAAAAAGGGAGATTCATATATATCTCCAAGTTCATGTTACTTTCCTTTTAAACACTTTTACACTAAAGTTTTCCTTGAAAATATGTATGGATGACTCCCTCCAAGCCCTCTATTCTCCTTCATTTGTCTATTTATTTCACTGTGTATCCCCTTCTCTTTTTTAGTTTTTTCCTTTCCATATAAATTGGTCAAAATCCTTGGTTATAGAAGTAACCATTTATCCCCTCGAGTTCTACTATGCATTTACTGTCATAAAATCCTCATGTATGACTCTAGTGCTACCCCATAAAAGGGCCTGAAGTGGAGTTTGAAGACTCAATCATTACTTCCACTCTAATTTATCCTCCTTATCTACACAAACACTTTATTGAATTGCATGCTATCTCAGACCCTAATCATATTTCTTTTCTCTTTGTTGAATTTTAACACGTTCATTATTTATTGGAAGTACATAAAGGTTAACTAGGATATAACACAATTTTGATAGTGGTTAAAATAATAATTATAAATAAAAATCCCTATTAACATAGTCAATCAACTTATAATTAATTTAAAACTCATGTAAAATATATGCTCAATGTAATATAAGTGCTCATGGCCTTCTATCAAAGGTGTACATAGTATAAATTAGGGTGATGTTATTTAAATGAGAAGGATTTTTTAAGACATCAAACAACACATATTCAAATTCATAATTAATAAAATTGTAAAAAATAGTTCATAGTGGTACAAGAAAGCAACACAACCATAATTATCGAAAAATTATCTTAACTCTAGATCCAAATTATAATAAATATATTATTAATTAAGATAAGATGAATAAAAAACACTGTGGTACCATTCACCATATATTACCCACATCAACAAACATGCATTAGTTCTAATAAATGAACTTGTATAATATAATATACCAAAATGAAAAGAAAACTAAATAGTCAAGATCAGGCAACTATGTGTGTGTGTGTGTGTGTGTGTGTGTGTGTGTGTTAGTTCTAAGAAGCTTTGTATACTCCCAAAGGTTGTGATCTACCACCCCCTCCCCTATGATACTCTCCCTCAGTGTTATTCTTGTGAGGGGGAAAACCATCCTGCATCCACCATAGACAAACTAAAGGTAGTTATTCCATTTACATTTATCATATCTAGAAAATTAATTAACAATAAATGATATGAACACCACTATATCAATCATGCTCAATGCATAAAAGGTCACCATAAATAAATCATTTTCTACTGAATAAATGTGATGGAAATGTAGATTTATAATAGAAAATGAATCAATCCAAGTAAATAAACATAAAAAAATACATCATTTTATTCCACACAAACCAGAAATATAATTAATCAATAACTAATTATTTATTTAAATAGATGTTTGTTAAAGCCAAGATACGATGTAATATGATGCTTGAGATATTATGTGTGAAATATTTGAAAGAATTAGTTGTAATGAAATTAATTAGATGTTTTTTAATAATTAAATATTATATCACAAAATTAAGAGAAGAATAATTAGATCCATAACAATAATTGACAAGAGAGTATAATACTTGATAATTATGATTGAGCTACTTTGAAGGGGCAACCTCCACACCAATGCAATAAGATCATAATTCATAAAATGATAATCAAAGACTAACCACTACCTCCTATATATAATCTACTTAGCCATGGTTAATCTATCAGATGACCAAATTAAGAACATAGAAAAATGTAATAGGATACTATGAAAGGTACGTAAGCCATAAGTTGTCCACACATATCCCTAGATGAACTATAAGTTAAGGGTGTAACATTAGTTTAAAAGTTAGGTTAGGTATAATGCAAAGTGAAAAAGTCAACCATATAAATAGGTTGAGTTTTTATATTTTGTAATTCATTTTCATCTTACTGATTGAAAATTTAAGCCTTCTCCAAGCTCTCATCATGCCAAGCCACCAAGAAACCCCTCCTCACCGATTCAATCATCTATATACCACCCTATAGGTGTAGTAACCCAATGATATGGCATATTTTGAAATCTCAATTTTTTTGGTAAAAATTATAGCTTTGAATTTTTTAGTTTTTTTTAAAATTTTATGCCATACTTATTGCTAGGTGATTTCATTTGTTTTAAGGGTAATTTATATAGTGACCCTTCAGGTTCAATATCATTAGACATACAATAGAACCATCCTAAATTTTAATAGTAATATTTGATGTAATAAATTATACATGACATTAATGTCTGATGATATTGACCTTGTATGACCAGTTTGATCTTTGACAAAATTTTTCTCTTTTTCATACTCTAAGCACATTTGATAGTAACTAATATTTTATTTATTTATTTATTTTTGTAGAGGGATCTATACATTATGTAGTATAAATATGGTCAACATATGGAGACCATGATTGAGTTCAGTTTGGTGGATGTTGATTCACAAGTTGTAGACAAAGCAAACCTTGGTCATGTGGCCCATTTGGGGTGAGTCTCGTATGACATGCACTTTATGACTTCCTTGGTTGAGAGGTAACATCATGATACTTGTAAAATTTAGATTTTGATGGGGGAGATGTATTTGACATTGGAAGATGTATGGTAGATTATAAAGTTTCTTATCATTGGTGAACAGGTCATGATGTGGTCTACTATTGAGCAGGGATATGTTCTCTGTGCCCATATAAATATGTCTAGTCACACCTATGGAGATGACTGTAGGGATCATGATTCAACCATTTTTAATGGATATATTATTACCTTTGATGTTCCATAATTGCATTTTTTTGGTAGCCTACTTACCTCTTTCATTGCCATAAATGGAGGTGTCATTATGATTTCCTTTCATAAGGATGATTTTAGGCATGCTTTCAAGGAGAGAGGGACTAGATATTAATTGGGGTACACCATGATCACCCATTTATACATGAAACTATATAAATTCACATTGAAAGGTCATGGTGGAGGGATTGATTTAGTGACCTTATCACATGTTTGGGCTTATGAGGACATTAGTGTCATTCAATCTATTGGAGGACCTTGTGGGGTTTGGATCTACCCTTAGATATTTTCATAATGGTGGATATTATAGAGGCTTCAGGGCCTTAATACCATGGAGTATTGTGTTTTTCTTGATAGACTCACACCTAATTATGTAGTTTGGAGACCATATCATGGTTATGGTTGATGGAACAAGGATTACTAGAGATGCAATGTATTTGTGTGATTTTTTAGCTTCATGATCAGTTCTTTAGTGTTGTAGTTTAGTTTTATTTTGAACAGGTTAGCCAATAGTTTGACATATAACATGATGTGCTCTCAATAGAATATCCATAGACTAGGACCATGAGATCAATTCTTTATTTTGGTAAAAGACCTAGGTTTAGTGGTGCATACCTAACACTATTATTTATAGGAGATGTTGACCCTCCACTTGTGGCTTCAAATTTGGATGATGTTGGGTGCACTAGACTCATACACAATGGTGGATAGGGTTTAGATGGCCTATTATTTTTCTTATTATTGTGGATCTAGTTAGGGTGGATCTAGCTCATGTAGGAAGAGACATAGAAGTTGGAGAAGGAGATGTAACATTGGGTTAGACTACCCCTCATCTAGCTCTAGTTGATGTAATATAAATTGTTATAGATATTTATATAACTACCCATGAGTATATATCATTATTTGTGATTATTTTGAGTTTACACTTTTCTTGTATATATATAAATTACTGCTATCATGGATTTTTCTTATATAAGTGATAAATATTGGTTGATGATGGTTGTTGTATATGTTCACACCTTGATATGGGATATACCTTTTGATATAGTTGGTAGTGGGATTCTTAGTAGGGTAGACCATATAGTGAGTGTTCATGTACCCATTTTTTATCGAGTTATTATTTTTGTTTCTGATTATACTATAGTTTTTAGTGATGGAGATGATCATTAGGTTGAATTGGATAAACGACTAGTAGCAGTGCTAAATAACAATCTATTTAGATATTTATTGGCTAATTATAGTGATTTATAGGTAGAGTAAAGACATATGAAGGAGGATTTATAAGTGTTGAAAAAGTGTGTGAGGTGACATAGGTCTCAATCACATAGTCATAGATGAGATAGTGGAGCCTCTAATTATAGGGCAAGTAGACATTATGATAATGTTAGTTATTTGTCTCTTATGACTATTCCTTATCACATAGGTTTTAGTTTCCACATTTTGATTATGGCTCATTTGACTATCACATATTTAAATTATATGAATTTATGTTATCTTGGATTTGATGTATTTGATGAAATGTTATATTGATACTCAATATTTATTACCTTACCTATTGGGTAATAAGAAATAAATATAATTTGGTGTAATTTTTTGTCAATCCTTTTTATGGATGAATTGAATAAATATGTTTTCTACTATTATTTTGATGTATTGTCAACTTACACTTTCCTCTGATATGTATTATCTAGATTTGCCTTTGGTATCCATACTTATTTATATTGAATTATAACTATGACTATATTATATTAGACTTTATCCTTGACAACTTTACCTTCTCTAGTTTCTACTCTAGGTGGAGCTTGATTGACCAATGGTTACGTAATGGGAATGTCTAAGGATAAATCAATCGTATTAAAATGTGCACTATAAGAATATCTTCTTCTAGAAATATCACTCTTATAAATATGAGAAGTGATTATTTCTTGTGAGGAATTCCCTATAAAGTCTTGGTCTTTGCTAAATGAGTAGTAGAAGTAGATGGAGAACAGGGTCTTGTTGATTGAGTATCAACTTTTTCAAATGTTATAACCCCTATATCTATAAGTTGTGTAATATTTTGTCATAATGCATAGATGCCACATACATATGTCCATTTATTACATGACAAATACACATTGGTTTTCCCTTAATATTATTTAGATATGAGGATGATAATAATTAGAAGGCAAAGTTATGAACTTCTCATCCCATAATGTTTTTAATATATAATGTAGTCAATCTTCTAAGTTATTAAATTTGAGTGGTTTTCATTTATTATGAATAGGCTTTTTCACTTTGTGTACCACTTTGTAAAATGATTCTTTCCCTTTGTTAATAACTTCACTTGACTTTCTTTGATTGGACCTTGTGCCTTAGGTGGTTGAATATTTGTCTTAACTTCCTTATTTGAAACTTATTCCTATAGATTAATGTTTTTATGTGACTTTATGGGAGTACAATTAGGTGCTAATTTTCCCCCTAAAGTAAGATTCTTACTGTATATACATAATATTTTCAAACTTTATCAATTA
This sequence comes from Torreya grandis, assembly GCA_037957365.1. NCBI lineage: Eukaryota > Viridiplantae > Streptophyta > Pinopsida > Cupressales > Taxaceae > Torreya > Torreya grandis. The sequence goes on from JARHVA010001507.1 coordinate 2,503,298, forward strand.
CTGACACTTTCTATCTTGTAAGAACTTGCCAAGTCTCAATCTCTTTGAGTGCACGCCTTAAGGGGTGCATAAAAAAGGGTGGGCAGACTATTGGTGATTCATTGTATTATTTCCCCTTATTACCATTTGTTATCTACAAATCCATCTCCTAAAAACATTCCCCTTAGATTTACCTCCTATTTTTCACCCTCTTCTGGTCATTCACCACCTTTATTGGCCCTTCCCTAGCCTAAAACCCTTTTTGACAATTTACATTACACTGTCAGCCCCATCAACCTAGTATAATTATAGATAAAAACAAATTAATGTAATGGGAAATGCAACATATATATAAATCAATCCTAGTTCAGAGAAGATAAATCATACTTACACTTTTGATTGTGGATACATTAGATATTTAGGGTCATGACCAAGATGGATCCGCTAGACCTAGCCAAGAAATTTCTTATCACAATAATATCACTAGAGAGGGTTCCAAAGCCTCTAGTCAAAAAAAACTATACAATAACTCTAACTAGGTCCTATGTTTTCATATTCAACAAACTAATAACAATTAAAGGAAAATCTAATCTAGTGGTCACCAAAGTTTGTGGCACAAAGTGGGGGTAATAAACATTAAAAGTAAACATGCATAGAATACATATACTCATGTTAAAGTATATGAAATCCTAATGCATGGGAGAAAATTACAAATATGTATCTATCTACTCTTACAAAGGAGGAACAAAGTTAGGAGTACTTACATTTGAAGATGAACCCATCGAGCCTCAATCTCTCCCTTGGCCAAGGTGCTTCACAAGAGGTTGTTATGGTATGTAAAGATGACAAGGATAAATCATATCTAGGATACACAACCTATCAATACATCCAAAATTTTTCTCTACAAGATAAGATCTGTATCTCCAAAGAAAGTATGAAACCCTAAGCTATGCCCCTCCAGTAGAAGGGTGGATAAGTAGATGCACAAGATATATCTATTCTTATTAACTTCTATTAAAAATGATAAAATGGATGTGTTTATATAGATGAATCTAACCCTAATCATTTCTAAAAGTTTTGCCTGATAAGGTCAACCTAATCGACCTAGTATCATTATTGACAAAAAAATTAGGCATGATCTAGGTTAGCTAGGGGCTGACCTAGACCCTAATCAGTTTTATCAATTAGGGTACAAGGTTAATGGGGGTGATAGTGTAACATAAACTATAAAAAGGGTTTTAGGCTAGGGAGGGGCTAATGAAGGTAAAAAATGACCATATGAGGGGTAAAAATAAGAGGCAAATCTTAGGGGAATTTTTTTAGGAAATGGGTGTGTAGATAACAAGTTGTAATAAAGGACAACAATATTTCAAAGCACCAGTGTTTTACCCACCCCTTTCTTGGTGCACCCCTTAAGGTATGCACTTAGAGAGATTAAGACTCGATGGGTTCTTGCAAGATAGAAAGCATCAATAATTGATAAAGTTTGAAAATATTATGTGTATACATATACCCCACTTCAAGCTCATCATGTGTCATATAGGTACAATATAGGATGGTGCTTCAGGAAAAGAACATAACAACACATAATGCTAAAGCTAAATAAAGTGTAGTAAGTAGAAAATAAGATAAATGAAAGGAAAAAATTAAAAAACACATACCTTTACCTACCTTAGTATTGTAGATAAAGATGATATAAAAAATGTGAAGGTGTGTAATGTAGAGAACATTAGGTGAAACTATAGAGATTAGCAAAAAAGAGTGAAAAATCAATTTTTTTGCAACATAGACATATAATAGGTGAAAAGATTCTCTACGATGTCAAGATTTTAGAACATTTTATGGTTTGGAAAAAGAGGCATTAGAGACAAAGATATGATCAAAATAAGAAATCCAATGGTAAATATTTGAAGGGTAAATAATTTTGAATAGTAAATATAAATAAGGTGAAAAATAATTCATTTGTCATTTTTACTATTATGAGAAAATAGAGCTCTGAGAGATCTAGTGGGAGACCAGAGAGCCAATATGATGAGGAGATGATAACTGAGATGGGGATATTGCATAGTGGTTGTAGAGAGTGTAGCAAAGGTAATTACTTAAAAATTTCAAAATTTTGAACATTTTTATTTGAAACTAAATGAATTATAAAAAATTGACTGAGAGGCAAAATCTAGGCACCAGAATGAACCATAGAAAAATTTTAGGGATACTATAGGTAAAACAAGGTATTGGGTAGGAAGGAGTCTGACCAATAAATGCTCAAATCATTTATGGTAATTGGTCAAAAAGTCATCATTGTAGATGAACATAGTCGATCAGGGTAACTGAGTCTGCAAGGTGAAATAGAACCAACATGTTGCTTCCCGATTCCTCACTAAACAAACTATTTGATTATCCATGGATATTTATAGTTGATAGATTTGATTTAGATTATTTTTAACTAAACTTAAGATATATGGTATTATGGGATAGTTGGATATTACTTAAGTTACATGATTACATTGTTATGAGTTGGCTGTAGTATATATATTTACATTATGATCATGTTGATTCGTTATTTCAGCTATATTTTATGATGTATGTATGTTATGTTGATATTTTATAACTACCTACTTGTTGTGAGGTTGACATAGGAGAACTAATCCCTCAAAGCATGATAGAGGGAGAACATCATTGGAGAATGTGACATAGATGGAGATCTTGAAAGATGACAAATAAACCAACTATAACCCTACACACACCATATTAGCTAGCACATGTTAGAATGCATAAAAAAAATGATTAACATAATGTGTTTTGATACCATTTGCATTAGATAGTTGTTTGCTCATGATTTGCTAGCATAGTTTAATGGTTCTATGAAACTTGTTTTGCATGATTTGTGTGTGTGATTATTAATGCATTTAAAAATATGATTTGTGCAAATTCAAGGGTATTAATTAATGGAGTTATTATTAAACCATCATGACATCTAGAGATGCTAATTTAATTAGTGGATATACTAATTTTTTTAGTTAGTATTAAAATAAATAAAAATTAGGAATTTATAATTAAGTGGAAAAAAGGGAAAAAAAAAAAAAAAAAAAAAACAATAATACATAAAGAATAAAGGGGACAATTTAAATATAGTTAAAACAAGAAAAAAAAGAAAAGAAAAGATATTCATTAAAATAATAAAAAAACAAATAAAAACAAAATGAAGGAAAAATCTTAAAACACAACCACACACTTTTTAAAAGGAAGAAAGAATTTATAGGCATAAAAAAGGGGTGTACCATATACAGGAAGGAGGAGTTATAAAGAGGAAGAAGCCCAGGGTAGTGCTAAGGAGAGACAAAAAATGGATTAAAGTGGAAAGAAAAACAAGATGCCTATGACAAGTAAGTGGTTTTATTCAATTTATATGTATAAACTGAAATATAATTCTATGTATGAGTATGAATAAAGTGTAGGGTTGACCGCATATAGTTTTTAACAAACTAAAAATTGATAAAACTTATAGAAACAATGATTTACCATGTATTATACAATATTCAATTAATGCTATAATGCTAGTTATTGGGATATAACAATAATTCATTTTCCTTATAATGTAAACTTATAAGACCAAAATATTAATCACTATCATTATGAGTTACATCATTATACTTATAGCTTATGTAACATACTTAACATACTTATTAAGTATAATATAATCGCTAATAGTTGGGGAAAATCATTATCATTATAAATCACAGTTAACATACTAAATACATATTATAAGATATACCAGTCTTATAATACCAGAGCTACTATAATTTATAACTTTGTCCAAGAATAAATTATCACTATGATATCTATTACCTTATAAAACATATCATAGTCTTAGATGATAATCTAACTGGTATTCCTTATAGCACTAACATTTGATACATATATCAACTTTTACTAGAATTGGTTTAGATTTGGTATTTATATAAACTATAAATTATCTATACCAGTGATTTGATTATTTGGTTTCCACAGTACAATAAAATTATAGTGAACTTAGGGGCAATTTGTATTAAATATGTTTTGTTCAATAACATGAAACAACTTACTTCCAGTAATTTATAACTACAAATTACATACAACGATCCAAATCAACTCAATTGTAGGGAATTAGATTATATGCAATAATGCTAATAATAAGATTTGAATATGCAATGATATAGATTATATTTTATGAAATTTATAATGGATGAATTTCATATATAGTGATTCCTTGTATTGTTGGTCAGCATGCAGTGAGTTGGTTTAGATTTTCCTATAACATATATTTATACCTAGTGATCTAAGTACCAGTGGTATGTTTTAAAAAAAGGGTGGTATAGGATTATACCTATACCAATTTATATTATATTAAACTCTGTTATTTTATTGCACCATTGTTATGTATAGAACATTTGTATAACAATTATGTAGAATAGTTAGATTTATATTTATTAAAACATCTGAAAAATGAGCTTGATGGCAGTTATTTTGTAAGGATAACTTCCATAATATAATTTTATTGAATAAAATACAATGAACAGATCTATTCTAGCTGACCCTAGAATCAATATTTATCTGGACTATATGTAGGGTATTTGTTATATCTTATTCAACTAATCATAGCAATGAACATTAAGTTTTAAATTTTATAGAAATATAGATCATTTAATCTCCACATATATATATATATATATATATATATATATATATATATATCCAAATATTTTATCATTATATACAAAATATTACAATGAACATGCCATTATTTTGATGAAATGTAATCCCATTATAATAATGAACACCACATTATTTTCATACCCACTTTGAGGTAAGTTAACAAAATAATATAATGATAGAACATGACATAACATGTTGTATATCCATATAATATGTTATATTATATGGAAAATAGTGTTAACAAGGATGTAACTTGGCATATTAACATAATGTTATGTCTCATACACTGAACTAGTTATATGGTATCATGTTGATTATCTCGTCTAGAAGAAGACAAATTAATTATTATAATTATGATAACACATACCCTGATAGTGTTAGTAAGCAACATACCCTTAGTGAGACATTGGATTTATTATTTTTTTCAGGAGTGTATATGACTACTAACATGATGTGCTGATTATTATATTAGAGTAGTCATCACATTATTAACAGTCCTTGAGTCTGAATATCTTAATAGTATGAATATGTAATAGTTATGAATATATAGTGACATGTGTATCAAGCATATATTCATTAAACATATAGTGGTCTCTGGTTAAATTAACAATGAATTATGTGGAACATGTTGTCATGATAATTGTGATATAACATGATAAGTCTTAATACTAGCTATTCAGGATCTAATTTTGGGCATACTAAGCTATACCAAATGAGTCTACTATTTACATATTCAACATATTATTACAAGAGAGTTATTAATGTATGATCATAATGTGTAACAACTTAGAGAATAATACAGGGTTGTTTTACATAAGACTATAGGATAGATATTCTTATAAATGAGAGACACATATAGTAATACTTATAGTCTTGCATATATTCCTATGAGCATAATTTTTAAATGAGTGTTTATATACAATACATATTATGATGTACAAAAACTCATATAAAAGAAACATGTCTATATGTAGAATCTAATATTCATATAAAAATATTATATATAGGTGTATTGGGTTATTTAACTAAACTATAACCATAGGAAAATAGTCGCTTAGAAGAGTAATAAATTATTGAATTATGTTCATATGAGGTATAACTTGGTTGTGAGTTATCTAAAATTTTGGAAAGGCTATGACTGACTATTAGTTTATATATTTAGCATTGAATACTTATGTATGGTACATATTATGAGAGTGTTAATTTGTATAAGTGTTTAGACATATATAGCATATAATAGTGCATCATGATGTGTGTCTATAAGTTATAGTATTATGTAGTTTAAACAAAGGGTATACCTGGGTGGTATAAAATCATACTTGATGGATTATTATTTATGATTATGGGTCATTTATTTCTTGGAATTATGGAACTAAGTATTCGTAATTGTGTAGTTATGTTTATAAACAATGAACTATGATATTATGGGATGTCATAGAGTACTAAAATATAAATGTATGTTATAATTGGGTGGTATAAACTATAATTGTTATGTCTAAACTCACACATATATTTTTTGGGTTAAATGTATTCGTGTTAATTATTACTATGAATAACATGTTTTATGATAGTTAGTAGGACCTTATTTATGCATTCATACAACTTCTGAGAGTATAGTGAAGGCTAGAATGGAGTATTTTATGTGAATTAAGACCTTTTTTGTTATGTCTAGTTGTTTGAATAGAAGCTTAGGTTTCCATGGATTTATGAATACTTTATTTTGATTGATTGTGGTTATTAGTAGTTTTATTTTAGAAGACTAGACTATGATAATATGGGTTATTATAGGGTCTAGTATATTTGGAAATTATTCATAGTAATTAGAAATTGTAGTCAAATGTGTGTAACTTAGATGGTATAAACCATAGTCATTATTTCTAGTATGGGATAGAAAATAATGTGAGATTCATTCATATGTTTGATGGAATAAATGTATGATGTTAGATTATCCTATGCTTAGCATGTTATGTGATATGATTGCTAGTAGGATGTAAATTGTATGAATATTTTGGTTATATTATGTTAATTAATATCACATTTCTGATATTGAGTAAGGAGTGAGATGGACTTCATTAGCTTACTAGAATCATAATTCCAGATGAAGGGAATCTGATCAAGTGGTGTGCAAGAATTTGGACTGATCTCTAGATCACTATTATTTATTATTCTTGATAAATTTGGCCAAAGTATGTTTAGTGAGACATTATTATTTCATGAGTATGATTTAAATGTTTGTGCAAAATATTTCAATAAAATAGGTTTTCTATGATACACCACATATCTAGTTTTAAAAATCATACAACATAGGTATTAGCTTGTCTCTTTGGATTCTCATGCCATGACCATCTACTCATCTATGAAGGGAGGGACATTCCTTGATGGGATTATTATGGGAGATCATTGGTTTGTAGTTGGTGTAGAAAATTTCTCAGATGATGCTCTCCTTTCCCACAATAGTACTTACTTGGAGATGACAATTGAGATTACCATAGATACTAGAGTTTGGGAACTATGTACTTGTATTGTTTTGTAATTATTTTTATAACATTATCATGAAGGGCTATAATTACTTATTTATTTTACGTTGACAATATTATCTATACACATGTATCAACCATGACTGGTTAATTGTAATTACTTTTTATATTTGTATCATGATGTGTTTTCTTATGTTGATAGTGATCTGAGATGTATGACATGGTATACCTCATTTATGTTGATGTGGATTTTATGCACACCATAGTCAAATGAGGAAACCTCTAACATTTTAGGATCTTAATGGAGGTAAAATCCACTCTAGGGCATAGTTGTAGGTATATAGTTAGTTACAACCTGTTGATGGAATAGCAGGAAGGGCATGTAGGTTGTTAACAAGGTTTTTTGATAGAGATATGATTCTTAATAAGGGTAGTGAATCTCTATGCGAGTTGGAGGGGTGGTTGGATCTTAATCTAGAGTGGAAATGATCTAAAAAAAACTCAATAGGAAGGAATGGTAAGGTATAAGAGGAAACTTATGTGGTTTTTAGGAACTACTTCCTTGGTTGGTTTCTAAAAAGACAAGTACTCTCAAAACCTATGCCTATTACTAGAAGCAGTTGCACACATGCAATCAGACATGACTAAGAAGTTTAAGGAAATAAAGATGTAAGAAATTAATAAGACTTAGACAAAGTTTTATTCCTTTAGAGTAGTTATTTTCACACCTTACTCAGGGGTTTATGGCTCAAGCTAGTGAAGTATTTGAGGTAGTTGTTGCACATACACAAAAAAATACATCCAAGAAAGCACTCATGCATAATCAAAATTATGAATTAATTTAACTTAACTATATTAACCAATATGTTTTACCAATCTTTCAGAAACTATTGCACATCTACAGATTAGTACATTAATGAAAATAATCAAGAATCCATTCACAACTATTGCACACTAAGGATTATTGAAACATACAACCAAAGAGTAACAACTAATTACAAAGAAATTGAAAAGAAAACACACAAACACATTTTATAATGATCAAAATTAATGCTACTCCTATATTAAAAAATTATCTAACAAAAGTTCAAGTTAGATTAAAATTGTTTATATAGACTTAGGGAAGGGGTCACCTCATCCTCCAAGCTCATACAAGGTCATTACATGTGATAGTCAGAACTTGAGTTCTAACTATGGTCTAAAACCATATAAGAGTCTATTTTTAGGTATTAATTTAAAATAAAATTTTCCAAAGATATGTAATGTGTGAATGAGTATGAAGATGAAGGTGATTTTTATAATTATTGCTTGAACTGCATGCAAAACTTTAAAATATGCATCATTTAATAAAACTATACATGCCTCTTTTTATAGGCTATGAGAACAATCTATTAATATTTCAAATTATCCACCTCTAATATGGAACTCAGACATGCATCAAAGATAATTATCATCATATCAATCCTTTAGAACTAGTGATGATATTTAACTGTGACTAATATTAATATGACTATGCATTTCATGTCGCCCGATCTTTTACTAAATTTGAATCTTTGAAAAGTCCACTTAAGACTTGCACCATCACTTTTATGCACGATGAAATCTGAGCATGCCACTTGGAATATCTATAAGGTCCTTGGTTCTCTTTATAATCCTAGATTGAATGTATTTATGTCATGTGGTAGTCTTTAGCTAGATCTGAGTTAGTTGAATTTTCAACTCTTTGTTCATGTTGTTGGATCTCTATGTACTAGGATTCCATAATGTTTCCACTTGGAATTCTCATGAAGCTTTTGAAAATCCTTTATTCTTGTGCTTGATTATGTATCATTGATCATCTATGCTCAAGCTAACATAACTTGTAGATCTTAGTGCTTTGACTCTTTGACTCTTGGAAGCTTTAACACTTATCACATCCTCATTCTTTTGACAAGTCTATGTCTATCTCACACCATCAAATCAACTATACAAATCAATGTTGGTCATTGATCATGCTTAGGCCCACTAACCTTTGATTTTAAAATGGCTAATTTATGAGTGTAAATTTGAAATCTATGTGATTGTTAAAGACGTTTTCATGACTGTCAATGACATCCATGTGATCGTCATAATTTAATTTAGTGTCCTTTAGTTTCTAAGCCTAATTTTGGTATTTACATGACCATCAAAGACATCCAAATGACCATCACATAAATTTAACTCTATGTGAGCTTGACACTTGTCATTTCTTGATTTTCTCCACTCTGCAATCATAAATGAAGAAAAAGATTTAGCATAATACTTTGGGAAATATATATAAAGGAACCTGCATGAATATTCTAGCCTAAGGTCTTAATATTAATAAAATATGATTTGGACCTATGTTAGAAAAATCTTAAATTAAGCTCAAAAAATAATGAAAATGATCTCTAATTAGGGTTACCACTTGGTAGTATGGTATTTGTCTCAAGATAATTGTTACAGGGCAAATGTGTAGAGGAATTGTTATGGGGACCATAATTTTGATTGTCAAAATGTCTAAGACACAAAGTTCATATGAATTCTATAGAGGGAATTATTTTAGACAAAATATCCACAATATTTCTCCTAAAGACCCAATTCTCTTAAACAAAATGTCTGAAGGAATTGGCTCCTAGGGTAAAAAGTTTGGGATAGAAGTCCTAAAGGGTAGGTGCAAAGGGAAAAGGCTTGGGACAAAAGTCTCGAAGGGCAAGTTTGGAGAGCAAAGTCCCATGATAAAAGTCTTAAAGGGAAAGTCTCATAGGGTAAAGGATTAAGAAAAAAGTCCCATAGGGAAAGTATCAGAGGGAAAAGTCCCAGGATAAAAGTCTCGAAGGGAAAGCCTCAGAGGGCAAGGGCTCAGGACAAAAGTCCCAAAGGGAAAAATGTGAAGGACAAAATGTCTCAGATAAAATGTCTGAAGGAAATTTTTCAAGAAAAATGGCTACAAAAAAAAGGTCAAAGGGTAGGTTTCAAAAGTTTGAAGGGTCTACTTCATGGTGAAAATGCATGAAGGGTCTATTTTAGTGGGTAAGGGGTCAGTGAAAAAAGTCCTAAAGGGTAATTCTACAAGGCAAAGTCCTAAGAAAAAAGTCCCAAAGGGAAAGTCTAGAGGGCAAGGGCCTAGGACAAAATTACTGAAGGGCAAGTCTCAAAGGGAAGTATGTTTTAGAAAAAATGTTTGAAGGAATGTTCATTAATCAAAATGTCTGAAGGAATGTTCATCAGGTAAAATGTATGAAGGAATGGTTGGCTTGGGGAAATGTTATAGGGAAATTGTATCAGACAAAATCTCTGACATAATAAACCTAAAGACCAATTCTTGTGAAACAAAAGTTTTGAAGATGAAAGCCTAAAAAACATAAGTTGAAAATATAAAACCCAACAGAGACAAATTGCACAAGCTTGATAAAGATAAGCTCAAAAACATAAGCACAATAAAATAAGCCTAATAGAAATAATTAGTCTATGAAACATAATACTAATGCCATCTTGCCAAATTATAAAAGGCCAATAGTTAGTATTATCATAGAATTTGCATAAAAATATAGAAAAGGATCTCAAAGTGAAGACCATAATTTAAAAAAAGTGGGTCTCCATTTCTGAATGGGAGAAGGGGTGTGTTGGGTACAACAAATGGTGACTTACAAGGGGAATACTCCTAAGTATTCAAGAACCCATAACTTTGGCTTGCAATCTTAAATCAATCATGAAGTGTGTCATAGAAGAACACTTTAATCATAAACATGAAATAGATTCCTAAGTTCCTTCACACAACATATTTGCCTTCTAATTTCTTGGATATGTGTATGTCAAATGTGTAGTTTATTTAACCTTTACTATGATGAGTTTTTCAAAGGTATAGTGAAGTTGTAGGTTTCATTCTAACATCTCTTAAAGTTTAAAAATAAGGGAAGATCAAGCATTGCTATGCTACCAGCCAGGCATCCTTAGCCTCGACAGAGATACCTTAGGCTCCTCTTCTCTTTTCATCATGATGCATGGTACATTGACCTTGTTTCATCATGTGAGCCTTTTGATTTTATTTTTCTCTTTTGAACTCATTGGTTATTTTCTTATATTATTTTTCTTTTATTCTTTAATGGAAAAGAGAAGAGATAAAACCCCAATGAGATAGTATAATTATAAAACAAATCATTACTAGAACGTTCTTTCTAGCTACACCTATACCCAAAATTGTCACTTCTAATAGGTATTTAATGTGATAAGTACATTTGATCTAATAAAACAAGAAAAATTTCTAAATTTGTATGAAGTAATCTAAGAGAAACTTCACATACCTAGTAAAAATATTCAATTGTGACACCATTCAGAATAATCCATGATTACCTTCATCCTAAAGACTCAAAAAACATAGAAATATAACAATTCTATAAACTAGTCCCAAAGTGTCAAGATTTTAATTTTCCCCTTTTCTACTGGGCATAGGATTAGTTGGTTTGGATTTTTAGCTTAGTTATAGTTAGAGCAAACATAATTTTGATCATCAGAGAAAGTAAAGAACAACTAATCTAAGAAATCTAGGAACTAAACTAAGAAATCACTAAAATCTAATCTATGAAAGCAAAATACTAAAAGCAAGAAAGATTAATCTAGAAAGCAAGAAATTAATCCATGAAATCAAGAAATCTAATCTAAGAAAACAAGAAATCTAGTATAGAAATAATGAAATCTAATCTAATCCTATGTTTAAATTAATTCATCCTTCATCAATCAGTAATATCCATAGATGGCACAACCTTAAAGTAGTGCTTTAGGAACTATCCATTAATTGCATATGTAAGCTCATTGCCATGGAGGTCTTTGAGATGAAATGCATTATTTCCCATAATCTCTAAAATTTGGTATGGTCCAATCCATAGTGGGGAAAACTCATCATGCTATCCTTTCTTTTAATGGGTTTTGTCCCAAAGTAGCACTAGATCCAAAATCTTAAATGCTTTGACCTTTGATCTTTTATCAAACCACCTCTTAACCACATCCTAGTATTTGTTGAATGTCTGTAAGGATTTAGTCCTTGAATCTCCCATTTCTATTATGTCTAACAATCTTGATTCTAATTTATCACTCAGTTTTATGTAGTCCTCCATAAATTGATAAGTGGGTAGATGCAACATGATCAAGAATATTGGCCTGCATACATACACCAATAAGTAAGGTGAAGCTTTAAGGGATTTCTTGTGTTTAGTCTAGTTTACATAAAGAGCATACTTCAATAAATTATGCTAGTCCCTAGTCTTCTCCCCTACTGATTTCTTAATTGCATTGATTAGATTTTTGTCTGTTGATTTTGCTAGTCCATTTTCATGAGGGTAATGGTTGGATGTTGCCTGATAATAATCTGGTTGTCATGTGTCCACTTAGTGAATTTTTCTAATATAAAATCTGGTCTATTGTCACAAACCAAGGAAATAGGCATGCCAAATTTGGTCGTTATATGTTCCTCTAAAAAGCAAACCATATCTTATGCTCTGCAATTCTTTGTGGCTAAGGCTTTAGTCTATCTAGTGAAGTAGTCTATAGCAGTAAGTAGAAACTTATGGCTGATCAAGGAGTTTGGGTTGATGATGCCAATAAAGTCTAAACCCCATTGGGTGAATGACCTTCTTTCAATAATCAGTTATAGAGGCATTGTTGTGTGTACTTCTCTCTTAGCTAGAGATTGATATTCATGGCATGTTATCACATGAGTATGAGAATCCTTGAAAATTATTGGCTAATACTAGCCCATTCTTAAGATCTTATGGGATATGGTATTTCTAGAAGGATGACCACTACCTATCTTGTGATGCAAGTTCTCTAAGATTTATTTAGCTTCCTTTATAGATACACACCTGATGTAGATACCTTCATAATTTATTTTATAAAGTAATCCCTTTTTGATCATGTAATGAGCATCTTTGAGCCTTAAAGCTCTTTTTCTCTCTTTATTGAGCTTCAGGGAACAAGTTCCCATAAGTAAATATTGCATTATATCTATGTACCATTCTCCTTTAGATACTTGAGCTTCACATACCTCTTCAATTGTGATACGAGGATCTAATTTAGTCATAAGATAAATAATGCCTTGTCCCTAAATGATCTTTGCAAGATTGATCTCTATGTCAAATTATTGCAGCTTGGCCATCCATTTGCCTCAACGTTCTCCTAACTCATTTTGTGACAAGGTGAGATTCACCACAAGATCAAACATAATGGCAATGGTTTTATTCCTTAAGATATAATGCTAATTTTTTTTGTTACTTTAACAAGAGTCAAAATTTGTTTGTTGATCATAGAATATTTGAGTTCTGCATCTTTCAAAGTTGTGCTCATAAACATAATTAGATGCTCAATCTCATTCTTCTTCTATGTGATGACAATAATAATCATATTCTCTGAAACAAATGAGTATAAGTAGAAATGTTTTTTAAAATATAGACTAATCAATATTAGAGCCTACGATATTGCATCTTTAATATCTTGGAAGGACTTTCGGGCTTCAACTATCCACTCTATTTTGGAATCCTTCTTGAGCATGGCATTAGAGGTCTAAATTTTTTTGTAAATCCTGAGATAAATTTCCTTACCAAGTTAATCTTTTTGAAGAATGATTTGAGCTCCTTCTTGTTGTTCGATGGCTGAAATTTTGAAATTGGCTGAATTCTATTTGAATCAATGGTGATCCCATCCTTGGTGATGATGTGCCCCAAAAGCCTACCTTTAGTCACTCTAAATATACTTTTCTTTAGGTTTAGTGAAATACCAAACCTTTTGCATCTCTTGAATATGAACTATAAGTGACTTATGTGATCCTTCATATTCTTTGAAAATACTGTAAGATCATCCATGTAGATAATTATGCATTTTATTATCAATCCTCTAAATGCATGATCCATGACACATTGAAAGGTTGGTACTACATTTATTAGGCCACAAAACATCCTTTTATATGCATAAGTTCCCTACTTCATAGTGAATTCCCTCTTCATTCTATCCTTAGACTGTACTAGTACCTAATTATAGCCTAAAAACCCATCCAGGAAGGACTTCATTTTAGAACCACTTACTACCTGTATCAAGGATAATTGTTAATTTCATAATCCTTATTTAGGTTCTTAAAATTAACACATAATCTAGTCTCACTATTCTTCTTTCTTATTGAGACCAAATTGGATACCCAGGTAGAATATCTTACTAGAAAGATGATATTTGCACGTAAAAGCTTCTCTACTTCTCTCTAAATGAGAGGCTCTAGAATAGGATTGACTGGCCTTTGCCTCTGCCTGAATTGTTTATGATCTAGATTTAATGGAATTGTATGAGTAATGACCTCTGGGTCATATACTTTCAAATCTTCATATGCCCAAACAATGACGTCCCTATATCGAGCGATGAGATCTTTCACTTACCGTCTCTTTTTTGGGGTGCAATTGAGATGGATGCTAACATAACATGGGCTGTCCTCATCTCCTAGATTTTTCCTTCTAAAGTTTGATTCATTGACCTTGGGATGCATGAGTTATGACTAAGGATCTATGTCTAATGGTCTCTCCAAGGAGGCCAAGCCAGCTAGAATTTGATTCTCTTTGAGCTAAATAATTCCCTCTTTGTCTAATTCCTCTTGATATAGGTGATAATATCCTTATCATCAATGATTTGGGATTCAAATTCCCTTGAGTTAATTAAAAATTAAATAATCTACTAGTCATCACCAAAGACCTAGAAATTTTCTACATTATCTGGAATGAAAGGACATGATACTAATTTATGTTAATTTTTTTACCTTAGATTATTGTAGTGGTTTTAGATTAGCAACAATAACAATTAATGAATCAACAGTTTGATTATAATCTCTAGGAAGTGCTACTATGTTGAAAGCTTCAAAGTTTACAATTAGGTACCATGCTCTATGCTTTTATATCTTCAAATAAGATAGCTTGCATTAGTATTTATTTATAACTTGATTGATCACCAGCTCTGAGTTTCCAAATATTGATATTTGCTTTATATTATTCTTCAATGCAAACTATAATCCCAAAATAAGATCCTCATACTTAGCTCTATTGTTAGTGCATTAAAATTACAATCTATATGTTACTAATAATTTTTTACCTTTTGGATCAATCATATCAATTTTCATGCCTAATCCTTGCTTGGATTTAACATCATCAAAGTGTAAAGTCCATAACTATGTGGAACTTTAAGGTTCTGGCTTCTGTAATTGATTTTGAGTAGTAAAAGTATAAATTTTGAGGCTAGAAGACTCATACTTTACCTCTTCATTCCTAACATTGTTTTTCATAATGGGATACGTCATTCTTGGCTCTCTGTCAATTCTGATTTGATTTGTAACTCCCCTCCATGGTAGCCATCGATGATAAAAGTCTATAGAGAGATATTTATTGAGTACTTTGGCTCAGTCTCTACTTAGCAGTAGACCGTAGCCTTCAGGTATGTCCACCACCAAGATATCAATGTTCATCTAAACACATGGTTTAGAGGCTACTTGGATATGCATATCCCTCAGTTCACCAACCATAGGGACCAATGTCTTGTCTAATTTTGAAACTATCGTATATAAAGGGATTGTCATCAAACCAAGATTTTGACATATAGAATTAGGCATGACCATTGCAAAAGATACAAAATAAAATAAATAATTATGAATATTCGTACCAAATATCTAGATAGTTAGCAAGAAGGGTGGAACTTATGGCTTGCTCTTATAGATGATGTTGGTATTAGATGATTTCACTTTCTCCATAGGCATCTTCCTAGTAATGGAATTATAGAGAAAATCCTTTTGTTCAATAATCTGAGCTAAGTCATGAAGATTTATATTTGATATGATCTTCTTCATGTCTTCAACAATGTTGTATCCTCCCTTGCTAGGTTATTCCTTATTCTGAGGCTGGTCACTTCCTCTTGGAGGAGTTGGATTATTGTCTGGTTTAGGATGAGGAAGAATTGTTATGGTGAGGAGTTGATGTTGTAAGTGGCTAATTATTCCTTAGATTGCATGTACCTCTCTAAAACTACTAGAAAGCATGAACCTCATCCATATTATCCTCTAGCTCCTTGTCATCTTCACATAAAAAGGGAAACTTGAGAGTTTAAAAGAACATGGTAGTGATGGAAGAGCTAAGATATGGATTATGATCAGGTGGATTATGAATTTGATCTTGTCTAACCACCTCTCTTTGAAATATTTTGATTGCTATGCAAAATTCAATGTAGTTAAGCTCACCATGCTTAAAAGTATTATGAATTCTACACCAATTGGGAAGAGCCATTTTTTCTATGTTGATTTTTGGGAGCTTGTTAGGTTGCTTAGGTCTATTGAATGGTCTATTTTGTCTCTAAAATCTGTCATTCTAATTACCAATTAGGCCATTGGCATTGCCCATCTTCCTTGGTATATTTAAGAAGTCATTGCTCAACTTTTGAACCATCTTCTGGATAAAATCTAGTTCTAACTTCATAGAGTTAATATCTTAAAGAACAAAAACAAGAGATGTAATATATTATGGATTTTGATGATAACCATTACCTATCATATGATTTTTAAAGAAGCTAAAATTTAATTGTGTCATCTGTGTCAATAAAGGTAGTGTGTACAATTGATTTTGATTGAACATAGGAACATTCTAATTCATATATGGTATTGGATTGAGTGATGTAAATCCATTGTTGACATTAGGCACACCATTGAGATTTATATCTATGTTGATAACCTCTTCATATGCTAACACCAAATTATTGGCAACAACCACTCTTCTCAAGAACACGATAATAATTGGGTCCAGGGCATTCTTGTACATCTATAATGCTAATGGCTTGTCTAACTTATAACTCAAGAATATCTAGTTGTACATATTTTATAACCTTTTTTTGAAATCATGGATGGGATCATTAGGTTCTCTCCTCATGCTGGTGAAGTTCTGGTATACCAAACCAAGATTGGTGACTTATCCAAACTGCACAAGAAAGTTTCTTGACATTCATCCTAAGAAGTGATGGAATTTTCCATTAGATTTAAATACCAATCATAAGCAACATCCATTAAAGCAAAAGGGAATAATCATCATGCAACATCTTCATGGACAAAATTCATTAGCCTTAATGCAAATTTAAAAGATCCAATATGTTCCTCTGCCATCCTTGTTCCTGAAGGAGAAAAGGATGGAAAGTATTTTTTTGGGATTTTAAGGTAAGTCATGCACATATACCAATATGGAAATGATATATCCAATTAACTAGGGTTGAGACATTGGTTTATTAATAGGTAAAGGATTCCTCACTAGAGAAGGAGTCTTTGGAGGTGGATTGTTCTGAATTGGGGCTATTGGCACAGTTCTAGGTCTCCTATGAGTTATCAGGAGTGAGACTAAAAAAATAGCCTAGGAATTAGATTTGGTCACTCTCCTAAGTGACTCTAGCGTAAATCTACACAAAGGCTCACTACTATTATCGAGGGTGATGCCCTCTTTCTAGCACCATTAGAACTGTTGATTCTAGTTTTATGCATGCCATAGTCGAATGAGATAGCCTCTAACATTTTAGGATCCTAATGGAGGTAAAATCCACTATAGGTCATGAGTTTTAGGTATACCATTAGTTAAAACCTATTGATGGAATAATGAGTAGGGTATGTAGGTTGTTGATAAGGTTTTTGAATGGAGGTGTGGTTCCTAATAAGGGCAGTGAATATCTACATGAGTTAGATGGGTAATTGGATCTTAATATAGAGTGGGAAGGATCTCAAAACAAACTCAAAAGTAGATAAGGGTAAGGAAGAAGAGGAAGCTTTTATGGTTTTTAGGAACTACTTCCTTGGTTGGTTTCTAAAAGGATAAGTACTCTCATAAACTATGCCTATTTCTAGCAACAATTTCACACATGTAATCAAACATGACTAAGAAGTTTAAGGAAATATAGATGTAATAAATTCATAGGCCTTAGAAAAAGGTTGATCCTTTTATATCAATTATTTTAACACCTTACTTAGGAGATTATGAATCAGGCTAGTGAAGTATCTGAGGTAGCTGTTGCACACACACAAAAAACTACATCCAAGAAAGCACTCATGCACAATCAGAATTATGAATCAATTTAACTTAATTATATTAACTAATATGTTTTACCAATCTTTCAACAACTATTACACATCTACAAATTAGTACATTAATCAAAATAATCAATAATCCATTTGTAGTTATTACACACTAAGGATTATTGAAACATATAACCAAAGAGTAACAACTAATTACATAGACATTGGAAAGATAATACACTAACACATTCATTGACAATCAAAATTGATGTTGCTCTTGTATTAAAAAATTCTCTAACAAATATCCAAGTTGCATTATAATTGTTTATATAGACTTGGGGAGGGGTCACCTCATCCTCCAAGCTCATACAAGGTCATTACATGTGATAGTTAGAACTTGAGTTCCAACTATGGTCTAAAACTATATAAGAGTCTATTTTTAGTTTAAAATAACCTTTGACAAAGATATGAAATGTGTGCATGTGTTTGAAGACAAAGGTAAGTACTGTACATGATTCCTTTTATAGGTTGTGAGAATAACTTGTTAATTTTTTAGATTAGATACCTCTAATATAGAACTCAGACATGCATCAAAGACAAGTATATTTGTATCAATCCTTTAGAACTAGCGATGCTATTTAACTATGACTAATCTTACTATGGCTGTGCATTGAATGTCACTTGATCTTTTACTAAATTTGGATCTTTGAAAAGTCCACTTAGGACTCACACCATCATTTTTTACATGATGAAATGTGAGCATGCCACTTAGAAGCTCTAAAAGGGCCTCAATGCTCTTTATATTCCTAGCTCGAATGTCTTTATACCATATGGTAGTCTCTAACCAGATCTAGGCTTATTGAATTTTTGACTCTTTGATCATGCTATTGGATGTCTATGTACTGGGCTCCTACAATGTTACCACTTAGCAATATTATGAAGCTTTTGAAAATACTTTATTACTGTGCTTGATTATGCATCATCGATTGTCTATGCTCAATATAACATGGCTTGTAGATCTTAGTGTTTTGACTCTTTGAATCTTAAAAGCTTTGACATTTATAACATCCTCATTCCTTTGAAAAGTCTATTTCTATCTCACACCATAGGATCAACTGATAGATTAATGTTGGTCATTGATCATGCTTGGGCCCACTAACCTTTGATTTCAACATAGCTAATTTATAAGCTTAAATTTGACATCTGTACGACCATCAAATATGTCCTTACGACTGTCAATGACATCCACATGATCATCAAAAATTAATTTAGTGTCTTTTAGTTATTGAGCCTAATTTTGATGTTTTCATGATCATCAACTATGTCCATGAAAATGTCACATCAATTTAAGTCCATACGAGCTTGACACTTATCATTTCTTGGTTTGCTTTGCTCTGCAATCATAAATGAAAAAATGGATTTAGCATAATACTTTGGGAAATATATATAAAGGACCCTGCATGAATATTCTAGCCTAAGGTATTAATAATAATAAAATATGATTTGAACCTGGCCTAAAAAATCTTAAATTAAGCTCAAAACATAATGAAAGTGCTCTCTAAGTAGGGGTGCCACTTGGTAGTATGGCATTTGTCTCAGGGTAATTATTGTGGGGGAAATGTTGTGGGATTTCTATGTGGAGGAATTGTTGTGGGGACCCTAATTTCATTGATCAAAATGTCTAAGACACATAGTCCATAGGAATTCTATCAAGGGAATTATTTTGGACAAAATGTCCACAATAATTCTCCCAAAGACCCATTTCTCTCAGAAAAAATATTTGAAGGAATTGGCTTATAGGATAAAAAGTTTAGGACAAAAGTCTTGAAGGGTAGGTATGAAGGGAAATATACTAGGAAAAAAGTCTTAAAGGGTAAATATTGAGGGCAAAGGCCCAAGATAAAAGTACTAAAGGGCAAATCTTAGAGGGTAAAGGCTTGGGATAAAAATCTTGAAGGGCAAGTCTCGGAGGGCAAAGGCCTAGGATAAAAGACCTGAAGGGTAAGTCTCAGAGGGCAAAGGGTTGAGATAAAAGTCTTGAAGGGCAAGCCTCAAAGGAAAAGGGCCTAGGATAGAATTCCCAAAGGGTAAAATTCAAAGAATAAAATGTCTCGAACAAAATGTCTAAGGGAATTCTATCAAGCAACATGACTACAACAAAAAGGCTGAAGGGTAGGTTTCAAAAGTCCAAAGGGTATACTTTGTGGTAAAAATGCTGGAAGGGTTTAATTCATAGGGTATATTTTTGTGGGGAAAGGGCCTGAGAAAAAATTCCCAAAGGGTAAGTTTAGAGGGCAAAGGCCTAGGATAAAAGTCTCATAAGCACACCAAATGATCTAGAAGAGATATGAGCACTAGTCAGGTGGGTGATGTGCTAAGATAATATATACCCAGGGTTGAGGTTCAATCTATTTGATGTGTATATAACATAGATTCTCAACATATAGAAGGCCATGATTAGACTTGTGATAACAAAAATGATGTGTCACAAGTTGGATGATAAGGTACTACCATATATGATAGCCTTGTGCCAATCCATTTTGGATTAGGGGGTACCATATGATTTTGGGTCTATCATCTAGGTCCAACTCATGCATGATATGTATGGGTTACTATTTTGAGGGTGAAATACCATGGGACTAGTGGTTTTGCTTAGTGCATGGATATATGAGAGGTTCTCTATGTATTTCCCAACTAGATCACCCCATGTAGTCAATGATAGGTTATCTCAAGTGACTAAATGGAGGTAGGACCAAGTAGCATGGGTTGTGCCACATGTAATATTATTAAAGATGATCACATGAGGGGAGTTTATGTGGTATCCATACACATATATTTATACTACTTGGCCTAGGTGGGAGATCATGGCACCAGGGTTGGCTCAGGTATCGATCATAAGCCACTATACCTGATGGGTAGAGCCATAATCAATGTCATGCTTACTAGGGTAGTTTAAAATTTTGCACCCAATGGCTCCTATAATAGTGCCTAATTTTTGGGCATGACATGATAGAGAGCTGAAGGGGAGACGAGGAAGAGCTCTAATCAAGATACCAATGATTAGGTCATAATATGTGAGACCATGAACTAGTCAATCATGATAGTAAGTGACTAGAGGAGGAGATAATATGGATTTTTATGTAGGGGTGTAGTAGGCACCAAAATAGGAAATATAATAGGAGGTGCAGTGACCACCTCAACCACATCACAGATATAGGTACCGCTAATAAGAGTAGGCACAAATGAGGGTAGCCACACAAGATGACTTAATAGCTAGTCTAAGATATATATGTTTGATAAAGGCACCTCTGAGGAGAGGCTCATAACATGCATGAGTGGTGGCTCCTAGTTTCACATTGATAGGGATGTGATTGATAGAAGAGGTGCTTGAGGGATGAGCAGATAGAGAGACTATGCTTGATGAATGAGCAGATGGGGAGACAATGGTTAGTGATACTAGGACTAGTGAGAAATGTTATAATTTTGATTTTTGACATAAAATACTAGTTGCATGTGATTATTATAGATAGATATATTTAGAAATTTCAATAATAAATGCATAATGAAATTTTAACTTTCATGTTTACATTATCTTATGTATTTGTTTGAGTTTTGAAGTTGATTTTAGAAACAGTTGAGGTTGGCCTTGAATAACCTCAATAAACCTCAATATTTCATCTACCAGTGTCTTCTTGACCCTATATTCAAGATATTTTACATTCCATGTTTTGGTTTTTTAGTTGAAGTTTATTAGATTATATATTTTATTGACTGGAAGTTTTCCTATTGCATCTTAAACCACCCCCATCACTCTAAACATGAAATGTATATTGGAGGACATACTCTCTCCAACTACAAGTACCATATCTTTAATTTCAAATTAGCATTGAGTTTTTTTTTTAATTTACCATTTTTATAATATAGTTTATTTTTACAGGGAACCCTCAATATCTAAGGAAAATTATGCCACTGCCACTACCATTAAACCTAATTTTCATAAATGGGAAGAATATTTCATTCCTAACACCTAGCAGAGTAACACTGTAATTTTCAAGTTTTGAGTTCTTGAATTTCTCTATCAGATGTCTCTCTAGTGCGCAAGGATTGACCTATTTGTAAAAAAATTATCTTGATGTTGAATATCTAGGGATTGAAAGTGGAGAACTCAATGGTAGTGCTTTCAATCCCTATAATTTTATTCAGGGTCTAGATGTAACTTCTTAGGAGGATCCTTGTACCTCTTCATCCCCACTCCCCAACTAATGTTTACTTGTTTGACGATGGCATGACTACTTTATAATTAAATAATGTATTGTAAAAAAGTATTATTTCAAATCTTAAGGAGGGGATTATAGATGAGTTAAAAAATGTATTAGTTTAAGAGTTTCAAGCAAAAACATTGTTAAAATAAATAAATGCCCATTATCACAACCACTCCCAGAGAGAGAATTTGTTTTCATTAGTTCAACATGAATCCACAAAGAATGATGATTTATTTGGTTAAGATAAATTTGGGTCTCTATCTATTTCTAATAGCTAAAATGATAATGTTTTGAGTATTATGCTAATCAAGTTAGATAATTTGAATGTTGAAGCCCAAACATATTTTAATAAATTGGCAAAAGACACCAACCTTGTTATTGCAAATGCTAAGAAGGAAAAATCTTTGGTAATGTATCATCATTTTTATCAAATATCATGTCATAGTTATTATAGTTCCTATCTAATTAGATTTCATTTGTAATTCTAGGTAAAATATGAGAATCTAAAAAAAGGAAGCGAAGGTCCTCAATGTGCATTTGAAAAATGCATGACAAACTTTATATTTTGTCATTCAATTCAAAGAGAAGATTGTTCTATTAAATAAACAAAACAACACACTCAAAAAAATCATTAAAGAGCAAGGATGGGACCTTGATGCTTTATTGAAGAAAATAGACGTCAATCCAAGTCTACTTTCTACTAGAGATGTTATGAAAGAAGAAAAATAAAATCTTTCTCATATTAATTCTACTATAAAAGATCTTGAAAGGGCAGGGGTATTGAAGGATGGAATATAAGAAGGGAAGATAGGTATTTTTAAGTATGGTGGTGATAATGTGGATGATGGGAGTGATAAAGTGGCTGAATGAGGCGTGTTTACAAAAAAATTGATATTTTTTGATGTTGCAAACTCATTATTATATTTGAAAAGATAATCTTATGTCTAAAAAAAAACAATTTGAAATGACAATTTTAATTTTGAATTTGCAAAGATTAATTTATTAATTTTCAATTAATCTTATTTTACTGAGTTATGGTTCATTTATCATCTTACATGCATATTTTATGTTTATTTAGTTCAATGAAAATGGTGATGTGGACTTTAATTACTTTTTCTATGAATTTGGGTTGAGCATAAATTTAAATTTTTTTGACGTTGCAAACTCATTATTATATTGGAAAAGATAATGTTATGTTTTTTAATAAATAATTTGAAATGATAATGTTAAGTTTAAATTTACAAAGATCAGTTTATTAAGTATCAATTACTCTTATTTTACTGAGTTATGGTTCATTTATCATCTTACATGCATATTATGAGTTGATGTAGTTCAAACAACATGGTGATGTGGGCTGTAATTTTTTTCTATGGATTTAGATTGAGCATGAATTTAAATTTGATGTGCTTTTATCTTGTTCAATTATTATAATTGTTTTAGATAATGAAAAAGATGTAGTTGTTATGGATGTAGAGTCTAGACAATAATTATGATTTGTTTCTGGTCAATCGTCAATGGAAACTTCATTAGTCTATTTGACAACAACTAAGTAAAACATTTATTTTTTTGCATGACAATATTATCCAATTCAATGATGAAGGTTTTTCCTAGGTTGTTTTTCTACACTTGAATCTTCATGAGTTTATTTTTTTTCTTTTCAATTTGGTTATGTTGTTCAATAAGCTTGTCATCTTCTATCACTTTGGTATTTGACTTCAATATTCATATTTTTAAGCTAGAAGTTAAGGTTAAAAATATTACTATGGTGCTAAAATATCAAATTTATGTTTTTTGAAAAGTAATAAAAACATGTATTTAACAATACAATCTTATAAAAATACAAAAATATTATGACCCATTTGAAATTTTGAAGAACCAATTAAATAAAAAGGAAAGTTGTATGATGAATGGAATAACTATTTCAAATGACAATGCTATGAAATATTTTAATGAATTCAATATTTGAAATGTTTTAAAATATTAAAAATGATATGAAATTGGATTTTAGAATATGATAATTACAATAAATATACAACTAAAACTCAAGTAGTTGAAACAATCCTACACAAAATTGCTCATCGTAAGTGTCATTTACATCTGCCATGTCAATGGCATATTCAATGTCAATATTTACATCCTATCTATTGGTCATTGTATTACTGATAAATCTTATTTCATTTATATAACTCCATGTTTTTAGATCTCTTTCATAAGGAAACATGGCTACAACATAATGTGAAACATACAATCTCAGATAAGTTTCTAAATTTTTATCCAATCTGTTTTAAAGTTTTGACTTAATAAAAGATAATGCACTAAATAGTCTTTCATCTTCCATTGATCCCATAATAATTATTTGATAAAGTTCATACAATCAAATTTTTTCTTGTAGGATGCTACTAGGATAAAGTTTTTTCCAAGTCATATAATTGCTCCATTTTCTATTAATTCACTTAAAAGGTCATATTGTTCAAACATTGTAATTTTGAAATGTGTTGACTGAGATGTTAGTAAATAATTTCCCAAAATACATTTATTTAAACTCCATTGAACTCTATAGATTTATTGAAATTATTAACAAGAGAACCCATGTATTTTTGAAATAAATTACTAATAAACTTTTGACCATTATCATTGTTCTAAAATATGGGATTCAAAACTTCCATGGCCTCTAAAAAATCATCCCTTTGAAAATGATCTCTAATCTTGAAAAATAAGTTTTGTAAAATTATACTCAATTTCATCCATGTTTTATATCTAACCATATCATATAAAATATGTGTTACACGTAGTTTTTCAATTTCAACTCCCACAAGATCTTTTGTAGAAAGTGTGCATTGGTATATCCTTACCATTAATGATGACACAAAGATGATCACTGATATTAAATGTCAAATAAATTTTAGGATTCTTAAAATCTATTAAAATTTGCCAACTACTAAAAATAGGTCCTTGAAACTCTTCATTCAAAGTGTATATTATATCTTGAGATTGATGTACTCATTTTCTCAACCGCATGAAGTCAACAATATAAATGGATCTCTCCTGAGCATGTTTCATTAAATAATTCATTTAATTAAAAATTGAGAGAATTCCACATAGTGTCATTAATGTTTCCACATATTTTAAATTGTACAAAAAATCATTTGCCTTGTCAAATTCTCTACGATATTTATTCATAAAACCTACTAATGATGGTTATTATTCAAAAATTCTACATACAGGTTCATACATAGAAACCTATCTTTTATTAACATATTTTAGTAGTTTTTTTTATATCAGTCACTCCTATTACAAATTTTTAGAACTCATAAATATTTTTGGACTACTTAACATATAAGCATCTAAGTCACAAATGAGGTCTTCCACTTTTGTGACATTAACAAATTTACTAACTATTTTATATGCAAATTCATCCTATGAGCCTTGAAATGAATCAAAATCATATATGAGGCAACTATTGTTTGTATTTGAACACACACACCATTTTTTTCCCCATGCATAACTCACGTACCATTAGTCCTTGATGAGAACTAGGATGAGAACCAAAAATATCTTCTGGTAGTTGAGTTTCATGATCATTTCCATTGAAAACTAGAAGAACATCTTTGAATGGTGGCATGTCACCATCAATATAATATTCAAGGGGTGAAATGTTATTCTAATATATTATTTATTGTGAGATAAAATAATGATCAGTGGTTATTTATGCATGTAAAATTATTTTGATATTATTCAATATTTGAAATAAAATTCAATACAAACTAAACAAGTAATAAGTACCTATATTTTGTGTACATTATGGTTGTGTGGGATTTTTTATTGGCTCTTTAAAATAAGATAATATGCTCAATTTTATTGATAATTGACCTATATTTTTACCATTTACACTAGATGCCATGATGAACATGGATGCTAAAATTTGATTTTAGATAGAGCCTAAAATGCCACCATCGATTTCCACATCATATAATTGTAACCAAGATGTTGCCATCCAATTGCACCTATTTGGTTTGGAGTGCAGATGCTACTATTTAGTTCAGTTGATCAATTACTATAAGGATGTTATCATTTGGTTCCACCATTTGATTACAATGTGGATGCCACCTTTTAGTTTTGCCATTTAGTTTTAACACTAATACTACCATTTAGTTTAGTTGGTTGGTTATAATTTAAATGCTACCAATTGGCTATATTTATTCAATTGTAGTACAGATTTTGCCATTTCAATTCAACTTCTTGCCTATTCGGTGCTTGTTTGATTTTGTGGGGAGGTTGTAAAAGTATATTTTAATGGTTAACCATGGTAGCCTATATACTATATATATGGTGAATTGAAGGGTTAACTAAGAAATTATTGTTAATGGTGGGTGATATGACCCTTAAAATAATTTACATTCTAAAATTTTAGGTGATCCAAACCTATGTAGTAACCCTAAAAAATCACCAAAAACAAATTTAAAAAATTGGAATATTCATGAATTAATGAATATCCACTGTTAAAATTTACCCTGTAATTAGTATCTTCCTTATCTTGTTCTATTGTATAATTTGAAGAAGGCATAAAGGAAATATGAGAAGGAGGTTATTCTATTTCTTCATTAGTGGGTTCATTTTATTGCTCACTAAAATCATCAATATTATGACACACCTCTTGTTAGTCATCATTAAAATTATATCCATAATTACCATCATAATCCAATCCTTCACTATTAGATTATTCATGCATATAATTTGAATTATTATTTACGGATGTTTGGTTATTGGTCCATTCATCATCATAAGCATAAGAAATAAATTTTTGATCAAATATAATGTCCATAGGATGATACTCACTAGATATTTCTGATTGATTATCAAATTTTCATTTACTAGGCTTTAGATAATGTATTACAAAATAAGTAAAGCCTAATACTCATAAATAAATAAACATGAAATTAAAAATCAGATTTGAAACCCTATGAAGCATAAAACCCTAAAAGAGAAACTAGGGTTTTTACAGTTTTAATATATATATATATACACACCAAATTAGGGTAAAACATATTGGTGAACCCATATATATATATATATATATATATATATATATATATATATATATATATATATATATATATGGGTTCACTAATATGTTTTACCCTAATTTGGATTAATGTGTTATATTAATATAAATAATATACAACTTTGTAATAGATTTTTCATTGATCAATATGATAACAAAATACACTAAATATATTAATGATTAATTAACAAAAGGGATAAGAGAATTCTTAGCTTGTTTTTTATGCAGATCTGAAGATTTATTGGTCTAATATATGCAAGTTGGGATTGTGTCACTAATTTGTATGTTTTTTGTCTCCACCTATTCACTTATGGTCAGTTCTAAAGAATATGGTAAATATTGATAGTTGATAATGATTGTATGGTTAGAACTAACCTTGTACGTTGTGGATGATAGTTTCTTTCTAAAGCAATGCAACTACGCCTAGAATGACTATTTCTTATTTTATTTATTTTGACCTCTTCATGATAGTAACTATATATTAAAATTTATTAATACACAATAAATATAACATTAAAGGGGAGTGGGGAGGGGGTTAGGTGAAAGGGTTAATTTGGATTGACCTTGGTCAATCCTTGTTGAAAGATCAAACATTGCACTACATTTCCAATACTTTGAAGAAGGCTCAAACTCAAATTTAGTTATCCTCATAATGTGTTTGTGTGTAATTATGTATATAAACCTAGTTGTTATTTATCATATTTTACCTTGATATAAGCATGCATATATGAATTAACCCTTGTAAACTTGAAAATAAGCTCTAAAAAATTTGTATGTGGAAATGATTAATATTATCTAGATATTGAATGCAAGTGTGTTGTTCCTTAATGTATTATAGTAGCTTTGTATATATATGAGACTCTAACTTTGAATTAAGGATCTAGTGGAATGAAAAAACTAATAAAATAAGCTTAAATATGCCTAAATAATAGTCACAAGATGCAACATTCTGAAAAGAAATTACAAAGGGATGCAAACCAGTTCTACTAATTATAGATAATACCAATAGTTGATATTGACTGTAAATATTAGAATCATTGTGGTGCTTAACAAACTCCAAGGGTGATATGAAGAGCTAAAGATATTTATGATGTGTCATGTTGTATTCATATAACATGCAAAAAATGGTAACTTAAGCATGGCTAATAACACCCAATCCTTAGGTCCCTCTTACTTGTTCTCATGACCCTCTTAGGATTACTTTCACTAGTTTCCAGTCATTCGTGGCCTTTCATACTTGATCCCAGCTGAGCCAAGGCCCTCTCTTCATGACTATTCCATCCCCCTAGTCCCCATTATCTTAGGACAATAGTGCCCAACTTGGAAACTAGCACCAGACCCTGAGGTGTCCAGCTTTTAGTGCTATCGTACAAGTGCATCTTAGTCCCCGACAATCATTTCCTTCTAAAACCCATGACTAATAGATCCATATAAAATCCCACTCAAAGATTATTTGGAAGGGGTTAGAAAATATCATTAAAATAATAAAGAATACAATCAAAACCACTCAAGAAATCTTCCCTATTCTCTGCATACAACTATCCTATAAACTTTCAAGCAAATTCAAGTCCTTACATCTATCCCTAGTCATCTCAAGCATACCCAATTATAGAATTTCTTGCATTTCATTCACTATTGTACCAAGAACTCTTAAATGGAGAAATACATATGGCTTGATCCCTCCTCAAAGTATTGATATGTAGGCAACATGCCCACACATGGGGTGTGAAGCACATCTAGTGCATCTTACACACACTTACCCTTTTCCCCATTTACCAAAGTTTATTTAAATTGCATAAAATATACAAGTATATGAAGAATCATCTATATAGGGAGCTCTATTAACAGTGAGGACCTAAAAATTGGTACATAGGCTCACACTGAACAAGTGAACAAAACCTAGAAAGATTAAATTCTTAGGACAATAACGTTGGAGAAGGACTACAGCACTAGAGCTCAAGGTGTCTAGTTATAACACTCCTATCCAATCAAAAAATTAATTCCAATATCTTTTTTGTGATAGTGTCCTAGTCCTGCACACAAATTTTTATACCCTATCTCAGTCAGAATGGTCTAGAATAAGCTAAGTTTGATTTTACTCTCTCACTACTATTTTTAGAAAATGTCTAATTACAATTTAATTTCACAAATCAATAGCTTTAATTAGGAATATTATTTACTGATTTCTTTTACTCAGACCCTTTTATTATTTAGGAATTAAACATTAATTTCCCCAAAAATAATAAATCATTTAGTGAACCTGACTTATTTTGAATTATGCATTAAAAATCTAGAAACCCTAGGGTAAATTCATAGCTGATTTTTCCCATAAAATTTTGAATTTTTCTTTAATATTTTAAGCAAAAATTCATCCCAAAACTTAAAATTTAGTAGTAAAATTTAAAATAATTTTATTTCAAACCCTAGTTACACACACTAGGTTGCAATAATTTTTCTATATTAATCCAATAATTTCCTAATTTTTCTCTTGCATATCTAAATCATAAATTTGATTCAAATTCTCAAATTCAATAGCAATTTCAAAAATAATTTTATTTCAAACCCTAGTTACATCAACTAGCTCCTAGTAATTTTCCAATCATTTTCTAAATTTTTTAGTTGCATATTAAAATAAAAAAAATCACTTCAAATTTAAAAAAATCATAGTAATTTCATTTTTTTTTTCCCTTAAAACCCTAGTTGCATCTTTCCCATTAAATCAAACACTTTCCCATAAATTTATAAATTTTTACTTGCATACTTAACTCAAAAATTCAATTTCAATTAAAAAAATTCATAGTATTTTATAAAAATATTATTGTCAAATCCCTAGTTGCATATACTAACACCTATTTTATTCTTGAGGTATCACCTTACATCCATAATCAAATTGTAAAAATGATTCTCACTTATGTACAAACTTTTCTTACATTTATTTCAAATAACAAGGAAACCATAATGGGCCCTATCATGTACATGAATGATGGAGTCTATCATATGTTAGTACAAAACTTCATTCTTTGCATTTCATGCTTATGTTTCATTATATGGGAAAATATTACAAAATTCATTGCAAAAAATTTTAAATTTTTTTTTGCATATTCTCTTTTGCTCTTATGAAATAATTACCAACTCCATTTTGCTAAACACATTTGAAATGTTATGTTACATGTCAAAAGCTTATATGCGTTTATGAAAAAATTCATGATCTCTAACCTTTAATTTCTATTTCTCATGTGGAAAATATTTCAAGCTTATCATGCTAAAAATGTTATGATTCATGTTAAAATTTTCTATGCACTCATGCACAAATTCATGCTTTCTATCCCTTGATCTCTATCTCTCATATGGATTTTTTTTCAAGTTTATCATGCTAAACACATTAGAAATGTCATAACACATGTCAAAGTTCTTTATGCATTAATGAATAAATACATGATTTCTCTCCCTTGCTTGTTATCTCTCATGTAGAATGTTTTCTATAATCATATTGCTATACAACTTATAACTCCACTTACATGCATTTTAGCCCATATGCATGATTTCTACCTAGATGTATATGCCTCCTTGGATACTCTTATTTTAATGTCATATTTCATGAAGAGGAAAGAAATCCCTTCTCCTCCTCTCCCTCAAGAGGGTGATAGCTACTTTATCTCTAACCAAGTCCATGCTATCACCCCTCCAAAATGTGAGGTAGTATATACTATTATTACTAATCCATACATTTAGCCTATAGCTTCTTCAAACCATCTTTAACATATGTGCTCACATGTTCAATTGAAAGCATCTAGGGTTTGCACTTGTGAGACTCTAAGGGATCAAACCACCAATATGAACAAGTTAATTTCAGACTTATAAACTTAGAATCAACTATTACATGAAAAGATCACAACATTGGAAAATTATATTATAATACAAAAGCCTCAAAAACATCTTAGTGCCAATCATATATATGCACTTTGACCTAGTCAATTGGTTGCCAACAATATTACGTATCAAAACAAGAAATCACAACAAAGTAGCTATAAAACTAGTGATTCCAAAAGCATTCAAAGATTAAATAAGATTTCAAGTGAGATACTAGGAGAAATGATTAAATCTAAGTTGATCAAACTACCTCCTCTACATCTATTGAGAAGATCTAGATATTATTGTGCATATCATAGAATGCATGGGCATCACACATATACATGTTTGGAATTAAAAACACATATACAACATATAATTTCTAAAGAGGAACCTATACAAGGTAAATCAATCAAGTAATCCATAGTGACACAAGAACACATTCACAAAGGGTCAAATTTAGAAACAATACAAAAGTGGTTACCAAAGCATAACTTAGAACAACAAACATATCAAAAAGCAAAATTAGATTAAAAAAATAGTACCATAAGCACATGTAAAGCATAGAAAATATGCAAAAATATGCCTCTCTAAAATGAGGCTAAAATTTCATATAAGTATGGGTTTGGTCAAAAATATCTACATCAGTTTGATTATCAAAGTCAAGGGTTGGGCAAGCATGCTCAAGGCATCACTACTTCTATTCTAGCAGTTGATAATGTTTGTCACCAAGGTTTGGGATTTATTGAACATCCAAAGGCAAATCATTCACAAACATAGTTCATCAAAGGAAAATATATAGATATAATAAAAGTCAGCACCAATACTCCATTGGTTCAAAATCAAAATGATAATGATGAGTGGAACAATATAGGTTATTATGATTTACAAGATATAGACTATGCATACAAATATTCAAAGTCATATTCTCAGCGATTCCCTCATGCTTCAAAATCACACAAGATTCCTTTGTTTGATACAAGACACCATGATAGGGAGTCTCCCATGAGACTCATCGGTTAGTATCATCTCTTCTCAACCTTGCTTATACATAATTTCTCATAATTACTTGTATATAGCTTCTTTTCAAATTACTTGTACATAGTCTCCTTATGATTAATTATACATAGCTTCAAATATTAAACTTCCAAAATACAAAAACAATATAACATTTCAAAAATACAAAAATATTCAAATATTTCAAAACAACAAAAACATTTCGATTGTATGCATCATCCATGCTTTACACTGCTACTATTATGTTAAGACTTATATTTTCTATTTCATGCTATTGTGTGTCAATTTATCTACATTACCATGATTCACTTGATCTTCTTTGAGTGTGTGCAGTGACATCCAACTACTTGATTGCTTCACTCTACCCATTGAGAGGGCATCCTACTTCTACATTCGAGACACACATTGATATACATACCCATTGGGGGCATCTTCTACATGACTACACCATCTAGGTTATGTCATTCCTACACTACATACTCTAAGTTATCATGTTGATGTACATTATCTACTAGCTTACACAGATTACTTTATCAACATATCATTAACATCTAGCACTTGTGTATTTCTTAGCATACACCTAGTCTTC
This sequence comes from Torreya grandis, assembly GCA_037957365.1. Taxonomy (NCBI): domain Eukaryota; kingdom Viridiplantae; phylum Streptophyta; class Pinopsida; order Cupressales; family Taxaceae; genus Torreya; species Torreya grandis. The sequence continues at coordinate 2,536,281 of JARHVA010001507.1, forward strand.
TACTAAACATGTCTTATATACTTTCACTCTTACTTTGATTAGTTAGATGTGATTCTATCTTCCCAGTTATTACATGCTTTCTCTTATTGCTTAGTGTAGCTTGTTGGATTGTATTTCTAGTTCCTTCTTGTCTCCTATATGTGCCTTAGGGCATTTTTCAATCTCCTTTGATTTTATTCATGTGTGTGCCTTAGGAAATTTGCCAATGTCCTTTGCTTGTATTCTTCTATGAGCCTGTGGCCCTTATGCCAACATTGCTTGTTTCACTTATATGTGTATGTGGCATTTGAACATGCCTTGTATGCTTGATTTCTAGTTTGAATGACATGTGCCCATTTCCCTTGTTTGGATGGCCTCTTGGTCACCCTTGTATGCTTATTGCTTCTTGCTTTGTGTGCTTGTTTCTTGATTGCTTCTCAATTGTTGCAATGCCAAGATCTATATCATGCATTTTCCTATTCTCTTAGATGCTATGATGGACATCATGTTCCATCCCTCCAACTAACAACTAACATTTCTAGTTTCAATTCAATTCAAGAACATTGCACATGCTATTACATTGTTACATCTATCTAGGCATACCCATATGGATCTAAAAATATCTCAAACCAAACCATGATATATCTTATTGATTATCATTTCTATATCATGTATATTTACAACTTAACAAGCTTGAAGGGATTCTTATTTCAAGGATAGTCATTGTAGGGTACCTATTCCTACCCTAAAAAAAGGGGTAAATAAATAGGGGTTTTGCTAAAGAGATCAACATTCCTAATTGGTTGAAAAATCCAATTTTAGAACAACCAAAACAACAAATAGTCATCAAACCACTCAAAACATACTTGGTAGATAGTTAAGATTATAGAATAGCAATCAGTTTTAGCTTAGGACAACAACATCAAGATTGGATTACAACACTAGACACTAGGGTGTCCATTTTTGGTGCTCCTATCTAAACAGTATAAAAACTAGGTTTTCTAGAAGTAGGTAGAAAGGTAGGTTCATTTATAGTTTTACATAATTAGACCAGTTTAGATCAGTAGTTTTTAGTACAGTTTTCTTAAAAAATCTAGACATATGGGGCATCATGAATGACATGATTGGTTTTCACTTCCAGTTTTAGATATGATAGTTGGTATAACTTCTAGATAAAAATACATGTTTTGAACACTAGTGATTAGGGATAGATTGCACAACACTTTGCTTCTATTATTTTAGTTTCAACATTACCTAGGCATTCTCAGTAGTTATGTGACTTACTCCATCTATAGGTGGTTGGCATCATTTTGGAGTGGCTTTCATACAATCCTAACATCCACATTCCTAAGTTTTTGAGTTCTCGAGTGGCTTCCACATAAGCCAAATTTTTAGTTTTAAAGTGGTTTTCATACAAGCCTAATCCCCATCTTTTTTGAGTTGGCCAACATTGGCCTAGTTTTTAGTACACATTTGGATATGCACACTACATTGTCATATTTATAGAGCATTCATGGGCTTTAGAATCCATCTCATATGACATACTTATTCATACTAGTATCAATTCATAGCTTCAATTCGTAGGGAAATAATGAAGCCAAAGGGCCAACCTTTGCATTCTTGAGCCACCTACTCAGAGGGATTAGACACATAGTCTAAAAATCAATTAGCACATGCAAGATCATCTAACTTCACTTAGTGGGAAATGATAGATCCAAAGGGATAGCCTTTGTATTCTTGAGCCACCTATTCATAGGGATTGGACACACAGTCCTAACATTGATTAACACACACATGATCATCTAGCTTCACTCAGTAGGTGATGATAGATCCAAAAGGCCAGCTTTTGCATTATTGAGCCAATTTTTTGGGAATTAAGCACTCAAATTTTTTCATGATATAAATTTTGGTATAACATCATTTAACACATACCTAACACACTCAACCTTACTCATCATCATAACAAATTTACACTTACACAATGTGTTCTATATGCACTATTCGACATTACTCAACATCACACAAGCTTCATGGGCTTCACCTTTATAGGTAATTTTAGGTACACTTTCTATTTTCCTTCATCCTAGTATTTTTCTTTGCTGCGTCACTAGAATAAAGGGTGGGAAAATTTAGTCATATAAAATGTAAAAATTGGTAACTTGAGCATGGCTAACGTCACCTAATCCTTAGGTCCCTCTTGTTTTTTCTCATGACCCTCTTAGGATTATTTTCAATAATTCCTAATCATTCATGCCCTTCTAGACTTGATCCCAATTGAGCTAGAACCCTCTCTTCATGAGTAATCCATCTCCCCAGGCCTCGTTAGCTTAGGATGATAGTGCCCAACTAGGACACTAGTGCTAAACCTTAGGGTGTCCATCTTTTGGCACTATTATCAAAGTATATCTTAGGCCCCAATGGTCATTTAATTTTGGATCCTTATTTTCAATCATATCTACCTAATGCAAATTAATTTAACCCATGACTAATAAATCCATATAAAATCTTATTCAAAGATCATTTGTAAGGGGTTGGCAAATATCATTCAAGAAGGCAAGAATATAAGTAAGACCACTCAAGAAATCTTCCTTATTTTTTTAATATAGCAAAACTATACACTTTAAATCCAATTCAAGTCCTTACACCAATCCCTAATCATCTCAAGCATACCCAATTTCAGCATTTCTTGCATTTCATTCACTATTGTACCAAACACTCTTAAAGGGAGAATTACATATGGCTTGATCCCTCCTTGGAATATTGGTATATAGGTAGTGTGCCCACACACAGGGTGTGAATCACATCCACTGCATATTACACACACCAACCATTTTTCTCCATTTGTAAAAGTTTCTTTCAATTGTATAAAAGATACAAGTACATAAGAATCATCTCTACAAGGAGCTCTGTTGATAGCAAGGACCTAAAAATTGGTACACAGGCTCAAACTGAGCAAGCGAAAAAAACCCAAAAATATTAAATCCGTAGGAAAATAACATCAGAGAAATTATATAGTATTGGAGACTAAGGTGTCTAGTTCCAATTCTCCTATCCAATCAAAAAATGAAGTCTAGGATCTTGTTTGCGATAGTGTCCTAGTCCTACACAAATTTTTAGACCTTGTCTCAGTTAAAATAGTTCAAAATAAGCTAAGTTTTATTTTATCTCTCTCACTACTATTTTTAGAAAAGGTCTAATTGTAATTTAATTTCATAAATAAGAATATTTAATTAGGAATATTATTTATTGATTTATCCTACTCAGACCCATTTATTATTTAGGAATTAAGCACTAATTTTCCCAAAAATAATAAATCACATGTGAAAATAAATATGATAGGAAAAAGTGGTAACACATTAAAATAAAATTAATAAATAAATTCAAAATATCAAGATAAATGTTCCACCAAGTGCTCAGTTTGTATTCTAAGATCTATACATGTAATGTTGATAAAAAAAAAGTATCATGAAACAAGTCTTGAACCAAATTTTGGTATCTATAGTAAGATTCATATCGTCCCATCTTCAATAGACAAATGTGGTTAATATATACATGAAAATAGGGTGGTCATAGTTTTAGGTAAGCCATATGAATATACTCTTTAATAGGAGATCATTCCTCCTCCACCCACCTCCACCATAATTAGATGTACAACCCACTGAGGTCCATTATACTCAGAAAAATTAGAGAAAGACAATGGATTTTCCTAGACAACCAATATGTTGGGTCTTTTATGATCCAAATTATTTTTTAATTTTTTATTGTTTATTTACTATGTATTAGCTTGTTTGTTTTTAGTTTTCGGTATCTTGGTGGTTATGTCCTGTAGCAATGGAATTTTAACTTATCATTTACCTTTTATATTTTGGATGTACCTCTTTTGTAAAAGATAATGATTCTATGGGAATATATCTTTCTTTTTAAACTTATAAGCATATCTAGTTTATATTCTTTCGATACCTAGTGCCTTCAGTGATATTAGAGCTATGACATGGAGAATTGAAGTCTTCAAGGGGAGAGAAGGCTGAGAAAATTTCTAAACCATCACATCTATACAACATCATAGAAATGAATTTATTTGAGAAAAGGCTTGAAAAATATACTGTGCAACCAATAAATTATCACCCACACAAGTACGATAAAATGGAAGAATCATGGCTAGTTAATTAACACCTACAAAAGTTTGACCAAATCCTATTTGTATGGTAGAGGCTGGGAAACCCTAAACATAGGTAAACATTTTCTTTGTGAATTATTTTATACACTGCACTCAAGATAAAGAATTCAAACATATGTTTGAGAGATGAGAAGTAAGGAATCCAACACAAATAAATTCATTATGGAAATTTATTATGACATGCACTCCCTAGCTATTTCTTATGTAGACACTGAATATAAGGGAAGAAGAAACACTTATACTAGGCTGATTTATTGAGAAAGTGTTGTGTTTGAAAGTGAATATTTTGGTGCAAATGTAAAGCCTAAAATTGATTGGATGCAACATTTTTAGTTTCCCCACCAAGTGAAGCATGCAAAGTGAATAAGAAGGTGAAAAGTTTTTTTTACCTATTTACAATCTTTGATTTTTTATCCACCAACCTTTGGTCAAATAAAAAAATATTTCATTGAATTTTAATACCCATTATAGTCAAGTTGGTATTATTGATTTTACAAGTGTATAAAATAGTGGAGGTATAAAATTCAAAACTCATTTGTATTTCTTTTTAACAAAATTAATTTTTGACATTATTTTATATAAAAGGGGTTCTAAGGATAAAACAAGAAATGAAAGGACAAGTTGTAATGGAGGTATAATGGTGTAAAAGGTGATACAAGGTGTTGCATTCTTTTTGACAAGTTTCAAAATATTTTTTGTAAATAAAAGCTATTTTGAAGGTAAAGGCAAAACATTGATAACATTCCCTATTTGTTTGACTTCACGCCATGGAAATAATTGTGAGCTTAATTTCTAAAAATGGTAGATTGTCACCTAAAAACTATAAAGAATGGAGTAAAAATATCGAGAACACCCTTATTTTTAATGATTTATGAGAAATCACTAAGAAAGAAACCACACCACCAATTGAAGCTGCAAAGTTGGTTGAATATCAGAAACATGATAAATGTGCACTCACACTTTTAAAATCATCTTGCACTAAATAGGTTATTATTCACATTGAGGAAATTAAAATTAGTGCATGGAAAGCATGGAAAACATTAAGATATTTATATGACAAGAAACTTTCATACACGAAGATTGACCTTCTTATGCAACTTTTTTGAACAATAAATTGATAGATGATGAAGATGTCTTTTAATATCTTTCACACATGAAAACTTTAAAATAAGAGTATTGTAATATAGGGGAAAAAAATGATGATGACATGTTGATTTATATCACATTGAATGGACTTAATTCCACATCCACAATTTTTTTTGAAATGTTAAAGCTTAGTGATAAGCTTAATGGTGCCACATTTGACTCTATTTGTGAGTTATTAACTCAACATGAGATACAATTTGCAAGGAAGAAGAATATACCTACTAAAGAGGCTCACTATACAAAGAACATGTCTCATCACATAGATCATCATCATGCACAATTATAGTTTCAAAAAAACTCTTTGAAACACTCATTGAGGCACTCTCCACACCATTCTAAACGATCTCCACAACATTCACATTCACACTCTCTAAGGTCTTCCAAATGTAGGCATCACCATAAGTACTCTTCTTATAATTATTCTAGTGATTCAGGTTCTTCTAAATCTCATAGACATAAGAAAGAACCCAAATATTTCAAATGTGGTGGTATTGGACATCTTGCAGATGCATGTCCTTCTTGATGACCCTATTCTCCACGTAAAAGAAAGATGAAGCAAATTATGTGGGTCATTCTAGTGGTATATCTTCTAGTTACTCTAGTTATTTAGGATATTCTAACACTTCATTTGATTAGGAGATGTCCCTCATAGTCGAGGTCTATGGTTTTGATGGATCTGACAACATATTCTGAGTGATCAGTGACAAGAGGTTGGAGGATCAGTTGGAGGCTAGAAGACTATTCCCTTCTCCAGTTAGCTATTTACTTAGAGTTTGGGATCATATTTGAATAAATTTTTTGGTAGCATTAGTTTATTTCTTTTATTTTTTTCTAATTTTAGCTCTCTCATTTGCTCTTCATGACATGGAGTAGGCATTATTAGTTGATTTTGATTTTATGGGTGCACAATTTCTCACCTCTCACCCGGGGAGAAGATATCACATTTGTTAGTCTTCAATCAGTCATCAGTGACAGTATGAGCTGATAGGGGTTACTATCACCTTCAATGTTGAGCAAAGGTTGTCAATGTTTATTGGACATTAGGGAGATGTGTCATACACAGTATAGGATTTTATCACTTGGATGGGTTCCTATGTGGGACCTTATGTGGGTCGATGTAGTTGGATAGAATTTGATTAGGTTATAATAAAGTAAAATACAATGATCATAGGGGATAAATAGGCCTTGATTGTGTTCATTATCTTTTTATGCCATAACTTATGGGGTAGGCTTCTATATGGAGTGACATTAGATTTGATTAGTACTAGGAAGTACATTACACCATTTGTAGTTGTGACATATATTCTTTGATGACTTTAGAGTTATTACTCTAGATCTCTACTATACTCATTTATATCAAAGGGGAGTTTGTTGGGTCTTTTATGATATAAATTATTGTTTAGTTTTTTATTATTTATTTACTATGTATTAACTTGTTAGTTTTTAGTTTTCGGTATCTTGGTGGTTATGTGTCGTAGCAATGGAATTTTAACTTACCATTTACCTTTTATATTTTGGATGTACCTCTTTTATGAAAGACAAGGGTTTTAAGAGAATATATATTTCTTATTAAATTTGTAAGCATATCTGGTTTATATTCTTTTGATACCTAGTGCCTTCATAATACTGTAACATCCATTACATCATAGATATATTGAAGACTCATAAGAGCCATTATCTATTCCATAACGTATTAGGTTAGTGTTAAAAATTTATCCACATGTTTCTCAGTGAACATAGGCACATTTTAATACTATGCATCATATTCATCACAATACTATGTTTCATAGAGTTACACAACATACACAAGATCATAAGGTTGATAATGATCATGATGGATATGTTACAACACATGATTATTATTTAGATTTTGATACATATACACAGGTTACTACTCAATCATAATGGGTAACATTAGATACATTTGATATCATACCTACACACAAGGATTTCATTGATGGGTTATTGGTTAACATTACATTATAATCTACAAACTAATACAAATACATATTTTTTTCCAAAGAAATCAAAACTGTGACCTATGTATGACATGCATTGCTTGTTTACATTATTACTTTATATTTTATCATATATAGTTAATTATATATATAGTTTTATATGTGCCTATGTTTCATGGAATACATGAGTTACATACAAGATGTACAGTACATCTCTGACATTGACACATAGATGCAAGATAATCCTAGACCTAGGAGCTACCTTCTTATTAGTAGCCGTATGCTCTTGTTGAGGTAATCTTGATACTTTAAAAATATTTTATCCCTCTATTATTATTTAAATTGATCATATTGAGCTAATTTATGCTAATTATACATGACTTACTCTAATTCATATTACTTAGATTGTTATTCCATCAGATATTACATTTTATTATGTGATGATGACATACACCGTTTATGTAACTATCCTAGCTTGTTATATGCATTATTGATGTTGTTACATGTTACATGGTGTGATTATTTATTTTTAATATATTGTGTTACTCTTTATTTATTTTTCTTGACTCTAATTTTATGGGACATTTAATTATCCATCATGTGTGTGACATTTGATTATCTGTTATGTATTTGACATTTGATTTTCCTTTGTGTGTGTGACATTTGAATGTTTATTGTATGTGGCCCTTAGCTTGTGACATTTAATTTTCCATTGAGTATGGCTTATTATATTTTATGACATTATGTATGTTTATTGTGTGTGTCATGGCCATGATATTATGTGTGACTCTATTTTCCATGTGTGGATAGGATTGTATGTTGAGCTTGTTCATGTAGTGATCTATATCACAAATTTTAATTCTTATTTGTGGTGCCATGATACATATCATTAAAACTCTACATATTTATTACTTAGTTTATGGATGCTCATTACTATATTGCTATTCGTTATATTTCTCAATGCTATATCTATTTTAACATGATAGTTGTATGTCATAAGATACATGTTTTATACATACTCAGATAGTCTATTATTAATATGATGACATACTCTCTACATGTTAGTATATGATTTATTCAATTCATATCTTTTATATATAATTATTCATAGTAAGCCACTAAATTTGGGCTTGAAACCTTAATTTAAAAAAAAAAAAAAAGAAATTGTTTGAAAGGAATTCCCTTTATATTCTTATATAGATAAGAGAGGAGGCTAAGCTTAGAGTTAGGATTTTTGAGAGTAGTTACAAATAGAACAAGATAAACATATTACTAGTGTAAGTTAATTAAGTATTTACTTAATTGATAATCTTTTCTACTAATAAGTTGTGGATAAGTATGCACTAATTAATTCCTACCCACGAATTACAAATGAATACTACAAGTACATATTAAAACTATATAATAGTGTATGAGTAATTAAATACACTAACAAAAATATCCTCATGAAATTATAACTTTTTTACTCCCTAAAAAATAAGATCTAACTTTAGGGATGAAGGCATAATGAATCAAGGTTTTATAAAACATTATAAGTATATGCTAAATAACTGACCTAAGAATAAAATAAGATACATCATAAATGGAGTAATATATAACCTATAAGATATGTAATAGAGTACAAGTTCATAAAACTTTAGAATAGGTAAATACATTTCAATCAAATTGCAATACAAATATCCATACATATTTAACTAGATCTAAAGTATATATAAAATAGTAAATCAAACCTAATTAATCTTCCAAAACCTAATAACTAATGAAAAACATAGGTTTTAGGAATGTATATTGAATATGAAGATACCATGAGATAGTTATTAAAGTATGATAGTTAAAACCAAGGTTTGTGACAAGATAATGAGAAACCTAAAAAATCATAATGAATGAAGGAGATTGTCCAAACCATCAAGTTCCACTATATACATTTCTAAACAATAAAAATTATGTTTCTTATAAAATTTAAGGTAGAACTAAAATATTTTTATAATAGTGTTTTCATAAAAATTAGAGATCCAAAATCCTTTATTAATTTTCTAAAACATCACCTTGATGATTAAGAAATATAGTCTTCTCCTTGCAGTAGGAAAAATTGAAACATTAAGGGGAAAAATGTGTTTTGGGCCCTACATTATACCATGGAATAGATTAATTATATTTTTATTTTTAGGCCCTTTAACAATGTATAATAAAAAATAATGCTCCAATAATTATAATAGTTCACCAATGAATAAAATTATTGCAATTCAATGTGTTTCTACTATGAATTTCAATACTTCAATAAAATTTATAATGATTGATTGATTCTCTAAAATATTTTTAAATTATCAATAAATTATTATTAATAATAATGAATTTATTTTATTATCTTTTAGTTTTTATATTTATAAATTCATGGGGGTGATTTTGTATTTATAGACGACTTGAATTAAAATTATGAGTTTATTGGTACACAAACCAACATCAAATAGTTTTAAAAAGTGAAAAATCTAAAACAAGGATCACATGGGATGAGGGGTAGAAGGACATAGAATAAACTACTCAAATCGTATACTTGATGTTCTTGGCATACCAAAAAATGTTAGAGGGAGAAAAATATGGCCAATTTTGGGGAGAAGTGAAATGATAGTTAGAGGGTGTTAGGAGAATGTGTATGGGTTGCTAGAAATTAGTAAAATGCACCAATAAAATTTAATTTAAATCAATAATAAATAAGAATAAAAAAATATTATAAATATACAATTCAATAACTAATAAGCTCCGAAAGACCATTTTTAAGTGTGTCAAGTGTCCTACCCCAACAACCCATTTATAATAAGTTTTTATCCATACTATTGATTACATTCAACTTACATGATAAAATAGAATGTGTTTTATATTCATCATATCATTTCCTTTTTAAATCTTTCCTCCATGATAATTTTTGTAATAATGTGATGATACTATGAACAATAGTTTGTAATGATGAAGCAACACAAGTGTTGCTTTATTCTTAATAAGTGTTAAATAAATCTACACATTTTATTCTAATATGATACCTAATGTGATAAATTTACTAATACAAAAGGAATATAAAATACATATAATGAGATATTTGAAATTCTAAGATTTTATAGATTTACATTATCATTTCTTTACAAACAAATAAAAATAACAACACAATAAGGATAAGTTTTAATCTCAAGGTTTAACTTGGAGTTAAGTAATCAAACATTACTATTTTTAAATTTTAATTCAATCTTTCAAAATTGATTATATTTATGAAAATATCTTAATTTGTGTTTAAGCCTTTGTTTTTATTGTTAAAAGTATGTGCTCTTGATTCTTCCAAATTGTAGAATTTCATATTGAATTTTTAATATAAAATATTTGATATTTTTCCTTTTTAAATGTGGGAGTAGTTTAATATAATAATTTAAGAATAATTGGTGGGAGTTTTTAAGGATAAGTCATTGTCCAAAAGGGGATAAATCTATTTAGAAGGTTTATAGATGGATATTAAATCTTTAGAAAAACTTAATTTAGCAAAGGACAAAAGGATTTATAACCAATTTTTTTAACATGATGTTTGTTTTTTAGTTAGTGATATTTAGGAAAAAATGTCTGTACATATATTTTAATATCTTTAAAATTTTAATTTTGATTTTTAAGACTATTTGTCCATCCTCTAATGTGCACTACCGTATCGATCATATCCGATTGCATGTGATCTTAGTGTTCCAGGGATTTCACTAACACAAAACAACAATAACTATTATATTACTACTCTCCCTTGTACCTAGTATAACCATTTTTTTCACCTCTACTTACACAATGAGAAGGTTTTATGTACCCAACTAGACATTGGTTTAAACATAGTGGTGTTGAGTACAACATGCAATGGTAGATATCAATGTTCCTAAACATATTTTGTAGGAAGGGAGTAGTGGTGGTTGTTAAGGCTAACACAAAATAACTTAGATCTCAAGTTATGGACAATGTCAATATTTTTCAAATAAGAGATTGTGACACCTTATTTTGCTGAGCTCATATAGAGATAGTGCAATTAGATTTTATTAAATAAAAATATAACTAACACAAAATTCAAAAATTGAGTATGATTTTCACATAGCATTGGAGCTCAACCCATTTTTTTTATAGGGCCCATTATTAATATTGATTTGTCATGAATAAAATTTTACAGATGAAAAGTATTTTTTATCTTTGACAATTATAAAGATGTGTCTCTTTTTATTTGAGTATGCTTTTAAATTTATAATCTGAACATTTTTCATGAAAAGTGAGAAATTTTAGTTCCAACTTTCAATAAACTATCACATAATGATATTAAAAAAATAGACATAAAAATAAAATGCATTAAAAATATTTGATTTTATTTATATTCAAAAAAACATTTTAATATTTTTTGTCTAAATTTTTAGGATCCCTATCTTCTCTGATCTCATCACAAACACTCTGAGTTTGAGTTTACACTTTATTAAAAATTTCATATACTTCTCAAATTTATGGGATCCATATCTTTTCTAATTTTATCAAGAATATTTTAAATATAAAATTACACCTTACTAAAGATTTCATTTTAGTTACTCATTTTAAAATATTACAAATTCTCAATAATTTTAAAAAAATTATAAATTTTATAATTTTCATAAAATTCCTCATTTTAAAATATTTCTCCGTTTTTAAACAACTTAAATGAACTATGAAGCCCCTCCTTTAAAAAATATTTCCATTTTTAAAATCTTCCTCACTTTCAAAGTTATAAAGTTAAAAATTAAAATAATAATTTTTAAAGCTTCCTTCATAAATTAGTTTTTCACGGTTTATAACATGAAAGATCTCATTTTGTGTCAATGATTATAAATGTGAATGATTATTATAACCATTTGTATCTTGGACACATATTGTAATTGTAATATAATTATTTCCCTTTTTCAATATTTATAAATACACTGAAGATATCATCCACACCTAAAACTTGCATTATATACTTCATTTCCATTTTGGTTCATATTGATGGAAAACAAACTCTATTCCGTAAATGTGTGATGGTTATTTCTCATCTATTTTTAAGATTGCATTGTACGTTATTATAATATACATTTATGATTAAAAATATCCATACATTTTACATAGTTATAAAAACAATTCTTGTGTATCTTGTAAGTTTAAAAAAAATCGTAGGTATTACAATGTCATTTTATTAAAAAGTAGCGGGTAAAAATATAGCGGTTAAAAATATAGCGTGAAAAATGTAGTGAAGATAAAATTTAATGAGGATAAAATATTGTTGGAACAAAATATTGTAAAGGATGTGCTTATACAGAGGATGACACAACTTTCAATTAAAGGTCCAAACTCACAAAATCATATTTTCTTTTGTTATTTTGCTTTTAGATTTGATGCATTACTTTTCCACCATAAAATGTTAATTACTATCACTAACATGAACTAGACAACAAATAAACAATGTGATAATCACTAAAATGTCCCAATTATGCTCTTCATGACATTTTTGTGATATTACCAATACTACTACATTTTTCCTCGCTATGTTTTGTCTTCGTGACATTTTTTTCATACTACATTTTTACCGCTACGTTTTTTACTGCTACATTTTTGTCTACTACATTATCACATAGATCCCATTAAAATTTATTTTCAATTTAAACATTATATTAATACATGTCATTATAAGTAACATTTTTTTTTGTTTTAGTTATATTTTGGTCTATCACAATTAAAAAAGACAAATGTAAGATGGTTGATGCAACAAAGACAAATTATATGACAAGTATAGAGAATCATGTTTAATAATATTTTAAAGAATAAAAGAACACAAATTTCCCCTAGTTTTATGATCTAATGATTTAGATGGGTCCTTCCACCTCTAAAAATCATGTAAATTATTTTTTATAGTACTAAAATTAGATCAAGTTGTAATTAAACTCATATATTTCATTGTTTCAAGGAAAATTTGTTGTTGAACCATTAGATATGTGGGTATGGAAACTAGAATCATTATACGCTGTCAAAATATAAACTTAGTATTAAACACTTGGGAACATCAACTTTGACACACTTTCACATACTTCAAATTTGTGTACATATTTGACTCTTGTACACACTTTCCTCTCTCTATCCATCCACATATTGTCTTGATTAACCTAATTTACTAGATACACATATTGAGGTTCAACTTAGTCTATGCAAGAACATTATAAAATCTTAAAACCACTATCATTGTATCTTAGATAACTAATTTTCACTCATAGGATAGTAACAACAATAGTTATAAGTGTTAGTTTGCTAGACGTGCCTGCCTCTTCTAGTAGTGTCCAAGAACACTTAACAACTAATTTTTGAAATAAGGACATCTCTATTCTGTTTTCCTATACATGTTTCATGAATATTCATAATGAAAAATATCAAAGTCATATATAAATGAAAATTGATCCTAAGGTCATACACACTTGTTAACTTTGTCACTACTTGGCAATCACATTTAAAAATCAATTAGTACCCTCTTGAGACATTATTAAAAAAGCATACACATTTGAAACCCCCTCAAAGGAGCCACCCAAAGCCAATTTGAATACAAATTAAGGTAAAAGTTACATGTTTTCAAGTGTTGAAAGCCATCCACCACATTACATTCTAGCATGATCATGATCCTGTACATACACACACCTATGTGGGAGAAATATGCATGGTTTGACTCCTCTTAGGATTATTGTAATGTATCCAATGCTAAGTCACTTAGGGGTAGTGTTGAGGTTTGTATAACCCAAATTTCTAACCTATTTTTCAAGGGTGGACCTATGTTAAAATTACAACTAGGGTTTCAAAGTAAAGATAATCAAAATAAGGATCAATGCATAGGACTGAGGGTGAATGCACAAACAAGAGATATTTACAGGTGTAAACATAGTAGTTTGAGGTAACATAAAATTGCATATTCAATAAGGATAGTATCAATAAAGCTTAGATAATAGAGTTGTCATAGGGGTCTAAACTTTGTTAGCAACATCCATAAAGATTTTAAGCTCTTATTTCTTGATTTGAGGGGTTACAAAGCATTTTCAAGGACTGTGATGAATATAGTGACAAATGAAAAAATATAAATCATTTAATTACATATCTCCTCCATTAATTTTTCAATTATATATATAGTATGCAATATCAATCTACCCTTTTACATTCATATTTGTATGATTATTATGCCATTTGATAGAATCTGAAAATTCATACTTTTATCTTATTTAAATTACTTTAATGAAAAAAATAAACAAAACAATTTTGTGAACCCAAATATTGACTTGAGCATAAAAAACACTAGGTATTTTTTACCTTAGGGTTTCATATTTATCCTGTATTAGAGTTTGATTTTTAGATCTAATTTTTTATGTTCCCTTAATAGGTAATAAACTTTGTATTTTGCGCTAGTTTTTTTGATATTTTTGTGAACATATTTTATGTCATATAAGAAGGTTAGATCTCTTATACTTGTAATGTGAAGTGATAGGTTAAGTGATGTAGCAATTAATCATAATTATATTCCTTTGATCTAATCATGTGTTTGTGTGAAATCTAGAATGAATAAAATTGATGAAATGTAAATTCCTGCTTCTACTGATGTAAATGTTGATACAAAACACACACATATATATAGATGAACATGTTATCAATAATGTTATGCCTAATATATAAAATGCCTATGAAGATGACAATGAATGCAATAATGAATATGATGATAAAATACACTAAAAAGCTTAATGTTGTAAATCATGCATATGATAAGCACTTCTAAATTTTCAAATTTAAATTTATATGCAACCTAATGAATTAGATAAAATATTGAGTATTACCTTAGAGATTAAACATGAAAATAATGTTAAATAATCCACATCTAAGGAACAACATGATGAACTCTCTTGAATGATACTTTTAAAAGTAGGTGTTCAGATAGTTACTCTTGTTGTTACTATCCATGTGTCTAGTTTAAGTGATGCTCTCACTTGGTATGGGGGAAACACAATTTAATCCTTAAATTTATATGGCTATTCCTATGCAACATAATTTTTTTTCCTTCTATCCTTTCTACTCATATGACATTATCTATTGCTAATCAATATCTTATGCCATTAGTCAAGAGCATATACAAACTCTTCTTGATCTTCAAGTCATGGTTTCCAAACTATAACAAGGTTCTCATATAGTGGGCCATTTGAAAAAATATTAAGCATTTTTACACAACCCTTTGGCCCAATTATCCTTTACCTATAATAATTTTTTCATGTAAGCTTACCCCATATAATGTTAAAATGATCCAGAACAACATCTTATATCCTTCCATGCAACATGCTTAGATTATTTATCTAATGATAAGTTATTAACCAAGTTTTTTTACTAGGAGCCCTAAGGACTATGATTTTCCATGGTTTATCATACTTCATTTATTCACATGTGTCACTTCCTTGAGTATATTACATTACATTATATTATCTTACTTATGGAACATTTGAATATATTCCTTACCTATTGGCCCCTATGTCAGTGTATGTTGTATAGACATTTGAATATGTCATTATATTTTGATTAGACATTTAGATATGTCATTAATTTTGATTGTGTAACATTTAAACATGACCCTTGTTTGATGTCTCTTTGGACCATTCTTTTGAAATACATTGAGTGATCTTGTGTGTGTGATTGATTGTTTGTAGAGCTTGTATTATTACCCTCTAGACATTGCCATGATCTATATCATGCATCTTAGGATTTAATCTGATCACATACTGCAAGCCTAATTAATATATATACTTAGACATGGTATCCCTACATGATGCATGAGTTACACACAAATTATATATCCACTTTATCCTTTTGAGGTAACCAAATTCTAATTCTCTCACCTCAAAAGGGAGGCATATTAGTGGGGGCAATTCATAGAAGAATGACATCCACACTTTCATAGATTTCAAATTTTAGTGGGGGAATGTCATAAGAACATAAAATACACACTTATGCACTTAATTAATATCTCTTAATTTTAGTGGGGGCATGTCACAAAGACATGACCTCCACACTTGCACAAACTCTAGTTTAGTTTGATGATGTAGATATCAACTTGGGTCAGGTTCTTATACATTACATATATTTTAAATAGAGTTTGTTAGATTTATAACACATATACTTCAACTCATATATATTATAGGTGCATATTCCATGATGTTGCACCAAAAATTTCAAAACTTACCAATTAAACTATTCACTAGGATGCACCAATTACACTAGGATGTATTGTTATTGAGCCCTTTCTATTGTGGTAGTTGGTTAATTTTATAGGTTAAAGTGATAAATCATTTAACCTAACCAAATTTATATATTGGAGTGATTAAATCATCTAATCTCATAAAATTTATAGGATGAGTTGATTAAATCATTGACCCTCACCAAGTTATATATTCACATTTGAGTTATGAGGTTGAGATATAATGATCTCAATGGTAGTGTCATAACTCACCCTTACACCAGATTTGGGGCATATTACCTTACAATCTTGCTCTTTAGATATATAAAGTTTAGGTTTAAATATTTTATAGCACAAATGCTTCATAAGGAAGTATTTTTACCATGTCAAAACATCAAGGGGCAATATGGTTGCATTGACACATAGGTCTACTCCTTTCTTGCTCTCTTTATTTTCAAGCATTTCAATTATTTAACATTTTAGATTATATGCACTAATTTATACTATAACATGCTCTTGGTTACATGTCATACACCAAAAAATCACTCAAAGTGGGCCCAAAAAAATTAAGGTGTGTCATACACACATAGGTATGAATTTCTTTACTTTAAACTAGTAATTTTATCCTTATGCATTAATAAATTAAGGGGGGAAAATATAGTTACTAAAACTAAATATTTATAACATATCAATCTTGTACATTTTATAAATATTAACAAGGGATCTACCTTTAAATTCTAAACCTCGTTGTTTCTGAAAGGCTCACATTCACCATACCTAAATTATTATCTCTTAATCCAATCCATATCATTATGGTGACCTAGGTATCTTACACTACACGTAAATCTTAAAAATTGATAAACATAATTCACTATAAGTTTTGGATCTACACCTATTTTCTATTCTTTCAGATATTACCATCCACATAGGGACACTACCATCGACGATAGTGTCTAAATCCTTATCTAGTGTCTAGTTGCCAAAAGTCATCTGAATTAAAAAATTATTAAAACCCATGGGTTAAACTAATTATCTTATTAAACCTTACTATGAGATATTTTCAAAAGTTATGGTATAAATACAAGTCTAAGCCTTCTCATTCCTTATCTAGCTAACACCAAGCAAACACCTACTAATTCTAAATAAAACAACTACACAAGCACTCTATTATACCCTATTTTCCCCTATTTTCATATCAAGCATAGGAGTAGTCATATTACATGTCTGAAGCATTCAAAGAGTAGCTTATGAGTGATATTTTTTAAATTATAAGATATATCACTGCATACATCTTCATATAGTATATTACCCCCTTGTGTACATACTTTCCCACACATAGGAGATAACTACATAAGTCTAAGGCCCTCCTTGGAGTACTAGTTATGTAGGCACACCCATTGATAAAGGTGTCTTTGGGGAAACTTGACACTATGACCCCACTAACCAATTTTTTAGTAAATTCATTCCAAGGGTGAAAGATTATGAAGAGTTAGGGTTTAATCAATCATTGAAGAGTAACAACCTATATCCTTGATTTGAATATGTCAAAAAAAAGGTGATAAAAGACCTAAAACAAATAAGTTAGTTACATCTAGATCTAGTCATTATTTCATACTAGATACTTGCATCATAGTTAGAAACTAGCATCAACATTAGTGTCTAGATCTGATGGTAGTATCTATGGCCACAAAAGTGAAATCTCCAAAATTTGATGACTGATCTAGAATATTGATCCTACATATTTTACACCTATTTCCAATCTAGATCTACATGTCTATAGTAAATCAGCTAATAAATATTGTTCTATTGTAATAACTTTCAATAGTTATACTTTACTATTTTTAGTAATCTCAGTTTTATAAATTCATAATATTGTTTATTTGAGTTTTCTATTAATTGATAAATTATAGATTAGTTTATCAACCTTGTGTTATAACTATTTATATATTCTTAACCCTATACCCCACTTCTAATATTATGGTTAACCATTTGGGTGGAGTAAAAGAGAGATTTTTTGTCAAAGGTTATTACAAAGTGTACAACATTTGATAGGGAGTCAAAAGGAAAGTTATGAGGACCTACCATGTCAAGAAAAAGAAAACAATAGGTGATGGATGTAATGGATAGGGATGTAATTTTTGAGCATACCTTAGGAAGTGAAGAGGAGCTAGAATGGTGGAGAGTGTAGAGGTTGGAAAAGCCACTACCAACAAAGAAGAAGAATATAGAGAATAAACCTTCATTTATGATACCATTTATGGTGTATATAGAAAAAATTATAGAATGAGAGATTTTAAAGACCTGCTTAAGATCTTGCATTATGTATTATTTTAACCACATGAAGAAGGCATATTGATTATTGATAAAAGGGGAGTTAAATTCAAAAAATGGAGAAATCAAGATGAATCATTTCTTGAAACCTACAAGAATGATAGAGTTGTATAAGCTACCATTATTAAAGAAGTTAAAATAATTGGTGAAGTAATTTTTGTTGTGCATACACAAGTGAATGTTAAACATCACTAGGTGAAAATTAAATATTTCAAATAAAATTATAAGTAAAATAAAAAATCTCAAGAGCATGTGTTTAGGGTGTCAAATAAAGTTTTAGATATCAACAAGTTAGTGACTCTTGTGGGGATATCAATAGTAGGCACTACCATTAAGGCAGAAAATTTATCAATGCTAGCTATGAGGGTCTTTATGTAAATAATTATCTCCAATATGATCACTTTTGGGATATTGAATTAGGTGACAAAGGAAGTCATCTAATAGGCATGACTTGTGTAAAAATTAAGAACAATGTCAAATTATGCCAAGTACATAGGAAAAGAAGTGGTAATGGAATGAAAAGATGCACACATAGGATGAGAAGAGTTTTAGTGGAGTATTATCTTGATTATATTAATGATTAAATAAAATGGGGTTATTGAAGGAAGATTTGGGTTCACACAAATGGATAGGAGTGTTTTCACACAAATAGATATGCTGAATACACATGTAGTCATCAAACAAATGATACATATAGAAGGAGGATGAAATCATGGTATAAGTTCAAGGAGAAGAGGTTCAAGGAGGAATATCAAATATCATAAAATATGCCCAAATAGTACAATGGTTATATTTATTTTCATATGATGGTAAATTATTCTTTTACCACATTTAGGAGGAACTAAGAATGATCAAATTGGGCCATGTTACCTTATGTGGTATTCACATAGTATTTGGAGTGTGTGTTGAATATAATAAAAGGTATACCAAGGCTAAGGTTAAATGTTTCAATTATTGATGCATAGAGGAATGGATTAAGAAGGAAATATATGAAACAAGATGGGTAGTATTTTTTGAGAATGAGGATTCATATGAGGGTTTGGAGATCAATCCTCCATATAAAGGTATGGAAAATAAATAAATATTCACAAGTGTGTTGAGACTAATGAAGAAAAAGGGTATAACCCAAAATAAATTTATGAAAGATAGGCCACTATAGAAACCAATGATCATTGATGAAGATGATATACAAATAAGAGAGGAAGAAAGACAAAGAAAATTACAACAAGAGAAATTTGAATTAGGATAAGGAAAGGTGAAAGTGATATATCCCCAATGGAAGTCACATTTAGTTTATACATGAAGAAATATTTTGGAACATGAGTATCAAGTGATTCCAAAAGTATAATTTAATAAGGGAATGGGGAGAGGATTATAGTTACAATATAAACATGACTGGAAGCCTAAAGTAAAAACCATTTTGGGGGAGTCATTATTGATTCATGATCTATACAAAGAAGAGTGAAAGGACTCAATCAATCAAAATTAATTGTTTCTAGTGGAGGCATCCAAAATCCTATCATAATTATTGTAGTTGACCAAGCGTTTTCACTTATAAACCTTATATTAGGGACTTAAGGCCCACAAAGACAAACATATATTGTGCAAAAGGTATAAAAAGAGACTTAAATACTTTAAAAAAAAAGACTGCAACATTGACTAAGTAAAAAGAGGTGGATTCGAAGGAGATTCCACACAAAGAAGTGAGAACATAAAAAATGGGAGAGGGAGAAAACATTGATCCAAAGAAAGAGGATCAACAACAATAAAAAATACAAGGATAAAAAAATAAAAGAAATAAATGACACATAATATGTGAAAAATAAATTTGAAAATACTGTGCATTAGGTGTATTAGGATTCTTATAATGTGATGGAAATTATATCAATGCATTCTACATAGGAAGGAAGTACCATAATTAAGATAAAATCATCAAGTTTGGTGTTGGCATTGATTCAAGATGAAATTATGACAAAAATGGCCCCAAAGAAGTTATATGATATGTTTAATAGCCACATTCAGTCTCTAGAGTTTGATGTCCTCTTGAAGACATTTTTAAAGGTGAAGGGATAAGTAGAGGAGATCAATGATGATGATGAAGAAGTCAAGTGATTTATCCTCACATAATCACAACATAATTTTATAGGTCAACAATGTATTTTTTTCCATGTATATCATAAAGAGGTTGTGATAGGAGATCAAAATTTGAAGAGTTTTCAAGATGAGGTGAAAAATTATCAAGATTCTTTGAAGAAATATGAAAAACAAATTTAGTGATTGGTAACATTGTTTAAAGCAAAGTGCCCATAAGTTTATGTGGATGCTAATGTAAGTTGAAACATCCCTTGAGAAATGTAAATTGAATACTTATTGCACATGACACCAATGTCATCACAAATAATTTAACAATGAGACTCTAGATTGAGATACTTGCAGAGTTAAATCAGAGTCTAAGTATCTCATAGATGCAATGGCTACAAAAATTAATTAACTCCATTTAAAGGTGAAGGAAGTTACTAAGATATTTGACACATTTAGGCATGCAAATTAGTGTGTTAAATCAAATTTAAATAAGAAGTCAAAACACATGCAAATATATTGAAGTGCATGTAAGGATCAATGAATCAAGTAGAGTGGCTAGCCAATATTAAATAAGCTTTAAATTTGAAGGCATAAATAGGAAAGAGGAGTTCATAATTTGATGCATCTTTCACAAATAATTGGATAAGGTGCTAGGTGAAGAAGCTATTTTGTGCACAAATTATCAACGACATAGAAATTCAATGAAAACCATACTAACAACCTATAATGAAAATAAGGAGAATGAATAAGTATTAATTATATTATGGGATGAGGAATAAGAATTGGTACCTAATATTAAATTAACAACAAATAAATGGGATAAAATTGAGAAATAATGTATGAGAAAGTACTATAATTATTGGTTCCAAATCAAGATGGACCAAACAAATAGCTTGTAAATACTACTATAAGAGAGAGGTCACGTAATTGTTTGTTTGAGGATATATAAAAAGTATAGTGTGGGGGAGTGTTTACCTTGAAATTTTAATTAAGGCATTTCAAAAAATATATCCAATGTTTGTTTCACATGTGATCCAAATTGAAGTCTTAGATACTTACATAAGTAAAATATTTTGGGATAATGCGTAAATAAGGAGGAGGATTGCACAAGTCACATGATGCGTGATGTGCATGAAAATTAATATCTACACATGAAGAATGAAATCAATGGAGTAAATTTTGACACTTTAAATTCATTTAGGTAAGGAGAAGGTAGATTATATGATATTAGACCCAAGTTAGAAAAGGAATAATCTATGGGGTTAAGCAATATGCCACTATGTAGATAGATGTAAAACATCTAGAATGGAATATCCTTAGATGCACAAAAAATTGGAAAAAATGTGAGTTATAAACTAATAGCAACAAACCCAAGAAAACTTATAAATAGGGATACTGGCCTCTTATTTTAGGATATAGTGTAGGCTACACTTTAGAGTTTTTGAGTCATAGTTTCCTATAGAGAAGCATTGAGCTAGGGTTTAAGTATAAAACCTTTGAGGTTCAGATGTAGATATCGCTATGAAAGGATGATTGTAATCTTGGGGAATTTATGATTTGTAGTATTTATATATGATTTGAATATATGAATGAAATAATGGATTATGTGTATGTGTTGAATATTATTATCATGTTATTTGTTTATATGAATTATATGAATTACCTTTGTTAGGTAGTCTAAGATGATGTGAGTGTGTATATTTATGATTTGTTCTCATAATGGGTATCTTAGTGTTTCTTGTTTCACATAAGGTAAAAACTTAGGTATTTGGGCCTAAGTGATAGATCAATGTAGTAAGGGTTGATTCTTAAATATTGCTTACACTTTCCATAACTAGTAGAGTTCTAAGCTAGGTATAAAATTAAGTACAACTAATATTCTAGAGGTATTTACCTAATTAATTCACATGATCATTAATCTCTAGAATGTTGAGGTGTAAAATGAAATTCACAAGAGTTCAAAAGTTTGAAACCCATAACATGTCTATAATGGGTTATGCCTTGTAAAACTATGAACAACCTCATTGTATACACATTGAATAAATTCCAAATTGTAATCCAAGTGTGAGAATGAGAATTTTTATAAATGTAAAGTAAATGTTTGAGGGTGAGGTTCACCACTACATTCTAGCCATAAAATTGAAATTGAAAATATGAGACATGTTCAATTGTATATTAAACATATCCCTCAAATAATTCCATAAATGACCAAGAAATCGAGGATTATGATTAGATAAAGTGGATATAGATGCCCAAAAATGCATCCAAATGTATCTAAAAGAAGAATTTGGTTGTCTTAAGTGAACTAGTTTTAGATTCTTGTATGCCATTAGGATTTCCATATTTGAAAAAAATACATAATTATGAAGATGAAATCATATTAATGTTTGGTTATTAGAAGGCCAATCAGAAAATTCATGCTTAGATATTCCCACTGTATAGAATAAATTAGAAGAACTATGTACATACGCTATGTTAGGTTGGAATGATTGGATATGTTTCAAGGAATATTTTTTTAATCCAAACATCAATTTATTTGTGTATATTTAAAATCTAGAAATGTTGTTAATTGTTTGTCATTGTCATAGTGAATCCAAAATCTCCATAGGATATTGATTAGCATACTTCCCATATAAGCCTTGTATAGTGTTTGACTATAGAAAAACATAAATGATTGATCTTGTAGAGAAGTTGGTAATAAAGATATAACATATCAATTTTTTTTCCTTGAGAAAATGTTTTTAAGGTATGTGAATGAAGTATTGATCAACTAAATAGTGATAAACCTATTCAACAGAGTTGTGGTATTGAGTTTTGAGAATTATGAGATGATAGGAAACTAGAAGTCTGCTGAAGAATATAGTTTAATTGTTGTCTACCAAAAGGAAATTTCGTAGAAAGGTTATCAATTTTATTTTAGCTAAAAATAGACTATGTTCATTCCCTTACACAATTAACTAAAACAAATGATAGTAGGCTAAGTCTATAATATATAATATATAAAGTCAAACATAACCTTATGTGCTGAAAATAATAAACATGTAAAAGGAAAATGTTGAATTGACAATTAAACTTGAAAAGAGTTAAAAGATAATGAAAAAATCACACCTGGAAGAATTTTATAAATTTGAATGCAGATATGAGTTATCTAGGTCTATATCTGACCATGTACCAAATTTAGAGTGTTGAATGTAATTGATGTTGATTGTACCTAGGATGAGATTGTTATTGACCAGGTTTGCCATTCGTTCTTATCTTGCTACATCAATTTTATATTTTTCTGACTTATAGATTATTATTTTTCCTATGTCAATTCAAAACTATATGTTATTTTTATTTTTACCTATGTTTCTATTATTTGATGAAAATAAATGTATATATATTGTCTTCTTATTTATTTTTGACTTAGCTTTCCATCAACACATAATAAATCAAAGTTATGGGTTTATAAACCTCAAGGGAGTTTCAAGTATCTATCATAAACACTAGAATGAGCCTCCATGTAGTTACATGTAGTGTGAATGAAAATATAGGGTAAGGGATTGTACCCCCTCTTTCCTAAATGTGAGGATATAACTATATGCACTTTTCATAAAACTTTATTTTGGTACAACAACATGATGCACAATGGATGATTTTGTCATAGGTGCAACAATAGATATGGCAAGGGTTCACTCAAGCTTGAATTATGGAATAGATGATTGATACATGACATTCTCTATTTTTTCCTTTATGTTCCCCTCTTTTTCTTCCTCATGAATTGGCTTGAAATAGATTCATATAATAGGATGTTGTAGGACATAATTCACACTTAGACATAATTTATAAGTAATAAGAAGTGACAATAAAGGCACATGGAGTGGGACAATATGAAAAGGGAGCCAAAAAATGATGAATGATATGAATGAGGAACCCATTATTCCCAACCAAGGTAATATTGGTGGGACTATATAATTTAGGATCATCTAAAACGAATGGGTAATCTTGCATCCTGAAATACACAGTAGGAATTATGGTTAAATTTTTTTGTGATAAACTATGATCTTGTAAAATTCATAGAGGCCAAGTTTATGAGGATCATGGAGTTATAGAGATGAAATTATGAGTTCATGGGGTTCACAGCTTCATGTCACAAGTTTAATGGTGAGTTATAGTCTTAACAAGCCAAAAAGGGTTCATGTTATAGGTACACAATGGAAAAATTAGTCTTATAAGTGTTCATGCAATCATAGTGATTAATGGATTCCAAAAAAGAGTTAAATATTTTGTTCATAATGGCCTTGATATGGATCCTAAATTGGAAATGATATTATAATGGATTCATGGCCTTGTAAGAATCCCATGGAGATTAAGATGGGTAAAAAGATTAGATAAAGATTGCACGAGTCAGAAAGTATATGATTATGATAAACAACACAATCATAGCTTGTTCTCATAAAGGTCATAGGTCAAAGTTGAATGCCAAAATAAGATTAGATGCATATGTTTTAGATTAGAGGTTAAAGCAGGTTTTGAAGGGGCCCCGAAACCCTTTAACAAAGAACAAAAAAGAGCAAACTAAGTCCACAGGCATCGCCTTAAAACACTACATAGAAGTAGTAAAAAACAGAAAAAGAATGGTCCTGAAACCATTGAGATACAACCAAACAGGACCCAAAGAACAAAAGTCAGAAAGAACAACTAACTGAAAACTAGCAAAATAAAACCAGAGATTAGATGCATATGTTATCATTAAGTGAAATTAATAATTCTATAGGTTCACACATACATAGACTTTGTATTTTAAGAATGTAGACATGTGACAATATTCAAGTGGAGTTTATAACTCTAATGGGTATGCATAAATTAGAGGACATAGTAAAAAAAGTGGATGTGTGAATGAATATTATGTGAAATTCATGATGTCATAAGTCCATGGGACACATGGAGGCCATGATATAAAAAAAAAATTATTTGACAAGTAGGAAGATTGTGACATCTATCATAATAATGATAGTTCACAAAGGCCATAGTTCAAAAAAGCTAAAATTCATAGTGAAAGTGGCCAATAAAATTTAAAGTATCCATATCTTCCATGAGAGATCAACAAATGAGGAATTATCAGTTGTAGGGCAAAACTCTTGATTAAATCTTTTGTTTAGTGGTGATCACAAGGTATATGGTCACATGTGTGGGAAACTATTTGTGTTTGAAAATAAAAGGACCATTTTCACACGTTCAGTATGATTCTCAGTAATGACAATGGGCATGGGAATTATTTCAAGATCCATGAGGCCATAGATGGTTATTGAGAACTTTTAGAAGCTAAAATTGGTAGTTGAAGAGTATCCAAGAACTAAAGTGTTTGAATGAGTAAAATAAAGGAGGGCCATAACACAAAAAGGATATACCATAAAACAAAATAGACGAGGCTAAAAAATAGAGAAAGGAACACATGAAAATGAAGTTGTATAGTTTGAAACTAGGATAATGATATTTTAAAATCTTGAAGAGGCTTAGAGGGAGAGAGGTAGGTTAGTGAGTCACAATGTGAATGTAGATGTCATTACGGTTTAGAAATTGATATTAAAGAAAGGCTCATTATCCCTTGTGTGACTCTAGTTGTATAGCCAAGGCCATCCCTTTATTGGGACCCCCTAATATGAATATAAAAAGTGGTATTAGAGTGAGGTTGAGGTCTTTTTTAGGTGTAAGAAAAGTCCTAAGAGTGAAAAGACTTGTGTGATAAAGTGTGAGAATCTTTGTGAGTCATTAGAAAATTGTTATATACAAGCCTTCATTAAAGAGAAGATGAGTTTTTTAGGTGTGATATAAGTCCTACAAGTTTAGAGAAAGTATGAGAGGCCCTTGTTTGAGTCTATTAAAGGTTTTTAAATAAAATCATGTTTGTGAAGAATATATTACACACAAAAGAGGAAGATCATTGTGAATAAAAGACTTGGTAAATTTTTGAAGTAAATCCAAGTGATATTGGATATGCTGGAGAATAAAAAAAGTGGATAAGTTATTGTAGCTCTAAGTGAAGATGAATAAGAATAATTTATGAATAGGTTGATATACCTACAAGAAAGGTTAAATTTCTTGGAGAGAGACCATGCAATCAAGTACAAGAGACTAGTATAGGTCTAGGTGATAGAAAAAGGTAAGTCCACTAGTAATTTTATTTTATTTTTGTTGTAGAGAGACAAAAGTAGACCATGAAATGGATATTCAAGTTATAATTTTTTTAAAGATAAGAGTTTAAACTATTCATGATAGTAAAGGATTCAAGAAAGAG
The DNA here is from genome assembly GCA_037957365.1 of Torreya grandis. Classification (NCBI taxonomy): domain Eukaryota; kingdom Viridiplantae; phylum Streptophyta; class Pinopsida; order Cupressales; family Taxaceae; genus Torreya; species Torreya grandis. Next base: position 2,563,481 of record JARHVA010001507.1, read on the forward strand.
GTTATGTGATAGTGAATCTATGTGTTACATAGTTCTCCAAGAGAGGAGACAAGAGAAAGGAAAAAATAAGGTGAGAAGTTGGGATAATATAGTTTCCAAGTTGATGTATCATGTCGTGCACCCAAGATGGCAAGAAGAGTGTTGGAGGAAGCTCAAAGTATTAATACTTGAGAGAGAGGACAAGCAGATTGCATTGAGATTCAGTAGGAAAGGAAAATTTCCATGTGATCAAGTCACAACTATTTTTAGAAATAACAAGGCTAAGGATATGAGTGAAGAGAAGAGGATTGTCTTGAGAGGCAATAGGATAATGAGGTTACCATGTGAGAAGACCAATTATATTCTTGGAAATGGAAAATATAATGAAAGGGTTGATAAGACAATATAGGAAGGAATCCTCATGAATGAAGATGTGAAGGTGATATATTGTTCATTGAAAGGAGGAGGTCTATTACTGCATGATAAGAAATAGTTTTTGGTATCACATAGGTGGGAAGAGATAAAATTATACTTGGAGAATAATAGAAGCAATTTTTTTCTCTTTTGTAGGGAAGGAAGGTTGAGGAACACTAAGGAAAGATACATGTTTCCTTGAGGAAAACAATACAGGTGAATGAAGAGGACAACCAAGAAGAGTGTTAATTTATCCATGGAGTGAACAATGGAGGTGGCTAAAGTTCAAGTTAATATACATGAGGAGAGTATGTCAAATACCATATATATTAATAGAAATAAAATAAAACAACAAATAAGGAGAGAAAATTCATGGAGGTTGTTGAAAATTGGCCTTTGGGAGTCCATCACGAGAGTGAAAGCTATGATGCAAATGTGAGAAATGTAGGAGAGTTGGAAAACATGTATTTGAGGCATGAAGAGGAGCTATAAGAAGTGATTATAGGAACTATTAATTTATTTAATGTGTTTGATCCATGTACAGGTCCATAAATGAAGGAGACAACAAATAATGGTTAAGTCTAGCATGTTCATATATACAAGAAGCAACAAAAAGTGGAACAAAAGGATTTCACATACAATAGTTAGAGGTGGGAGAAAAGAATCTCAAAAGAGAGATGAGAAGAGATTGGAAAGGTGAATAATGTCAATCATTTGTCATAGAGTCAAGTTAAGAAATGGATATGGTAGACATGGTTCTACTAAGAATATTTAAAGATTCTAGTGGCATGACACATGTGGGAGCATACCCCATAGATGTTAGAGGAAAGACTCTTATGATTCAAGGATTGCCTTATTTTCATGGAGGTAAATAGAGTGAAATTTACTTTGAAAATGGCATACTTGGGATGTTAAACGAGGTAGATGGGGAAGGAGAATGCAATTAGTGGGGAGTTGATGCACAAAGGATGAGAAGTGAAGAAGATAAATATGAGTTTTTACAAGGGTAATATAACATTATTTTGAGGAGTAGACATATTGGAAGAGGCTTTAAGAAGCCCAAGTTTTTTGGAAACTAAGATAATAGTATGATTATAGAGGAAACACCTATGGGGAATATTAATTCCCATGTTTTAAAACTAATTAATGGCTATATTTAGTGTGTAGGTGTATAGATGGAAAAAAAGGAGTTTAAAGAGGCCTTACAAGGTGAGCAACTCAACTTCACATAATCTGAAGAAGAAAATGAATATGAAAAGCCTTTTAAGACTATTAAAAATGAAGAAGCTGAAAACAATGAATTTAGAGAGTGAGCTACTTAAGTTAAAAACATGTGAAGAATAAAATGAAGAAAAATATCCTTTTATGTCTCTTGAAACTAAAGAATCCAAAATCAATATGGTGGAATAAATATATGAGTAGAGGAAGATATGGTGATCATGAGAAAAGAGATGCTGCAATTAGAAAAGAGTGAAAGGTGGAAGGATCCAACAAGAAGTTGGACAGTGAGTGAACAAATCCACTTACATGCTAAGTGGAGGTGGAGTAATAATGGTGGGATTAATTCCAAAAGAGAACATAAGGTGAAATAAAGAGAATCTTTGTGGTCAAATACATGTGGGTTTAAGCCCACAAGAAGATGGAAAAGAAGAAGACAACCATTCGATGGAGGTTGATAGTTTATGGTGGGTCTAATACCATAAAATAAGAAAGAGTGAACATATATAAGAATAAGAGAATTAATTTGAAACTATAAATAAACTACAAGTGGATGAGAAAATTTGGTAGTCAAATGAGATATATGGTGTGTTGGAAGGAGACACCATGGTAATCAATCATAGCAATCAAAAGTGTGGTTTCACAACTTAATCCATCCATGTTGGAAGGATCTCAAATTTTAATTACCTTAAGTATTTGATGTAGGAGTATCCAAGTTCAATGGGTAATCTTGAATCCCCATAAATGTAGTAATAATTTTGGTTAGAATTTCTCAGGGAAACTTTTGAGCTTAACGAAGTCACAAGGCTAATTTTATGAGGATCACAAAGTTATAGAGAAAAAATATGAGTTCACAAGGTTCAAAGCTTCTTGTCACATGTTTTATGGTGATCATATTCTAAATAGGCCATAATGTATTCATGTTATAGGTTCACAATGGCCACACTTAGTCTTATAAGTGTTCACACAATCAAAGTAATTAGTGGAGGCCATGAAGAGTTAAATGATTTGTTCACAATGGAATTGAAATGGATATTCAAATGGATCTATAGCCTCATAAAAATCCCATCAATTTATTGATGGCCATAAAGGTTAAACATGTCTCAATTTAGTATGGGATTTCAAAAGTTTCACAATCACAACCTATTATCATAAAGGTTACAGGTGAAAGGTGGGGGTCATATTAGGAGAAAATGCATGCATCATCATTAAGTGGAATCGATAATTCCATAAGTCCATGCATACACAAATTCCATAGTTAAGAATTAGGATACATGACAATCCTCAAGTGGATTTTATAACTCAAATGGGTTCATGCAAAGCAGAGGCCACAATAAATAAATCAAACAAAATAATAAACATTAAGTGAAATGTATAATGTCACAGGTCCATAGAACACAGGAGGCCAAAATATAAAAATCAATGTATAATTCCATAAGTCCATGGAAGATTGGAGGCCAAAATATAAAAATCAATTACATTGGGAACAAGCACTAGGATCATGACATGAGTCATAATCTAGTTGGTTCATATGGGTCACAATTCACAAAATACTAAATTCCTACGTAAACAACCAAGTAGTTTTTTAGCATCCTTATCTTCCATGAGAGATCACCAAATGGGGAATTATCATTCACATGGGAAATATATTGATTAAATCATTATTTTAGGGGTGATCACAATCTAGTTGGTCACCTTTATGGCTCATTATTCACATTTGAATATCAAAGGGAATGCTTTCACATGTTTGATAGAATTCTTAGTAACACTAATGGGTATGGAAACTATTTCAACGTCCACGAAGTGAAAAAAAATATTGGGAAGTTATAGATGCTAATAGTAGTAGATGAATATTATAAAAGGAATATAAATGTTTAAATGAGTGAAATAAATTAGGGCCATATACATGAGGAAAGTGAAATGCCAGCCTGTGTGCACTCGACTTCCCGAGGTATAACGAAGACAATTGATAAAAATATGATGGGATTATGGGTTTGATAAATTAGGTTGAGGTGAAAGGACATGGTTTTGGATGGAAGGTGGTAAAGGGTTTTTTGTGGTGATCTAAGAAGAGATATACTATATTACGTTTCTTTTTGAGAGGGGTGAATCGAGAGGAATCAGATTCCCAAGAACCCTTAGTGTGAATAAGGACAAGATATCAAAGTTCTTGGTCCATACTAGGTATGGATAATTAGGAATAATTGGGCTGAGTAACCATATGGAATTTTTTAAATATATTAGGTTTAATATGTCCAATCATTTTCATACTCTAATAAAAATAATTATGACAAGGCTAGTCTCCAAGAGGAAGAAAAGGAATAGGGAAAGATTTAGAATTGGAGGTCATTCAACTGACATGATAACATATGAGGGGGTATAATTATTGGGGGTTCATCTACACGAGTCTACTAATCAAGAGCTTTAATTTGGATAATTATAATATGTGTAATAAGATTAGAATTAAATACTTTAATTCTAAGGTCAACGTAATATCACTCTAAATATTACTGGCGTAAACGATAGATCTAACTCTAGGAAAGATGCATACTCTGTGAAGATATGATCACTCTAGAAACATCATTCAAGGGAGATTCAATGTTATTAAAAGCATATATATTGTCTTGATTATGATTTTAAAAAGTTTAGTTGTTTTTGAATGGATGAAAGCAAGGTTTATGCTTGTATGCATTTTGGCAAGGCTTTTATTTGATTCTATTTTTGGTATTTTTGATAATGTTTTCCAAAGGAAAGTAAATGACACTACTTTCTAAAAATAAAGTATTCACAATAACAAAATGAATAAATGAAAATAAAAATAAAGGAAAATTCTTTTCCTTTTATTATTTTCAATATTTTTAGGAGTGTAAATGCTAAAACTAAATTTTAGATGATTGGTGCAAGTGCTGATTTTGGTATTCCTTGTTTGATTATAAAGTTTCACCTACATACACTGAATGAAATCATATTTTTATTTTATTTTTAAATGTGAATAAATGAAAGATATTATGAAATTATGGTTTTTAAACATGCAAATTAATAACTAAAATATGAAACTAGAGTTTGTTATATGTTATGAAATTTCTAATTTTTATTGTGATCTAGTCTAGTATGCAAGCTAGAATACAAATTTTTAGGATTTTTAATGATTATATGAAACTATAATGATTGAATGATATAATAAATGAAGTTTTATAATTATATTTTTTATGATTTACGTAATCTTATTTAACATTCAAAATAAATAAAATAGATCTTACATGTAAATTTTGATTTTTATAGATTTTAGGTGTGTGTGTGTGTGTACATGTTTGTTTTATGAATATATGTTTGAGATAAAATTGAAATTATAATGGATTTGTGTGATGGTATTATTGACCCTCCAGGTCACCTTAGCTACATAGATCTCATTGGACACTATGTAAGAAGAATCAAAACATGTATAGTAGAAATTTCTAGAAAGGAGCTTGAGCACATATGATTCTCATAATAGACCAAAGGAAACACTGGGAAATGATCTGTACCCAAAATAAGCACTCATGCCATACCTATAAACCAAGTTGAGTTATGCACCCCATGCAAATAATTTCCATATCGCATGTGAACCTTAAAATTATGATTATACATAGGTTGACTTGCACTTGATCCCTAAAATTCATGCGATAAGAGAGAAGAGAGGCATGTGATGTAAATTCAAATTGAAAACACACACCCAGGGTTCAATTTTGTTACACACTATTCTTCAAAAATCATCTTACACTCAAATGATAGAGCTCTATACTTGATCACAAAAATTCATACCTGATATCCCATCATTTGTAGACTACGACCTAGGATATGCACTACCTTATATGCAAATTAGTAAAGCTCTAAAACATAAAATCAGACCTATGAGATCACTAAAAAAGGGTTAAGTTCATCGAATCAAAACTTGTGTAGAGGAATGGGATGAATGGGCACAAATCCATGCACAAGTTGGAAAGTAAAGAACTAACTAAATCATAAGAGTTAAGGTAGGCAAGTGACCCCCTCGATGTAAGATCTAAGAACATAGCCTACATAAGACCAAGCCAAGTTCAAGTGCATAGGTATTCCCAAGGTCATAAGGCACATATATCAATCATGTGCACAAGGTGATATGGTATAATTTAATAAAGAGCCTACATAACTCTCACATCATTAGAAGAATTTAAACGACCAATAAATGATAGGTAGAGTATGGGTGGTAGTTGGGCAGTTGAGAAATGGATGAGGTAGTCAAGATGGTTAAATGAAGAAGCAAATGTTAGATGTCATAGTATGGATGCATGCTTCCTTTGATAATCTGAATGTATTCTACCTTGAGGTAGACATAAGGATTCATAGATATTCTTCTAACTACTTATATATTTAGATGGTCAGCCTAAATTTAACGAGCATGGTTTGTAGTGACTATTGCATGGTGATTTGGTCCTCTTGATTGACCTAGAGCCCTGAACACCACATTTGAATTCAAAGATCCTATCTACCCCCAGGCGGGGATTTGTTATAATAAGGCTTGTTAGCTCTATAAAATCTTGGATTTTAATTATAAATGGGTCAAAATTTTTAGGCATCCTTACACTGTTGAAATATGCCCTCCTTCCATTGGCTAAACCTTGCAATTTTATGAAAATTGAGTTCACCTCCCTTCACTTTTATTGCATTCTATGTGTGATTTCTTCTTGTTGATCCTTGTCTGTGGGTAATTTTCAACCCTCTCATTATTTTCCACTCTTAACACCTCTATGTAGAATTAGGAATTGATTTATAGATCATATTATGTGTGCACTTGGGTCTGTATAAGATCTAGCTATGGATAATCTCATCCCTCTTAGTGTTATGCTATGTTTCCATGCCTCAGTACAACACACATGCATTTGAAGTACCTATGGTGGAGTTTGTGTGATATTATCTCATTCTTAATAACTTTTAGTATGTTCATCAAGGTAGTAGAGGTGTTTGCTCTATTTTGGTACATCACCCTTTAATTTCAATCAATATCTTACCTTTTCCCTCTCTTTCCCCTTGTTTAATATAGGTTTAGTGCTAGCTATATAGTTCATTCTTCTCTTTTTAGGTCTACATGCCAGTCCTAAACTAAATACATCTATAATAGAAGGAAGTTTTCCTACTCTAGAGGTTCATCCCATAGATCATAAGAGTCCCACACCTTGGGGGATGATCCCATTCTTATAGAGAGACATTAAGTCACTCTCCAATGTGCCAATCAAAGGCATTGGGTGTGGAAGTGTTGTGTGTTAGCTCATGTGCATGAGAGCTATTCAACCACAGGTGAATGTTTCAAGTGATAATAGTTCCTATAATTACTAGTGAGATTAGCTCAAATAGAAAGTTAAGGAATCGATGACATCCTTAGCTTACAGTGTTGTAGACACTCATTCAGAGCACCTGGAAACTCTAAGCATTTATAGCTTGTGAAGATATGTGTTTCATCCATATACTAAGACAAATGATATCATCTTCAAGAGGTATTAATTTTAGTTTTAATGAGATTCCTACATTCTCTATAAGAAGACTTAGAATATCCCTATCTAGAGTTAGGAGAGCTAGAAATTTAAGGTAGACATCCTCTAGAGCTTAGTATACCCCTCCTTTTAGTAGATTTACCCAACCTATAAGAGGATTATTTCATATCCCCTTCATGGCTATTCTAATAAATTAATTGTTTGTAACCATTAATGGAGGTAGTCCTTTGGATCTAGATCAATATGATAACATCCCAGTCTCAGTGCTTAAAAGCTTATCCTATTTTACTAGTGAGAATGAAACCACCCCTATAAAACATATCCATGACATTGCCAACATCTGTTTGGTTCACCACATCAAAAAGTATAATGTAGTAGTTAAAATTCTTGCCTATTCTTTAAAGGGTAAATCCCTCCAATGGTATAGAGGTTTAAGGTTAAGTTATATCCACAGCTAGGATGAGCTTGGAAAGCAGTTATATAAATAATTCAAAGATAGGAGTGATCACTTGTCATTGATAGATCAACTTACCAATATCAAAAGAGCACTGTACAAGTCGATGGTTAACTTCAATTTTAGATTTTAGAAAGTCTAGGACTAGATACCATGCTTATGTAATCCATATCTAGAATTCATGTTATTATATTATTTGAAGACCCTAAATAGTGATATAGTTGTAATGACCCAATTTATGGGAGGTGAAATACTGATTGAAGCATATGAAGTTAATATGCAAGCAGAGAATTATTTGATCCAAGTAGGGAAAATTATGCCCAAACCTCCTATTATGCCACTCTTCCTAGATCCACCTAGCCAACCTACTACATAACCTTGATTAGCACACATCCCCATCACAATCATCCCACATGCTACATCTATTGTTCCCCTAATGAATTTAATGAAGTAAAAACACTACTACAAAGTTTTTGGAATGAGTTTATATCCTTCAAAAAGTAGTAAGCACAACATTCCAAGCCTTCTCAACCCTTTAATCAACCATATCAACTTAAAAATTTCCCCTATCAAGGTGGTGCACAATCTCAGAGCTAGATCACATACAATAGACTACCTCATGTGTAGAACTCCAATACTATCAACACCTCTAGATCCCGCATTCTCATATAGAATAGACTTTTATAGGACTCTAAATGGTGTTTCTCATGTAATCAACTACACCATTAGGACACATGTGTAGATAGATATTTCAACTAGGTGCTCATAGTGAAAAATGTGTTGTAACTATAGACATAACCAAATGATGTGGATTCTTATGAAGAAGAGGTCCAAACACAAGTATCAAGACAAGATGAATCCACTCTTGTAAATTGGCAGGGAGGTGACTTTAATTATGTAAATCAAAGTGGTATGCTAGGCATAAAAATCAACCCAGCTGATTTTAATATGAGATTTAAAAGGAGAGAAATGGGGGAGGCACCATCTAAATCAATTACGTAAACTTATATACCCAAATTTTCACACATATAATCCCAAGATAGAACACTTGTGCAACCTTTAGTGTGCATAACACAAGCTACATAGAAAGATAATCAAATTCAAACTAGTATGCAAATGCAAGAAGAGGATATTGTTTTAAAATCATAGACAAAGGGACCCCAAATTCCCTTTATCATAATTGAGTAGATGATAAGAATGATCCTTAATGTAACCATGTGGGATGTTCTTATTATTCCTTCCCAAAGGAATTTGCTGCAAGATACTTTAAAGAATTTCCAAGTGAATGAGCCATCAAAACCTATGCCTTTCATCTATGTGAGCCTATGCAAACCAAAGTAAAAATCACATGGTGATGTTAAGCCCCTCATTCTACATATCACTGATAATTGGTAAGTACCTAGTGTATAATTGCATGATTGACTCAAGGATGGGAAGTTTTGTGATGCTGAAGAAGATTATAGACATGTTAGGAATTGCATACTCACCTATTTATAAAAGGCATCATATAAATAGATGTCATGATAGGTAAAAGCATGGGAATAATTAAGGACTTGAACCTCATGTTACACAAATGTTTGAGCCTCTCCATTATATGCGACATTGCAGTCATTCATCTTCCCCCTACTTCACCATATGCCTTTCCTAGGAGATCATAATGAAGGTGGGAGGATATCTATCTTTAGATTGGTTTCACATGTTACTAAAAACTAGATACATCACCAAGGTGACCATCAAGGTTGAGCCTATATTTAGAACTCATATGGAGCCATACTTCCCTATTCTAGTTGATGTCAACTACACAATGTTTGATCAAGAGGATAATTCAGTCCTTCATAAGGCCACCACATTCCTGGAGGAGTTCCTAGATGACTCACTTGATGAATGGGCATGTGAGATTAATGAGTGTGACCCATAAAACCATGAAAAGAGATGGGACGAAGCACCTACTACATTTCTAAGGAGGATCCTATGTTTCTTGATCTTGTAAAGGTGCAAAAGGACCTCAAAGGTATATGTTAGTTATACTTCGATGGTTCTTAGAGTAAAAATTGCACTGGGGATATAATTGTGTTACTCTCCTATTATAAGGAAAGATATTTCCATGAATATAGGTTTCAATTTAAATTCAAAAACAATGTCACTAAATATGAGGTGCTAGTTTAGGGCCTCTAGTTGGTACAAACTAAAGGGATCAAAATGCTGCAAGCATTTGGTGACAATAAACTTGTTATGAACTAGGTTCGAGCACATAATATGTCTAAAAATAACTTGATAAAATATTATAAGCATAGGGTATGGGACATGATCAAAGGTTTTAATTCCTTTGACATATGTTATATACTAAGAGCATAGAATGTTGATACTGATAGACTTAAAATCATAGGTGCATAGTATAACATCTTATACAAAGTAATGAAGGATTCTGAGCAATTCATGAGACTCATAGTTAGACCAATGGTATTAAACAATGAAAATAATTGTAAAGTGTCTGATAATGATGAAAAAATCATTAAATTCTTATAGGATGAAGTAGCATTTAGCACTGAGAAACAATCACAACTTTAATCCTAATATGAAGAGAAAATTATTCAATTAAGGGGGAATAAATTACGTAAACATTTATTCATGCTAGAAAGCATTTTCGCCTTCGATGATAAACTCAAAGGTGAAACATGACTATCAAAGAGGAGGTCTTTTTGAAAATGACCATCTCTAATCATAAGTTTTTAAAGGCCGATAAGGTATGCTCCTCATCAAAAATTGAAGAATTTATCAAACTGAGTAAGAGGTATGATGATATCTTCATATGGATCTATAAAGACCTCAAGGGGTTTGATCCAGGCTCATATCAACACAAAATCAATCTTGACCCCAATACTAGATTGATAAAGTAGAGACAAAATCCCACTAACCCCAATCTTAAGCCCTTAATGAGGAAGGATCTGTCAAAACTCATTGAGGCCAACATAATATTTTCAATCAAACATTCCTCATGGGTGGCTAATTTGGTCCTAGTGCATAATAAAAATACATAAATCCACTTGTGTGTAGACTTTAGGGACCTAAATAAATCCACCCTCAAATACCACTACCCCCTCCTGCTAGTGGAATGAAATATACAAATGGTCACATGCATGGCAAGATTTTTGATGTTAAACAATTATTTGGGTTATAACCAAGTTTTTATGCAAGAATATGATTGCTACAAAATAGATTTCACTATTAAGTGGGGTACTTTTACATATCATAGGATGCCTTTTAGATTGACAAACATAGGGGTGACCTTACAAATGGCCATGGATATGGTGTTCAAATAAATCATCAAAAAAACCATCTTGGTCTACCTTGATGATATAACTATCTTTTCTAAGCATGTAGAGGATCAATTAGGCCATTTAGAGTAGGTATTTGAAATGTGCCAAGAGTTTGGAATCTCTCTGAACCTAAACAAGTGAATCTTCGCTATCCATGAGGGTACCCTACTTGGGCACATTATTTATAAAAATGGACTCATAATTTCTCCATAATGCATCCAAGATATTACATCCCTATCTCTCCTAAGTCACAAGAGGAGTCTACAGAGCTTCTTGGGAAGGATAAATTTTGTGAGAATATTTGTGCCTAATTTTGCTACTATAGCCAAGACCCTCAAACAATGCTCAAGAAAGGGGCCACGTTCAGCTAGACCCATGAAGGGAAAAGTGGCTTTGAGGCCATCAATAACACCTTCTCAACCTAGGTTACAATAAGGATTTTATCCTTTATCCATTTGGTGGAGCTGAAGGCATCTTAGATATTCTTACATAGTAAAACAATGATCAATTAGAGTAACCTATCACTTTCTTTAGTCAAGTGTTTAAATATTACAATATTTTTTATAGCTTTGTGGAGAATCATGCCTTCATGGTCATAAGGGTGCTCAAAAAGTTTAGACACATACTCTCCAACAATAATATCCAGCCCATGGTTGCTCATACAATTATTAAATATTTTTGCTTGGTAAGGACATTAGTGAGAAAAGGGCTAGCTAGATCATGAAGGTGATGAAATATGATGTGGACATGCAAATCACCAAGCTAGTGTAAGGAAAATAGCTATGTAAGAAGTTGGCATAAATCATGAGAAATGAGAATAGTGTAGTTCTTGTGCTGAGCAAAGATTAACCAGTATACCAAGGTACCCCAACAAGTTGGACCAAAAATATAAGGACCTTCCTTCAGAATGGTGCATATCCCCTTGGCCTAATTGAAGTTCACCGTAGACAATTCAGGTTACAAGCCAATCCTTATGTGCTTATTGATGGTGCACTTTTATGAAAGGACCTCAATGGAATCCTCTTGAGGTGCATAGAGAAAGACTAGGTGAAAAAAATTCTCCAAAAATTTCATGATGGGTTATCAAGAGGCCATTTTACACTGAATACTACCACTGTAAAATCATGTAATTTGGCTATTACTGGTTGACTCTCTTCAAAGATACGTACTCATGGGTGAAAAATTGTAAAAAATGCACCTTATTCATTGGCAAATAAAATATTATGGCTTTACCATTACACCCAATATAATTCAACCAGCCCTTTGTGTAATGGGGCCTAGACTTCAATGGCATGATCAATCCAGCATCAAGAACTAGGAATAAAAGGATCCTCATAGCCAAAAACTATTTTTTAAGGTGGATGGAGGCAATGGTGCTTAAGGAGCTAATAAGGCATTAATTCTAGATTTCTATGAGGGCATTTTATTGATATTTGGTGTTCCATCCACCATTATCTTTGACAATGCATTGGCTTTATTTGGAACCAAGATCATTGAGTGGGTCATCAAGTATAACGTCCACTTGAGCACATATTCAAACTATTACCCTCAAGGTAATGGTTTATCTAAGTCCATGAATAAAAATTTGATTCACATTATAAAAAATACCATGGAGGATGATCAATGAGCCTTACACATAAATCTCAATACAAATATTTAGGCTGATCATATCATACCTAAGAGAGTGTTGGGAAATTCACCCTTCATACTAGTCTATGGAAGGAAAGCCAGGTTTCCCACATCCCTCAATTTGCCTTCATTGGAACTCACCCAATAATTGGAGTTGCTTGAGAGAAATCCCATCAAAATGAGATTAGTTGAGCTAATGGAGATAAAAAAATAGATTGTGAGTTTCACACACTATGGAGTTTTAGCAGGCCCAAATGAAGAGGACCTTTGATAAAAAGGACACTAATAGAAGTTTATAGGATGGATACCTAGTGATCAAGTGGGATGCAGATAGAGAAAATATGGGAATCATAATAATTTTTATGCTATATGGATAAACCCATATACCATAATTAGTTACAAGCTAACCAATGCATACCAACTTATAAGGATGAATGGAAAAGAGTTGTCCATCCCAATCAATGGGATTCATTTGAAACACTACCTCCATTGATCATGTATATTTTGTAAATATTAGGTTAGATGTTTTAGTCTTATGTACCTTGTGCATGTTGTTTTTAGGATAATTTTTACTTCCTCCATGTGCTCATGCATAATGTTCTACTTAGATTAGATCTTCTTTCCTCTAAGAACTATTTATTGTAGGTCTATTATTTTGTTGTTCTTATGGAATGGATCTTAACTTATTCCAAGGCTAGAGGAGTTCATGGATTATACACTCAAAAGATAAAGGATGAAAATATATGAATGACTCCATGCCTAATGAATTGATTCAAGACCACTAGATTCTTTCTTAGCAAGAAAGTGACCCATAAAGGTCACTATAAATGTTGACCCTCTAGGTCACCTTAGTTTTACATAGCTCAATAGACATTGTGAAAGAAGAATCAAAACCTATGTAGTAGTAATTTTCAAAAATGGGCTTGAGCACAGATGATTCTCATGATAGACTAAAGATAGTAGTCAACATTGATCTGTGCCCTAAACAAGCACTTATTTCATGCCTATGTACCAACTTGAGTTGCATGCCTTATGAAAATAGTTTCCATATCACACATGAACCTTAGAATTATGAGTATGCATAGGATGGCCTACATATGATCCCTAAATTTCATGTGATAAGAGATAAGAGAGGCATGAGATGCAAATTCAAATTGAAAATGCATGACTAGGGTTCACTTTTCTTATGCACTGTTCTTAATAAATCCTCTCACACTTAAATGATAGATATACATACTTGATTACAAAAATTAGTACCTGAGATCTCATCATTTGTAGATTGTGACGTAGGCTACACACTACCTTTTACATAGATTAGTAAAGCTCCAAAATAGAAAAGTAGACCTGTGGGATCACTAGAAAAGGGATAAGTGCATATAATCAAAACCTACATTAAAAAATGTGTTGAATGGGAATGAATCCATGTGAAAATTTGAAAATGAAGATCTAGATAAATAATATAAGTTATGGTAGGTAAGTGGCTCCCTCCATGAAATCTATGGATGCATAACCTACACAAGAACAAGCCAAGTTCAAGTGCATAGGGATTCCCATGGGTGCAGGGCACAAATATCCATCATGTGCATAGGGTGACATGAATTTTTATAATAAAGAACCTACACAACTCTCATGTAAAGATAAAAATTTAAATGATTGATAAATGGTAGGTAGAGTATGGGTGGTAGTTGAGTAGTTGAGTGATAAATGAGGTGGCTAAGATGGTTAAATGAAGAAGTGATGATCAGATGTTAGAGTATGGCCACATACCTCCTCTGGTAACCTAAATTTATTATACCTTTTGATGCACACAAGGATTCATGGATATTATTTAACTACTTCCAAATTCAAATTGTTAGCTTCAATTTAATGATCATGGTCTATAGTGACTGTTTGGTGATTTGGTCCTCCAAATTGAGCTAGAACCCCAAGCACCACCTTCAATTAAAAAGATCCTATCCATCTCTAGGTGAAGATTTATTGTAAAAAGGGTTGCTATCTCTATAAAATCTTAGATTTTTATTGTAAATGGGTTAATAATTTTAGGCATCCTTATGCTACCAAAATCTACCCTCTAAGACCACTTTTATTGTCTAAACCTTTTACTTTAATGATAATTGAGTTCACCTCCCTTTAATTTTCTTACATTTTGTGTTTGTTGATCCTTGTCTGTGGGTAATTTTTTACCCTCTCATTTTTTTTCGTTCCCAATACCTCTATGTGGAATGAGGAACTCATTTTTACGTCTTATTATATGCACACTTGGGTCTATGTAGGATCTAGATATGGATAATCTCATCCCTCTCAATGTTTCACTATGTTAATGCATCTCAGTATGAAACACTTATGCATTTGGAGTATATGTGGTAGAGTCTGTGTGATACTATATCATTATTAGTAACCTATAGTGTGTTCATCAAGGTAGTAGATGTGTTCACTCTATTTTGGTGGATCACCCTTTAATTTCAAGAAATATCTTACCTTTTTCCTCCCCTTGTTAGGTTTGGGTTTAGTGCTAGTTATAGATTTCATTATACTCTTTATAGGTTTGCACATTGGTCCTAAACTTGGTGCATCTATAATAGAAGGAAATCAACCTACTTTTGAGGTTCATCTTAAGGAGCACAAGAATCCCATACCTTGGGGGACAATCCCATTGTTATAGAAAGAAACTGAGTCACTCTTTGACATGCTAGTCAAAGTCATTGGGAGTAAAAGTGATATGTGTGAGCTCATACACGTAAGAGATATTCAACCATGGATGAATTTTTTGAGTGATAATATGTGTTTAGTGATAATTTTCACCTTTTTCACCCTAGATTTAATGAAAAACTATTATTATTTAAAACTTTGGATATGTAAATACAACTAAGGAATCATAACTAATTTTTTGGTACAAAAAGAAAGACATGAGATTGATTTCTTTCCTTTTCTTTTGATATTTTCTAAATATTAATCTATATAATGAGTTAAAAAACTATTCTAATTTATTCTAAAAAATGAAACAAAACTGAAATCAAATCCTTCAACTTGATTAAAAATGAGATTAAATGGAGGTGAGGATATAATTAGTGTGAGTATATGATCCTTAGATAACTATCTCTTTTGCTAAATATTGACCTTAGGAATTCTCAAAAAAAAGGATGACAATATAATATAAGTAATAAAGACATAATTATAAATAAAAATGTAATTGGATAATGATTGGATTGATTCATGAATAACAAAGAGCTGGTTGCGAATTTGGTGAATTATTTTCTCTAAACTTGTGTAGAGTGACATGAAAATGACTGTAAATTGAGGTAAATATTCTCCACATCAATATTAGGTAGGCTAAGGCTTTTTAAAATTTAAAATATTCAATATTTAGTATAATATTCAAATAAAAAAACTAGGAAAAGTGAGATACTTGTAAGGAATGTAAAGAGGTTTCATGTTGGAGTTAACAGAAGATTGATTGGAAGGTTGGTCAAGTTAACTTGATAATTATTGATAAAAATAGGAGTTAGAGTTAGTTGAACAATAGTGAAGGTGAACAAAGTAAAACAATGAAGAAATGCAACTGGGAGCATGCAAAATGTGTGAAAATTAAAGTCTCATACATGAATTTTAAAAATGTACATAATGTGATATAACTATTGGTTTATGTAAGAAAAATAATAGAAACTCCCATGATAGTTAGAAAAACCATTACCTTGGCTAACCGAACCGCTGTAACAAAAGATAGAACCACTACAATGGTTACATTTATGTCACAATAGTTTATGAAACAATTCTGGTAGTTTCATTTTTATCATGGTTGTTTCCTCACTATGCCAAACTTATTAAAATTAGAAGTAAAACATTTATAAAAATGATAATTTGACAAGTGAAAAGGCCAAGAAAGGAGTAAAAATTAATTAAAAAGAGCGATAATAAGTTTGATAATATTTTGGTGGAGACCCTTGCATCATCATTGTATTTTTCATGAAATGTTATATCATGTAACATTTGAGTGTGTGCATATTCCCCATTATGAATATTCCTCATCATGAATCAATGATTGTATTTTATTGAGTAGTGGTGCACTTAAAGGAAAAGGAGGCTTAAAAAACTTACCTTACTTACCTATGTGATGCAATGAAGCCAACTGAGACACCCTCATGACCCATGGGAATTAGGAAGATTCCTCATCATGAATCAATGATTGTATTTTCTTGAGTAGTGATGCACTAAAAGGAAAAGGAGGCTTAAAAAACTTACCTTACTTGCCTATGTGGTGCAATGAAGCCAACTGAGACACTCTCATAACCCATGGGAAAATAATGAAAATCAAGTGTAGTTTGATGAGAAAGTGGAAAACATGATAATTAATCAAAACATATAAAAGTATGCTTACCATGTACATAGGGGTGAATATACTACCTTAAACATCTTATTAGGGGATTGAGCTCAATGTCAAGTGATGTTGACCTACAAGACCAAAAATGAAATACAACATACCTTTCAATAATGCTATGGAAAATAAAAAACTAAAATTATTAAACTTTGACACATATTGGGTTAGTCATGCAAGAAATACGTCTCAAAATATGAGGGAATGTGATAAAAACACAAACATGGTATCCACCTAAGGATAACCTCTAATCATGTGTTGCTTAGATATTCATTGAGACTAAGACATAAATTTAGACCAAACACGTAGATAATAAAAATAATTCAAACCTTTGGATTCTAATTAATTATAGCATTAAAATGGTTGGATTGTCTAAAATACATCACACTACTATACATGCTTATTTTACTAGACAAAATATGAAAAATAAAACTATCTATATTCTACTCTATTTTACTATGCCCCCTGCTCCACACATTTTAATCCCTTTCATAAACTTACATATCTAACTAAATCAAAGTTTTAATCTAATATTTATAGATTCATGGGGTGTCTCTTAAAATTATTAGAGATTCCAAAAAATGTACAAGAGTCAGGCAACCTTTAGTTTTCAATATAAACACCTAACTATCAGTGACTATCCATAACTAATAGGTGACATTTTAGGTAGAATCAAAGTTATAAAAACCACCATAAATTTATCAAAATTTATCCAATTTATATGAAAATATAAAAACATATTATATACTAAATTATATATTATTGAATCAAATTTGGTAACCCAAATCTTACTGCAGCTCTACCACAAGTTAATAAACCATCTGCATACTAGACAAATGCATTTTATAACTAAATGATAGTTACAAAAACTATTATAAATTTTTATATACTCATCCAATTGAACTAAAATTTTAAACACACAGTTTAGACTAATTTTTTATTTCACCACTCCAAATTTGGTAACCCAAATCTTATCTCAACTCTACCATAAAGTAATGAATCATCTACAAACTAGACAAATGCATTTTTTCACTTAACAATAGTTAAAAAAAACTATCATAACTTTATTGATATTTATAAAAGTGAGATGAAATTAGGTATAAATATTTTAGACTATAGTTTATATCACCACTCTAAATTTGGTAATCCAATTCTTACCAAAACTTTACTGTACGGTAAATAACCATTTGTAGACTAAGTAGATGACATAGTTTGCCAAAAACATATGGTATGTTACCACTATAACTTCAAATGATATAATTTTTTAGTATTTTACATTTTTTATGTAATACCATCAGACCAAATTTAATCATCAAATTATTACTATTAAAATGGAAACATCCTTCCAAGCATTCTGACAGAATTAGGCAATATGCTTCCATGGTGACTCAAAATTATCTAAATTTTAATGCAAAGGTTATATGTGTCAAATTATATGACTCACCAAGTTTTATCATCCAATTATTACCACATATTTATTTTAAGGTAAATAACCATCTACCAAGTGTCATAAGCATAGTCTAAAATAAGCAGCAAGTGCATTTTTTTGGTAACTCCAAATGATCTAAAATTTGGTATAAATGTTCTAAGTGTCATATGCTATGACCTCACAAAATTTCATCATATAAATATTACCACAATTAAAGAACCGTTTATAATAAATTTTAATTATTTAACTATCCATACATCTTGATAGAAATAAACAAAATATCTCTACACTTTGTCTATGGCAAGGAATACTTTTACAACATCATTATTAGAGGTTAACAAGCTTAAGCAAACAAGGCCACAAAAAAAGAAACCCTAATTTCATATATTTTTGGTTGATGTAATACTACCCTTCACCTTAAATTATCCTACACATAATGTAATTTTTGAAAGAAAATTACCAAAAATGGAAGGATTTCAAAACATAATGGCTAGTAAACTAGAACATTTACTTGAAAATTTAATAAAAATGGAAATCATTAATGCAATTGAGTTATAAGAATTTTAAGCTCTAGATTTATTGTGATGATTTGCACCAAAAAATAGTTAAATTTATGGGTGTGAGGAGAGGATGGAAAACATTATAGTAGTAGGAGTAGGTCAGAGATGTGTATGTTCTACTTGATTTTGTATGTTTTCCCTAATTTTGAAAAATTGCTTGAAAATGAGCTTAGATCAATTGAGTTTTAAGAATTTTAAGATCTATATTTATTGTGATAATTTACACCAAAAAATAGTTAAATTAATGGGTGTGAGGAGAGGATGACAAACATTCTAGTAGCAGGAGTAGGTTAGGGATGTGTATGTTCTACTCAGTTTTGTATTTTTCCATAATTTTGAAAAGTTACTTGAAAATGAGCTTAGATCTATTGAAAATTAGATTATAAGGAATTTTTAGGATTGGGGGAAGGGTATATTATAGAAATTTTTAAATTTTTTGTTTTTGAGAAATTATTAACTATTTAGAGGGGTTTAAGGGTAGTCATGACTAACTAACAATAACCACTAGTGTCATGATGGAACCAATAGGTCTTCACAAACTCACAATTACATTTTTGATATGATAGTTACACAAATACTTCAAGGTGTTTACATTTTTTTGGTAAGTGCAATGATTATTTAACTACCATATGTGAATCGCATAACCACCACATTATGAAAATTGGTAGTTACTTAACCACCACCTTCATAAGGTGGTGGTTTCACCACAAGGAAAAACATATTATTTGAATTAAAATTTGAGGTCAAGGGACTATTTAAGCCATTTATACTTACCTTTTTTAGGTAAATTACATTCAATCAAGTAGGGTGAGGGAATAGGATTAGCTCCCTAGGATCTTTGGGTAATCGATGGCTGATGAGTTGGCCACATTAGATAAAGTAGACATACTTAAGATTAAATAGGTGAGGATAATTTCCCTATAGATTAGGTTGATTTGTGTTTTATTCACCTTGGGATGAAAACTAAAACACTTTATAATTCCCAAATGCCCCAAGATAGTGAACCTTCACTCTCATGGATGTGTATAGGATATGAGTCTTTTTAGCTATAGATAGAGTTATGACATTAAGAGAGGCCATGGATAGAGGTCAAGATGATAGTTTGGATAAATATTTTGGTGATGAAGATGGAATTGACATGGGTGTGGTGTATGGGGTGAGACTAGTAGGGGTAAAATAAACAATGATCCTAACCCTCTAAAATGTGATCATATGGATCCTTGTCTCCTAACTAGTGGGAGACAAGGGGATAAATAATCTACTCTACAAATAGGCACCTATTGATAGGAGAATTGAGGAGAGGGGCCAATGGTTTTCATGGGTCCATGAGGTTTTGGATATGACCTATATATATTTATATCATATCATAATATTAGGGGATCTATCTGTCAACCACCCCACACTCATCATGAGCTGGGTGTATAGGCACATGACCCCTTACCATTGAGGGGTAGTGATTGGTGTTGCAGGGGCCATAAGATAATTTAAATAGATGTGTATGGAATCATTTAGATAATTTACATGAGTGGTAAGAACATATATATTAGCATATTTGGTGGTTAAATGAGGTGGCCACTTTTGTAGCTTGTGAGATTGATAGGTATGTGAGAGACAGGTAGTTACAGATGGAGGCACACCCCATGGATAGGGTGACCCAACTATTTAGTCTACAATATTTAACCAAATTTCATGTTCCCTAGGTATCTCTTATGGGGATCAAAGATATTAGAGACACCAGATTAGGGAGATTGGGGTGACAACCTCTCACACCTTAGAATCCCATCATAAATACAACTACGAGGGTACTAAGAGAAGGAGGGAAAGTAATAAAATGAAATGTATAGATTGTAGTGGTAGTCATAGTTCTAGTGGGAGGCTAGTAACATATTTCAACTCCACCATAATAATATCAATAACAACCACCACCAAAGTGGGATCCCTAGACATTCAACTTTTAAAGGTGGTTAGTAGCCTCTACCTGAACCTTAAGGACACTATTCTATCTATATTATTTGGATTTTTGAGAGTTTAGACACATTTTACCTTTACAAAGGTGATTATACTGAGACATGATGTATAAAAACTCTACATCAACTATGTATATATTTTGGCTTATTTTAGTGTTTTTACACTGTGTACTGCTCTTTAATTTTTCATGTTACTTTTTAATTTGTGCACTTTAGATGACTAGAAATGTGAAGAAATGTCATGTATCTCTATTTGGTAATTATTATGGATATGATTATATATTTGAGACGTGGAAATAAAATTCATGTAAACATAAAATGAGTGTTTTTAAAAAACTACAAATGCACTAACAACATACAACTTTCACTTACACAACATATGACTTTCAATTTGTAGTAAAAGGGATGAAAGGGGACATGATATATGTGAGATAGTGAAAGTGGAAAACTATACGTCAAAATTTCACAAGAAATAAGAGTTATAACTAACCCTTAATAGTAAATGGGGAATTGTACTTATTAATAAACACATAAAACACTATTTTTCCTAGCTTCAACTAAAGGTGGCCAACCATGATAGAATTGGTAAGAGGGATAAAGTTATCCTTTTGGCATAAACATCTAGACAAGTTTCATGGGGAATTTTATTTCTTATTTTTGACACTTTATAAACTGACCTTTTATCTTTCTTTAATTTTTACAACCCTCTACACTTATTCTCATGTGACTTTCAAGATGCATGGACTCATCACCAAAGGTTAGATGTAAATGAGTAATGATATCCAACCCCAATGCTAACCCCACACAACTGGTAAGATGCAAGGTATCCACATTAAGGATTAGCAAAGGGAAAGATATATGAGTGTTGATTTGATTTGATTTGATTTGTATAAGCTTGAGTTTATATTAGTTCTCTTATATTGTTCTTTGAGAAGGTTCTTACCCATAAATATTGGCCTTGTGCAATTAGTAAGATGAAATAACTAATCACTGAGGACTACGATAAGAATTTAAGGTTACCTAGTTTGAGCATGCTATTATTTTTGCTTAGAGGGAATTATGAAATGAGACTCTATCATGGACAAACTACTAGACTAGGCCGTAAGCTATATTTTTATAAGCTTTTATAATAAAGTATAGAGGAAAGAGATATACTATTCCCATAAGAAATAAGACAAGGACCTATGTCCTGCTAATCTTGAGATTATTTTCTAAATGGAAATATGGTGATATGGAAAATGAGATGGAATAATATGCTACATTTTGAAAGTTTTTCTCACACAAACTCATAGCCAAACAATAACTAAACAAAACATTTGATACTAAAAACAACACATAAATAATGGTGAATTTATTTATTATGAAAAGTGGGCAATGTGAAATTCAATGTCTATATGTAAAAATATTTTAGGTGTAAATATTTCAAAGACTCATTAAGCTCCTTACCCTTTAAATTTCATAGCTAAAAGGCTGCAATATTAAAATCCTCATTCACCAGATATGGGTCCAACCAATTAGGCATGAACTTATGACTTTCTCGATTTTTCTTATATATTTTACTGTCAAGTCTTAGATTAAATTCTCATACTTGTATGGGACATTTGTAAACATTTTTATGATACTCAAAATATTTTTCATTAGGCATAATAATTTATAATTTTACCATCACATTTGAACAATGGAAAGTAAAAGTTTGTGAAAATCCAATAAATAGTTCTCTATAATATTCTCCTTCTGTAAGAGGGGGATAAGATCAAATCTTGAGAATTTTTGGGCCTTACTTAGAATCAATGTTTATTTATATATTGTCTTAGGTAAAAATGTAATTCTTTCCTCAAGTACTGGCATGGCGGGGGGAAGCCAAATGGTGTAGTTATCTAATATAACATCTAAACTACAATTTTCCCCTATGTAATGGGGTGTTAGTTGATTTTATTGAGGAGGTGGATCATCAATATATTTTAGGAGATTATACCCATGCCCCAATACTTTTACCAAATACTTGTACCATATCACCATGGTGGAATTTAGTGGTGGATTTGAGAGCCCTTAGACTGAGAGGCCTATGAGGGATATAAGTTCCAACTTATAAGTATTGAATGGTAGTTTGATAGGATCATATTTTTCAAGTATGTTTATTATTTCAATCATTGACTTGGTTGAGATGGATGATATCATCACATGGTTTTATTCACTCAAAATTTATATTGTCTTGACCCCCTTTTATTCAAGCATTTCACTTGGAAAATATTTGTGACTTTTTGAACTTGACTTCAAGATTGTTTTAGTTAATATGGGTTTCGTATATTTGATTGAAGGTGGGGGTCTTACCACATCATTGTTAGGTAGGTGGTAATTGATGTTAAGTTATAGGTTATTATTTAATTTGGATTGAGTATCATCAAAGGGCTTAGGATCTTCTTGAGAGATGAAAATCTTCCCTAGATGAAGGAATTGAATAGGGGGATCACCCTAATTCTATGAACCCATGGCCTTCACATGATCATGTTATAGTTTGTGTCCCTATAAATCATGTAAAAATACATAAAAATGGTTTTGGGTCCAAAATTTATCAGAATAATAATTATTGAAATAGAAGTGGACCTAAGTTTATCATAGTCTCTTAGGGTGTTATGAGTGGTAGAACAATTAGTTTATTCATAACCCAGTTTATGGAATGAATGAAAAAAGAGGATTCTATTAACAATCCAACATCATCCATTAATTTATTTATGTAATTATTATAAATTCAAAATTGTTAAAAAAATGTTGGATCCCCCTCCTATCCATCTCAGATTATGGGGGAAGACTCCTAAGGTCAAATAAGTAACTAACGCCTATTGAGTTTTGCCCATGTGGGAACAAGTCTAAGTATATGTGATTAATTTGGTCTTAGGGTGAAAGTATGACACTAAATAATGTGCCTAAATCCTAAAGCATCAAGTAATGTATAACAATGGGTAGGAGAGTTATTAAGAAAATCCATGAAGGAGATATGAGAAAAAGTCTTTGTAAGGTCAACAACTAAATCATAGTTTCCCATAGGATTGAGGTTGATTTCAATCTCTAAAACATTTGGAAAATGGGGAGTTTTAGGTTGATAATATATTATGTGAGTAATGATGTTTGCATCTTCATCTATTCTAATTACATAACTCTTATCATTTAAGTTTTCCCCTCAGGTCCTAATTGGGGAGCCACATCAAGGTTGGTCAGGCCTAAAGTAGAAGTTTTGGAATCATGGGTTCCAATCGATGGAGGGCGGTTGGTTTAATTACCCTATGGATGGATATATATGTTGCATTAACGGTGGTTAGGAAAAGTTATGGTATATGCATAAATTAATGTTTTGATGTGCCATAAGACTGGTTGATGGAGCTTGTGGGTTTGCTTAGAATTACCTAAGAACATGTGTATAAATTATTTCCATTGGTCCTCATGGAATATTTGAGAAAAGCTAGTGTATTACTAAAAATATGAGTATCATGTCCAATGACTCTATGTAAAAGATAGTATACATTAGGATTGTCATCCCTAGGCCTATAGTTTTGGTTTTGCTAACCAAACCATTGTGGGTTATTAACTTGATGAAAGTGTTAGTTATGATATTATGGGTAATGGTTAACATGTTGAAACTAGTTTTGAGTTAGATTCTATAACTATGTGCCATAGGGTGGGGGCAGTTAAAATCTACCACATGAATTATGGGTGGAGGATTTTGCTTTTTCACACTTACATTGTTGTTGTTCACGTGTTGAAGTGGATTATTGTTTACAATGTTTAACCTATTTTTTGATCTGTCACCATATTTAGTGGTGTTTCAATTTATTTTTAGAACTTTGGGGCCTTTATTAATAGAGTTTATTTAGTTTTTGTTTTGATAAGATCCTTTATTTTGGATTAGAGTGACTAATTTCCCATTCATTTCATAGTTTATACAGTCACTATCGATAGCCTCTTGGTCAATTCTCAAGTACTTCTTCATAGGGATGGTAAATAAAAATTTGAACATCCTACCTCATTTCATTATTGAGGGAGTGTAGAAAGTTATCACATAGTTACTTTGGTCCATATGAAATGCACAACATATGAGTATATGAATTCCTACCATCTCAAAATGAAATGTGTAGTAGATTCATTGGGTTCTTATTTAATATGCAATAATTCTTATATTCTAATATTAAGAAGTTTATTCATATCAGAGGCCTTGAAAAATCCAACATAATTTTTTTGAATGAATGAATGGATGCATCAAGGAGTGGTAAATACTAATCTAGGGTTATTTAATGTTATCGATTCATTGATTTTCACTTACATTGGGAACTTGGGTACAAACTAGGTTCTAGTTCAGGATCCAATACATTTCCCCAATGCCTAGAGTTCATTTCTAGGCACCTAGGTGCATTGGGGTTTATTCCCAAAATAACTCCCAACACCCTTAGGTGCCTAAGGATGAACCTTGGGCATTGGGGAAATGCACTTGTAGAATATGATGATCAACAATAGTTAAAAATGCATTTTTTTTAATTTTTCACCATTTTTATCAGTAACTCTTCTGCATTTTTGGGTCTTATTGCTATTTAAAGTTTACCATTCCCATCGCTGCAACACTACCCATTGACTTTCACTATGTATACATAGGTATTATTGTATTTGGATTTGATTTGATTTCATTTTGATTTTAATTTAAATGCTCAAAACTTTAGGACCTTAGGTTAAAAACTTAAATAACTAAGTTAAAAACTTAAAAACTTTTGATTTTTTTTGGATTTTAATTATTTACTAAGTACAAGTTCTATATTTTTTACTTCTTAAAATCAATTAATAAATTAATACTTTAATATTAATTTTTTACTTACTAATGAGTATTTAGTTAGTGTTTAGGGTTTTTTTTTTTTTTTTATTAAAATTTATTAATGAAATTAGTAATAAAATTAAAATTAAACTAAAGTTAGATATTAATAAAATTAAATATTTACTTAGTGTTTATGACATACTATGTGGTTAATGATAATTGCACCAATTTCTTATGTATCAAGCTAAAATTTCTATATTTTTAAATATTTTTTAATCTTTTTTGTACAGTCAAACCCAAAAATGAACCCAAGGAAAAAAAATAATTGTATTGATGAACAAGGTTCTTCAAACTTGCACTAGAACCAAAAATAAATTGGTAATTTAGGGGCTATTACTTCAATGGTTTTAGGGATATTTTTTCAACTATCGCATCCCAAGGTAGAAGTTCTATAACATCAGTCATATATGCCTTAACATGTGCATTGGGATCTCCCTCCCCCTTAAAATTGGGAGTTTAGTAGGGGAAATCGCAAAAGGAGTCATCATATGTTTTGATTGAGATGTTATTTTATATATTTGGTATAAGTCCCCATGGCACTAAAGTCTACCAAAGGCATGGTGGGATGAGTTTGAATATGAGGGTTTAAATAAGAGGTGGATGGGAAACCACTAGGAATAAAATATGGAGGTTGATAGGGTGAAGTATAGTGGGTCAAAAAATAGTTGTCCAACTGGGTGGACTTGGAAAACACATAATATTAAAGTGGAATAGAGTTAGATGAAGAAGTGATATTTGGCACCTACAAAGGAGGAATGTATGTGGGTGGAATATTTTCCATCACATACCTTGGATGAATGAATGGTTGCAACATTTTGGTTACCACACTATTAGGAGGAATGTAATATAAGATGCCTCTAATAGGGATTTGAGTGGAAGATTGATATGGTGGAGTAATGTTATAAGATATGAGGTTGGGGACTCCATGAGTAAGGATGTCCCTAGGATATTGGTTTGAAGTGTAGTTAATTAGAAATTTACTTATTTGATAAGGTGGTGGTTGATAATTTTCTATGGGAATGGATGAGGAATGGCCTTGGTTATAATGGTTAGAAGTGGTCCCTTAGTGGAGAGAGTTTTGGTTTCTATCTAAGTCCTGAATGTGACTCAATAAGGTAGACATGAGTTCATTCAATGAATAATAGTGTTAGATATAATAACCTCCTTTATGAAATATTTAGGAGGGACATATTGATAACTAGTAATGAACTAGTTTGTATTAAAAGACTTAGGAGGAGCTATTTTTCCTTTCTCATGTGGAATAGATATATTTTAGATCTTGATAGAAGGATGTGATCTAATTATAGTTTCTTAACCCATCCTCTAGATAACAAATTTTATTAATGTACTAATCAAATTTCCATGTCCTTTCTATATTTGGGCTTTGAAAACTAATTTTTAGTTTGGCTATAATTTTAGGGTAGGCCCTTCCTCCAATAGTAAAATTCATATTTTTAGATCCTTTGTAGTTATTGGCAATTTTAGAGGGGTCCCACACCTCTTGAATCACCACCCTAGACCTAGTTTATGAATTTGAAGATGAAGGTTTTAGAAATTAATTCTCCACATTTTGAGTACAGTGGTTATTTTTTCAATTAAATAAGGAGGCCTCATTGGGAACTTGGTGGTTCTACCTATAATTATTTACATAGAAGTATCTCTTGAATTATTTTCTAGACATATTTAGGGGGTATATAAATACCCATATAATAAATGAATGAGAAGAAATAAAAGAAGAAAATCCTTTTAAATTGATTTCACCAATTTTTATACACAAGGAAAGCAACACATTAACCTTTGTGCACTCAACTTCTTGAGGTCTAGCTGAGACAATTAATGAAAATATGATAAGATGATGGGTCTATGTGTTTTGTTGATTAGGATTGGATTTTTGGTGATAAGTGGTAAAGGGTGATCATGTCAATACTTTTCTCTCATACATCACATTGATTTTTTAGAGTGGTGAAATGAGAAGAGATATAATCCTAAGAACCTTTAGTGTGAATAAGGACATGATATCAAATTTCTTGGTCAATAATAGGTATGGGTATTTATATTAATAAACCTATTAAATTGGTTGACTCTATTGGGATGGCTATGTCAAGTCAATATTATGTGCTAGGAAAATGAAATATGATAAGGTTAGTCATAAGGGGGAAGAAAAGGAAGAGGGAAAGATTCAGACTTAGAGGCCATTAAATTAATGTGATAACATATGAGGGGGTATATTTATTAGGGTTTTTTATACACGTGTGGTCATCAATAACTTAAATTTGGATAATGATAATATGTGGAATATGATTATAATTAAATAATTCAATTCTAATCTTAGCATTAATGTCATTCTAGATGTTATTGGCATAAACCAAAGATCTAACTCTAGGAAAGATGCATGCTCTATGGAGATATGGTCACTTTTAAAGTGTCATCCAATGGGGAAGGAAATGTTGATAAAAGCATATATCTTATCTTGATTATGATTTGTAAAAGTATACTTATTATTTTGGAATGGTTGAAAATAAGGTTTATGCTTATATGCATTTTGAAAAGGCTTTTGTTTGATTCTATTTTTGGTGTTTTTTGTAATGTTTTACAAAAGAAATTAAAATACATTACTCACTAAAAATAAGATGTTTGAAATATTAAAATGAATAGTTGAAATTAAAATAAAGGAAGATAATTTTCTTTTTGTTCTTTTCAATATTTTAGGAGTACATGTGCTAAAACTAAATTCTAAATAAATGGTGCAAGTGCTTATTTTGGATTTCCTAGTTTGATTGCAAATTTTCACCTAAATGAACTGAATGAAATTTTATTTTTATTTTCTTTTCAAATGTGAATAAATAAAATCTATTATGCAATTCAGGTTTTGAACATGTAAATAAAGAGCTAATATCTGAAACTAGACTTTGTTTTATGCTATGCAATTTCCAATTTTTCTTGTGATCTAATCTATTATGCAAAATTTTGGGCTATTATATGATTGTATGAAGTTGTAATGATTGTATTATGGACTAAATAAAGTTTTATAATTTTTATTTTTGGGATTTACATAAGAATATTTAACATGAAAAAGAGAGAAACTAGATCTAGCATGCAAATTTTAACTTTTTTAGCTTGTGTGTGTGTGTGTGTGTGTGTGTGTGTGTGTGTGTGTGTGTGTGTGTGTGTGTGTGTGTGTGTGTGTGTGATTATTTTATGATTATATGTTTTAGATAAAATAAAAAATAGAATGGATTTATATGGTTGTATTTAGTGACAAGATTCACCTAATATACCGTATATTGAATAAAAACTATTATTCTTCAAAGATTTTGATATGCAAATACAAATAAAGAATCAAAATAAATAAAGGAAAATGATTTATTTTATTTTATTTTGAAATTTTATGAATATTAATCTATCTAGTGAATACAAAACTAATATAATCTTTTCTAATAAATAAAATAAAACTAAAAGCAAACCTCCAACTTAAGTAATGGTGAGATCAAGCGAAGGTGAGTATGTAGTTGGTGTCAGTAGATGATCCTTTGTCAATATTGATCTTGGTAACTCTCCAATAAAATTATGAAAAGATAATAAAATCAAGAAATATAATTCTGAAGAAGAAAGTAACTTGACTATGGCTAGAATGATTCATGAAAAATAAAGAACTGGTTGTAAATTCAATGAATTCCCTTCTCCAAACTTGTATAGAGTGACATAAAGATGATTGTATATTGAGAAAAAACTTCTCAAAATTAATAATAGGAAATATAAGGCTTTGTAAATATTGAAATATTCAATCTCTAATACAATTTTTAGATCTAAAAACCTATTAAAAGTGAGATACTTGTAAGGATAGTAAGGAGGTTACATGTGGGAGTTAATTGAAGCTTGACTAGGAGCCTGGTCAAATTAACTTGAAAAGGATTAATAAAAATAGTAGTAAGAGCGAGTTGGATAATATTTAATATGAACATAGAGTATGAAAATGAAGAAAAACCACCATGAGCATGAAAATAAAGTCTTGTATGCTAATTTAAAAAATTCACATACTGTGATATAACTATCGATGGATGAAGGTGGTGGAACCAAAACTATCATGGTATTTAACAAATCTATTACCTTGGATAATGGAACCATTTTTTTAAAAGATGAAACTATCGTAATGGTTAATTTTTCCATGACAATTTATGGAACCCATGATTTTATTTTTAGTGTGATGCTTTTGTCACCGTGCCAACATTTTTAAAATTAAATGCAAAACATTAAAAAAAGGAAAATTTGACAAGTGCAAAGTCTAAGAAAGGGGTAAAAAATAAAAAGGAGAGAGAACCAAGTCTAATAATATTTTGGTAGATATCCTTGTATCATCATTGGATTTGTCCCAAAATGTTGTACCATGCAAAATTTGGCTATGTACATATTTCCCCCTCTGGGAGATGCCTCAACATGAATTTATGAGAATGTTTTCCCAAGTAGTGGCATAATAAAAGGAAAATGAGGGTTATTAAACTTACCTTACTTATCTGTGTGGCATAATGAAGTCAATCGAGACACCCTCATGACATACGAGTAAAGCATGAGAATAAAGTGTAGTTTAACAAGAAAGAAGAAAAATATTAATTAATCAAAACATAGAAATGTATACTTACCATGTATACAAGGGTGAGGATACTACCTTAATCATCTCATATGGGGACTGAAATCGATGCCAAGTGATGTTGACCTACAAGAACAAAAATGAAAAACAACATAACTTACAATAATGCTACATAAAATAAAACATTAAAATTATTAGTGTTTAAATTTTTTTAGGTTTTTTACACATTAAATATGTCTCAAAATATGAGTGAATACAATATTTGAATGGAAATGACAAAAAATATAAGGTTTTCAAAACATAAAAACCAGTAAAATAGAATATTTATTTGAAAATTTGTTAAAAATGGAAATCATTTATGCAATTGAGTTTTGATAAATTTGAGATATGTATTTGTTGTGATGGATTTGAACCAAAAATTAGTCAAATAAATGAGTGTGATAAGAGGATGGTGAACATTCCAATGACAAGAGGAGCAAGTTAGACATGTGTAAGTTCTACTTAGTTTTGTATTTTTGTCTTAATTTTGAAAATTTGCTTGAAAATGAGTTTATTTTTTTTTTAAAATAGACTAGAAGGAATTTTTTGGCTTGGGGGGAAGGTTAGATTATAATTTTTTTCTTTTTTATGTTTTTTAACATTTTAAACTGTTTAGAGTGTTTTTAGGGTAGTCATGATTGACTAGAAAAACCATTAATGTCGTTATAGAAACATTATTCTTTATAGACTGATGATTACATTTTTGACACAATAAAATATATAACCCCCATAAGGTGGTTATATTTAATTTTTTTTAGTGGGGTAGATATGTAACCATTGTAGGCAACTCACATAACTAACACATTATGTAGATTGATAATTATATAACTATCACTTGCATAAGGTTGAGATTCCACCATAGGGAGAAAAGGGGTTATTTGAATGAAATTTTGAGGAAAAGGTACTAATTTAGGACATTTTTCCTTGCCTTTTGTAGGGAGATTAAATTTTATGGAATAAGATGAGGGAGCAATATTTGATCCCTAGAGTATTTGGGCAATAAATTATCGATGAGTTGGCCACATTAGATAAAGTAAATATACTTAGAATTACACATGTGGGGATTGTTTCCCCATAAAGAATGTTGTTTTGAAACCTATTCACATATTGGGATGTATACCATAACAATTTATAGTTCCAATAGGCCCTAATGTGTAAACCATCATTCTCATAGATGTGTATGGGATATTAGGCTCACCAGATACAAGTAGAGTTGTGACCTTCAAAGAGGACACAAATAGAGGCGAGGTTGCTAATTGGATAGAATATTTTAGTGATGAATATGAACTTAATGTGGGTGTCAAGCATGGTGTCAAACTAGTATGGGTAGAGCAACCAACAATCCTAACCCTTGATAAGGTGATCATAGGGATCATTACCCCTAACTAGTGGGAGACAAGGGGATAGATCACCTTATCTAAATATAGGCACATATTTTTAGGAGCATTGAAAAGAGGGCTTGATGGTTTTCATGGGCCTAGGAGGTTCTTGATAGTACCTAAAAAAATTTCTATTGGATTGTGAGGTTGGAGGCTCTATTTGTCAAACACCCCATACTCGTCATGAGTTGGATGCATGAGCACATGACCCCTTACTAGTGATGGGTAGCGATCAAGGTTGTAGGGGTCATAACTATATCTTTGGGGATGGGTATGACATCATTTAGAGACTTGACACAAGTGGTGAGTACATTAATAGTATCAAATCTAGTGGCTTTGCTAGGAAAGTTGGTGAATGAGGTGGTCACTCTCATAACTTATGATATTGATAAGCATGTAAGAGACATGAAGCTAATATTGAGGTGCACCCCATGGATAAGGTACCCTAGTATTTCTATCTATAGTATGTATCCAACCTGCCCATTCCATAGGTAGTGGTCATGGGGAACATATGGATCATAGACTCCATATTGGGGAGATTGGGGGGGAGACCCCCTCACACTCAAGACTCCCATCATTGGTAAAACTATAATGGTATGAAGAGGAATATGATAGGTAGGACAATATCCTATACAATTTGTAGTGGCAATTATAGTTATGGTGGGAATCTTGTAGTAGGTACCACCACCACATCAATAGAAATAACCACCACCACAATAGGATCACAAGACATTCAACTTTTGGAGGTGGTCAGTTACCTCTAGTAGGAACTTAAAGTCACTATTGTATTTATACTTTTTGACTTTTGAGATTTTAGACACATTTTTTGTCTACATAGGCGATTTTACTAAGACATGATGTATATAAACTTGACATTGATTATATATATATATATATATATATATATATATATATATATATATATATATATATATATATATATATATATATATATATATATTAGATTACTTTACTTATTTGGAATTGTGTACTGTGATTTTTAATTTTTCATGTTACTTTTTATTTTTTGCACTTTAAATGATTATAAATGCAATGTATCTATGTTTTGGTAAATGTTGTGGATATGCTTATATATTTGAGATGTGGAAAATGAATGTATGTAGACATAATGAAATGAATGTTTTGTAAAAACTAAAAAGGCGCTAACATAATTTTTTAGGGGATAATAGAGTTATTTTAATTACACAACATATAAATTTAAAATTGAAGAAAAAGGGACAAAAGGGGATAGGATATATGTGAGATAGTGAAAGTAGAAAACTATACATCAAGACTTCATAATAAATAGTTGGTTGACCTAATACTTATGAGTAAAAGGGGTTTTTTACTTCTTACTAAACTCATAAAACACTAGTATTTTGGATTCATCTAAAAGTGCCAACCTTGATATAATTGGTAAGAGGGATAAATTTATCCTTTTGTCATAGACATCTAGACAAGCTTTATGGGGAATTTTATTGCTTTTTTTGACACTTTTTGAATTAAAATTTTCTCTTTATTTAATTTTTGTGACCCCATAAACTTAATGTCATGCTACTATGAAGACACATGGTCTCATCATGAAAGGATAGATGTAGGTGAGTAAGGGCATCTCCCTCCAATGCTAACACCATAAAATTAGTAAGATGCAAGGTTTCAACACTGAGGATTAGCAATGGGAGAGAGATGTGATATTTGATTTGATTTGATTTGTATAATCTTGAGTTTGTATTAATGTCTCTCTTTATTTATTTTTGAATGTTCCAAAACCCAAATCTTGTCCCCATGCAATTATTAATATGCAAGGGCTCATCATCGAGGACTAAGATAAGTAAGGTTACCTAGTTTGAATATGCTAGGGTTTTTACTTACAGGGAACCATGAAAGGATAATTTGTCATGGAAAAGATTATAGACAAAGTTGTAGGCTATAGTTTTTTGAGATTTCACAATAAAGTATATATGAATGAGGTACACAATGATCTTAATAACTAAGAAAAGGACCTACGTCATGATGATTTTGAGAATGTTTTCTAAGGGGAAATATGGTGTTATAGAAAATGAGATAGAATGATATGTTTCATTTTGAAAGTTTTTGACACACAAAATCATAGCTTATCGACCACTAAAAAAAATTTAATACATAAAATAACACATAAATAATATGTAATTTATTTATTATGAAATGAGGGAAATGTGAAATGTAATGTCTATATGTAAAAATGTTTGAGTTGTAAAGAGTTCATAGACTCATCGAACTCATTACCCTCAAAAAGGGCATAACTAAAAAGCTTCATTATTAAAATCCCTAGTCACTATATACGGGCCCAACTAATTAGGATTGAGTGACCTTCTCCATTTTTATTATCTATTATACTATCAAGTCTCAGGATAGTATTATTTATAATGCATAAAATTTTTTGTTTTTATTGTCATATCTAAAAAAGGGAAAGGAAAAGATTGTTAAAATTTAGTAAGAATTTCTCTATAGTTTTCCACTTCTATATGGGAGAGAGAAGATCTCAACTTGATAATTTTTTGGTCCTCCTTGGAACCAATTTTTTTTTTATAGTGTCATGGATAAAATTTGAAGTTCCTTCATCAAGTGTTGCTATGGTAAGGGGAAGGAAAATAATATCATAAGTTATTCTAACATCTAAACTAAAATTGGCCCCTACATGATGGGGCATTTATTGATTGTATTAAGGAGGTGGATCATGAAGATATTTTGTGGTCTATTCCCATGCCCAATATTTATACCATGCTAACATGGTGTATTTTAGTAGTGGATTTGAGATCCTCTAGACCAAGAGGATTGTGAGGGCTATATGTTCCAATAATATAAGGATCAAATGGTAAATTTATAAGATCTTATTTTTCTAGGATGTTTATGATTTCAACTATTGACTTGGTTGATATGGATGGTATCATAATAGGGTTTTATTCACTCAATTTTTATATTTCCTTGACCCCATTTTGTTCAATAATTTCACTTAGAAAATATTTGGGGATTTTTGAACTTGACTTCAATATTTTTGTAATCTTTAAGGGTTCCTTATCTTTGGCTGAAGTTAGGGATAATACCACACTATTTCTAGGTAGGTGATAGTTGATATGAATCCTCAATCTCTTATTGAAGTTGACTTGAATAACATCAAAGGTATTATGATCCATTTGAGTTATAAAAATCTTCACTAGATGAAGGAATCAGATCTATTGTAATATGGTAGAGGGGATCAGTTTCATATTGTGAACCTATAGCCTTCCAAAGATCATGTCATAGTTTGTGTCCCTATCAATCATGTAAAACTATGTCAAAAATTTTTTGGGCCCAAAGTTACTAGAAGAAAAATGGTCCCAATGGAAGTGGACTTGAGGTTATCATAGTCTCTTAGTGTGTTACAAGTGGTGGAAAAATAGGTTTCCCCATAACCAAGTTTAGAGATAAATGAAAAGGGGAATATGTTAGCAACCACCCCATCATTGACCATTACTCTCTTTAAATAGTTATTATAAATTTAGACTTGTAAAAATAATAATGGATCCCCCTCCTATCCATCTCAGGATATGAGGTAAGATTCTTAAGGTCAAATATGTAGCCAATTTCATTTTATTTTTTCCCAATGAGAACATGTCTAAGATGATCAAATGAATTCAACCTTGGGTGAAGTGTGACACTAACTAGGTGCTATAATCCTAAGGCATAAAGTAATGTTGAATGATGGGCATGAGAGGTATTGAGAAAATCCATTAATGAGATATGAGAAAATGTCTATGTAATGTCAAAAACTAAATCATAATTTCTCACATGATTGGAGTTGATGTTAGTCTCCAAAATAATTGGGAAATGGGGAGTTGTAGGTTTATGCTCTCTTATGCAAGTGATGATGTTTGAATCTTCATCTATTTATAATTTCACAACTCCTATCATATAAGTTTTCCCCTAAGGTCCCAATTATGGATCCACATTAAGACTGGTTGAGTATGAATTATAAGATTTGGTGTTATGGGTTATAAATGATGGAGGTTGGTTGTTTTGGTTACCCTATGGCTATTTTTATATGTTATGCTACTAGTTGTCAAGAATTAGGTTTAAGTATATGTGTAAATGATGTTTTGAGGAACCACATGACTAGTTGGTGGAACTTGTGGCTTTGTGTTAGCATTCCTAGGAACATATCTACAAATTTTTATTATTGGTCCTTAGGGAGTCTTTGAATAAAATTGTTTTATTACTTACAGACACGAGTATCATGTCTAACAACTATATGAAAAAGACAATAGACATTGGGATCATAATCCTTGGGCCTCTATTTCCAATTTTACTGACTAAACCATTGTGGGTTATTTCCTTGATGAAAGTGTTGGTTATAATATTTTGGGTGATGGTCAACATTTTGAAATTTTTTGTTAGTTGGATTATGAAACTATTTTTCATAGGGTAGTGGATGGTTAAAATATGGAGGTTGATAAGGTGTACTTGGAAAACATGTTATAATAAGGTGAAAGAGGGTTAGAAAAATAAGAAAGATTTGACACCTATAAATGAGAAGTGTATGTGGGTGGCATGTTGGCCAGAGATTTACTTAGAGGAATTAAGGGTGGTGGAGTGTTGGTCACCATTTTTTTAGGAGTAATGTAAGAAAATACACCTCCAAAATGGATTTGAGTGGAAGGTTGATATGGCAGAGGAATTTTAGAAGCTATTAGGTTAGGGATTATATGATTAAGGATATCCCCAAAATATTGGTTTAAAGTGTACTTAATTGGAGATTAACTTGTTTGATAAGGTGATAATTGATAGTTTGTCATATGAATTAGAATGGATGAGGAATGGAATTGGTTATAAGGGATATAAGTCATCCCTTGGTTGAGAGAGATTTGGTTTCTCTCTAATTATTGAATGTGACCAACGAGGGTAGGGATAAATTCACTTGATGAATAAATAATGTTAGATATAAGAACCTCTAGTATGAAATATTCAGGAGGGAAATATTGATAACCAATAATTAAATAATTAGTGTTAGAATAATCAAGAGGATATATTATGATTGTTCACATGGGACATAGATATTTTGGTTCTTGTTGGAATGATGTGAGGACTATTTCAATTTTCTTAGCCCATCCTCTAGATATCAAATTCTATCAATGTATTGATCGAATCTCTTTATGATTTATGTATTTGGGATATGAAAGCTAATTTATGGTATAATTAATATTTAAGGATAGGCCCCTTATCTATTAGTGAAAGTCATATTGTTAGAGCCTTGGTAATTACTAGTGGTTTTAAATGGGTCTCACACTTCTTGAATCACTACCCTAGACCTAGTTTGTGATTTTGAAGATGAAGGGTTTATAAATTGACTCTCCATGTTTTTAGTGGAGTGGTTATTGTTTATTCTAACTGAATAAGGAGGCCTCCCTAGAAACTTGGTGGTTCCTCGTATAATTGTATATATTAAAGGATCTATCTAATTATTATCTAGACA
This sequence comes from Torreya grandis, assembly GCA_037957365.1. Lineage (NCBI taxonomy): Eukaryota > Viridiplantae > Streptophyta > Pinopsida > Cupressales > Taxaceae > Torreya > Torreya grandis. The sequence continues at coordinate 2,600,673 of JARHVA010001507.1, forward strand.
TATTCATGGGGTATGTAAATACCCATAAAATAAATCAATGAGAGGAGATAAAGTGAAAGAAATAAAATAAGAGAGGAAAATAAAAAAGGATAAGCCTTTTACATTAGGTTCACCAAATTTTGTACATGGGCAAAGTGACACACTAACATTTATGCACTTGACTTCTCGATGTCTGGCGAGACAATTGATGAAAAAATGATAGGATGATGGGTCTATAGATTTGGTTGATTAGGTTAAGGTACAAAGACAAAACTTTGGATAAAAGCTGGTAAAGGGTGCATGTGGAAATACTAGAATATCTCTCTTGCATCACATTACTTTTTGAGATCATTGAATTAAGATGAGATAGAATTCTAAGAACCTTAAGTGTGAATAAGGATAAGATATATAAGTTATTGGTCAATACTAGGTATGGGGAATTGGGTTGAATAAGGATATAGAATTGGTTGATTCTATTGAGTTGACTATTTACATTTAATTTTATCCACTAAGGAATGAAAAATGATGAGGTTTTTTTCTGAGGAAGAAAAGGAAGAGGGAAAGATTCAGACTTGAAGGTTGTTAAATTGATAGGCTAACATATAAGGGGTTCTAATTATTCAGGGTTATTCTACATGGGATTAATAATCAAGATATTTAATTTGGATAATGATAAGATTTGGCATGGGAGTATAATGAAAATATTTAAGTCTAAGCTAATCATTAATATTGCTGTAGATGTTACTAGTGTAAATGAGAGATCTAATTCTAGGAAAGATGCCTACTCTTTGGAGATGTGGTTACTTTGGAATTGCATTCCAAGGGGATTTTTTTTTTGAAAACACATATCTTTTATTTATTATTATTTTTAAAAGTATACTTGTTTTTTAATGACTAAAACCAAGGTTTAGGTTTATATCCATTTTGAAAAGGATTTTATTTTATTTTGTTTTTCGTGTTTTCGATAATGTTTTGCAAAGGAAATTAAACTACAATACTTGATCAAAATAAAGTGTTAAAAATAATGAAACAAATATATGAAATTAAAATAAAGGAATATTGTTTTATTTTTGTTATTTTCAATATTTTTAGAAGTACAAGTGCTAAAACTGAATTCTAGAGGAATAATGCAAGTGTTAATTTTGGCTTTCCTAGTTTGATTGTAAAATTTCACATAAATGCACTAAATGAAATGTTTTTTTATTTAATTTTATAATGAGAATAAATGAAATATATTATGAAATTAGGTTTTTTAAACATGAAAATTAATAACTAATATTTGAAACTAGAGTTTGTTTTATGCTATGTAATTTCTATTTTTTCTTGTGATCTAGTCTAGTACACAAGCTAGAATGCAATTTTAAAAAATGATTGTATGAAGATATAATGATTTTATTATGGAAAAAATAAAGTTTTATAATTATTATCTTTATTATTTATGTAAGTCTATTAACATGCAAAAGAGAGAAACTAGATCTAGCATGCAAATTTTAATTTTTCTATCTTTTGGGTGTGTGCATGTGTTTGTATGCTTGTTTTATGAGTTCGTGTTTGAGAGAAAATGAAAAATATAATGGATTTATGTGGTTGTATTTAGTTACAATATTATCTTGATCTACCATATATTGAATGCAAAACTACTATTCTTTGAAGCTTTTGATATGTAAATACAACTAAGAAATCAAAACTACATTTTTTTGTGTAAAAGAATAGAGAAGAGAATGATTTATTTTCTATTATTTTGATATTTTATGAATATAAATATATTTAATGAATGATAAAAATAATTTAATATATTATAATAAATAAAAAAATTGAAAATAAATCTTCAAACCTGACTAATTATGAGATCAAGAAAAGGTAAAAATGTAATCAATATGAGTATGTAATACTTAGGTAGCTAGCTCCTTTGATCAATATTGATGTTGGAAATGCTTGAATTAAAGGATTAAACTAAAATAGAAGAAATAAATACATAATTATGAATAATAAATTAGTTGGATCATGGCTGAATTGATTAAGGAATATCAAAGAACTAGTTAGAAATTTGTTGAATTACCTTATCCAAATTAGTGTAAAGTGACATGAAGATGACTAGATAGAGGAAAAAATTCTCTAAAAAAATATTAGGTAGGATAAGGCTTTGTAAAACTTTAAATATTAAATATTTGGTATAATTTTTGGATCTTAAAACCTATAAAAAGAGAGATACTTATAAGAAAAAGGAGGTTTCATGTGGGAGTTAACTAAAGCTTGACTAGGAGTTTGGTTAAGTTAACTTGATAAGGATGGATAAAAATAGGAGTAAGAGTGATTTGAACAATCATGAATTCAAATAAAAAGTAAAACAATAAATAAATAAAAATAGAAACATGTAAATCATATGAAAACTAAAGTCTCAAATGCTAATTCTAAAAATGTACATGCTATGACAGAATGACTAGTGTGTGAAGGTAGAGGGATTGAAAATGTCATATATTTAGAAAAACTACGACCTTGGCTAATGAGAGTTCCATTAAATTTAATTTTTTGCCATGGTGGTTATATTTTAACCGCAATGGTTTCATCATCATGACAACATTTTTAAAATTAGAAGGAAAAAAATTATAAAAATTAGAATTTAACAAGCATAAAGGCCAATAAATGGGTAAAAATCAACAAAAAGGGGAGAGAACCAAGTTTTAGCACATTTTGGTGGAGATATTTGAATCATCATTGGATTTGTTCAAAATGATACACCATACTAAATTTGGGTGCCTACATGTCGTAATATAAAAAATGAGGGGCCAAATAAAAATTAGAGGAATCTAAATAAAAAATAGAGGGACACAAGAAGATGAAGTTGCAAAGTATTCAACCAACAGAATGATAATGTAAAATTACAAAGAGGATTATAGGGAGAGAAGTATATTAGTGATTCATATTCTGAATGTATATGTATTTAAATCTTGAGAACTAATATTATTTATCCCTTATGTGAATTTGGTTACAAGGCTAATGTCATCCCTTCATGGGGATCCCCTACCATGACTACACCAGCATTAATATTGTCCTAAGAAAAATAAAGGTATGGAATTTGAGTAAAAATATATAGATGTTTTCAATTAGGATCAAGGTTGAGAAGTATATATTTAGATAAGTTTTATATGCATATGAAAGGAGCACATGAAGAGTAGTGAAAAATATGAGAATTCATAGAGATAATAAATTACACACAAGTGTACAAAGCATGAGATAACAAGGAAAAAACACTATGGAAAATGGTCTTGTACCAAAATTCATCATCTAAAAAATTCCCTACATTGATGTGCATACGTGAGTGAATGCATACATGCATTGAATTGTAAAGATAAAAAATTAAAGCATGTACCTTCACTTACCTAGGGAAGGTTAGAGGGACTAAATGATGTTTTAGATAAGTTACATCCACATTGAATTTGGTGACATCCCTGAATGCAATTGATAATTTATAAAAGTAGTCAAAATTGTAATAAATGTTTTTATTTTGAAATTAAAATTAAATTGAATTAAAATTTTAAAAAATAAGAGGAGGAATGATGGTGACCAGGGTGAAGGCAATGATAGGATTTTTTAAAACTGGATGTGGGTGGGAAGCTGTAGGTGAGGAGGAAGAGGGGGGATGATGATGAGGATGGTGACTAGGAGCGAAGGAGTCTTGTGGATATTTTGTGATTGGGGGCTATAAAGCAGATCTTAGAGACTAGAAATGACCAAAGAATATGATGTTTACATAGTCTTCTTCTAGAAATTGATAGAGGTCCCACCCACACAACAAAAGAGGTGTCTAGAATACTCTACATGGGGAGTTACCAGAATCACTCTTTTATACACTAATGGTAGTGGTTGGGTTTTAGGGTTGGATGATGCCTTTCATCCACCTTTCCCTTGGATGGATGAAAGCAAAGGTCTGGCTGAGAGTGTTTGATATCTTGGTAATTATTTTGGTAGAATTCATAGGGACTCATGGTCATTGCATTGGATTTGGAATAATTCCATGTTTTGTGCCATGAACCAAGTTGGATTGAGGAAAAATGTGGACCTATGCTACTCTTAGTTTTATGGACTTGGTAAGTCCTTACCCCCTATGTTACCCTAGAGTTTTGCTGGTGGTGGGATGGTAGGGAAAAACCATTTTGTGGGGTTTGGTCTTGTGCTTTGAATGGGAAAGGAAACACTCATAACAAGGGTGGTATTTGGTCTTCCATTAGTATGTTGGTCATCTACGATAAGGACATTTTATTATGGTTAGTTTTTTGGGTGGATGATAGAGGATACCACCCCTGTCTCCAACTCTGGGGTGAGATGGGTATTAGAGGAACCCACCCCCTTAGTATTTTAAGTGACATGGTTATTAGAGGAAGACAAGATTAAACCCTCCTTATTTGCTTGGTAAATGAAAGTATTATTGTATTTTTATTTGGGCAAGGTTTTTGCCTTTTTCAAAGATCTCAGTTTTATAGAAGGCATTTTGTTGGTTTTAAAAGGACCCAAATTTTCTATTGCCTCCTTTTACAATTTAAGGGTGGATATTAGAGGAGCCCAAATAATATTAAAATAGGAGGACAAGCATCTTATTATGCTGACACTGTCACTTGAGAATTTGAAACTAAAGATGTTACACTTGTGGGCACGATGATAAGTGTTGTATCTTATACTAATATTAGTACTAATTATTTAGATGTCTTTGTCACCTCTTACCCATTTGTGGGTTGAGGGTCCACATTTGTATCAGTGTTTTGCTCCTTCTCTATCTTCTCTATAGGGGTTGGGTTTACTATATAAGTGGAAGAGGTGGGGGAAATGGAAATATATGTGTCTATTAGGTCTATGGGAGATGGAAGTGATTCAATGGAGGAGTAGACATAGGAAGTGACATCATCTTATTATGCTGACACTGTCACTTGAGAATCTGAAACTAAAGATGTTACACTGGTGGGCACGATGATAAGTGTTGTATCCTATACTAATATTAGTAATAATTGTTTAGATGTATTTGTCAACTCTTACCCATCTACGAGTTGAGGGTCCACATTTGTATCAGTGTCTTGCTTCTTCTCTATCTCCTCTATAGGGGTTGGGTTTACTATAGAAGTGGAAGAGGTGGGGGAAATGGAAATAGATGTGTCTATTAGGTCTATGGGAGATGGAAGTGATTCAATGGAGGAGTAGAAATATAAATTATTATTTTAATTCTATTTGGGCAAGGTTTTTGCCTTTTTTAAAGATCTAAGTTTTATAGAAGGCCTTTTGTTGGTTTTAGAAGGACCCAAATTTTTTGTTGCCTCTTTTTACAATTTAAAGGTGGATATTAGAGGAGCCCACCCATGGTTCCATCAAGTTCTAGGGTCCCATAATTTTAGAATGGATATGGATGAAACCTATTTGAGGGTTGTGTTATGCTCTAAATTTTTTATGAATCTTAGTGGGAGGAAAATCAAAATCACTATGATTTGTCTATGTAGTGGTGGGACAAAAGACTCATATGGTAGAAGACCTTCTTCTCTAAAAGGTATTATGTCTGATAATGTCCTAAAAAATGACATGATAGAGGGTGTTTCACCTTTTAAATTCACTATTTTGAAGTACGTTCTTGTTCTAAAGGTTACAAGATCCTTAAAAATCTTGGTTGTTGGTACCTTAAAACACTCACATTTCATGCTTAAAGGTTTTGAGAGCCTCAAAACTCCCTTATGATTTGCAAAGATTGTGGATCCTAGTGGGAGGATCAACCCACTTGTTGACTCAATTATGTGGAAACTGTTTAAATGACCTAGGAGGTAGAAGACATTATTTGTTAGTTGAACTTATGTTCTATAACTTGTTTCTTGTTGTACTTTGCCAGGTTGTGAATCCTAGTGGGATGATAATCCCATTCACTAAAATTCTACTATTTGGTGGCTATGCAAAAGACTTGCTAGTGAAATTTCTCCTTCTTTGTTGGATATTTTGGTTTGTAGTTCCTTTAGAAATGACAAGATGAAGGGAAATTGTCCTTTAAAATTCACTATTTAGCTTTTTTTTTGTGTTCCATAGGTTACGGGACCCTCACAACCCTAGTTGTGGGAACCCCTAAAACCCTCATGTTCTCTTATCTCACCTTGGTCCTAGGGACCTTTAATTAACTTGTTAAAGGTTGGGGGAGCCTAAAAACCCTCATGATCTCTAGTCTCACCTTGGTCTTGGGGACCTTTACTTAATTTTTTAAAGGTTAATGGAGCCTTCAAACCCTCTTTACTATTATTTTAGGTTACGAGATCCTTAAAATCCCTAGTTGTGGGAATTCTTAAAACCCTCATATTATCTAGTCTCACCAAAGTAAAGGGTACCTTTAATTCTCTTGTTAAATGTTTAGGGAGCCTTCAAACCCTATTTGTTGTTCTTGGTTGTTAGAGGTATTTTCTTCCCTCTTTATTGTGCCTGGATGTGGGTCTAGTTATCAAAACCCTCACTTTCCTAATTCATAGCTCCAATCTTCAAAGAGTTTTACCTTATCAAATAAAAAAACACAATTGATCTATATTGAACTAGATTCTAATGTAAATTTATAAACAATACCCTCTATTATATTTATTATGATTTAAAATTAGACATAACCACCACTTATCTAAGATTTTTATGAACCCAACTCACTTCTTTATCAAGGAAATAAAGTTTTCTTGAAGTAGAGATACCTATATTTATGATTAGTAATGTTTAATAAATAGTCTCTGGTTTATTTTTTTGAAAATGTTGTGATATATGCTCCCATTTTAAGGTGAGGGGTTAAAAATATTATGATTTTAATCACTCATCTCAAAATAATGTAGTTACAATTGCCATGTATACTAATATTATTTATAGTCATTACCATTGAAAAATTACATAAAACACATGTAACTATCATAGAATTTCACATGTAAATATCCTTAAAAGGATGTGTGTGTGTGCATGTGTGTGTGTGTGTGTGTGTGTGTGTGTGTGTGTGTGTGTGTGTGTGTGTGTGTGTGTGTGTGTGTGTGTGTGTGTGTGTGTGTGTGTGTGTGTGTGTGTGTGTGTGTGTGTGTGTGTGTGTGTGTGTGTGTGTGTGTGTGTGTGTGTGTGTGTGTGTGTGTGTGTGTGTGTGTGTGTTTGTGTGTGTGTAGTCATCCCCCACTTGTCATGTCATATAGGAAATATAACATCATGAAAAACTCAATGCAAAAGCATATTATTCCCTCTATGACAAAGTAAGGCAAGTAGAACCAAGATGACTAATATATAAAATATACTCCTAGTAGGACTAGATATAAAAATGAGAAACACACATAAGTATAATTCCCCCATATATGCATGATAAGCACCATTGACATGTAGGAACAAAGAAAATATGCCAAAATATACATGCATGATATATATAATGGCACTAATCATAGTATAATAATATGCATGATAAGTATCATGGAAAAAATATAATATATCACAATCGAATTACACCAAGATTAGTACCACATATAAGTTAGTAATTCAACATGTAAGAATGGGACTCACAAGACATGAAAACATAATAAGAGGATCCTCTATGAAAAAAATGAAAAAACACAAATACTCATACAAATGAACATGCTAGCAAGTAATCAAACACAACCTAGAATGTAACAACCATAGAATAACAAATACGAGTAGATATCCATCTAACACACAAGATATAGGTACTAGTAGGATATGTATAATCTATGTAAAGTGGCTTAATATGATAAATTAATAGCAAGGAAAAGTATCACTATGATGATATTTTATGTGAATATGATCCTAGAATAGTCATGCCACCAATGTAATCGTGCCCCATAGTGTGTTTTCCAAGTAGCCACATCACATTTAAATGATCCATAATAATATTTTTATATTATCAACTCAAAAAATACCATGATAAACATGTGTGTAAATCATGGATATGAAAAAATCTAGTGTAGGTAGATATATAACCAATGATAAATAAGTATTTATTATTTATATATATATTAACATTTTTGAGTTGTTAATATTTTATAGAAGAAGATAGATGATAAGATGGCACAAGGGAACATAATATAAGAATGGATAAAGACTCATGGAATAAAGAATAGAAGTAAAAGGGTGTAGATGCTTAAATTTGGATTTATATGTTAAACTAATCTTGTACACTTGACAAATATATCTCAAGGATCTACCCTTCAATTTGACCTTCCTCACAGCTGAAAGGTTCACACTCACCACCTCTCTAGATATAATTACTTACTTCTTAGTCCAATCCTAATTATTTTAATTATCTAGATCACCTATAACCATATAATGCCTAAAATCTGATATATTTCCTTCCAATTTAGTTACAAAACCTTAATAACTTTCCTTCATCTTGGATAGTTACATTCAAGACATGACATTAGAATCAATACAACTATCCTTACTCTAATTCAAGTGTAATTACCTTATAAACACTCAAGTTTTAAAATATTTCAAAGTGTATAGGTCATCCTAATAATGCCATTAACCCTTTTATGAGGATTATTTCAAAAGAACTAATATAAATACAAGTCAAAGCTAATTCATTTAGACATCTAGAAACTACCAAGAAATCACAAATTCAAGATAAATAAATCATTTATATAATAAAGCTATTATTCCCTATTTTCATATTAAATATATGAGAAATCATACTACAGGTTTGAATCACTCAAAAGATAGCCCATGAGCCATATTTATCAAGTTATAATATAGATCACTACATGCATTGTCATATAGTATATTTCACCCTTGTGCACACACACTTATACACATAGGGGAAAATTACATAACTCTAATGCCATAATTTAAGTATTATTTATGTAAGTAACACTACTTATCAGAGGGGTCTTTGAGGTCAGCTCGACATCGTGAGTCAATTAACCAATTTTTGGCAAGGTAACCTAACCTAAGGTAGAGAGTTAGGGTTTGAACTATAAAAAATCATTGAAATATTATGGATGATATCTAAATACATTAGAAAAAGGTGATATAAAACCCCAAGATACCTATGCATTCACATCTTGATAAAATGAATATTTTGTATAGGATAATTGTATTAGTATTTAGATAATAGTATCAATGAAGTATCCATGGGGCAACACAAGTATCCAGGTATGCATAAAGAATATTTATAGAATTTAAAAACTATTTCTTGGACATCAGACAACCTATTGATACACATGTACATCTCATATTTATTTACGCATCATTTAATAAGCTAAGTATTGTTTCTTTTTTATGATTGTGAAATAAAAATAATGTATAACATTGTACTTTCTATATTTAGTATTTTCATAATTCAACCCTAAAATTGAATATCATAAATTAAATTATTTAATTGATCTTATTTAAGGAATAGGCTATCTCACTCTTGAATAACATATTCCTCCCAACCCTTAATCTAGAAAATGGCCAAACATTTGGTGAACATAACCTCTAAGTCTTCCATATAAATCTTAGCTTATTTTAGGGTTTTCAACCTTCTAAGGTATTTATTTGTTATTTTTATTTAGATATGTTCTATTATTTACATCCAAACTAGATGTATCTATATATTAAGTGGTGTTTCTATTGAATATATTGAGTTACCCCTTAAGCCATATAAAATGTCTCAAACCAATACCATGTAAAATTCTCATAATAATGAGAGTGAAAATAATGATAATGAGCCACATAATGAAAAATTTATTATATAATATATATCTAATTGTGAGGATAAGAAACACATGAGGATAATGAAAATAAACAAGTAGACCATGATCAAGTTAAGGTTATTGAATTATTTTGTGAGCATATTTGTGAAGATCCCAAAGATATTCATAAAATATTGCATACTATATTAGACACTAAAAATTATAAAAGCATAGATGAAAAACCATATGCATCTATGATTGATCATGATATTAGAGCTATGGGACATCCCCATATTCCCATTTCTCACCTTTGATCACAACATTACATACTATATCTAGTGGGGGCATGGGTTATGTCTTTAAACAATTGTTCCCCAAAACAAATATAACTATTTCTAAATCTTCCATGGGAACCATTAGTAATTTAACCCAATTACTGGTTTTAATGCCTATTTCAACACAAATGTTTGCATCCCATTTGGTTAATTGTCAAACTTCACACCTTAGTGATCAAAATTGTAAGGTCTTATTCAAACTATAATACTTTTGGAAGCTAAGGTTACCAAAATTGAGAAACATTCTATGAAATCACTTCATGCTATTGATTCACAAGATGTATTATATAACCCTCTTACACTTGAGATATCTTTGTACCCTTTACCAAATAGTTTTGTTGCACCCAAGTTCACACTTTATGATGAAAAGGGTGATATTGAGAAAAATATTTGACCATTTTATGTGGCATCCATTAATTATGCTTCCAATGATAAAATTTGGACCAAATTATTTCCAAGAAGCTTAAAGGACTATGACTTGAGATGGTTTTATGATCTACCAATACAATTATTAAAAACATTCAAATCCATATCTAATAATTTTTTAGTGAAAATTACTAAAAAGATGTCATATGCACAAATTGACAAGATCAAACAAGGAAATAATGAACCAATTAATTAATATATCTTAGAGATATAAGACAATGTTGGCCAAAATGACAAATACAATGGTAGATAAATAACTTCCAAAAATATTAAAGCAAAGTTTGATTACTCATTTACATTAGTCATGCATCTATTATTTTCAATAAATTAAAATATTTTGATGACATATGGAATATTTTTTGAGATAGAGAAATGAAACTTATTGCATTAGACAAGCTCAAGTATGCAGCTAACACATTAACTACATCCACTAACAAGTTTCATATCAATCCAAGTTGCAGGTTAAAACCTATTGAGGATAAAAAGGACACAACTACCATGGTTAATATAGTGCCACAACAACATAATAGGATCATCCTATCCAATGCACCTAAGAGAAAATTTACATGAGTCCCTGAATCTCTATATTTGTTACTTTTGAAGCTGGTAGAGTGCCATCTCATATCTCTCCCTCCTAATATGGTGGTTAAAATGAGTCGACCTTTACCAAAATGACATGATGTCAATGATATTATGACTACCACCAATGTGTGGGGCATTCTAAAAGTAGATGTTATAAACTAAATCAAAAGATATAGGACCTTATTGATAGTGATAAACTTACCTTTGAATATTCTCCTATAGATTTAGGATCACAACTAGATGATCATCAAAACCAAAATATATTTAACAATCCATTACAAGATCATTATAAGGACAAATCCAAAAGTGTGAATGGAATATCATGCACATCATCCTCCATCCCATTATGGGATCCAATTATATGGGATTATTGGTATATTTATATGTGAGATACCTCCTATGGGTCTAAGACCTTCTATTTCATTTAAGGACAATGAGATTATGGATGATGACTCAAATCTTCATTCCTTATTTATCAAGGCATATATTGATCATCACCTTATACATAATATTATGATTGAAAATAGTGATAGTGATAATATATGAACCCTAAAATTACTCACACATTTTTGATACACACATGATTACTTATTCCCTTCAACTAAAATGATAAAATAATTCGATGGGAGGCTACAACACATTTTTTGTGACATTGATTTACCTCTCTAGGTTGGTCCAACACATGTGACCACTATATTTTTAGTTATACCACATATGGGAGTATTTAATATGTTATTGGGATATCCTTAGATACATAAGATCCATGTAGTACATTCCATCATACACGGTTGTCTTAAGTATATTCATGCTAATAAGGTAATTACATTTTCTAGGATTCCATATGAACATACTTCATAATAGGGTAAGAAACAAACAATCTAATTTTTTTGGAACCCCATACTTGATATACCTTTAAATTAATTAGTTATAGTGGAATCTTCAAGATCCTCATTCACACCTCAAAGGCCTATCCATTTACCTATAACAGAACACCATGTTTTAAAATGGGCAACAAGATACACTATTATATTGAGGAGATTAAAAAACATACAAAAGTGGATTAAAAAAACCCATACACCTTATATTAATAATTCATCACCATAGAGTCCTATGAAACATACACAGAGCATCATAAATTTTACACATTCAGATTTAACACATATACATGATCCTTAGTAGCATGACCAATTTATTATATCAAATTCAAAGTATAAAGCACCATATGATCATCCATTATATGGGATAATAAACTAAAATTATTTAAAAACATTTAAAAAATCAAAAAATTAAAAAAACTAATAAAAATCACATATTCCAAAAATACAAAAACATTAAAATATTTGCAAAAATACCAAAAATATTTAGCATTTCACATGTTTACTAGGTTCTTTCATATTTTGTTTACATTATGTTAGTATATAACATATAATTTATATATAAATATATTTTTCATGGGTAGTTGAGTGTGATATAGACATACATTAAATCCATGATATCTCAAGTATGTAGATGTTGGACCTTTCCTCTTCCAACATGATACACTACGTTGGGGGCATCTTGCTTATATATGATCATGATTGACATAGGTTCTATTATTTTATGATCATTTTTCATTATCTTAAAAATACTATATATCTTACACATGCCTATACTCATATTTATATCTTATGCAATGTATTTGATATGCTATTCTACATGACATTTACATTAGCTTACTTGAGTGTACTTGTTTACTTATTTATCTTACTTGTGGAAAATTTTGAACATGTTATTTTGCTTGTTAGACATAATTACTTGAGTATTGATTGATTATTTGGTGTGTGGAAATTTTCACATGTATTCCACTTGAGTGTGCGACATTTGAAAATGCCCCTTATTTGTAGTATCCTTGGACCCCTCTTTGTGTGACATTTGAGTACTCTTGTGTATGTGTTTGTTTGTTTGTTTGTTTGTTTGTTGAGCTTATTATATTATAAATGTTTCTATGATTCCCATAATTCATCTTAGGGATTGTTATGTATCCATATTATAGCTTCATTGATATATTAAATTTGACATGACACTATTATATGCTTATTTACTACGTGATTCATATATATACAATATAGTCATCTTATACTTTTGAGATAATGTGATTATCACTTTTGCAATCCCCTCATATCAAAAGAGGGGCATATTAGTAGGGGAGTGTCATATAATAAATGAATATAAATACATATAGTTTATAGAATGAGCATAATTTGATTCAATTACATGGTTTACATGATTTAGATATACATTTGGGTCAAAATTATATACATTGGGCACATATTTAGAGTAAATATTTTTAGATTTTTGATACTAATTATATACATGTTATAGAGTAGAGGTTAAATTTTGATAGATACTTTAGATTGAGACATATTCAAGGTGTATTTACACCAAATTATAGACACACTTTCAAAATTATACATATATTTATGCACTGACCTTACCATGATGCATTGTTTGGGATTTTTTATTTGCAACAATAGTTGGCTCTTTTTTATTAGTGTGATGGAGATAACACACCCATGATGGGCTTAAAAATATGATTCTATTATTTTAGGTTGATATGGTTACACCATTTGACTCAGGAAAGATTAGCTAAATTATGTAGATTGGTTATACTTAGATTGTATGATTGAGATTTTGTGCTCTTGATGGAATTGGCACAATTCATCCTTATAATAGATTAGGGGAATGATCACCCTCCAATTTCCATCTTAACATATCCAAGGTTTATTTTTGAACCTCTCTCCAATTCTTTAGTTGGGAATCATATTTACCAAAATAAACTACCAAGGGGTAACATGGTTACATTGACAGAGTGTACTTATTCCTTACTCTATTTATTTCAAATATTTTCAAATTATATGCACTAATTAGACATATAACATGCTTCTGGTTATAGTCATTAACATGCAACAAATTCAAGTGGGTTAAAAAAAAGACAAGGTGTGTTCTACACATGATAGTACATTTTTTTCTTTAACCTAATAATTTCATCCTTATGTATTTATAGATTAAATATGGGGTAAATGCAGATGCTTAAATATAAATTAATATGTTAAATTAGTCTTGTATACTTGAAAAATATATCTCAAGGATATACACTTTAATTTAACCTTCCTCATAGTAAAAAATCTCACACTCGCCACCTCAATGCATGTAATTACTTACTTCTTAGTCCAATCCTGATTATTTTGATTATCCAAATCACCTATAACCATAAAATTCCTAAAATCTAATATATTTCCTTCATATTCAGTTATAGAACCTCAACAACTTTCCTTCATCTTGGATAGTTATATTCAGAGTAGGACAATAGTGTC